>CM052023.1:31831532-33058319 GCA_028476575.1 Platygaster robiniae
TCTGTAGAAATTTGTAAAAACATCAACAAATTACAGTAATAATTAAAAGTCTCATCATATTTTATGATTTCTTGAAAATACTAAAATAATTAAAATCCTGGTATGTAGTCTATAATATATATGATAGTAAAATAAAATACTCTTTCAGATCGATATTTTACTGCATCAGATTCTAAAAATCTACCAATTAAGTGAAAAGAATTATTTATTCGCTAAAATTACATTACTACTCAAAAATGTACTACTTACATATGTCAGAAATGAGACATCGTGATTTTAAAATAAAAGGAATACCACGTTTAAAAAGTACAAGTTTGAACATTGCATTCAATTTTCAAGATATCATGATGCTAGAAAAATATTCATTATTGAACTTTACCGAATACATTTGGAATCATTTCCATACAGAATATCAAACATGTATGAAATAACAAAAATCTTCTGTAATATTCTTTTAAAAATTTCGTATCAATTCTCTAAAACTATTTTATTTTGAACTTTAGTGCATCAAATTTTATAAACGAATTATCAATCTATAGAAATCTAGTGATCTATAAAAATACAAAAAAATAACTTCAAAAATTTTATCAAAACTGAGAAGTACACAAAAAAGCAGTAATATTGAAAATTTGAAGAATTCAATGATCAATGTCAATACTATTTTTTTGAAAATTTAAAAAATTACGAAGTACCCAACAAATTTTGAATCCGACAGATTCTAATTCGAGAAACTTATATAGAAATTCATAAATATGGCAGAAATTCTTCACATTGTAAAAATATTGAAACAACAAGAAATAGAAGAAACGCTATAAACTTAAAAAATAAAAAATATCTTAGGTACCTCGGAAAATCTCAATTCTGAATTCTAAAGCAATAAATACTGGAAACGTTTGTATGAATTTGTAAAAAATGTACAAAATATTCTTAATAAGGCAAAAAATATATCAATCACCAGAGATTTTCAAAATGATATGTAAGTTAAAAGTTTCTTAAAAATCAATAAAATGTAAAAATCATCAAAACACGTTATCCTACAACATAAGGTTTATTATAAATCTATCAAAGAATGAAAAAAATGTTTGAACCCTTGAAATATAATTCCGACTGACACGAGTAGGATTTGAATGAGTAGTAAGATTTTATACAAAAAGGAAAATGTTGAACGTCTTAAGTTAATTTGTAACATACCACGATGACATTATGAATATTAATTTCAAACCTTAAACAAACAAATTTATTTCCATTTCCCCATAAACCTATCCCTTCCAAAATTCAAGTGTTACCTCATCAAAAATTCCTCCACAACATCCCTAATAATGACACCATCGTGCAAGCACAAAATAGATCAATACAACCAATTTTTTTCGTCAACATCCATTACCTCTTCGCTAAATAATGAACCAAGATTCCTCGAACTCGATGTGCCTATTCTCTGTCACACCCTGTCTACAACTGCGACAAAGGCCATCATTCTAAAACGCCTTATCTCCAAGGCAAGCAAAAAAAACCTCCTAACCTAGCTTCTAAAAGAAAAAAACCCCAAGCTAAAAAAAACCCTGCATTGCCTGACCCTGAAAACCCCTATTAACCCGAAATCGCCATGACGATGTTGACGAAACCCATGATTCTCCCGAGCGAAAAAAATTGTACCTCTTAGGGCCTCACGTCCTTGGCTTTGATGGCTTGCAAAAAAAGGGTAAACTGGCCCCGCGAGCAAGGGCCCGTCATTACCAAGTGCCTTTTTCAATCCTTCACTTTGCTACGAACAGTCGAACACCGTGTTTCAATCCGGCTCCGCGATTTTTCGAACCACCCTAACGCCCAAGGGAGGGAAAATGGCGCGCTTTCTCGCCTCGTTGAACCACCCAAAACTCGCGTCGCGTTACCATAATTTCGTGATATTCGGGAGCAAAAGTGTCCAGTCGCGTACGGAAATTAATTGTGCGGAAGTGTAGGCAGTAAAATAGAAGACAGCTCGACAATGTTTGCGTAAATTTGCATGAATTTCTCGGTGACTTTGTGCTTTTGGTGAGGTTAGGTTGGGGTGTTATTCGTGGCACGTGAGATATTTCAGTGTCAGGGAATGGCGGGTAGAGAAAAAAAAATGGAACCAGGGAGTATTAGGTGAATGTCAGTGTTTGGAAGCATACATTTCGAAAGTTTTAGTCAAATGGTAAAAAAATATGAAAATTTTCAATTTGAAAGAGATAATCGCAAGAAAGTGAATTAAATTTGTTGGAATTATTTTCATTCTTTCAGAAATATTTTGATAACTTGAAATATTATATGTTTTCTCAGATAAACTTGCATATGTTAAATTAATTCAATAATGAACTTTTGAAAGATTTTATGAAATTCCTAGTCTCTCAGGTTGAATCAGTAGAAAGTGTCTTATTTTTTGTAACTCGATGTTTTTTTTTTTCAAGAGTAATTTTTTCTACTTTTAGTTCGTAATTTTTTTATAAACTATAAGTGATTTTTACATCAATCACTATTAGTCAAAACTCACTGATTATTATTTTCAAGATGTGACTATTTATACAAATAGTAAAGAATTGAAAGGAGAAAAATTCACAAATTGAAATAATTCAATTTTTACTAATTCAACCTGTAATAGAACACTTTTAAAAAAAAGTATCTTCATTTTCCCATTTTTAAATGGGATAAAATTGACTAATTTGTTGCAAAAATTAACCAAACATCAATAGAAAAAATTTTTTAATCAGATATCGAAATTTCAATACAAGGCAGTCAAACGTTTTCCTTCAATATAGAAGTGGAAATTTTTTCCTGTGATGGTAATGTTCTCATTTTTTTATTGAACTTCATTAACATGTTTACTCTTGAAAAATTTACTATGTATCTATATAGTTGATTTTCTTCTCATTTATTAGAACTTTAAAGTATGCAGCTAAACTTTTTCCTTCTTTTTAATGAAAGGAAAATTATTATTATTTATCAATATTCTTCTATTTATAATTCTATATTATTTGATAAAAATGGCATTTTTCAGGTGGAAATTCCCATTTGTTGATTTTCCCATAAATTTACTTTTGAAAATGAGAGAAAAACATGGGCGAAGAAAATTTTCTGACATGTTATACACACATGGGAAGTGTATAGTTCATTTTCAGTAGTTTTTCATATCAAAATTCTCTTGTTTTTTCTTGCTTGATTTTCTCAGATCAAGATAGACATATTAAGTCACTAACGATAAGTAGAAATTCCAATAATCATAATGAAATATTTTTTATAAACTTTGTAAGGAAATTACAAATAATAATCGAAGAAATTGCATCTCTTCAGCGAAAATTTTAAAATTTTGCTTGACTTTTCTAATAATTTTCAATTTAAAATGGAGAAAAGCTACTATCAAAGATTTATTTCCTAAAATGATGAAAAAATTGAGATTTTAGTGAATTTCCCATAGTGAGCAGCAGGAAAATCACTAATTTTTTCCTATTTTGTAATAATAGAAATATTTTAGAGTTTATCACCACGTCAAGTAATGCAAAATTAAATATTCACGATGTAATTACCTAGAAAATTAACAATTATTATTACTGTACCAAATTTGCAAATATTTATAAGAAAAATTTCGTATTTATTGTGAAAGTTCTATTTGCGTGACTTTTACACAAATTCACTATAAAAAATTGAAAAAAAAAACATGGGTCAACAAAAATTCCTCACATTTCATGGAAAAATAGAGTGGGGTATATTTTTGATAATTTTAATGAAAAACTTCTATTTTGATTTTTTTGCTTTTTTTACATACCAAGATAGGAATTTGAAGTCACAAAGTGACAATATGAAAAATCATAAGTAAAATACTTTTCATATTATACTTTTGTAGAAAATTCACCAATATTCAGAGAGAAAATTGCATCTCTACTAAAAAAATCTCCACTTGATTGACTTTTCTAAAAATTTACTTATGAAAATGGAAAGAAATCAACGCAAAAAAAAATTTCTAATTCATGAGAAAATGCAAACTTTAGTAACTTTTCCATAGTTCACAATAGAAAAACTTCCATTTTTTTTCTTCAATTTTCCTCGTGCAACAATAGAAATTTTTCGGAATTGAGTAATACGATATAAAGTATTGCCAACGTACTCAACTAGAAAATTCACGAAGAATAATAAAAATAGGGACTAGTATGGAAAAATTACCATGGACTAAACATTCCAAATATAGTGTACTAATTATATGATTGGGATTCCTAAAACTACAATATCCTATAAGAAAATTTCCAACTCTTTATAGAAAAATAGAAAATATGCAATATTTTACATCCATATATCTAGAAAAATTTCTAATTTTTTCTTAAAATGTAGGGAATATAATGATTTTTTTAGAGCTTGATGTCCTTTTGGGTTACATACAACGGCTGAAAGTCAACTTCCCCGGGAGAAGAAACTTAACGAAAATTCTTGCCAGGGCGTATGATATATAATGCTAGGTTATTGGAGGAGCTGGGAATTAACTTGAAGCTCAAATTGCAAGACTTAGGTTGCGCGACCCACTTCAGTTTGCCAGGACCATGATCGATATTTTCACTCAACAACCAGTGTATAACGTTTATCACGAGGGTACAAGTACCTGATAGCAATTGTGACCATTTCACAATGGTACATGCGGAGGTAAAAATCAGTTTCATCTCTATGGGGAAACATTCTTTTTGACAATCTTGAAAAAAAGGATACTGCACTTATTTTCATCTTATGAACATTATTTCATTCGTTTTTATAAATGCACAAAGTTTAGTAAAAATTTGTAAAACGTTGAATTGTTTCTATTAATTTTTAGGCATTCTTTACTGACTAAGTTTGAGCAATAAAAAACGACAAATTAATTCATTTTTAACTTTAAAAGAATGAACTTCTGATCAGTAACTCTTGATCCCTATGAAATTAAGAAGATTTCATATCATATTTTTCGAATTTCAGTCAAAAAACAGGAGAAAATGAATATTAGGTATGTAAAAATGATGTTATGCCTCACGTTGAAACAGCTGTTTAAGCATAAGAAATTATTATTATTTATAAGTTTTTATTCTTTTGGTGTTTGTTTTCGCGTCTTTAATTGCCTAAGACGATGTTTGTGAACTGAAATTACTTTCTTTTAAATTAACTGATTGATATGAAACAATTTCAACTTATCATATAAATGTAAATATTTGTCTTTTTCATAGAGAAGCTTGAACATATAATAGTTTGCCTTAAGTGAGGTTATAATTATGATTGTAACTATGGAAAGTTGTTTTACATGATGATAAAAAAAAAAGTATCATCGAAAAAAATTTCTTCAAATAGTTTACGCTTTCAATTTTTGAAAATATGTCCTCACATTTGTTTATAGAAATGCATTCAAAAAACAGTAAAGAAAATATTCTTAAATAGTAGTTGTCATAAAAAAAGGTCATCATTAATAAATCGATGACATAAATCATGATTTTTGAGAATTTTGACTAAAATAGCATGATTATCAGCAACTTTGAGAACAGTTATGGTTCTCATCTTCTTAAAACTGAATTTTATTTTAATTAACGTGAAACTAAAGATTTTAAAAAATATAATGAATTCCATCATGGTAATTTAAAAAGTTTATAATTTTTAGTGCAAGCTTTGGAATCTTACAGAAATTATGAGAAAACATTGTATTGTTTTTTGTTTAAAAAAGTTCGAATGATAGCTATAAACAATATTTCAAGTTCCTAGGATATTTCAGAGTCTATTTTGCTTTTTTTTATTATTGATGTAAGCTTCTGAGCCAAATGATAAAACAGAGGCAAAACTTGAATGTAGTAAAAACTTTTGAAATAAACACTAAAAATAGATACATTCATATTTAACTGTAAAATAGATTCGTTGAAATTTGCGACTCTCAAAATACTTACTAACTGGAGTAATATTTTATTTCTTAAAAATGTCCCATTTTCTTCGTGGATCCTCAAAACTACACTATTAAAAAAACATTTTTTACATTATGGGAAATAGTTATTTTAGACACAATTCGAAAATTTTCCATATTCTCTAAATTTTCATACAAAATGGGACAATTTCCATACAGTATGAGAAAATTTTCGTACAAAGTGTAAAAAAATGCCATTGTTATTTGTCAGTGTAAAATTGTTTTGGACAGTTCAAGCTTCAATCAAATAAATTATTGAATCCTCAGTGAAAATTCCTCAAGTATGAAAAATATATGTTTCTTGTATTCTTGATCAAGATTTTACTCTAGAAAAAAAATCCTCATTTCAAAGTATGGAAATTTGTTATTGAAAACATTTTTTCAAATACTGAAATATCAACCTACGAAATTTTATAATATCAATTATTATTTAAGTACGAAATCATAAGAATAATGAACTTTACATGTTCGATATGAAAAATTTGCAACATATGAAGTTCTGCCATACAAGTTCCTGATTTTCTTTGATTCTTGACTCTTTCCATTCAAAATTTCAAATATTCATAACTTTTTTTAGCAAACTTTAATTCACACGTTCTCACTCAGTTTCCCCTCGACATCTCATACCCCATATCCTAATCTAGATCTGTTTCTGAGAAACGAAAGCTCCAGTTCAAAAAAGCCTTTCGTAGAATTTCGTGCCGAAAGCATTTATATTTCGTTCGGGGGCGCTCGCTATAAATTGAAAGAGCGTCCGAAACGGCGCGACAAGTCGGTAAAAGACGTTTCGAGAAAATTATGTTTGCACATGTAACGCGTATTTTTAGATGTGTAACCACTTGTACTGACTTGGGACTCGGGGGATATCTCATCTTCAGATGCGCGTTTCGAAATTTGATCCGCGTTTTATATGCCATGCGAATTCGAGTGATGAAAATTTTGCTGGATGTTTTGTCCCACGCACGGGAAAAGGGGATATAGGGTAACAGGGGATTAAAGATATTGCGAAAGTCGTTATTAACTTGGAAAGGTCTTTTGAATGAGAAATTTTGCTATAAAGTTGACCTCGTAACATTTGGAAGAAAATTTACAAAATTGAATTATTATAGTTATTTGGGAAATATTTAATGCACAAGTTTTTTACATTATAGAGTAAGGGATGAAAAAATTATCGAAAAATACCTATGCAGAAATGCAAAATAATAAGTGTTAAATAGTAATTTCATCAAATGGTCGAAAGTTTTTGCAATTGGCAAATAATTTAGATTTTTTGACATTCTTGATTTTAATTCAAATTTACAAAAAATGAGAGTTAATTTGTACGATTAAACCCTTTTCGGATTTTGAAACATTACGGAAATATTACAGAGATTTTAAAGTTTTCAAGATTACGAATTTTTAACAATCTACAGAAATTATAAACATTTTCTACTATCGATTTCTCGGATGACTTCGAATTTTGGACTTTTTTCTAAATTTATACTGGTTTTAGAATTTTCCATAATTTCGGAATTTCTTACGTAAAAC
The DNA here is from genome assembly GCA_028476575.1 of Platygaster robiniae. Classification (NCBI taxonomy): domain Eukaryota; kingdom Metazoa; phylum Arthropoda; class Insecta; order Hymenoptera; family Platygastridae; genus Platygaster; species Platygaster robiniae. The sequence continues at coordinate 31,838,977 of CM052023.1, forward strand.
AACTTATTGTTCAAGATTTCGTTTGAAAAAAAAGTCTCCAACTCATTTTCCACCCAAGTTTTTCATGTATTTGAACGAAATATTTCAAAAAATTAGCATGCACATTCTGGAGTTATATAATCATAAAAAGTTTATAAATTTCAAGAATGCATTTGAGAACTCTACTAATTTTCTCCAGTCATGACTAATTTCAGGAATCTCTCATGTAAAAAATTTTTCTGTGATTTTTAAAGTTAAAATAAAAATGTAAAACAACTCACAATCCGCGAATTTTATGTGTTTTCGTTTAATCTAGAAGGATGTTCCACGATTTTCCAATACTTTCCAAGTTTTCCTCAATTTCATCGAAAACAGAAAACCCTCATCATATTTAAAAAATTAAAAAAAAAAAAACAACGAAACCATAAATGATTTACAAAATCAATAAAAATTCTTTGAAATTTCAAAAATATTCAAATCTTTCGAAAGTATGGGCAATTGAAAATTCTTGATATGTTGCAGAATTACTGAAAAAATTTTATACTCGGAACATAACGCAAACTATTCAAAACTTCCGCCATTATAAAGAATTGTTCAATCAAGTTGATATTATTTTCTTAAAGTCTCCAAGTTTTTGCAATATGTATTCATAAAAAAAATAAAATAAAAAATTTATTATACTTGATTAGGAAGTAAATGAACATGAACACGGTTAACAATATTCATAAAAATTTTCTTATATTTTACTCATGTATTGAAATTTCAGACATTGGTCAAAATCTTCAAGTGTCGTAAGTTTTTCAATTTTCCGTAATTTAAAAAATAATAAACATGATACAAAAAATCGTACTATAATACAATGTAGTGACTTTACTACATCAATTTTTTTTTTCAAATTTTTTAATCATTTTTAGTTTTTTAGAATTTTTCGGAAAATTATAAAAGAAAAAAGAAAAATTATATAAGAAAATTATAAAATTGTAATCAATTAACAATATAATGGAAGTTTCTGAAATTCTACAGATTTTTGGATTTTGTTACAAATCAATGATAATTTTGAAAACTTTTCAAGTTTAAAAAATTTTTTTTTCGATAGTTCAAATATTTTCAACACATGATAAAAACTATTAAAAACCTTCAATTTCCAGAAAATAGTATGTCTAATAAAATTAATCCAGTTTTTTTATCATTTCTTATTACTTTTCAAATTTTTAAGATTGTTATCAAAAAACACATTGTCATGCATATTTCGACAAAATTAATGATGATAAACATAATTATAAAGATAATAGGTTTTCCCTGAAATCCTATGAATTCTTCTTATTCGCTAAAATTGTCAACTATCTCTAGATATTTCAATGTATTTTAATTTTTCGAAATTCTCAAATTCTTTAGAACTATCAACGAAATCTGAAATTCTATGTTTCTCATTTTTTTTAAACTTACAAATTTGAAGCATGTAAGAAAATAAATAAAACTCAGAAAAAAAAAATGAATATTTGTATGCTTTTTAACAGTTTCCGCAATATGTTCCAACTTTTTCCTTTCTTTGAAAAAATAAGGAATATCAATCGTGTTGTGCAAAAATATAGTGACGAACACAACTCTACATAATATAAATATACTTTTTTGAAATTTTTAAAATTTTTCGAGTTTCTTAGAATCGGGATATTTTATCAATTTTTTGTATTTCGAAAATTGGTGCAAATACACTAAGTCTAAAAATTACGTGATAGGTCATCTGCATACTCAGTATGTCTATACATTTCAAATTAAGTAACAATTTTCGAAAATCATCGATACAAGTGTCACCAAATTTGATTGAATTTTTAATGCAACGTACTAATGAAACAAAATTGATGATTTTTATTGTTTTTTTGAAAATTTCTAAAACTATTCAATCCTCTGTAATGAAAACTATCTAAAATTTTTCTGAATTTGGTAATGTTTGTCCAATTTATAAGGATTTTTTTTTCTTTTCATTAAAAAACGAAAAGAAAAAAAAACAGTATACATGATCTGAAAAAATATGATAATAACAATCCACACCTTTTAACTCAAATCCTTATTAATTTCGAACCATAAAAATTTGCTTTTTACTACCCTTGTCCATAATCACTATAAAAAAATTATGTAGAGTCTCAAGTAGATTCCCTGCTAAATTTTTTCCAAAGTATGTATGCACCTCAAGAAATTTGTCGTATATTTTTCCTTTTCGAGCAAAGCACAAAACCTTCTCACATATATTTCAAGATGGAGAAACGAGTGCTGTCCATGATCCGACGGCCATGCTCAAGTCGAGGCGCTGGTCGATATGGGGAATGTAACTTCCCCCACTACTTTCGTGAATTCGCAAAGTTTTATAGGTATCGCACGAAGCTCGATGCAACAAAATGAGAATATGTAGGAGACGTACCTCCCTCCATTAAAATAACATCAAACTCAGATCAATGAAAAGTTTATAATTTCCTTCTCAAATTGATCATTGAGCAGAAACTACCTTGCTAATTAGCCTTAAACTGTACTAATTAGAGAAATAAGCGATTCTTACAATTCACTCTGGCTATCGTTTCTGACTTTATTAATAATTTCCATTTTCATACATATAGAAGAAAAATTGCAACTGCGTGTATGAAAATTTCGATATGGTGAAAGAAAATTACTGCATCGATGTATAGCGAATATAAAATAACAAATAGGTTAATTACGTCCAATTCCAAAAATGTGACATTTCCTTTCTTCTAGTGTTGATAAATGATAATGAAATTAATCTAGATAGAGAATTCGTTATTTATAAAGTGCAGAGTTATTTATAATAGAGTAGTATTTCGCCAAGCGATGTCCTTTTATGGAAAGCGTCGTAAATTCGCGAGACAACGAACTTCATGAACCACTTTTTACCCCCATTCCCTTCTTGGGAGTATTTGTAACGAGTCAAGTGACTTTAGTATCCGGATCCGAGACGTCACGATACCCGATAGCAATAAGAAAACGCGGCTGGCTTGATTGAAAACTTGAAACTCATCGTAATCAAACCTTGGGATTCGCTGCAACTTGAAAGAGCCATTTCAATCGATGATATCTGAAGGACTTACCTGGAATAGGAAAAATTAATTACGATGAAGTAGGTGCTTTTTTTAGAATTCGAGTTCAAATTAACCATGTAATATTATTTGATGTTTGATATTTTGTTGAAGATTTACAGGGATAGTTTGGTCGGAAAAAGGTATACACTCGAACCTCGAAAAGAGAAATTCTTTAAGTATCACTGTTTAAAATTGGGATTATATAAAAAGAGATACTTCAATTTAGTAACAGAAATTTTCACGACTTCTTTATAAACTTAGGTAATTTTTTTTTTCATATTGTTATTTGATCGGCTATTTTTTGATTATTCCTTGTTTCTGTGGACTGTAATTGTATGATTTTGTCGGATAATGACTGACAATGATTTTGTTTGTTTGGGCTTCCGTCGCCATTTTGCCTTCTTATTTTCTCTCTCTCTCTCTCTTCTTTACAATGCCGCCAACCCACTCGACCAAAAAGAACCTAACCAATACTGCCAACAAAAAAAATAATCGTAAAACGTCACAACACATATGCTTGCAACTTTTTGATATTTTGAACTTCTATGCAAAATTGTTGGAGAACCTTGACTAAAAATCAATACAGAGTTACTTTCTTGAATATCTTTGTTGCATAACTTCTGAATCAATACTTTGTATGTACCAATTTAAACATAGAAATGTTTTGGTTTGAGAGTGTTTATTTAGAGTCGAGGATAGCCAAAATTTTGAAATGCTCAATATTGTTGATGAAAATATTGAATTTTCCGAACGTGACTTTCGCTGACTTGGCGAATACTCGCGTGAAATTCTTAAAGAATTCTAAAACTTTTTCCTTTTTCTAAAAGAATTTTCATAACCGTAAAAAGTATCGTTCCGTATTCATCAATTTTGAATATCAGACTTCTAGATTTTGAAATTTTTAATTTCTGAGTATTTGGATTTTTATTAATTTTGATATTCCACTTGTGTACATGATTCTGGTATTTTTTTGATTTTCAAATTTATATGAGGTTCTAGAGTATCAAATGTTCATGATTTTTATTTCTACGCAGTATAAAATTATCTGTAATGAATATTATGTATATTTTTTCACATGAGACTTAATTTACAAAAGGAAATTTGCGGAATCTTATGTGTGAAAGTTTCACAGTGAAACTTTTTTGGCAATTTTGATTTTCTAATAATTTTTTTTTTTGTAATTCACGATACGATTTTAATTTTTTTTTTTTTTTTTTTTTGTTACATCGATTTCCTGATTGACGAACTAATATCTGATAATATATAGGAAATGAACGTGATACTCATTTTTCATAACATTAAATTTATTTATAAAAACTCTGTATCTTTTTTAACGTGAACATTTTTCTAAAAAAATCGAGTTCACAGAATTGAATTTATAATTTTTGTTTAATTTATAAAATATAATTTGCACATTCTGTTTTTTTTTATTTACTATTTTTATGTACTTTAAATTTTCCGAACCAATACTTCATTATCAACTTTTTTTTTAACGATTTGAATTTTTTTAAGAACATAACATTTTTGTTTCAAGTAACCATACATCTTTTTTTACATGAGCATTTCGGTTTAAAGCAATAGAATTTTTCATGTCTATTATAATTTTTTATTTGTGACAAATTAAATACAAAAAACTGTAGAATATTGTTAAGTAATGACTCGAAATTTTCCACGTTCAGGTTTTTATTAAATTATTTTCATGAAAAAAAAAAGTAATTTTTGGACCTCAAATTACATGTAGTTAGATCTTCGTTTCATCGAATTTCAATTGTTATGCATATTTTATTTCGAAAATTTTCAAAATTAAGCAATGTACGAAACGTTATTCATACATTTTTGAAAATATAATGCACCTTACACAGAAATTTATTCCATGCATATTCTATTTACTTCTGAAGAAGTCGAATAAGGAAAATTATTTAGATTCTTTTAACAGAATCGAATTTTCTTCGTCCATTTTTCGATTTGCACAAACTTCAATCTTCAATCTTGTGAAACTGGTGCAACAATCAAAAATTGAAAAAAAGAACTTGTAATATGATATCCAAATTTTTCAATTATGAACTTTAAAAAATAATTCTTAGAAATCCCTGAAAAACTTTGCAAACTCTTCAAAATCACGCCAATATAAAGCCAAAAATGCAGCATATTAATAACCTTGAGTCATCATTTTTTATCGAAGTTGTTTTAATGTACTTGTTTGTACTCAAGCTATCAACGAAATACATGATTATTCGGTCTGGGTCAGAATCGATCTTGCAAAAAAAAAGAAGAAAAAAGATAATGGTTTTTTTCTGTCAATTCGAAGGACGCGAAAGAAATTTACATAATCGAGTGCTTGAAACAGAACTCTGCAAAATTAACAACAGTAAAAAAATTTCTTGAATAAGTTAAAAACAATTGTTAAAACAAATTTTCTCCGTCAGAAACAATTACGTTAGAAACATATTGGTATTCCTTCTTTTCTTATTTAAATAGTGTAAATCTTCCTCTAAATAATCATTAATACAATTTTAGAGTATTTGTAACATTTGAATATATACTATGAAAACTATAAAAAAATGTGCACATAGTTCAAATTTCAACTATATTGACAAATATTTTAATTTTTTGTTTTTTCACCCTGAAAAGTGCGAAGTTGGTGCGTGCATTGGCAACGCATGTAAGCTTTCGTTTTCAAAGTTTTTTTTTTACATTGTAGCTCAACCGTGAATAAATCACCTCGGACTTACGTGATAATGGCTGAAATATCTTGCATCTTTTAATCAAGAAGGATCGAGATATCGCGAATGGTCTTGTGCGGCACGGGATAATAAATTATTCACGTTGCTTGGAATAATTGCGAGAGCCAATTTACGTTTGACGTCATTTTCTTAAGTTATAGGCTATGTGAAATAATCATTTCTCAGAAATCATCACGCATAGAGTGATTAGAAACTTAATGGGATACGTGGTGTTCATTTCTCAGACACTCCTCGTCGAAGTCACCAAAATTGACAGCAAAATAAAAATTATCACTGAAATGTGAACTGTGATTTTTTTTAAGAACTAATTTTCTTTGAAGTGTATTACTATACAAAATGTGTAGGAAACATTTTATTCTTTTTTTCATAGATTTGTACATCATCAATTCAATTACTTTCAAGATCTGACTAAACATAAATCTTCAATCCTCTAAATGGCTCCAAATCGTACTTCTAATCTTCGAATTCAAAAACATCTTAACTATGGCCGAAACTGGTTAACCCAAAATTTTGGAATTCCCATAAACTGTCTTTCAAAGTTCCTATTTCTTGTGAAACATTTCAATGGACGACAAGTGCGATATTTCATATTGACTACATAAAAAAAGAGGCATTTGACATTGAAAAACAGACCTCATACGTGGAATGCTGTGCCAGGAATTTTGTTTTTTTTACAATGAAGCAGCAGAAGCAATAATGAGATGTAACTTTTTTTTCACCCGCCTCTTTTTAGTATTGACGAATGACGGCAGACTTGATTGGAATGTATTTATTCAAAAAAGAGATGTGTGAGGGGGTAGTAGCGCCATTCTATCTTAGATACCGAAAAAATCGTAATTTTAAGTTTCCTTTGCCAATACGCAATGTTTTTTGAAATTATTCTACAAAATTACTTCACATGAGCAAAAAATTATGTTCCTTTGCTATTTTTTTCCCAAAAAAAAAAAATAATAATGAGAAATTCCTGCAGAAAGAACAGCTAAAAATTTCTTCATTTTGTAGAAAAAATTACTACAGTGCCAATTATCTGCTTATGTTAAACAAGTGTGCTGAAAAAGGATTTGCTAAATTATTTTCGTGAAATTTGGAAGTACTATTTCCTAATTTATTCTGAAGTAATTTACGCTCCATTTTCTTAGATTCATCAACTTGACTATTTATTTTTCAAAGTGTAAGTGTAATCTCAATAGCATTTTAATAAATGCTCCCTGAATATGAAATATTCATATTTAAATTATTTACATTATTTATTCATGTTTCCACTACTTGAATATCGGATTCGCTTGATTATCTACTAACTTCAGCTAAATTTCACGATTTGAATAGTCTTTTTTAACAACTGAAAAATAGAAATCGATGAAAATATCGAAATTTTCTAATATTCAATATGTTATAAAAAAATTAAGCAGGACCCATAGTTTCTAGGTAACAAAAAAACTGTTTACTTTTTTCTGAAAAATCTACTGAATAACTCAAAATATTTCAAAAATTTTAGTTTTAAGGGTCGAATCTAGGAATTTCTGTAGCAATCCAAAAAAAACAAGACATTTCTTGAAAGCACTAGAAAACTTTGCATACTTGAATATCAAAACATACGAAAACAAAAATAAAACAAAACAAAAAATACTAGTAATCTGTGTACAAATACTCACCCCTAAAATTTATAAAAATATTTTCAACCTATGAATTTAAATTGCTAGAACATCAAATTATCTGTATGTATATTCTCATGAATAAAAAAAAAAAATTTCATAGAAATACCTCAAAAATGCCAAGATACCAAAAGTATCAGAAATCTGAAAAATTCTTGATATGTATAATAAATTTACTAGTAATACAAACTCATTGAATTTTTCATTAAAGGTTGTTAAAACAATAAATCTTTTTAATTCACAATAAAATTCTCTCAAATTTCATTAATGCTGTAGAAGAAAAAATGCCTAACATACTAGCAGTCCAGCAAATACATGAATAATAAATCAATGGTAATGAAATTTCTCTAAAATCTTTGAAAATAATTAAAATTCATAGAGTCTACAATTCTAGAATATTGAATACTAGATATCTATATAGTTACCCGTAAAAATAGCGACGAAATCCTAAGTAATGTATTAATAATGAAGAAATTTGAAAAACACTGATAGTTCTGGAAGCTCTGAATGGCAAGAAGTTGATAAAAATTTTGTTTTTCGAAAAATCCATGAAATTATAAAAATTATTTGACTTTGAATTTTGGAGCGTCAAATTCTTGCTATTTGTAAAGTCATACAAAAAGAAAAACTATATGATTCTATAAAAATATCGAAAATCTTACAAAAATGGTCAATTTCGGATTATAAATTTATTAATATAACTATTTTATATAGCTTTTATTCTGACCATTCATTAGTTGAATAAAAAATTCTGAAAATCCAAATTTTTACTCATAAAACAACTAGAAATGGCCGATTTCTAATAGTTTTTACTTTTTGCATGCAATTTCATTATTCACCAAGAAGTGTTTCTCCCCTGTAGAAAATTATTCCAAATGAATGATTAAATGATCGAAATTTACTCTTCCCAGTAAAGAATTCCTCCAAGAATCGTTCATCTTCAACTTGCATTTACTGAAACTAAATGATTGAAATCATATAGCTTCAATCACATAAATTATTGATACTTTATATTTTCAGCAGTGGACGCTTTTTGACTAGTTCAAATAATTATTTTCGGCTATTTGTAGGTAACCCTTATACCACTAGGAAAGTTATTGAAATTCAACTATCAAAAACTTAAAAATAACATTATGTACTTGAGATCAAGAGAGCGCTCTATGAATTCTAAAAAAACAAAACAAAAATACACACACACACATGAAAGACCGAATAATAAATGTTTACTCTCTAAATCTGAATCAGTAAAATCTCTCTAAACAAACGTATGTGTCAAATTCATGAAATTCTTTATTATTTTCAAAAACTGTGTGTTGCTTCAATTTTTTAACAAACTTCAATATACATTAAAATTTCAACGAGATAATCTGTAGAATGCAACAGATTCAGATTTTGAGAGTAACTATTGGGAAAACGGAGCTTCCATCCGAAAAATTAAAATTGGATTAAATTTAATTAACTGAATTGAATTTAGAATAATTTCTTTTAATTTTCGAGTACTCTTCCAAAACTAATAGTAAGAAAAAAAAAAAAAAGACCTAATGAAGAATTGTTAACTATCTAAATCTGAATCAGTAAAATGTTCTCTATAAACAAATATATCTATCAAATTCAAGAAATCGTTTATGATTTCAGAAAATGTTTGCGTTGCATTCAGCCTAAATTTTTTACAGACTTGAATTTACATTAAAATTTTAGCAACGTAATCTGTAGAATTCAACAGATTCAGATTTTGAGAGCAACTATTAAGAAAAGTGAGCTCCCATCTAAAAAATTGAAATGAATTAAATTAAATTAACTGAATTGAGTTTAGAAAAATTTCTTTTAATTTTTTAGTATTCTTCCAAAACTAAATATAATAAACAAAAAAAAAACCAAAGACCTACTGAAGAATTGTTTAGTATCTAAATCTGAATCAGTAAAACCTTCTCTCTAAACAAACGTATGTGTCAAATTCATGAAATCCTTAATTATTTTCAAAAACTGTGTGTTGCATTAAGTTTCAATTTTTTAACAAACTTCAATATACATTAAAATTTCAACGAAGTAATCTGTAGAATGCAACAGATTCAGATTTTGAGAGTAACTATTGGGAAAAGTAAAGTTCCATCCAAAAAATTCAAATTGGATTAAATTCAATTAACTGAATTGAGTTTAGAATAATTTCTTTTAATTTTTGAGTACCCTTCCAGAACTAATTGTAAGAAACAAAAAAAAACAAAAGACCTAATAAAGAATTGTTGACTCTCTAAATCTGAATCAGTAAAATCTTCTCTCTAAACAAATGTATCTATCGAATTCAAGAAATTATTTATCATTTTGTAAAATCTTGTGTTGCGTATATCTTCATTCTTTTTACACACTTCAATATACATAAAAATTTAGCAACGTAATCTATAGACTTTAACAGATTCAGATTTGCAAAGTAACTATCGAGAAAGGTAAGCTTCCATCCAAAAATTCAAATTGAATTTCATAAAATAATCTGTAATGATTTCAAATCCATTTGTCCAAATGTTTGAGTATTTGTTCAAAAAAAAATGTGAAAAAAAAAAAAAATACTAGTCACTCAACAAAAAATGGACGACGCTCGGCAACCAGTCCTGCAAGAGTAAAGGAAGGGGGGTTGGGTTAACTTGAACTCGTAGGGCAAAAGAAGAAGCGTTCGAAAAAGGAATATCTCGCATTGGGAACTACGCTGCCTCCAATCTAATCATGGAGCTGGCTCTCGTCCAAGACGCGAGTGAGCGTTTTGCCGAGGATCTCGGGTTATGGAACGAACTGGGTGGATCCGACGAATCCAATCAAACCGAACCGATAATTCAGCTCTCTTCTTCATGCCTGACTCTTTACGATATGGAATCCTTCATTTTCGTTGTGGTCGCTCGTTTTCCCTCGACTTTCTGTTTTATATATTGAAAAAGGAACAGAGAAACCCCGGGAAAAGGTTGGCTTTTACAGTCGAATGGCTGACATCGGCATTTTTGAGAGCACTTTTTTGATCAAACTGGAAGCTTTTGGGTTCGGTTTACGATGGAGTGAATGCACTGGGATATGTGGATATTTTCTGGGTGGCGAGATGGTTGATTGATTCTCCTACAGATACGTTTTCGTTTTATGTAATTGTTGACTAATCCTGCGTATAGAAATGTAATGATTTTTTTTTCTCAGATACAAGCCCAACAGTCTTTCGACCAATAACAGGGTTACTACAAATCTGTGCTTACAAAAATCTCGGTGGCGCTCAAAAACAAAAGGTAAACGTTCAATCACATTACCAAATCAATAACAGTGACGAATCCTATACTACCTCACTTTGAATATCATAATACATGAAGAAACATCAGTCATAAAGAATCATTACATCTCAAACCAGACTGTCCGTATGATCCCAGGTAAACATAAGAAATCCATCGAATGTATCATTAAATAAATTCAAATCAGCCGACGGTAATCCATACAAAGCATTCAAAAAACGAGACGCCCTAACGAATGTAGGACTTTGCTCAATTGATGATCTAGATACGGGTATGGAAAAAGGCCTTGTCTTCCTCTGATCAAATTGAGGAACAATAAACTGCAAACCCCGTAATAAGTCCGGAGCCTCAATCAGGCTCCTAATTATCTTGAACAAAAAAATAACAGTCGCCATCTTACGCCTATCTACCTGTGTCCTAGTCCGAAACTGTCCATAGTAGTCCGCAAGATCCGTACCAGGCTCTGGATATTTACCTTCCTTCTTCCATGCCAAAAACTTCAGGAATCTCTTCTGAATTGATTCCAGCATCAGAATGTACTTCTTCTGATACGGGTACCAAACTACTGATGCATACTCAATTCTAGATCTCACAAGCGAATTGAACAGGGCTACAAGTGCATGATCATTCTGAAATGCTTGCAGTTGCAATGATGATCATTGTCATTGCATGACTAATACATCTAATACTGTACTTCCATATTACTGACAGACATATCAATATCAAAACAACCATAGAACAATCGTAAAATGGTCTCCCGCAAATTTCGTATTTCAGAGTTCAATAACTTGGAAACAGCAAGGTTTGGGAGGAGGTCTGAAAGGGAGGAGACTCGAACGACGCATCAGTTGATTAGTCCATCAAATGATTTCGTCTGGACAGGCAATACCATAATGGACGTGGCTAATCGAGATTTATGCCATGAATACTCTCGAAATCGAATTTTTTCGAAGCCCAAACGACGTTCTTTCCGAAACATTCAGAAGCTAAGCACATGAAAGGAAAGTTTAAGATATGACATTCATGCATAATTCGGTACCCTGAAGAGCCCACAAACCCACCTAGAAGATGCTGAATATTTTTCAAATATATATGCATATCAATGAGTTCGTTAAGAATCTCAAAAATTTACATTCACGTCAAAAAATACATGAATCAAAAAGTCTTGAATAAGAATAACTCATTTTCTTAACATCTTAATTACTTCTTCTCATTTTGAAAAACCGTTAATTCAAGTTCCTTAATATCGATTCATCTGAACCTTCGCCGCTCAATAAAAAAAAAAAACATCGTAAATGCAAAAATATTCCGTTCCCATACGCATTCCTTCTCGACTGATCAATTTTTTCGAATATACAACATCGGATTTTTCCCTCTCGAGAAAGATATTCCCGAAGACATTGTACAAACGACGTTTTCAGCCTTCGCGGACATTTACGATTTCCGAATCACCCGCGGCGTAATTAAGACCTTCCCTCCTCTTTGGCTTTGCTGCGAAACTATTGGCCGATGTTTCGATATCGCTCGATTAGCTCCATGTCGCGGGCCTTCGATAGAGGATCGGTCGATTAAGAGACTTTTTTGATTTCGCAAGAGGTAGAAAAAACGAAAGAGACGTGAAACTGCGTGATAAGCGAGGCTCGGATAATTATGTGAGGAAACGAAGAATTCTTACAATGTCTTCGCTGTAAATGAGCTCGCCCTTAAACGAGAGTACGCGTAAACACGCTTGTTTATGTGCGAGGGTGAAGGACGATGGTACTCCTCGCTTAATTGAGAACTCGGAATTCGTTTCGGGTCCGATGTATGGGAATGAGACATTTTCAAGGATAAAAAACCAGAGTATCCTTCAGTCTTGAGCTTGCTAATTGAACTGAAAACTCAATCGGAGACTCTGAAATTAAATACTCGCGTCTCCAAGAGTCTCAAGATGAGTATTCCATTTGGCAAAACTGATATCACCTGTATCTGGCGTAATATTACATCCAATTCAATTTCAATTTACAGAGATAATTGTTTTATCATAATACAAAAACATAATTCAAAACATAGTACAGCCCATTATATATATATATATTTTATAGAATAATACGTATTTTTTTATTCAAGCATAACAAATTCTAGTCCTCATAACTACCCTTCTGAAACTGACCTTTGAATGCAACGTCCGTTTTGAATTATGTAGACATTTTGAGTGACTTCAATCATCTTGCTCCATTTTTCTTAAATTCAAATAAACGAAAGGTCAAGAATGATCTTTCAGAGCCACATTCAATTTTTGTCTTCAATATATTTATTCCATCAATATTTCGACCTCCCATTTGGTTCTCATCAGGATGACTACAAAGATTCTTTTCTTCAAAAAATTGTGATTGGCAGGAATCAGGTTGGAACCAAGCATCATGAAAACTTTCTATAACTGAGACATCATCACAATTAAGTCGTCATTTTTTCAAAATTAATAAATATATATGCAAAAATGTGCTTCCATATTCTTTATAATAACTTGCACTAGTAGTCGATGACGAATTAAAAATAAATTTAAAAAAAGCTCGGGCTCCTCACACTTTTTTTGTTTATGCACAACCTTTTTTTCATAATTGACACATCTAAATTTTTGTAACTTATATTGCGTTTTATTACTTTGTATTATGAATTCCAAAAATTGTAGTATAATATAAAATATCAAGACAGTAGGAAACTCTGGGAGACTATTCGATCATTTTCGAATACTTTTCAAGATTTTGGATGTTTGAGTTACTGAAAAAGATACTCTATTTAATTCCCCTGGAATTTTCATCCAGGGATAAAAAATCAGAGTATCGTTTCATTTTATCAAAGAGTATCTCGAGTCTTCAAATAAGTATCACTCAGTCTTTGAAGACTCGAAAAAAGTGACTTGGAGTCTTCGAGAGTATACAAAGTTATAAAAAAAAGGCGACTGTGAGTTTTCAAGAGTATAATAATTTTCGTATGAGAAATTCAGAATTGTTTAATTCAGAAACGTTTTTCATAAAGGGGACTAAAAATACAATAAATAGACAAGAAGACACGAGATTTTGAAGTTCAATCTATGACGCGTGCATCGATGATGTGATATTAATTCTTATCGGTTCGTTTTCTATGTAAGGAAGGAAAACTGAGGTAATTTTGTTAGTCGTGTACAGACCACTGATAAGTTCTTGTAACAACATATTGTTTCTTTCTTTTTCACTTAATATTATAAAAAGATGACGAAATGTTTTTACACATAAGACAATTTATACCTGGAATTTATACTTGGAGTAAGTGTAGTGAGTGATGTTGTAATGCAATTTATTGCTTGATATGGAATTTTATTGATTGTAGTTTTAATTTTGTAAAATTCAGTTTTCCTGAAGAGGGCGAAATAAACTGCCGAAAGCTTGAAAAAGATGTTTGTCTGAATTACTGATTTGGCGTGGCTCCAGAATGATCGTTGAGAAGATAATTTAAATTATAACAACGGAGCGTTAAAAAACGATTGTATAACTTTCGTATGCGTCTCCGAAAGTCTCTTATAGTTTTCTTTGATCTCCGTTTCAAATACTTTACTTCTTCGGAGGAACAACAAGAGTATTGCTTGAGTCTCAAGAGTATCTTGAGTATTCCATTTTGACAAACAGAGTACTCTAAGTGATCAATTTCGAGACTCGAAACTCTCTTCAACCTTAAAGTTACTTTGGTTTTTCATCCCTGAATGTTAATTTTTTTTGTCTACGCTAAAACAAAATCCCTAAATCCTCAGACATGCATCTTGCCAAAATTGGAAATCGGCGCCGCGAAAGGGATTTTGGTGTGTGGTCCCAAAGTCGAGGAAATCGAACGACACGCCGGAATTTCATTACGCCCTTCCGACTCGAATGCCTCGGTTGATGGCAAACAAGTTAAAAAGTCCCGCACGCAGAGGAATCGTTTTACGTCGCGATTTACCTCGGAGAAATTTTTCGCGAAATCGGTACGAATTTCGCCCAGCGCAATTTTACGAGCGCTGATATGATTTTTATCGCCGGAGAAGTTGCAGTGGAGTTTCACGATTCCGAGCCCTTTTCTTTACCTTTTTTTCCCTTTTTTTATCGTGGGAAATCTGGTGAATCGGGAAAGTCGTAATTGTAGAAACGCGATGGCAAAAGTTTGGTAAGTTTTTGGAACGCTCCGGAGCTTTTACAGCGAGCTTTGAATCTTGAAATTTTTTTATTGGGGGTATAAAAAATGAAGTTGATGGGAATTATTCAGTTTTACTAGGTATTTTGTAGATGATTTTATGTAGTTGTTGGGATTTGTATACTTGTGTTGATAATTTTTTGGTTACATGATGATGATGTTGAGTTACAAAATAACTAAAATTTGGTTGAATTTCATCATGACAGATTTGTCAGGTTTATGATTTTCATTCAGAATAAAGTCGTCTGCAAGACGTTGTTGGAAATTTTCATTTTTGAAGGGGTTACTTTCAATTCCAAGACCTAATGCATTTTTATCATTTTCATTTGTAATCATTATCAAGCAGAGCAATTTAGCATTTCTATTACAACATTCAAAAATATGGTATTTTGTAGCATTATTACAAATTATTTCAAATATTATTTGGGGTTAATGCAAATGTGACAAGTCAAGTCAACAATCAAAAACACAATAAATTAATCATTCAAATTTCAATCAGAATTTTAACCATTATAATTATAGTTATATTATCCAAAAGTAGTGATGAAATTCGTGATACTATTAAAATTTCTAGATCCTGAATTTTGTATAACTTCGATCAAAGTGGAATAATCTTTAGTTCGATATGAATAAAAACACAAAAATCGAAAGTTGTCTTTTTTTAAACTTCTTTATAACGTAGATCGGTTACTTTTACTTTCAAATGAATTTTGAGAATTTTATATAATAAGAAAAAAGAACGCAATATTATTTGATATTTAAAAAATGAATGAAAGACATACTTAAATTCATGTACTAAAAATTATTAGTTAATGTGTTAGTTATTTCAAAGCAGATAGAAAATTCTCTATTTATGCATTCAATTAAATATATATCAAGTTTTGTTTTTATAATTTACTAGGTTGAAAAAGTTTTTAAACTTTTCTCTGATAAATGAAACGAAAAATTCATAATATATATGAAATTCTGTAAAGAATATTATTTGTATATGTAAATTGACTTTATAACTGCTTGGCTGAGGAAATATATAAAAAATATTTTTTTAGTAAAACTTGATGGACCGAAAGCAGAGGTTTTTTTTATAAAATAAATATCAAAAATGTTATTTAATGAGAAGTACTGGAACAACTTTTTACATTCCAAAATAACATCGTATGATATTATATTTATGCGATAATAATAAATTTGATTGTGTGAATGATGACATTATGGTTCAACAAAAAATTATTTGTCCATGTACAATATGCATTGATGAGACTATAAGATATTTCTTTATTTTTTCCAAGGCTGAATTGATTTTTTATTCATTTTTCATGTCTGATCCTCTCAGTTAGACACAAATAATGTTAATAATAATATTTTATAATTGGATTTCGGAATTTATTTTATGAATGTTTGGATAAGGAAATCGAAGGAAATAATTTTCTCAACATCGACAATAAGTTTTATTCAGAAATAATTTTTGATAATAACTAATACGACGAAAAAATACGCAATTATCTTCTTCATTCAAAAATTCGTTTGTATATATAACTAAATTATTTAAATGAAAATAAATAAGTATGTAAATTATGATGAATATTTTTCGATGAAAAATTTTATGCAATACGAACAATCACGATAAAATCTCTGATTTAATAATTTTTATTTGTGAACCCGTTTCTCAAAAACAAAAAAGTAATTTATATCTTTAAACTAATTGAAAAAATGTCATTCTTCAAAAAAAAAAACGCAAAATTTTCTAATTAAAGAATCTCTTTGTACATGTATACATTATTGCCATAAACATAATCCATTCATGCAAACAATAACAAAAAACAATATTTTCTTTACCACTAAGTTGTAACACTTTTTAATTCTAAATTTTCAATGTTCATTGATCGGAAAATAAAAGAACACAAATAAAATACATATAATTATATTATAAAAGTAAATTACAAACGTTAATGAAATGTACATTTTTATGTTTGGCTAAAGTTTTCAAAGAAAAAAATTTTTTCTTTAAAACTTCCTTTTAGCTTTGACGGTGATTTTGATAATGAAGTGAGTATATAATAAAATTTCATACTATGAGAATCGGTTATTAATATTAAAAATAATCATCAACATGTAATAAATTTTTAGAGACTTTATATTTAAAAAATTGTCTGTAAAATCCAATGAATTATATTCGAATATTGCTAAATTTAAAAAGTTTTCAACCTCCTTTTTGATTAAGACATCATTTTAAGTTAAAATTATTTTACCATCTGTTATACATTACATTAAAAGTTTAATTTCATAGAAGTTTTAATATTTTTATAGACAGCGTCAACTTTTTTATAGATGCGTCCATAACGGAATTTCATGATTATCTTGTTTATTTTCATTTATTTATTTATAATCAGGTATGAAACAATATTTACAGAATGTACAATATATCCTCACAAAAATAGCTTCCCTATTTAACATGCGTCAATAACTTTAATAAACAATTTAATGGACAGCATGGGAAATCTGCTTCAAAAACAATCCCTTGAATTAAATAGAAAAATTCCTGACAGTGCGTACATACTTGATTCAATGGAATATGTACGTGTGTATTTTTACAAAACGTTAAAAAAGAATATTCTTGTTCGCGACATCAAGAATATCAGGTATAATTTCATACCATCCACTTGGTTTACACAACTTTTCGAATTCTCCCTATCACTACATCTCCACTATTCCAATCTCGAAGACCCGGCTCCACCATTTTCATTAAACCAAATCCAATCTCTTTCCAGCAGTTTTTACGCTCCGATAAACCTCATTTGCATACCATGCGACAAGTTACACACTCTACAAGATTCCTCGTGCCGAAAAAAGCAGCTCCATTTTCCAAAATCCCCCCAAGGCCAGGCCCGGCCTTACAGGACAATTAAAGAAGGAACTCCCGAGGCCAATAAATCCTCCAGCCCGAAAAAGCGTCCCTCGAAATCACCGCCAGGACGTATCCTTCTTCAAAGGACCGAGGATACACGAATGAAAATTCACCAAGAAGAAAAAATTATTCAAGCGGAGTGCTTCAAAGTTCTTTTTTTTGTAAGATGCTCTGGCAAGAGAGAGAAAAAAATTCTTGGCCGAGGCCACGTGGAATGTCATTTCCTCTCGAAAAAACGCCAGAAAAAAAAGGTTCAAGGATCAAGGGTGTACGTGGCCCTTTTGCAAGGTCCAAATGAAAAAAAAAAATAAATGGGTGAACGTCCTTGCACTGAAATGGTGGCAAAAGGGTTTTCCTAGAATTTGGATCGAATTTACTTTATTTGCAGCCACAAAGAAAAATATAAATAAAAGGAAACA
Organism: Platygaster robiniae; assembly: GCA_028476575.1. Classification (NCBI taxonomy): domain Eukaryota; kingdom Metazoa; phylum Arthropoda; class Insecta; order Hymenoptera; family Platygastridae; genus Platygaster; species Platygaster robiniae. The sequence goes on from CM052023.1 coordinate 31,857,198, forward strand.
AATTCCCTGGGATTCGCATGCGTTCCATCGACAATTCCTTATTTGGTATTCACACGGTGCAACAAACGCATTATTAATTCACGTAGCTTTTATCGCTCCCAGGGCCATTCGGCCCGAAAGTATATTGTTCTTTCTACAATTCATCCCTCTGAGGGAATATTTTCTTACCTTCTCATTACTCGAAAATGAAGGAAAAACTGCAGGTCGTGTATTCAAACGAGGAAAGCGGGAAAATGAAAAAATTTTCTGATTTTCATCCTGCATAATCCACGCATACGCGGAATATTTCAGGGGCCATGAATAAGGTAAACTCGGTATCCCGAAAAAGGCTTGGCTTTTTTATGACGGCCATGCGACTCGGGAAATGTACCTGCAGACTTTCCAAGTTACAAGCTACTTTTTATATTGCCGTTGCGCATTTTTATCTCTCTCTTTTCGTGCCCGGGCTTTAATGGAAAATTCGCCAGTTCTTACGTGTTGCCACGCGCTTTCAGAAACAATTACTTTTTTCATTTAGCGCGAGGATTTTTTGACGGCCTGAGCTTAATGAAGTGTATTAGCGTGAGGATGACTTGAATCGAAGGTTCAGCGGGATGCTGTTATTAGAAATTTAAAGAGTGAAGAATTTTTTTTTAGAGAGAAAATGGAAAATGGAATTTTTGTCTATGAGAATGTTTATGAAAATATTTGTGAATAAAATAAAGAGGTTGAACATGGGAATTGAAATATTTCCTTGGACGGTTTTGAAATAATTGAGTAAAACTTTTGTGTAATCTTCGTTTGGGAAAATACGGATGTGTAAAATACCCAAAAATACCAACGCTCAATTTACGAATCGTAACTCCACTGAATCGTCAAAACTATTCAAAATTTACCGAATTTCTGAACATTTCAAAGAATTCTAGATTGTGTTGACATTTTTTGAGTATACTGGACCATCCCTGTAGAATTAAAAATTTTTTCATTTCGGAAAATTTAAAGGTTATTATTCAGCTTCTTTTGTTTTCAGGGATTTTGAAAATTTTATTCGATCTATAAACTTTGACAAGTTTCTGAATTTCTACAAAATGATATATCTGCTGATGATTATTGCACAATATTAAGAGTTTTTACTGTCTTTTTGAGTGAAAAAAATTTTGAAAATTAAGTAAATAAAAGAAAATTAACAAATTTTTCAACTTATATGGCAATTCACCTGACTCATCAAATTATTTGTCATCTTTTATTTATTTAAAAAATTTTGGGATTTCTATAACAGATTAACAAACATAATTCTACCCATTTTAAAAACATGAGATTTATAAATTATTATTAAAAATATATAAAAACATTGCCTAAAATTATGCTGATGTATTAATTTTTTTAACTATTAGAAATATTCAAAATTTACAACACACCTTAAATTTGAAAGAAAAAATTTAAAAATTACAGTGAACATAATATCAACGATCCAGAACTTTATAAATTTTGTAAAAACTTTTCAAACTTTTTAGAATTTTTCGCAATTTTTTGATAGTTAAAATTTTTCCGTTTGTATCTAACATTTTTCATGCCTACGTATTCCAAAAAAATATGGAAAGAAACTCAATCTGAAGAATTATTTAAATTTTTGCGAAAGTTTACAAATTTTTCGTTTTTCATTTAGGTATTGGCGGTCTAACGTATTTTTAGCGTCTGTTAATTACTTAAAACTTCAAACATAAGGTAAATCATTTAGAACTTTCATAACCTAAAAACAATTACATTCAATTAACTTGAATTTGTCGTAGTTTTTATTTAATTATTTTTTTCTAGATTCAAAATAGTAATGGAAAATTATATCGTGCAAGTATCAGAAAAGTATAATTATGAACTCAATCCACAAACATTTGGAAATTTAGAATCATTGCTTACATCTAAACTTTTCTGGTTTTTGCAGGAAAATAGTTTATTTTGAAAATTTTCAGTGTTTCATAATATTTGTGTTTTCAAAAATTCAAGCATGATACAAACTGTCGAAGATTTTTTGATTCTCATGGAAGTTTCTTAAAGTAATTGAGATTTTTATGATCGTCACCCTTTTATTGTTTTTTTTAGATTTTTTCAAAAAGTGATTTTTCATAATAATGCACAAACAAAAAGAAAATTTTCCAATGTCTTTCTATAATTCTAGAATTTTTGAAAATTTTTCACAATCGTTCAAGACTTGTGACATAATTGATGTTTTTTAAATTTGATAATTTCCAAATTTCTAAATATAATAAAATTATTTGAAACTTCGTTAACTTCATGAAGAATCATTCAACCTTCTGAGATATTTTGAAATTTCATGCACTCTCAGGATAATCTGAATATCTACTGGAAAATAGAAAAAAATTTTTATAATCATTTTAAAAACTAGGACAGAAAACAGTATTTTCGAAACTTATAAAACTTTTCAAAAATTTCACAAATATTACGAATTATCAGGCTTCATTTACAATTCTTCCAATTTTTGAAAATCGTTCCTTTTTAAAAATTTTTTAAATTTCAAACGAAATACTAATCTTTCGAAGATTTTTTTTATTTTATTCTAATTCGTCGAGTTTATTGAGATTTTACATTAAACTTTATGACATCCGAAGTTACTCAGATTTTTTTAGAAAAAAAAAAAGAAATATAATCATACAAATAATGTAAAAAATTTATGCATGTACATTTTCCGGAATTCTGCGAATTTTCAAGAATTGCTGACCGTCTCATTGTTTTCAGTTTTCCTCTTTCTAAAAATTTTGAAAATGTCAAATCTAATGCGGAAAAATAATAACTTCCCAAAATTTTTCGTTATTCGTGCAAGTTATTGGGATTTCTTACAGTTTCAGTATTATTTTCAATTTTCCTAGATTTTTTTTGAAAAATCGAGGAATATTAGCATGCATATTTCGAAGGAGTAAAAAAATAAGAAAATTAAACGACATTCCCATGTCTCCGTAAAATGTATCATATTTTTTCAATTCTTAAAAGTATTCAAAAAAATTTTATTTTCCAATAGTCTTTCATCCCCTAACATAAACAAAATTAGTCACAACATCAACTTTCCCAAACTTTCAAAATTTTCCACCAATTCTTCAAACTCAACAAGATTACATCTAATTCCCTCATATGCCTTGAAAATCTTCCAGATTTACAAATACATCACCATGCTTCTTAGAAACATGATAATGAACTTCCTCTCCCGTCGCTTGAATCTCAAATTTACTCCACCCAAAAAAGTCACGTTTCACCGCCCTACCGCAAAACCCCCCAATCCACATAAAAATCTCCACATAGTCCACCTCCTACATCCTCTTCCCCCCCCCCCACTCCCCTAAAATCTCTAATCCAAACTTCCGCGTCTTTCGGAAAACCAGAATACCCCCCCCCCCCCCACAATCCATAATCCTACTCCACCATCCAATACATTGTATTTAAATCCTCGCCTCGCTAATAAGTGTAAATTCACCGTAACGGCTTATCCCCCATACCCGCATACCGCCGTTTGCATAAATTTCCTGCTCTCCCATCGAAACCTTACCTAGCAATATGCGTTAATCACGGGCTTCCTGGTCCCCCATTCGCCGAACGCGCGTCACATGGGAGCGTCACGTGGTTCGCGACGCTTACACTGCGCATGCGCGGGGACCACACGCGTTGAGCGTCGCTCGGACACCAGCCAATTAATTTCGAACCTCGCTTTGGAGGTTAGGAACACGCGATTCGCGTGGAACTTGCGGATAAAATTGCACAAAGTATTTCTCATGTGAGGAGAGCCATGGCTAAAGGTACCGGCGCCGAGGGCACGACTCTCACGACTGTTTTCGTGTATGCAGCTTGGGTTATGTGTATGTTTTACGCGACCTCGAAGTGACGAGGCCCCGTGCAGAGCGCATTCCGCTGTCATCAACCGCGTCAACGTCGATTCGCCAAAAGGCCGCGCCAGATGCGTTGGATTCACGTAAAGTGGGGAACTTTATGGGCATTGGGAGCACTGAAGCGTATTATGGATATGATCAGGGCACGCCTGGGAGTACGTGGTGAAGGAATTTCTGACAAGAGAATTTTGGAATTTGGAATTTTGGCTTTAGTGCTACAATATTGGAAGCGTCAGGGGAGTGGGGCTTTGAAAAACATGAATCTCTTTCGTAGGTGGTAATTGGTATTCAGGTAACAAGGAGAAGTTCATAATCATAATCCTTCATATGCTTCAAAATGGTCTCTTCAACATCTACCAATTTCAATCTGAAAAACTTTAAAAGTTTCGAAAAGTTACCAAGAATCCTTATAAGCTTGGTCAATTTTGATGGAATGTCGAAAATTGTCTGACCGTATTACTTCTGAAATTGCGGATATTTCGACAATGTTCGCGAGTCAGAATTTTAGCCCTGATATGCACATTCCAGATCTTTTTGATCCTCATTAGAGCAGTTTAAGCCTCTAAGATCCTGTTTTGAATATTTTCAACCTTTGAAATGTAGGAAGAACCTTCTTTATAGACCTGTTAGATTTGCTGATAATGTCCTAGCCAAAATTTGAGTCATAATTTGAACATTTCGTTTTCACCCTCATTTACATTTTAAGCCTTTAAACTCCTTTTTTTAACGTGCTTAATATTGAGGATGAAAAAAGAATCTTCTTCAGACCTGCTGCATATACCCCGTCATAATTGATTCCTGATTGAGTCGCGATCTATAAAATTTGTATCATTTTGAGTGGATTGTATGATGTTTGAAATTCTGGAAATTTCAAAAAACTTAAAAATGTAGGAATTTCGGAACTGCAAATTATTTGAAACAATTTAGAAAATAATAAGAATTCCAGAAAATGTTTATACTTTGAAGGTTGCGTTGAATATTATATTCCTTCGGAATATGCATGAATATATATATATTTTTTTTTTCATTTTTAAATGAAAATAGTAAAAATATAGACAGTTTTGGAAAATTACGATGGACGTTCATGTAAGCTTTCATAGAATAAGCATAATTTTGAGTAGATCGTATTATGTATGTTTAAAATGACGGAAATTTTGAAAAATAAAAAACATGAAAAATTTCGAAGGCTCTCGATTGTTGTGAAGAATTTCTAAAGTTTCAGGAAATGTTTATATTTTTGGATTCAGTGTTACTTACCATTTTAGTTCAAAATATGCATGATTTGGTTTTTTTATTTTGAAATAAAACTCAAAAATTGTTTGAAATCGAAGAGGAACTTCATAAGTAGCGCTAAGTTTCAGAAGATTTGGAAAATTTCAAAGTAATCTTATTATGTTTAGAATTTCATGAATTTCAGGAAATAAAAAAACATAGAAAATTTCAAAGGAAATGGGTTACTTTGTTCAATTCGGAAGATTTATAGAATTCTCGGAAATTTTGCAATTTTTTTGTGTTCTATTCATTCCTGTATTGCTGCACAATACACATGATTGCCTTTTTTTTCTTTTTTTTTTAAAAAAATAATATAAACCTCGACGGTATCGAAAAATGTAAATGATTTGTAGAAGAGCAGAGTAAATTTATATAAAAATCAAAAAACTGAAAGCAAAACGTCTGCTGTTTGAAGTTTTGGAAATTTCAGGAAATAAAAAAAAATCGTAAATTTTGAAAGTTGTCGATGAAGTAAGATATTACGAATAATTCATTACATATTGTGATCTATAAAATTTCATTGACAATATACCATATTTAATGATGGAAAATATTGTCATCATATGATATCGGATACTTTTCGCTCGATTTTTTAGTCTTTAAACAAATTTTGTTTCCAGTCCAAGTTTAATCAATACAAGTAAAGTCAATACAATGTAAAGTATGTGCACTGCAAAACGTCAAAAATCAATGATATTTGTAATTTAAGACGCAACGTTTGTATTACCACAAAATTTTATGCTTGATATTCTTGTATTATGTAAATGTGACAGGTAGGTCAGAAAATAAACTTGTTTTATATTTTCCATCGATGCTTCCTAGTTTTTGTTGTTCATTTCCCTTCCTAACTTTCCATGACTGCAAATTATACTCTCTGAATCAGAATTATTAGTTTTAGCTATCATTATAAATATGTCCATGATTGAAAAAAAAAACACTTTGCCTAATGAAGAGAGCGGGAGTTCTCATAGCGATCTGGATTTTAAGGTTATAAATCATTTTCAATTCGATTTACATTATTTAAAATGTAACATAACCTTCGAAAAATTATTTTTTTTTGTATGATCGAAAGTACTCGAGTTGAGAATGTTTCTATTCAGCACATAAAAATCTGATACAATGTGAAATAAAGTAAAGTGTGTTATCTTTAGGTTTTTGGAAAAGTAATTCAAGATGGTTGAATAAACGTTAAATTTTCATGTTAATTATGAAATATCATGTGTCCAAATCTTAATTCAACGAGCTCGACATTTCTAATCATTCTCATGTGTTTTTACAAACAGAATGAAAAATCTTAGAAATTTATAAATCAAAATAAGTAAATTCCAATAAATTTGAATTATGCATAACAAAAAAGGCATAAACAAAAATTTGCATAGCTGCATCCCAAATAAACCCCCCAAAAATGCAGTTCCACGAATGGACGTGTTTTGTGTGTTTGAATAAAAATTGAATAAAAACACCAAGCAAAAACAAACCTTTTTCTACATCTATAAATATCAATATTCATTCAAGGTAAGTGTTCATAATATATTTTTTATGTTTCATTTCGAATAACGAAAAAATTTTTAGCAAAATAAGTAAATAATCCAGAAAAGACACCTAAATACTGTACGAAAATGAATAAAATGTCGATGTGACAACAAGAACAATGTCAAAAATATAAATGAAATTGAATTTTCAAATTTTCACATCCTTATCATAACTTATTACTACCGGTTCACACACTTTCATAAATTAACTATTCATTATGATTCCAGTTCCATAATACTATTTCCAATTTATATTTCTAATAATCACGCATACACTAATAATTTCAGTATCAAAAAAATTCAACTTTTCGATTGTTTGTCCATTAATTAAACCCTTCATCCCCACACTCCTATCTTCATAAGCCACGTCGCATCAATCAATACATGCCTCTGATTCAAATAAACGCGCCCAAACTCCAACCGGCCACAACATTCACCTACATTACCGACCAACCAAAATCACCCTCAAGACTTTTCCTTCCCCTACACCCTTTCCCCCAATCGCACCTGCCCCTACTTTCCCTTCAAATTGTCAGAACGTTTTCACCATTAAACCCAACCCAAACTCAAAATAAACACAAAATCCCATCTAAAAAGCAAGCAGCTTCTCAAAAACGATGATATCTTTTCGAAAAACACTCACTGTCACACACCAGACTTTCCAAAAAACAAAACAAAAAAAAAACCATAATCCAACCTAACCTCAAGACGTAGGCCCTTCCTAGCCCAAGTCTACATGCGCATTGCTCTGGCAAACGCAAGCAAAGTCTCTTAACAGTGTTTCATCTTCCACGAGGCCGAGAGATCTGACATTGGAGTGGGGGAAGTCATCTGGGTGACGGCGGCCATGATGCCGAACGGGCCAATGGGAGGGCGCGATTACAAGTTATGGCTGCGGCGTCGCACCAGGGGGCAGCGTTGCCGATTGGATACGAAGGCGTAAAGCGTTTTATCGACTGATAGTTACAACCCCGCCACTGCCCCGCCAAAGGAAGAAGAAAACGTTCCCCGGCGTGAAATCGTAAAAGCCGAGGATCAGGTTACGGCTGGCATTCTGCGGAATGCACTGCCCCCTGTCACATTCAACCCAGAATCTCGATCATCAGCCATTTTCTAGATTCTGTGATTATCTTACATTTTACCTCATTTAAATAAACACACAGGTAGACCGGTGAAATTTGGACACAACCTCAGGAGAATACTGAACATGATACTAATTTTAACCTTGATGCAACCTTAATACAACCTAAATGCAACCGTTTTAGGTGTTCTGAAGATGAACGTTATCCAGTTGTAACTTTGTTGTTTTCTTTAAAATTTTACCTGCATTACGAATGCAATCTGAACTCTCGAGAGCGATCGATATTTTGATATCCTAACATTATTTTATTTTTAAATTATTTGAATTGTTCACTGAGAAGTGGAAATCGTCACGATGACAATACGTTCTCAATTTCTATTCAACACCTGACATGAGAATATATGTGCCTGTCACAAAGATATGACTTCGTATGGAAACGAAACCATATTGTCTTGTAGGTATCATATTGTTATGGTAGGTATCTGATACCGTTCCTTGCAGCATGTGCACAGATTTCTGGAGCAACTAAAAAGTATTGTCCCCTGCAGTATCTTATCGTCATCATGATAATTTCAACTCTCAGTGTTTAGTCTCTTCAAATGATATTGTTCTTTATCCCTATATTTCAAAAACAGCGTGTTACAAAAATCAGGGGCTCCACCTTACAAGCCCGTGCACAGAAACCTGTGTTTGGGGGGGGGGGGGGTTCAACTTTTATGTCGTACTTGTAGAATAACATGCAATTGAAATTGATTTGGTTTGACAGTACATGGTCCATTCATAGTGATGTAGATGAAAAATGTAGATTAAATAAGTTAATGAAGAAATTAATTAATCAATAAATCATCAAATATGTAAGGCAATATCAAAAAATCATTGGCTTTAAACAACTAATTGATATATTAAAGCTTTGTTGTGTTTTCAACAAATTGAACACAAGCAACTTCATAATTACAGATACACAATTGCGAAAAACATGTTTATTATCCCTTCTTCACATGTGGATGTATAATAAATGCACAGTATATGAAAAAAGAAACACTTTTTTTACTACACTAGACACAAATTTTATGCTTTAAAGGTTTCTACAGCTTTTTTGAGGACGGAATGGATTATTTTTTATTGTACGTAGCACTTTATTTTATTACATGAAAGTTATTTTATTGTTATAGAATATTGTCAAATTAATATACAAACATTATTTGATGAAAAAAAAATCAATAAATGGTGGATTTATGGCCTTTTCCCAACTTTTTTTTTAAAAGACTTGCAGTGACTGCAACGCAAATACAATGAACCAACTGAAATGATAATATTCAAAAACGTTACACTTTTTCGTGTAACGATAACGTAACGTGTAACATTAATTTACAAGTAACGATAACAGGAACGGGTTCCTTTTTTTTTTGGTAACGAGTAACGAACATTGTGTTATTCATTTCACGTATGTCTCATCAAGTTTTTAGAACGATTTGTAACTTTTTAAGCAATTTTTTGAAGCTTGGATATAAGTAATTTTTTAACTTTATTTTTAGATAAAAAATTGCATAATTTTATAATTTCAAATAAAACAGATTGATATATAAGTAATTTATGTACAAATATCGACAAAGAGTATGCTTTTCCACTTTTTATTGGGAATTTCCACAATTCTAGCAATAAATTTTGGAAATCTGCATATAAATACATGAAAATACTGGAAATCTTAATTCTCAAAGTCTATAGCAGGATCCCTAAAATCTATAGATTGAACTAGAAAACCTTACGTTATTTTATGAATACAGAAAAAAAATAAAATACAAAAAATACAAGATATTATTTACTTTTCTTTAAAAAAATATTATATCCTTCAAAAATTTCTATAATTCCAGAAATCAAGAAACGCCGGTTTCTCGAGCATTAAATTCTTATAATATATGTGTATAGAAAACCATAGCATATACTAGAAAAATGTTCAAATTCTGAAAATCTGTTAAAAATTCAAAAAATATTGAACACTTTTTGAATCTATAAAGAAACTATTTTCTGCAATATCGATCAAAATACTTCAAATATTTAAAACTTTCAATTCTAGGAAATCTAATTCTTGAAATTCAAAGAGATTTTTTTAAAAAAACCTTTTTTTTTTTTTTTTTTTTTTTTTTAAAAGTTTTTAACATTCTATGACTACTAGGAAATAGAAAAACAAAATGCATGTATGGAAAAATACAAGTATATCTATGGAATATTAAAAATCCATAAAACTTTCAAAACTAGAGCATCAAATCACAGAAATTTATACAGAAATATATAAGAAAACTGAACAATTCTACAAATTGTAAAAAAACTGATCAAATACGAAGGATACTGAAAGAAATATGAATCTATTGAGACACCTGTTTTCCAAAAAGTTCTCTTGGAACATAAAAACTTTAATGAACTTCACATTTTGGAGCTCGAAATTCTTGAAATCCATGTATAAAAATTTATATGAAAATGCTTAAAGTTTATGAAAATACCAGAAAATCCTGCAACATTTTATGCATCCTAAAAAATACGAATAGTTTCGGATATACTGAAAAATCCTTCAAATCGTAGAAAAACTGAAGAAATACGAAAAATACTAGAAGAAATAAATATCTATAGAGAACCTGTTTTCTGAAAAGTCCTTTGAAGACGTGAAACTTAATAAACTCCAAATTTTACAGTTCGAAATTATCGGAATCCATAACGATTAAAATGAAAATGCTATGAATATAATAAAATACTAGAAAATCTTGTAATTTATAGTTCTTGAAAAATACGAATAATTTTAGAAATACTTAGCAACCCTTGAAATCGCAGAAAAACAATATATACGAAATATACCAAAGAGAAATAAAAATCTATTCAGACGCTGTTTTCTGAAAAATATCATGCAATGCAAGATATCAAAATTTATCTCAAAACGCAAAAACCAATAATATAAGCATTTCATCGAAATCATTTGAAAGATCTCGTTTGGGGGGGGGTCTAACCCACAACCCCCACCCGTCTGCACGGGCTTGCCACCTATTGAACCCCCTGATAAAGACTCTGCCCTCGTACCTCTACCAGGGCTTCACCCCTAGACCCCACCAAGTACCCATGCTTTGAACAAACCTGACTCGGTTCCATTCTTATGTTTAGTGTAACAAATTATTTCGAAAACAGCAATCCAATATTAGTAAACCCTCATTCATGCAGCAGGTATTTTCCTAATAAGGGTTCTCTGACAATCACGTACGTTTCGAGGCACGTTATTTTACCCGGAGCTTCCGGGTCGTATTTGAAACTCGGCGTCATTTTGACGCCACTTATCTAGACGTTTGTCTCACGCTACATCAATTATTGTTTACGCGGAATTTTCTTATCGTGCATCTCGCAGCCCGCGACGTAAAGTGAGACGATTACAATGATTACCATGCAACGCACGCTGAATTACGACTGCTTCACACGACCGTTCCCGTGATATTAAGCGTCATTCGTACGGGCCGTATATATCGCTACTTGGTTAATTACGTGTTAAATGATGAATGCGAACTTTCATTGCAGGTTTTTCCGCGAAAATCATGCGTTAATTACGCGACGATTAGCAGGATGTGAGCTGATTTTAATGATCCAGCCTAATGACGACATAGTACTATCTAAATCAGAAGTAGGGGAATAATGTGATTCTCACAAAGACGTGGAATTCCATTCTTAGTCTGTTTGTTCTATTTTTTACCTATCCTTTGACGAGATTTTCCGATTTGTTAATACATAAATAAATACATCTCGCTCTTCGATTTCATGGATCGAGACCACTTGAGTAAGAAAAAAAGCAACGCGACTCAAAGTCAGTGGCAATATACCAGTCCATAAACATTGTTTATCACCAGAGAATCGGCAGCCCGTGTCAAATGACAAAACATTTTTCAAAGTGTTTAAATGCTCGGCGCGGAGATCAAGTCAATATTGTACCGGCAAAAGAACACATTAGCAGCCATGTTTATCAACTCGTAAAGAATGGGCCAACTGAAAACTTCAAGTACATATATACATTGTGATCGTGAAATTTTACACTGTTGCCATAAAGGCAAAGATACACAAAACGTAAAAATAAAGAGCCTAGAAATTGTAAGGTTTTTTCAAGATGTCGTTGAAATTTGTTTGTTCAATGTCAACAATTTGTCGTATAAAATGGACTCACCATCTGGTGATCTCCGGAGAATCCCCACTGATGCACTTTTTTTTGGATCACGAAAAAAGTTCAAATGGCGGCCATGCAATGAGTTCGGACTGATGCGGGCAGAAAATTCGAGGACGAATAAATGCGTGGACTGAAAAAAAAGGATTCGGATTCTTAAGATCAACTTCAAGTCAAAATTCAGAATCATCTTTAATAGCATTTTCAAAAATCTTCAGACTAGTTACAATTCTGCTAAAGCTATCGTAAAAATGCTTTTTGAAATAAAAGAATTCACTGTCTCAAAGCCTCTCTTATTTTACATATATTTTAATAACTGATTCCAAAATAATTATACTTTCACAAACTCAAAAGTCTTCTCCATTTTCTTTTTAAAATGTAGTCCCACCGCTCCACCATTTCACAAATCCTATAATGCCGCGAGAGGTCACGAGCCGGGACCCCCTAATAGTTTCCCCTTTAAAAATGGTGGGCTGTGGCACTAAGGGTGCTTCCAATGGTGGCAAGGGATCTAATGGTGAAAGTATATTATGCCCTTAAAAGTCCTTAAAAGTGGAAAATTCTGGATGTTTTTTGAAGAAAAAATTAAAAAATAGGAAAGATGATCAATACGTCTATTATGTCAATTAATATTTATCCATTGTTTTTAACTGACTCATGAAAAATTCACTTCAAGTTTATTAAGTTGAACAAATGACTTGAAGTACACTCTTCTAGATGTAAAAAGTCTAAATGTTATGGTTATGAATATCAAAACTGGTCATTTTCATGTACACGTGACATCAATTAATTTCTTTACGTGAATGTCAGATTTTAGACGCAGTATAAAGATATTTTTCTATTGTTATTCGTATCAAAATGAAATCATATCATCTTTTTGTCCTAGTAGGTATCTGATATCGTTTCTTGCAGCATCTTATCATCACCATGACAACTTCAACTCACAGTGTAATCAGTGAAGGTAAAATTCTCAGTCTTATACTAACAATTCTCAAATTTGCTGTAGCAACGGATCTTCTTTTTGCCGATGCCTTTTGACGTAAAAACAAAAAAGAGATTCTCTTCTTCGTCCTTGTCTTTTCAATACCGCCTTCTTACTTCCATCGCCATTATAATGCTATATTTATTCGAGAAAAAGACTAAATTACGCATCAGCACGTAAAGTACCCAATTTGTTAACGAAGATACGCAAAATGTAGCTCTCGTGAAAACAACTTGAAGCTTATTTTCATTCGCATGCATATCGTTGTTGCCTTAAAAAGAGCCCGCCAATAAAGAACGAGTACCCCGTGGCGGGGATCGTGATTTGCATGAGATATATAAACGCGATAAGGGCATAAATTCACGATGGCTGCATAGAGGACGCATGCACCAGAGATTCGCAGTCAAGGGAACTCAAGGAAAAAAAAGACTTGGTCGTCGTATTAACGACGTTTCTCCATTATTGATTTTATTGCGCTCGTGGACTGGTTGGCAACACTGTTTCCCGCGCGATTAAACGATCGCGGGAAGTTTGAAAAGGGCCATTAAAGGTTATCTTTGGCAAATTCATTATTTTTCAAAGGCATTTTTCTCGGGGGACGGACCGGTTTCTACTTTTGCCCAAGGGGGAACGGTCTTCGTTTCGGAAAGAAGAGATTTCATGAATAATTGATACGGACTTTACGAGTTGGAATGAAGGCTCAAAATGGCGGAGACAAAAAGTTTCGTCGACATTTTTCCAGGGCTTTGCGTTTGACTAAACGAGAGTGAGTGATTTTGTAGATCTGAATCATTCTAGTGTAACATTCTATGTTTTGTCATCATTTTTAAGTTTTTTTTGTTAGGTAGTTAGTACATCAATTTTTACTTGGTTTTAAGAACTTATTAGAAAAAGGTTCGTATGCATATTGTGCATAATAATTTTTTCATTTTTTTGACATTATTTATGAAGGAAGGTGCAGAAAGTTTTCTTTATATCCAAAGAAATGATATACATGAAGAACACAAAATTTAACGTTACAACATAAATTTATACTTTAAAAACACTTCATAATTTCACATAGTTTTGTCAAAAGTATGTTCAAAATAGTACGAGAAACTTTCTAAAATTTTAGGGGAGAACATAGGCATTTGGGATGAATGTCCTTTGAAATATTTATGACTCCAGCCTCTGAGATGTTTCGGTCAAAGGATGAAAATGCATGGCATGAGCGTAAATTTAACCCACTTTCTCTGCAGGGATCTGCATGGTAACATGAAAAAAGGGTGCCCTCAAATTCTTTGGAATTGATCCTCCAAGAGAAAGTGTAGCGAAGTCGATTCGTAAGGTGCATGGACTCAGAGCCAAGTTTGATTTTTCTTCTTCTTCCAAGCTGGGTGTCAAAATGAGTTCTGTTTCAAAATAAACATCAACTCCTACTTTCACATGAAATAACAAGAAAAAGCTTGAAAACTGCTATGTTGGAATTTAACTTGCAATTCACATCTTTCGATAAGTTCTTAATGAATTCGAAATATTCAGTTTTTCACTTTTTATTAATCGATTCATTCTATGTGATTTAAGTAAAACGTAGATTTTCGCAATAAAAAATTTTATTATAAGTAATATAAGGTATAATCATACATGTCAATAAAACTTATTCTATGAGAACAATAATAGCAGTAATTACCCTCAATTTCCAGATATTAGAGTTGTGAGAAAATATGTTTAAAACGAAGAGCATTTTTAATAACTCTCTAAATGTTTATAAAAAAAGTTGGATTGGGCATTTTGGCGTGTGCGGTGCATTAATCCCAATTGCTACTTCATTGTTACTACGGGAAGCAAACAACTTGACAGTTGATCAAAATAGATAAGTTAGGAATTTCCTAGTTTAACTACCAATTAGAAATGTATTGTTCATGTTCCCTTATGCTATTTTTGATTTATCTGAAAGAATAAATAAATATGTGTTCTTATTTTTACCTTACAATCTGTGAGCAACAATCGACTGATTTACAGTGACTTTTACAGATTCGGATTTTTTAATCACCATCCGGAAGAAAATCATTTTCTTTATCAAACATAAAAAACAAAAGCCACATTCCATCCATATTCTTCGACAAACCAGGGTTAAATCGAGAAATGAGAAAGGTAAAATTTCATCGGATTTTTTTAATAGTGTTTTTTAGGTTCAAATAATCAAAGACCAAAGAAACTAAATGAAAACTAGAATCACTGAGCTCTCTGATGATAGAACTTAATAAATTATTAGGTACTACTATAGATATTTTTCATAGCAATGATATTGGAACCATATCTGGAACTAATACCAAAATCTTTAGGTGTGGAAAAACAGAAACATAACCAGAACCAGCAGTGAAATCACTCATTCACACCTACTATTTGCAATGCAGACATGATTCTTCACTTGAACAATTTGAGTGGAATTTTGTATGAAATTAAGTAAATTTCTAAAAATTATTTAAATTTTCTTACAATTAAAATTAGATTCTAGCCTTTCAACATTTGAATGATGCTGTATCGTTCAAAATTCAATGTATAGAGAGTCGTTTCAAAACCAAAACATTTTGTAAGATGACAGTCGATTTTTTAATTTTTTTCAAATTTTCACCTCACGATTGAGGGTATTTTAGTATTCAAATAATATTAAAAAGTCTCTTGAAGTCTTATTCTGGTTTTTATAATCCTTAATTGTTTTAAAAAGATTTATTGATGAGACTCTAGTCTCCGATCCACTGACTTTATATTGATAAAATTATAAACTTTAGCAAAGGTTTTATCAGTCATTTTTCATTCAAGTCTTTTCAGAACACTGAATTCTCTTACAGTCCTCTTTATCAAAACTTCGGTATTTTTTAATAAGGCCACTTTTTGTCACTTTTTCAAGTATTGCAGAGTCAACAAAACTTTTTTCTGTCTAAACTATATATAGTCTCGTTGAGTGACTTTCCAAAGCAGAAAATGAAAGCTTCGAAAAGTTTCCGGAAACTAAAAAGTATTTAAAAAGTGTCTCTGTATACAATCTGTAATACTTTTTGAGAGACTTTTACGGTATTCAATTCGGAGACTGAATTGTCCCAAAAAGATACTTCAGAAAAATAATTTTCCTAAGTTGTTAATAATTGTTCATCCATTAAAAAAATGACGAAAAAATCAAATTGTCGACTGTCAAAACAAAACATGAATTTGCTTGTAAATTTTCATTTTTTGCATATATTTTGAAATGGAGGGGTATGGACCCCCAAAAACCTCCCTCTGCGTTCGCCACTGACTCTGAATGATCAATTCGTACACTCGAAATCCTCTTGAAGCTGAAGGATACTTTGGTTTTTTATCCCGGGACTTTTTGAACTATAGAAACCGTTATTTTCAGATATAATAATATAATATGGTTTGATACAGAAAGAGAGCGGACGGGTTTCATTTTTTTATTTATTTCAACAAAAGTTTTTGCTCGAATAAAACGTCATACTTTCGAGATCTGCTCCATGAATGATTTTTGGAAGTAAGAAAAATTATCAAGCATTTTGGAATCCGTACTTTTTGACCCTGAAAAAAATCAGCTTATATGACATTTCATTCAATGTTGGCAGCTGGAAAAAATCTTGGATTAAATTTTGAGTATTTTTGACACTCTTAGTATTTTTCAGTAGGGGTAAAATGTTGCAGGATTTTCTAGTACTTTAAAAAAATTTTTTTTTTTCCTGTACATTGCTACATATTAAGATTTGAAGAATTCAATGGTCTAGAATTCGAAATTCATTGAATTCTGTGAATTCGAGAGGATTTTAGGAAATAGTGTCAACGTAGATTTTTATTTCTATGATGTCTTTCGGTACTTTTTCAGTATTTTAATACTTGAACAATCTTTCGGTATTTCTGAAATTTTTCGTGTATCTCAGGATGTATAAAACATTTAAGGAATATCTAGTATTTTTACAATACAGAATTTTTTAGAAAACAGTGTCTGAATAGATTTTTATTTACTGCAGCATTTTTTACATTCCTTCAGTTTACCTACGATTTCAAGAATCGTTCAGTATTTTTATATATTTTGCTATATGAATTTCTGTGATTGGGCGGTTTAGTGATTAAAGTCTTATAGATTCTTTATGTTCCATATATTAACTTGTATATATTTCTATACGTATTTTCTTTTTGTATTTCTTCATATTATATTGTATAGATTTAGTACTGCCCCAGCATTTTTTGAATTTTTTCACAGACTCTTAAGATTTCGAAAATTTTCTAGTATATTTGTATACTACTGAATACATATATTTTGAGACTTCAATGTTTAGAAAATAGAAGTCACTCAATGGCAGAAATTACATACATTTTTGAAGAATGTAATAGAATTTATAGTTAACTAATTAGAACCTTTTATTTTGAGTATTTTTTTGTTTTGTTTTTTCTTTTTTTTAAATTATGTAAGATTTTCTAGCATGATCTATGGATTTTAAGATTCTGCTATGCATTTTGAGTATTTTCATGCGGATTTCTAAAATTTAAGGAGTTATATACCTTTTTGTGCGGACGAATTGGAAATGGTTTGGAGTTAATTTTAAAGTATGTAGAAATAATGCTATGACACCGAAGTAATTTTTTTTTTTTTTTTTCAAGTGTATTTTCCACTAGTAAAAACAAGTATTTGTTCATAAAAAAATATCATCAATTGGCAGAGTTATGGCCCTTTCCCCAAAACAACTTTTTTTTTGAAGAGGCTTGCGGTGACCAAGGTGCAAGTCGAACAGGTCAAGTTAAATCAGAAAATTCAAAAAATTTCATTAGTCTGGGAATATATCTAGTTATCTTGAACCATCGCTTTTTTATAGAAGAGTTTTCATTTTGCAGATAAGAATTTTTTATTTAAATTTTAAGACCTCAAAAATCGAAATCTCGGGGAAAACGTTCTTGCATGTAGAAAAAACGTGATATTCATTTTTTCAATCATTCAAGAACCAGATACATTCCAAGACTAATTAATTTTTTTTAATTTTGTAATTTCACTTGACCTGCTCGACTTGCATCGTGGTCACTGCAAGCCTCTTAAAAAAAAAAGTTGTTTCAGGAAAAGGGCCATAACTCCGCCGATTTTTAATATTTTTTTACGAACAAATACTTGTTTTTTCAAGTGAACAATACACTATTAAAAAACAATAAATTTGGTGTCAAACATTTTTGCCACATACATTAAAAGATACTGCAGACCATCCTCCATTGTCCGCCCAAAAAGGTATATAACCCCTTAAGATACTCTTTAAAACTGAAACGAAACTCTGATTTTTCATCAGGGGCGGTCCTAGAAATGACTCTCAGGGGGAGAAAATTTACAATATTAATAAATTTAAAAAAATGGCTCTTAGCAGGGAAAATTCCCCTTCCCCTTGCTACTACACTGTTTATATCCTGGGTAACTCGTTCCCGTTACCGTTGCTTGTTGATGAATGTAACGCGTTACGTAACAGTAAAAAAAGTAACTTCTTACAGTAACATGTTACCCCCAAACCCTGCATGTATAAATTAATCATCAGCTAAATATTGACCCTAGAAAATGATAACTCGAGCAACATAGTAAAGCCACAAAACAGTGAAAATAAAGAAACCAAAATTTCTGGTCTCATTCAGCAAAAACAGATTCCTGAAAAAAAACCAGCCTCAAAATCTCTTCAACCAGAGATACATACACCCTCTTTCCCCTCCTCCTCCTCCCCAAAATCCCTGAAACACAACCAAAACAACAATCTCAAATCCTTACTTACAAAAAGAGCATCTCCCCTGGCCCCGAAAACCCTCGAAAAAGCCAAAATCCAGCATCCCAACGTCCCCGAAAATCCTCCTCGCGTCGATACAGCGTCCCCAATGGGCGTCGCCTCGCCTTAACCACTCTCGCTGCCGCTCGCCCCTCCCCTCCACATCCCCCCACCCGCCGCGCACAGCACACAACTCCCTGACCCCTGCACGTGGAATAAAAACACCGCTAATTGACAATTCCCCGGCAAAAATCCCAATTATTACCACCGAGGCCATCGCCGCTGGCCTTATCACACCCGCGATAACCGACCCGAAACACGGACACGCGGAAAAAAATGAACGGGAACGGAAAAAAAAAAACAAAATGGCGGCGTTCGCGGCACTGCCACGTCACTCTGGCGCGCACGTGCATATACACGTAGCTCGCGGCCCGAGTCGCGTTTTCCGCGCGAGTTTTTTCGGCCCAGATTATTTTTCGAGACCTCGCGAGGACGCGAGCGTTGTTCGCTCGCTACTATGCGCTTTTGCCATAAGGCAGTAAGTGAGTGTGACCGGACCCCTACCGGCGCAGCCGTACATCTTAGTATTATGGGCAACTCACATTGGAAGATACGCCATCAAGCATAGCCCTAGCGCGAGCGAGCGAGCGATTGTAAAAGTTTTAGGGACACTTTGCGAACACCCTCCCCCTCGCCTCTCGCCGCCACCCCCCCCCCCCCCCCCTCGCCCCTCTTCGCAACGCCGGGAGAGCACCTCGCTCGAACCCCCCCCCCTCCCTCTCCCGCCCCGCGCCGCGCGCAGGGAGCTTTCTTTATAGCGGGGCGCGGTTCCCCCCTCCCCTCCGGCGGCCGTGTCTTTTGGCCGTTAGTCCGTTACGAGAGGGGGGAGGGGAGCGAGCTAGCGATTGGGTGTGTGGGTGACGTATGGACTGCAATGTGGACCACACTGAGAAAAAAATATAATAATTATTACAATATTGTACAGTACATGGGAATCACTCTGACACACTTCTTGCTAGATGATGAAGCAATTTTTGTAATTCATATTGTAAATATTGTCGTGAGATATTGTAGTTGAAGATATATTTTGTTGTGAAAACTCCGATGCATATTTCGTTTTCTACTATACTTCGTGTACTTTTTGCAATATTATATTGTGATTCTTATTAATCCAGATTTTTGAAAATTCCATCAGTTTTCTCAGTATGCAGATCTGTGTAGGTTCTTTTTGCAATATTTTTGTATACTTTCTAGGTTCCTAGTGCATCATATTGTAATATGATACAAAATTATTAAAAGTAATGTAGTTCATTTTTTTCGCCATGTATGGTAAAAATTACAGTTTGTATAGTGAAAATTTAAATTTTCCGAAATTATACAGTAAAAACTGGCATACATATTGTAATTTGTACATTAATAGAGGTTTTACTGTACAATATTGTAATAAGTGAAATAAATATTGCAGTTTTTACAATAATATTGTAAGAAATACAATTTGTGCTTTTTGCTAGATGATACATCAATTTTTGAAATAACGTATTGTAAATATTGTCAAACGATATTTTAGTTATAGATATATTTCGTTGCGATAACTCCTATACATCTTCCATTTTCTACTATACTTTTTGTACTTTTTGAAATATCATATTGTAATTCCTATTAACCCAGATTATTGAAAACTCCATACAGCTTTTACAGTATGCATATATTTATAGGTTCTTTTTGCAATATTTTGGTATACTTTCTAGGTTTCTAGTGCATCATATTGTGATATGATACAGTTTTCGAAAAAGCTAGATAAAAGTAATATAGTTCGTTTTTTCGCCATGTATGGTAAAAATTACAGTTTGTATAGTGAAATTCGCATTTCAAGATTTTAAAATTTCCGAAATTATACAGTAAAAACTGGCATACATATTGTAATCTGTACATTAGTAGCGGTTTTACTGTATAATATTGTAATAAGTAAAATAAATATTGCAGATTTTACAATATTATTGTAAAAACTACAATGATATTGTAAAAAGTACAATAATATTGTACTTTTTACAATGTATATGGCAGAAAGTACAAGATTTTTTTCTCAGTGCGAGTGTTTTCCCTGGGAATTTCCAAATTGTCAATAATATACTTTTTTTTTAGGGATTCACTGATTGTGGGAATATTGTGGAAGATGGTTTTGGGAAATTCTGGGATGTTGTTTCGATAAAAAAATGGAGTATCGGAGTATTTTATTTTGCCTAACTCTTTTGAGACTCGTGAACATTCTAGGTTCCTAGGATAAAAAACCTAAAGTATACTTCAGTCTCAAAAGACTGTTTTAAGTCTCCTAATTGATCATTAGGAGTGTTTCGTTTGGGGAATGGAATACTCATTCGGAGACTCGAGATACCTAGAGTCTGCAAGGGTCTCTGATTGAGTACTCTGTTTGGCAAAATGGAATACTTAAGATACTCTTGTTGCTTCTTCTTCTGTTGCCAAGAAGTAAAGGATTCAAATTGGGGATCAGAGACGATCTTAGGAAACTTTTGGAGACTCGTAGAAAAAACTCGAGTTCTTTCGGAAAGTCACAGTCACATTTTTAACAACTTTTTATACTCTTGAAAGCTACTTTACACTCTTGGATACTCTTAGTATCCAAAATGGTAGTATTCGAAATGGAGATTCAAATCTCTTAATACGTACCTTGGTATTCAAAAAATTGACGCATGGTGACTTGAGTATCCCAAAAAGAGATTCTAAGACACCGAAGTCTCCCAAAAAGATACCATTGGAAAACTCTACCAAAAAATACTCTAGTATTCATAAACGCGGCTCAAGTTGACTGCAGCATCGTAAATGGTGATAGTAAGAGACTGGAAAATTTAAAAGAATAACTATTCAAAACTCTACTGAAAAAATTGAAGTCTTATAGGTAAATAAAGTCACAAGCTCTCATTTAAAAAGTAACTGAACTTGTAAAATTCAATAATCATGTTTCCAGTCTTTATGATTTCTAGACTCTTCCTTTCTGAACTGAAAAATATATTATTTCAATTTTCTTTCATATTCCTCAGCTTCGTATAGTACAAGGAAACATCAATGTGCCATGAAAAATTCAATTTTCATGTTTCAAAGATTCAAGTCTCCCTTCAGGATATCCAAATCTTGCAAGAATGAAAGTATCCATAAAAATTTCAATTTTGGAAAAAGAGTGTTGCTGAGGATCAGAAATTTAACATACGAGATACTCCAGTCTCGGATACATCTTATAATTCGGACATGAACTCGTATTTTTAGAGAAAATCAAATTTCTACATAAACGAGGGAATTTTGAAAAGAAAATTCTTTCATACTATTATAAATTATATATCTAACCTATTAGATGATACATATATTTTTTTTTTATTGAATGTTTTGATATTTCTCAGACGGTAAAATTTTATTTCACTCAGAAGAATTTACCCTCTTCCTCTTCCATGACTATTATGAACTATACATAACACTGTAAATTAAGTTGTTGGTTCAGATGAAAAAAAAAATGTTTTTTCAGTGTAGCTAACGTGTGTCTATACAACATGTTTATTTTTCAAATCGTATACTTGTTTGCCTGCATTCGGTCTTTGTTTGAGTTTACCTTATCGTTTTTATGATGTAGATTCATGATTGTCTGTTTGGAAAATATGGGAATAAAAAAATATGATTTGCTAGCATAAGGATTATGAGAAAATTGAGAAAGTGAGAATTTCAAAACTTTTTTTCCCTGATTCGATATTATAGGGTTTTAAAATATTTGCAAAATATTTACGACAGTTATGCCTTGATTGAAAATTATTTTTCATAGTTCTGAGGATTTTGCAGACTGTTTTAAAAGTGTTGGAGAAAGTTCCAAGGCTGATTACACATTAGTGGAAAATTTTCATTTGAGTTAAATGGAGAATCGTAAAAAATTATAATTTTCTGATTATTTTGAAATGATTAAAAATAAACATAGCATCTATTTTTAATGTTCTATATGTATGTTTGGTGAAATACAAATCGAACTTTCCAGATCACAAAATGGATATAAGTAAATCAATCACAATATCTAAATACAGTCAAAATTTTATAATGAATAAAAAATTCTGTTTTCGACTAAAAAATTTTTGAGCATGAAAAATAAAATCAAAATATCTAAGTATAAGAAAAAATTTAGGATTCAATTTTTGATTGTTCATTTTGCAAATATGAAGATTCACGAAATGAATCTAAAAAAAAGTTTCTCTTATCATATGAACAGAAGCCTTAAAAGAAAAGTTGAAAATTTTTTTCCAATTAGAATTTCAGTATGAACTACAAAGAAAATTTTCAATCTGTTACTGCTGCGTTTACTGTATAGTTTTTTTAAAAGAATGTATTAACTTTTAAATTTTCAAAAAATTACCGAAAATTTTGATGGAGAGCGATGAAAACCAAGGGCTGTGCGGCTGCGTTGTGGTGCCCTCAAAGAGCAGTGGAGGCCGAGAAAAGTAACGGTTAATATTCTTCTGCGCTTG
This sequence comes from Platygaster robiniae, assembly GCA_028476575.1. Lineage (NCBI taxonomy): Eukaryota > Metazoa > Arthropoda > Insecta > Hymenoptera > Platygastridae > Platygaster > Platygaster robiniae. The sequence continues at coordinate 31,880,390 of CM052023.1, forward strand.
TCTTTTTTCCACAAGTAACTGTTTCATCTGAGGAAAAAAGTACGATATTTCTATACGTAGATGTTTCAGATCAATAAATTCAATTGGAAATTCAAAGGTTTCTGCTTGTAATTAATATAAGAAAAAATTTTTGAGCATAATTTTACACTGGGCTTTATAAAGAAACTTCTTTCTCAACTATAACCTAGTAAAATATTTTGTAGCTGTCACTTAATTATAATGCTAATATATTTATGAGTGCATAAGAAATGGTAATTACAAAACAAGTAACTTCTATTTACGCTTAAAGAAACTTATACTTTATTAAAATTGAAATAAGTTCATTGGCTGCAAAATTCAAGTTTTTAACTTGTTCATGGGATAATAGTGAATATTTGACTCAATTGTAATGAATTTATTAAAATGAGACAGCTTGTTTCTCGAACTGGAAATGAACTAATTTTTGAAGTATAATTTTTATGTTTCTGTAGACACCCCAACAGAAAATTTTCAGTGACTTTTGAGTTTTCCCTTTATCACATTTAAAAATGTTTGAAACTTCTAAAGGATATTTTTGGGAGACTTGAATCCCCATGCGTATCTTGGCAGGAGACTTGCATTTCTTCAAGTAATTTTCTGAAAGACTAAAATCTCTAGTTTGAATAATTTGCAAGACTTCAGTCTCTCATTCGAATACTTTCAAAATCTCTGACAAAATATTGTGGAGTGCAGAGAGCAAGAGACTTTGGGAAACTAAATAATAATGATCAGTAGAGACTGCAAATTCTGAAAAAGGACTATACAAAACTTGGCTGAAAAAATTGAAGTCTTATGGATGGATTAGGTATATATCTTTCATTTAGGAAGCAAGTGCTTTTGTGAATAAACTAAATAATAAATATTTAACTTTTATGATTTTTAGACTTGTCCTATTACAACACGAAGAAATCTGTTATCGGGATTCCCCTTAATATTTAAAAATTTTGTAATGTACCATGAAAAATTAAGAAACTTTTCATGAAAATTCAAAATTTGAAAATCTTCAAGATTCTAGTCTTTCTTTAGGATATCAAAATCTTCAATAAACAAGGGTGTACATTCACCCTCGTGGTACAGGGTGTACAGTCTCCGAAAAATCTAATGATCTGGAAATGAACTCGTACTTTTAGAAAAATTTTCGTGAATCTCTGACTTCAGTCTCGAAAATGGTTACTAGAAAGATTGTTAAAGACTGTAGTCATGACAAAAAAACTTCGTTACGCAAGAATCTTCGATTTGATTACTAAAACACTGCAGTCTTAACTAAACTTATGCTGAAAAATGATGTATTTGAATATGAGACTAAAAGTGACCAGTGAAGACTCGTCAAAACAACTTCGATACTCTTGAAGACTCCTTCGAATTTCTTGGATACTCTTGGAGACTCGATGATACTCATTCCGAGATTCAAGATACTCTTAGAGAATGAAACGATACTCGGGTTTTTTATTCTGGGTCTTATTATGCAGTATTTTTTATGCAGTAAGCACGCACCGTAATAATTTTGATCTTTTTAAAAACCTGATGAAAAAATAAAATTTCTTATAATATAGTATTTGACAAAATCTTGTGAGAAATATACCCTATCAAATTTGTTCCATCAATTCTTCATAAGAAATTTCAATTTTTTATTAGGCTTTTCTAAGGTCACTTTATGAGAAATTGAATTCTCACAAGACATTTTATTTTCTTATAGGACTTTTATGAGGATCAAAATTAGGGCAGATACACTAGTAATGGTCATACTGTATAGTGCACTTTTTTCATTAAACGTAAGACTGTTGATCAATTTCGTTTAGACGTAGGTTTTTATAGTCATTCATTTGTTATAGATTTTTGTAATTTATTTATAAAATAGGTCTTGATAAGGACTCGAATCAAGTCGAAACATCGACAGTAAAAATGAAGAAAAAAGAATGTAATCTCACTTTGGAATAGAATATTCACTACTCTACCATTTGTATTACTTTCTGAACACTTGAAGTTTTTGAAAAATTGAGAAATATTCCTATCTTTATCCTGGAAGCTTTATAAAAACACTGTAAAAGAAACTCTTTACTCTCAGTTCCCAGAGGAGGCTCGCGAAAAACGCACATGCAGCGGGTATTTAAAATACTGGCCTTAATATATAGTGGCCGCCATGTCGTGCTGGAGAAGCACCGCAGAACACGAAATTATACACGCGGGAGAAGAGATAAGTATTTAATACGTTCCGACGCATAAATTGAGGAGTATATGGGGCAATGTGGCCCGAGGAAGGGCCGTTTCTTCAGCACCCTCGGCCGACCCTTGATTTCTCGGAAGATCGTCTTGCGTTTCAGAGCTTTGGGAGAGACATTTTCGAATGCTTCGCGAGCTGTAGGTGGGTTCGAAGTAATGGGGAAGAGTTTACGGGAGGTTTGAAATTTCGAGAGACTAATTCTCAAATGAAGTCTGTGAATTTCGTCATGAATTCGAGTTGAGAACATAATTACTGGTTCCAATGTTGAACGAAAATTTCGGTTATTTCCATGCAAAAACTCTCCTAGAGTTTATACAATCTTTTCCTTCTACTTTGTTCTCAGACTTCTCGGATATCTGTTTTTCCAGGTCAAATAACGCTTAGTTTGCGGGTCCATTGGCACGCGTTGGTCTGAAACAGTCTCTAGATTTCTCTTTGGAGACAGTGGAATGTTCTTCACTCAGTTTTTCTGGTAACAGAACCAAGTGATTAATTTGCTCATGATACTTCCTGGTTCCTTTTGTGACGTAACGCAATTTTGAATTCATTCTATATCTCATTCTATCATCAAATCCCTACGTGTTAATCAATAAAAAATTCTTCTTCTTTCAACCTCCATTAAGGCTAGAAGAATCTCCATTTTGGAAAACAAGCCAACTCTTCAGCCCACATGCACGATAAAACCGGTCTGCGTTCGAAAGAACGACTCGAGTCTCCAACATAGCTACATTGTACGCCATCATTTGATTTTTCGAAAAATAGAATCTCGGGCCATAAAATACTGAAATTTATCTAGGGATCAGGTGTCGTCATTTGAATACCACGAGAAATTTTCCCAAGTTCCATGTTGGAGGGGATTTTTTGTCTTCTTTTTACGACTACTAGGCTGATGGCAGATTACTCCATGCGACGATGAACAAAGATGGCCGTCGATTGCGAAAGGTGATTCATTTTAGGAAATCGATTTTTCGATCTTTTTCAGGTGGGGAACAATTTGGCGGGCGCTCGATTCCGGTTCCGCGCGTTCTAATTAACTCGGTTGCTTCGGGGTCGTTACGGCGTCTGACCCCGCCACAAATGTTCGCCGACGTCTCAATTTGGTCGAGGTTCGAGAGATATTTTACGCAACCTATTTGATGAGCAGGCTTGAGAGTTTTCCCTTATTTTCCGGTTGGGAGATTTTGGACTGAAGGGTGGGGTGTCCGTAGAAAATTAGATATAGGGCTGGAGTTATGAGTGGAGATTTTTTAAATTCTCTATTTTTTCAAAGATGGTCGGTAAATTTACTATGAGTGATAGTACTTTTACAACTTGGTACACCAGGCCCGTGTAAAAAAACCTGTATTTGAGGGGGGGGGGGGGGGGTTTCAACTTTTATGTCGTACTTGTAGAATAACGTGTAATTGAAATTGATTTAGTTTGACAGTACATGGTCCATTGATAGTGATGCAGATGATAAATGTAGATTAAAAAGGGCATGAATTATTATATTAATCAAGAAATCATCAAATCTGTGAGGCAATATCAAAAAATCATTTGTTTTTGACAACTTCTGCTTTATATGAAAAATCTTTATGATGTTGTGATGTTTTCAACAAATTTAACACAAGCAACTCAATAATTACAGATACACAATTGCAAAAAACACGTTTGTTATTTATTTTTCACATTTAGATGTATAAGGAATGCATAATATATAAAAAAAAGAAACACTTTTCATCACTACACTCTACACAGATTTTATAATTTGAAGGGTTATACGCCTTTCTTGAGGAGGATTTGGATTATTTTTCAATGTAGATAGCACATTACTTTATTACATGGAGGTTATATTATTGTGATAGAATATTGTCAACTTGAATATACAAACTTTATTTCATGAAAAAAATATCAACAAATTGTGAAGTTATGGCCCTTTCCCACCTTTTTTTTTGGCTTGCAGTAACTGCAATGCAAATACAATAAGTTAACTGAAATTATAATATCAAAAAATGTTACATTTTTTAGTGTCACGATAACGTAACGCGTTACATTAATTAACAAGTAACGATAACAGGAACGAGTTTCTTTTTTTTTTGGTAACGAGTAACGAAAATCGTGTTATTCATTTCACATTTGTCTCATCAAGTTTTCAGAACGTTTTGTAAATTTTTATGAAATTTTTTGAAACTTCGATGTGCGTAATTTTTTAACTTCCTTAGTTTTGGAGAAAAATTGTATAATTTTATAATTCATGATGGAACAGAGTGATATATTAGTAATTAATGTGCAAATATCGACAAAAAGTATGCTTTTTCACGATTCATCAGAAATTTTCACAATTCTTGCAATAAATTCGAGAAATCTGCATATAAATACATGAAAATACTGGAAACCTAAATTCTCAAAATCTATAGCAGGACCCCTAAAATCTATAGATTATGCTAGAAAACCTTGCGTCATTTTATGAATACAAAAGAAAAGTGAAATACGAAAAATACTAGACATTATTTTCTTTCTTTGAAAAAGCTATTAGATTGTTCGAAAATTTCTGTAATTACAGTAATCAAGAAACTCTGATTTCTCAAGCATTGAATTGTAATAATATATGTGTATAGAAAGCTATTAAAATACAAGGAAAATGTTATAATTTCAAAAATCTGTTATTAACTCAAAAAATGGCGAGAACACTCTTAATCTATAAAGAAACTGTTTCCTGCAAAATCGATCAAAATACTGCAAATATTTCAATCATTTAATTCTAGGAAATCGAAATTTAAAAATTCAAAGGGATATCTTTGAAAAAACCTTAAAATTTTCCAATATTCTATAGTTACTAGGAAATACAAAAAGAAAGTACATGTATAGAAAAATACAAGTATATCTATGGAAGATTAAAAATCCATACAACTTTCAAAACTAGAGCATCGAATTCCAAAAATTTGTACAGAAATATACAAGAAAACTGAACAATCATTCAAATCGTTGAAAAACTGATGTAATACGAAGGATACTTAAAGAAATATGAATCTTTTTACACTTCTTTTTTCTGAAAAATTCTTTTGGAACATGAAAAATTTAATGAACTTAACATTTTAGAGCTTGAAATTCTCGAAATCCACGTATCAAAATTTATATCAAAATGCTTAAAGTAGATAAATATAATCCTAGAATATCCTGCAACATTTTATGCATTCTAAAAAATACGAATAGCTTGAGAAATACTGAACAATCCTTAAAATCGTAGAAGATGTATACACGAAAAATACCAAAAAGAAATAAAAATCTATTCAGACGCTGTTGAAATAATAAAATTGTTTATCTATTATATATTATCCAATATCTATCTAATTAGTATCCATAACAAATAATAATAAAATTGTCAATCACAGATATGAATCATGAAATTTATTTCGGTGCTTAACGTTTCTTTCATTTTTTAAGCCTTCACATATTAATTTTTTGATTTAATATTCTTACAAATATATCTATACTATGCCACTGGTTTAAAACAACTTAATAATTCCCACTTACTCGATTTCCCAGTCCATAATTCCTCTCATTGAATTCATACGTGAGAAAAAATCGCCAGAAGCCGGAATATTCTTATTTTTTGACATTTTTTTTCTAATTGCTACAGTGACCAACCTTAATTAATTTTCACAATTAAATTACATTGAAATACTTTTTTTTTTCAACAAGATTTCTCGTCACTCAAATTTTTTCAAGTTTGGACAATGTATAAACAACTAATTTATGTTCCATAAACATAATAATGTTTTTCGGAGACCCTTTAAGAGTATGAAGAATTTTTTACGAATGAATAAACGTAATTATTGCTCGATAAAGTGTTTGGAAATAAGGTACCCTTCTACATCTTTCGGAGCATTAATAAATAAAGGAAGAAGTTAATTTTCCAAAACTCAATGTATTTTTTCCATCTTTAATTTTACATATTTTCGACTTTGAAAACATGGAGTTCTCTTCTGGTAAAAATCTATTACAAACAAAAAATCTTTAACAAAAGAGACAAGAAGAATAAAAACAAAACTTTGACAAATTACTTATGGTACATAAGCAAAGATAACTTCCCTAATTATACGCTACATTTAAATCATAAATAATCATAAGGATTTTTTTACTCAGTTCGATTCTAACACGTCAGTATATGAAAGGACTTTTTTTATTATCAGAACTCGTTCTACAAACAAAATATCATGTTTTTGGAGCTATGGTGAATTTCACCCTGAGTAAATATTACACGTTTTTACTGAAGTATGACTTACTATTGCTACCAATATTAATGTTATTAAAAAAATTTGATAATCATGAGAAAAAAACCCTCATAATGATAAAAAATAGGACCTTTCTGGTTCCCAGAAGCGAACTGCCAAAGCAAAAACCCACGTAAGGCCTCTCCTCACAAAAATATGATAATCATAAAAAGCAGGCACCCACGGGTCTCCGTGCCGTAGAGTACCATAAATTTCCAAGCAGAAACAAGCGCGTTTCCACGCTGCCCGCAACATTGTGCGCATTTCGGCCGATAAAATTTATCGCGCTTCTTTACATACTCATATATTCGAGAACCCGAACGAAAAAAAGAAAAGAGTCGGTCCGTATCTCGACATCGAAGCCGAATAAAAATAAAATTGCCCCCAAAAACCGGGTTCGCCGGGATTACGATAATCTCTGGTATCGATGGCCGATCGTTCCAGAAATTCAATCGAAGGCTTTTTTGCCCCCCCTGCTCGCATAGCCCCATCATGGAATGACTTGGACCATGGAATTTCGTGGCCCAAGATTCGACGAACGACCCATTAGTCCCCCATACGGGGCGAATGAAAACGGCCACTTTCGCCATGAAATCCTCCGCCTCCGGATATATGTTGCCCGCCTCTTCCCCGTTGGCGCCTTACTCGGGGATTATATTATGTACCCACGCGAAATCGAGCAAATATAATGTGGATAAATCCAACGAGTTGGCGAGGCTGTTTAGCGCAGATTGAATCGTTGATGTGAGGAATGAGGACCGTACTTTTAGGGACGAAAAATTGGAGTGAAGTTGCAGCAGGGTTTGGAAGTAACGCGTTACTCTAAAACGTTACATTTTCTACGGTAACGATAACGTAACGCGTTGCATTCATCAACAAGTAACGATAACGGGAACGAGTCACTTTTTTTCGGTAACGAGTAATGAAAATTCCGTTATTTCACGTTACTTTTATCAGGTCTCATCAAGTTTTTAGAACAATTTGGGACTTTTTGAGGAATGATCCGAAATTAAGATATGAGTAAATTTTTACTTGCTCATTTTTGAATGGAAAATTCTATATTTATAATTTTTCATTCAACAGTGTGGAATATTAGTGATTTGTGTACAAATGTCGACAGAGAATATATGCTTCTTTTTCTTTTTATTATGAACTTTTACAATTTAAAGCGTTAAATTTTAGAAATTTGCATGAAAATATATGAAAATACTAGAAATCTATAGATCTCAAAACCTACAGCAGGATCTTTAATATCTACAATGAATACAAAAAAAATACAAAAAATACTAGATTTCAATTAGTTTCACGTTATTAGACCCTTCGAAAATTTCGAGCATCGAATTCTAAAACTATCTGTGTATAGAAGTCTGTAAAAATACTAGAAAATTTTTCAAATCGTAAGGGTACTGTGAAATTTAAAAAAATATTTAGGGCTTGAACTGTTTTCTACAAAATCCATCAAAATACTTCGCAAATTTCAAACTTTCCAGTCTAAGAAATCTTATTTTGGAGATTCAAAGAGATTTATTTGAAAAAAAAACCACAAAATCCTACGCGATTCTATAAATACTTAAAAATACAGGAAGAAAGTACGTAGTAAAAAGAACAAAACGTGTAAATATACATATGAAACATTAAAAATTTATCAACTTCCCGAAATTCATACAGCAACGTATTATGTATAAAAATAATGAACCATCCTTGAAATCATAGAAAAACTGAAAAAAATACGATGAGTACCGCAAGAAGTAAAAATCGATCCATCGAGACACTGTTTTCTGAAAAATCCTCTAAAACACGAAAAAGTTCCATTGAGTTTGAATTCTTGAGCTCAAAGTTCTTGAAATATATAATAATTTAAAAAAAAATACCGAAAGTACGTAAAAATACTATAAAATTCTGCAGCATTCTATTATCCTGGAAAATACGAATAATTTCAGAAATATTGCAATCTTTCGAATCGTATAAAAGTACCACACAAATCGAAAGAATTAAAAATCTTCATTGACATTATTTGCTGAAACATGCTCTTAAATACAAATAATTTAATGAACTTTGGACTATAGAGCATGAAATACTCGGAATCTATATATCAATGTACAGACAAATAGTATAAATTTATAGAAATACTAGAAAATCCTGCAACATTTTATACATGCTAAAAAATACAAAAAGCGTCAAAAATTCCGAAAATCTGGGTAGAAAAGATTCTCTCAAAAATCTATCAAATTTGCAAATTTTTCCCTGCGGCTACCATTGAATGAAAAGTCATACTCGGAAATTTTTCCAAGTTGAAAAAAATATAGAAATTTAAACAAGCCAACTGATTTTTTCCTCAGGGTCAAAAAGTAGAGATTACCAAATACTTAATAATTTTTCTCACATAAAAAAATTATTCCTGAAGGGCTCGCCCGGACAAACAGATCTCAAAACTCAAAAATACGATGTGATGTTCGAGCAAAACGTTTCGTTCAAACTCGAAAATAAATTAAATACGTCTAATCTATTTTCGTCTGAAACCATTTTTTCATATCTGAAATAAACGGTTTCCAGAATAGAACAAAACCATGAGTATGTTGATATTGTTTCTTTTATCCTTAGTTTTTCGATGTCTTGTTATTTACATCCAAAAATTAACGTGAAAGTAACGCAACGTTACTTTTTTCAGTAGTAACGATAACGAGTTACTATCTCTTTTTAAGTAACGGTAACGTAATGAATTACTTTTTTCACCTAAGTAACGGTAACGTAACGCGTTACATTTTTTTAAGTAACTTTCCAGACCCTGAGTTGCAGTATAAGGAAATCTCAAATTCTAAATTGTCTGTTGTATGTATTTCACAAAGTCTAATTGGTCATTTTTCACTGATTACATGGTGAAAATTTTAACAAGGCAATCTGTAAAATACAACAGACAATCCACTGAATTCAATAGATTACAATGAAGAGAGATAGAAAAGAAATTTTGTAGATATTAGAGAATAAAAGAAATAACAATAGTACTAAAATGAAGTAAATACTTGGAAATGTGAGTAGATAAAGTTTTCTTTAAATTCTTTAGAATTACGAAAGGTCTATGAAAATTCAGATATAAGAGCCTCATATCCTGAATATTCATAAAAATATCTGTAAAATACTTATATATCTTGGACATTGAACTATTACTGAAGAAATACGGAAATTTTTCTATGTAGTAGGGATATATTAGATATTAGAAATTTGTTCAAGTACTGCTTTTAATCAATCGACTGAAACATGAAAAATCTCTAAAACATTATTTCTAATGCATTAACTTGGGATAAAAAACCTTAGTACAGATCACTGAGAAAAGAATCTTGTACTATCTAACGTATACGTACCTAATACTATAATGAAGAAAATATTTGGATATGTAAGTGAATAAAATTTTCTACAAATCCATACAATTACGCCAGGTATATGAGAATTTTCATCTTGGAGCCTCATATACTAAATGATTCTAAAAAAATCTGTTAAAATACTTGTATATCATAGAAATTAAACAAATACTGACAAAGTACAAAAATTTCTGTAATACAGATTTAGGGAAGTTTAGAAAACCATAAAAGTATGTATCTACTATTTCTAAAAAATCTATGAAAATATAAAACCTTCCCGAAACATTGTTTCTAAAGAATTAACTTGAGATGAGTTATCATGCTGACATTTAAATACCTAGGACTAAAATGAAGAAAATACATCGAAATGTAAGTGAATAAAATTTTCTTCAAAATCCATAAAATTACAAAAAGTCTATGAAAATTTAGATCATGGAGCTTCATACCCTAAAAAATTATTAAGAAATCTTATAAATATTCTAAATTTATATACTAAATTCATACATTATATCTTATATTTTTCACTTTTTACAATGTATCATCAATCACAATATGAAATACTAGGAAGTACTCAGAAATATTGCAGAAAGAACTGTACATATCTAAATACTAGAAATTTTCTCAGATCTGGAGTAGTAGAAATTATTGCAAAATGATTTTGCAAAAATTACAAAAAAAGCATATAAAAAAACCGAATGTATACAGGAGATTTTACAAAAAAATTTATCTTACTACAATATCATTCGACAATATTTACTATGTATTATGACAAATACTGCTATGCATATTTAGGAAAAAGTACAATATTTTAGACTGATTACATAGTATAATATGCATTATAAAAATTTCTATATTTTTTTCTCAGTGTCGATTTAATTATCTTGAAAATCTATGAAATTACAGAGCCTACAATCCAAGAAATCTATATAAAAAATCATTATAATAACTTCATATTCTCGAAATTTTACAAATACTAAAAAACTACAAAAATTCTTAAATTAATAAAAATTTTTGAAATACTTATAATACATGAAGGTACTGACTTAAAATTTATTGAAATATCTTCATAACTGAATGAAAAATGTCAAGGTCGAAAATAATAGTGGACAATCAAAATTCATTTTTGTTGATCACGCAGTACGAAAATTCTCAACTTGTACATTTTTTCACAAAATATTCTAGAATACCGAATTCCACTGTGCAGGTTTTTTGTTTCTGATATCCAGAATCATGAATTCGATAACATAGAATCATGAAAATCGAGCAGTAAAGTATCTTATTTTAGGAATTTATAATCATAAGTATATAATTCTATTATTTTTATTTCCACAGTATAGATTTCCAAAACGGAAGAACATAAAATTAATTTTCTATATTTTTAACTTAAAAAAAATACTATATTTACGTTGAAGCAAATATTTCATCATACTTAGATTATTTAAATAAAAAATTGTTATATTTGAAATTATTCATATAGTATCTTAGCATTCAGGCTTGGTTATCCTGAAGTTGAGAATTCTTGATTTCTGAATTTTCCAATCAAATTTTCTGGATACTCTAATTTTACAAGGCAGGCTTTTCTTATTCTTATAATTACCTTGAATCATGGGTTAAATAACATAGAACAATAAAATTTTGAATTTGAAGATTCTGAAAGTTATAAATTAATGTTCGTAAAAAAAAAAGAACGAAAAATTCTGATTTTTACAGTATAAAGGCCTTCAGAAAGAAAGAATGTGTTACATAGACATTTTTCAAAATCGTTTTTCTAGAAAATAGATACACTATTTTAAGATTTCAATTACTACTTCATGGAGTCTTGGCAATTTAATATACATGCAAATCTATGATCGATGTAAAATTATTTACTTGAAAAACATTATGAAACTAAAAAAATCAGACTCGTTAATCCTGCAACGAGAAATTCCGCATGATGATTTTCAAATTCTAGAATTATGATTTCTACGATGCAGAATTCAGAATTTCAAACAACCAGTCAGAAATAAAAAATTACAACATTATGAATTCTTAGAGTTAATAAACACATAATGTGAAATATTTTCTCAGTCGTTTCAAAACAAGAGTTTTAAATTCTACAAAGTTAGACAGAAAAACTCTAAATTCTGACATATCAATTTATGCAATTCCACATACACCTACATGAAATCAGTGCTCCAATGTTGGAAATTCCCATTCACAAAACCACTAACAAAGCAAAAACGTTAAAAATTTTTCATTTCCTTGTTTCGAAATCAAACTTTGCTCATAAAATCATCCACTCCACATTTTAGATTACAAAAAGTCACGAACATCCCATAAAAAAATTAAAATTCAAGATTCATTAGAAAAAAATTATTTCTCTCTTCAACACCGACAAAATGAACGTCAAATTCCGCAACCGCAAGGTCTGCATTTGTCGAAAAATGCACCTAAACTGACTCTATTTCTCACTTCCAACGCCGAAAACTGGGTCCATTAGAAAGTTCGAAATTTCTCATTTTTTGCGTACCTTTTGGAAAAAAAAGGGTTGACCGCGGTCATCGTCGCATCTGCAACCCGTTTGTCGGCGCGACCGAGAGGGAAGCTCCGACAACTTTTTTTTCCAGCTTTCGAAAGTTGCCGGGAGGCAGATGCCCCCGGAAAGTACAAACTGTAAATCACTCCACATCCTCTTGAACACGAAAAACCCATAAAAATGCAGAGGAAAAAACGTTGTCAATGGTGGATCCTGGAATCCGCAGAAAACGTGCAGCTCTCTATTTTTTTTCTATTTTGTAGAAATTTCGGATATTTTGATCATTATGTAGAAAATTTCTGGTACACATGGGTACATGATGGTTGAAAATAACTGTTGGTAAATGGTAAACATTTATTTATAGAGCATTATTTGATGAATTAATGGAAAAAATCTTGAAATCCACAAAAAAAGTAAAATTCCTCAAAATTTATGCAGAAGATTGAATACTTGTAATGATTATGTAAATCGTGATAGTAGATTATATTTGGTCCTTGTTCACTGCAGACATTTTTTTGATGCATGTAATTTATCTTTTGGGCTTGTCTCTACAATGCACTGTAAAACGGACAAGTGATTTCCTTCGGTCAGCAACATGGGAATTCGGGCGTGTCGAAGAAGTGGAAAATATTTACCTTCTTCATCACGGTGTATTACACAGCAAATTTTATTGCAGCAAATCAGAACTCGAATGTACAAGGATTGACGTCGCTCCATATTTTCTACATTTAAAAAAAACCACTTCGAAATCATACACTCTCTGTGGTTGTTTATGTTGTGAATAAACTTTGTATAACAATCATATGCGCAAAAAATAACAAATTTCTGAAAAATGAGGCAAAGGCTAGATTATTTTAGAGGATGTCTGGTTTGCCTTTGAATTTTCAAGATATCGAAGTATGGAATTTTTTTATGAACATTAAATTGAGATGAAAAAAATAAACAGTAAAAAACAAATGCATATATGTACTCTGTAGCCAAGGTTTTTATTTTTTATATAAGCAATATACTTAGAAAAATACATTGTATGTATTTCAAAATGCAAGTAAAAAAAAGTGTATAGAATGTACCAATCTTCCTCTCTTTTTATTCGATTTTTTTGTAGTATGTTTGTTTCATAATGTTTATTTTATATTTTACAATATGATATGAATTTTCGCGATACGTTTACTTACACGTACATTCTTTTTTCTTAGTACATGAAAAATAATAAACAAACTGAAAAACAAATTGAAAAACGTAGTATATATTATTTATTGTTCCATTATACCTACGCGAATAGTATATTCCGTACACTAGTTTAGTAAAAATTACTCTTTATGTATAGTACAACTTGCAATCTATAGATTTGAAATTTTCTGAAACAATAATCAGCAAAATCTGGCATGCATATTGTAAGTTGTACATTATACCAATTTTTACTATACAATATTGCTTTAATGAAAATAATATTGACGAAATTCATACAGTTGATTAATAATATTGAAAAACATACATAAGTATTGTAAAAAACGCAATATTATTACTTGTAAAATTTACAATATGACAAAAACAAGAAATTCAAAACATTCGTTAAATATAAAAAAATGTTTCAGGTTATAATGAATCATATTCATTATTATATTTTTGGGATAATAAATGATACTACAATTTTTTATTTTCAATCAAAAAACGAAAAAATTTGAACAGTATTTCAAAACTGCCAAAAACCTTGATCAAACTGACAAATTGCTGTGACATTCTAAAAAGTCACAAATACTTGGTATTTTGAAAATTTCCATGAATTTTCAGTACTAAATTCGTTATCATATTATTCCTCTGAATAACGCTTAAAATGTTTTTCTTTGTTTTCATTAAGATCGTTAAAATTAGAACAGTATTTGAAATTGCAAAAAGTGAAACAAATTGAAATAACATATCGAAAGCTCGAAAACGTTTGTAACATGTTCAATACAATAGAAATTTTGAAATAATTCACAAAAATTTAAAATTTCAATGATGGTAGGTTATTTAAACTGTTTAGAAAATTAAAAGAATTGAAAAAAAAAAAGCTTAATTTTGTATATTGTGTTCATAATCAGGTTCTGTCGAAATATGACTTTTTACATATTTTCTTATATTTTTTCTTCGTTGAAATATAAAAATTGTGAAGATAATTGGTAAATTTTTAGAAATCTTTATAAGTAAGACGAATTTCCATAGAATCTGAAAAATTTCTAATATTCTGTAGAAAGCTTAAAATGGTGAGAATTTCGAAAAAACGATAAACATTATATGTTCTCGAGATTGTCCATTATTATCGGACGTTTCAAAACTTTGTATTATGATTCCACTATCATATTTATTCGAAACATGTATAAAAACATTTATCCATAACCTATTGAAAATTATTGAAACTTGGAAAGTATACGACCATTGCAAAAATTTTGATGAGTATGACAAATATCTATAAAATTTGGGGAGTTCGAATACTACGCTTTATGTTCGTAATTTAAAAAATCTGCAAAAAAAATTACATAGTTCTTTATTAGTTTTGAAAAATCTAAAACACGTTCGAAAACTCAAAACTTATTTATTTTGTGAATATAAAAAAGAATAAAATCTCAGGAAATATTGCCAATTCCCAGGAAAATTTTTGTCGACTTTAGAAACATGTACTGCAATGTTACAATTTTATGTATAAATTATTTAGACCTTCCAGTTCTAATTCATTTATTTTTAATTTCACCCAACCAAACTCCAATCCAACAAAAAAAAAAAACATCGATACCGCTGGAAAATCTAGTTTCCACGTCCCCAAAGGTTCGCGAATTTTACGATCCGAAAAATTCGGTGCCCACGATTCAGCTCGTGTTTCGCTCCGCGAGATTTATGTCTTTTATGACTTGAAAAGTGTGCTAGGCCAATTTCAGGCCGATTAGGAACACTCGGCTAAACACGCGCAAAATCGGTGCATCGTTTGCAAAAAAAATCAATCCAGATCATTTTTCCTCTTTTTTTTAACAACAAAATACTCGCTCTCTTTTTTCCCTGTCATTTTTACGATTATCGGGTTCGAGGTTCGCGGAAAATGACGAAGCTCTTTTCTTTGAAATAGGAAAAAAAGAAAAATGAACTCACTTTTCCTCGCGTTGTGCAAGCAATTGTCATGTAAAATTTACGGTTCGTAATTATGGTGACTCGGGTGTTACTCATACTGCAATGTAAGGATGAATTTATTTTGAAGTATTCGAGTGGTCAGGTGAAAGGAAAATTGCAGCAGGTTCTTGTCATGGGAGTTTTTTTGTATTGACATTTTATATGAAAATTCTTATGGTGGAAATCGAAAAATGTTTGTTTTTCATTTAAAAATTGTAAGAGGATGATTTTTTAATGAGAAAAATGAGTGTTTATCAAATACTGAAGTTTGGTAATGAAACGCAATATTTCGAAGAGAATTTTTGTACAAACATGATATTTTTCAGATTGTATTATTTCTATACATAAAATTAAATGTAAATATACAGTTTTTTTTAATTTTTATCATAAAAAATTGAGTATGTTGAAGAAGTTATAACAAATATGTAACGTACTTATTAAATATCTTCAAAAATGCTTGGATGGTCATTTGTTACAAAAAAATTACATTTTTTAATTTTACTGAAATTTTTTTGAATAAACCCGTATTGCAGAGCCCGTGGAAAAATTATTTTACTGATTTTGTTCATTCAAGTAAATTACTTTACCTATAAATTTAATGTTCGATAAAAAAAAAACTATAACTCTAATTTTAAAACAATATTAATAAAAAAACACGTTTTCTGTACGTGATAAAATACAGAAATATAAAAGAATTTTGCAATTTGTCGCTCAAAAATACCTTTTTATTGCCTTTTTTCACAGGCTTCTCTTTTTTCTGCGATCCATTTTATCGGAAAATCAGTCCATGACAACTTGCACAATTTTTTTCCGTCCCCGATGATATAACGCGACGATTATTTCGTTGCAAAAGAGGATAATTGCGACTTGGCGTTAGCCAAAGTGGAACAGGGAACGGTCTATCGATTGTATTGTCTTCTGTGCGCGTTTGAAAAGTTGAAAAATACTGCGAACAATATTTTTTTCACTTCGAATATTTCCTATTATTTTGCTTTTATTTTTCGAAAAATGTTACTTTGAATTATACATTGGTATGTCAATAATGTTAGTTTTTGTTTTTTATTGCTAGGAATTTGAACATTGTGAGATTTTCTTCATTTTATTTTTCTCAAATTAGATGTATCAAAAATATTCAATGTCAGTATTCTATTTGAACTCTATAGTCGAATAATACGTATTCTGGTTAAATATACTGGACTATAATCTTGAATAACTTTTTTATATCCCAATAAAATTTGAAAATATGTGTTAAGTCTTTGTCAGTTCGATTTATATAGGTATAATTTTTTCAAAGAGGTACGAAACTACTGAGAAACTAGAAAACTTGAAAAAATGTAGCATTGATGTCAAAATTATAATTATCATTTCATTAAAATTATTCAAAATGATTGAAATAGCATAAATAATCAAAAGAATACGAACAACATTAGAAGTTCCGCTAATCTCTTAAATAATCTAAATCCATTGTGACAATCTTTTTATAAAAAATCATCTGAAATTAAACTCTATCGAACTTTGTACCCAGAAGAATGAAATTCTAGAGTTCTATACAACAATCAATAACAGTACAACAAAACTTCGTAAATACTAGAAAATTAAAAGAAATTTCATAATGACATAGAAATACAATGAATCATCATGAAAATGGGGCATAGGTTTTAAGCTTCTTTTGAATTTTACCAATTTTACAGATTTTTAAATTAACCGTATTATAAGTTTTGGATGTTGTTATATTTGTTGAAATTCTCCGAAATTTTAAACTTTATACATATCTGTGGCTTCCCGCCATAACAGAGAAAACCACTTCTGCCATAAAGCACATTTTATATTATATTCTGATAAAATTTTTAACTTTGTGGCACAAGTGACTTTCTCTGTTATGGCGGGAAGCCACAGATATTCTTCCAAACTTTTATTATTTATAGAAAATTCGTTTTCACCCTAGTAATTTTGTACCTTCTTAAAACCTTACAAGAAAATGAAATTTCTGATATGAATTTTATATCTTAAGAGGTGTACCTTATAAAAACCTTAGAAGAATTCAATTTTTTTTTGAGGTAATGTTATAAAAACCTCAATATGAACTGACATTTATTAATAAAATGTTTTTGATGGAATCTTATAAGAAAAAAACCTTATACAATTTTTTAGATCAATTCTTTAATAAAATTTTCAGTTTCTTATGAGTTTTTTGACAACACATGAGACATTGAATTCTTAGAAAAACTTTTAATTTCTTATAAGGTTTTTATAAGGATCGAAAGTTCTAAGGCTTCACTAACTTTTTTTCAATAATTCTGTAACACTTTTCATGTTTTTCTTTTGACTTTCATTACAAATTTGAAAAGCATCATTGTCCTTATTCAAATAAATATAATAATAGATCATTTAATTTTGTTGCTTTGGTCTTAGTAACTGAAAAATAAAATACTCACCGAAAAAAATCACGTTTCACAGCCTTCGAGCTTTTCATCATAAATTTAAATCAATCATTGAGAAAAAGATGTCTTTTACGAAAGTATGTAGAAATTGAATTTACAAAAACCTCGATATTTCAATCCAAAAAGCAAAGTTTTAACGTTAAATTTCAGAGTACGAAAAACTTCTACATAGTCTTCAATTTCTTGCTTATTTAAAAGCAAAACTCAGTAAAACAAAAAATAGGAAAATGGCGTATTCAGCAATCCGAATTTTTTCTCCGAGCTTCTGTCTATATTTTTCATCTCCTTAGAATGACAATCTATGATCAATTTTTTTTTATTGACAGCTGCCTTACGAATAAGCTATGTTTGATGGAGCAATAAACAACGGAATCTTCATTGTAAGGTAAGAATACTTATCCGCCATGTTTTGTGATTCAGATTCCCCGCATAAAATCAATCATGGAAAAAATCAATTATTCATTTGCAATTTATGCAAGTTTAGCTTCAATCAGCTATATACATAGTGTAATTATTGTACCATGTAATCCTGAAGAATTAGTAATGCTAGTGTTCAGCTGAACATGCATTTTTTCTGAGTTTGAAAATTTCATGAACTTTTTGTTACGTAGAAGGAATATAATGAAAACAGTGAAGACCTATTTCAAAGATTTTTTCCTACCATAAATTACAAGTGTAAAAATGATCGATACATACCTGAAGCAAATTCAATGAATAAAAAAATCTGCATCCATCAAAGAAATCGTGATGAAGATTCCCCTGAAATAACCTCCAAAAAACTAAAACTACAAGTGTTCATGGTTCAGACAAAATAAATAAAACCGATGAAAGGGATGAAATAAAAATATGCATTTTCCATTTACACAAGCAAAAACAATAATTATTTTACACATTATCCGAAACAAACTCATTATCACATATTTCCTCGGAGACCAAATTGTCTTTACGAAAAAAACCAATCAAGGGGACTATTTTGAAATTCCAAAAAAATGCTCGGGCAAGTACACGACTATGTTTTAGTACATCCAGTGCTGGACCTTGACATTATACACATTTAATAACACCATTTTACTGAGTAAATCATCCTTTTTATCGTCCTCATAGTCATCTCATAATCATATTTAATAATAATAAAATTATTAATAATTATCATATAAGCTGGAAGGTACATACAAAACAACACGCAATAAAAACAATAACATAATATATCCGTGTGACGATTGCAATAATAATAATAATATAATGACATAATAGACAATGGGAATAATAACCTTCGTAATCGTAATAAAACATCCTCGTCGACGCTATTCATAATTATCACTAATTACAGTTCGTTCGAGTTTCTATTCGTGGATTTTTCCGCGGGTTATTCAAATTTTGCCAGAGGCGCCATGATGTCGGACTTTCATTCCTAAATTTAAAATTTTGTTCAATCGTACCTCTTACGTTTTTTTGGTATAAAAATTTAAATTTTTAAATCCGTTATTTTTATTTGCAGAAACCATCGTGAGTAAAACAAAATAATTGGAGAAATGATGATTGTGGTCTGAAAATCGCGTTTTTCATCACGGGGAACGATGGCAAAATGGAAAACGGCTGGCGAAATCCAACGCGTAGAAATTTTCCATAATTATCATAGTTACCATTACACGTAATATCGACTATAAGTAATAGTACTGCGGCAGAACTATACAGCGTCCGGCCCGCTCGAACCGGGCCACATTGCCTAAGAGAATACTAAAACACGCCCGTGCTCACTCGCACTCATTCGTACGAAATACACGAAACAGAACACGCTAATCAGTCTCTCCTCTTTTTCCCTCTATGACGCCACTCCACCTCCAGGAGGAGGAGGGGGTGGGTGGTTTTGGGGGTTGGGGTGGGCTCGGAAAAAACAAATAAAAAACATCGAGTTTATCCTAACCTCACTTTTCTCCGATTACGATACTAGGATGAAGATGCTTGCGTGTGGGTTTTTCGTAACGTACAGCTAATGAGTGTCCCGCAACTAGGCCCCTCGATTTACGGTATTTTGATCGCTATTTTGGGTATTTTTTTATAGAATTTTGGTTTGTCAGAAATATTGAGGAAAGGGTGTTGCGAGCGGTGACAATCCTACCGGGTTTTTTGATGGGAGGTTGTGGATTGGTACGAATGTTTTTGGTAGGGTTTGTATTAGTTCAAGGTGAGTGTTTGGAGGGTTTTGAATTTTTTTGAGGTGGTGGAGTGATTTGTGGATTGATTTGATATTGCCTTTTTAATTTTGTGGAAAACAATGTTGATATTTTTTTTTATCTCTTGGAAGTTATGAATATTTGTAACTTGCATAGTCTTTAGGTATCTCTGGAAATTTTTTTAGGTGAATTGTGAAACAAGGGAGGGGAGGGGGGAAAATCATTAAATTTTTTTGAAATGAATATCAAAATTTTTGTATAGTATACAGAATAGCATGAAAATTTTGATATTATCAGAAAAAAGCGACATTCATTCAAACATTGGATTAATTTTAGTTTATTTTGGAAAGTTTCTGGTTGTTCTGAAATTTTTACAGTTAGTTAATGAATTGAAAATCTGAAGCCATAGAAGCAACTTTATTATATTCAAATAGAATATTCAGATGTAGAGCATTTAAAATAATTATTATAAAATATTTTTTTACAGTTTTTTTTTTTCAAAGAATGTCAATTAGTTGTACTGAAATACTTCTAAAATTTAATAAAACCTTCGAAAATTTTGACAATTATGTTCTAAATCACAGTTTTCCGGAACCTGCATGTTTTTTTCCTTTTTTTTTTTTTAAATAAAAATCTATTACACAGTTTAAAGTATTTAAAGATAAATGGAAATTTAAGTGAGAAAAAACAAATTTCTTTTTTGATTTGGTACTTTTGACATTGTTTCTGTAATACTTACAGTTTTTAAATTGTTCTGAAATCGAAAACCGAAAAGACCGTTAATAATTCAGAGAAAATGGATAAATCATTTAATCTCAAAAAAATGCTTCAAAATTTCATAAACTTTGATCATGATCGTATTTTTCGAAGTTGCATCCTATTTTTTTTACATTTTTAAGAAAATTCCAAAGAATTTCAAATTCAATAAAAATTCACAATAATAACCTCAAGTTGGCTAGATTTTTATAGAGTTTGGAAAAAATTGGGAAATTTGTGTATTTCAAAAACAAAACAAAAAGTTTGAAATACAAAATCATTTCAAAATCTTCATTACTCGAAAATGTTTGAAAAATGTCAAGAAAAAAAAAGGTTCAGCGGGTTCATGCAGTGCCTGGATATTCGAATTTTATTAATATTATTATCAAACTATTCATAACAAAGTTTTTGAATTTTTTTATCAAAATTCAAGAAACAGACGAAAAATTACTAAAAATACTAATTCATTATAAAATTTTGAGGAATTTAACGTTTTGTAACGTTAATTTCATGTTAGGAATTTCGAAAATTCAAAGAACTTTTAACACATCAAAAATCTGATGACAACATAATTATAAAATTTACAAAATTGCTAGAGCTACATTAAGCATTTAAATATTCAACGATTTTTTTCATTGTTATTTTTTTCTAAAACATGTATGATTTCTTTTCGTTTTTAAGGAAAAAGTCAAAAATCTTAGAATGGCATAAAATCCTGGTAAGTTGCAACAATTTTCAATGTTAGCATAATGTTCGAAGTATAGAAACTTTCGAAAAATGCAAAAACATAAGAAATTTGAAAAATTGATCATAAAAGAAAATCGCCATGAATTTCGTACGTTAAGAATATTTTCGAAAATCGCGTAATGTCCTTTCAATTATTTGAAATCGAAATGTTTTCGACATTCTATTTTAGAACAACCTGATAAATTTGACGAATTGTGAAAAATTTTGATTACATATGTGGACAAAAATTTGTGCATCAAATCATTTTCAAGTAGATGTTTAAGGTTATTTCACCCAATTAGAATTTCTCAGGTGGGTATTGCTACCCACCATCCTTACACCCCCCCCCCTCTCCCCCAATCATAAATTTTTCCAAAACCTCACCTTCAACCAAAAGATCCAAAATCAAAACGGCGACCACGAAATTTAGAGGCCCAGCCCAAAGTAACATTACATTATGAGCCGCGAACAATGACCGGAAACGATCCATCCCTACTCCCTACATCTAAACAAAGCATAATTTCTCTCTATCTACCAAAACTGTCAACTGGAACTGGAAAACTCTATTTAACCACGATTGAACCTATTTTCACTGAATTTTCCTAAGTAACCATAACGAAACAAGAAACAACTATACAACTGTCTTCCAACATTAAAATGCGTTTGACGGACCCTCACAAAAATCCTCCAAGTCCATCACACGCTCAATCAATCACGAAAAAATAGGAACATCCCACCCCAGGCAGCTCATATCTATCCCAAAATCTCCCTCGTTTTCGTAAAAAGTCGCCGCCAATTCAAAATTTCTTATTTTTGCTTGTGGAACATTTTTTTATTGCACACATGGAAATACAAAAAACTGTTATGTTCTGATGACCCACCGACCCCATAGAATCAGTTCTCATACAAATCCAGCTTTGTAGACTGTTTTTAGGTAAGTGATTAATAAATATGAAAATGAAGACCCCCCGTATGTCCGATCATCGTTTGCGGCCTGTGAAGGGAACTCTAAGAAAACGCTAAGTGTACGCATGCCTCGAATACGGCCGGGGGGAAATACTATGGGTATCCGGAAAAATGCTCGTTTTATGGGGTCCTATGAGCCGCCATGAGCGCGCATTGCCTGTTGCTGAAGGTGTCCTAATTGGTAGTGCGGTTGGGGCGCCACCTGGAGGGACGCCATGGCGTCCGGAGCATGCGCGTAGGGGGCCGTGGGTCACTGGTGATGCTTGCCATTCGCGTGATGCGCCTGCGCCACCACGTGGTGACTCGAATGGGCCCCATGGTGATGCCCAGTGGGCGCGTGGTGGTTCGCATTATTAGCGGTCGTGTTGTTGTTGTTCGAGTTTTGTTGCTGGCTTTGGCGCTGGCTGTTCTTCTTATTCTTCATTCGCCTGTTTTGGAACCAAATCTTCACCTGGCGCTCGGTGAGGTTAAGGTTCCGGGCCAGCTCCCAGCGCTTCTGCTTGGACACGTAGGCATTGAACAAGAATTCCTTCTCTAGTTCCAGGGTTTGGAATTTGCTGTACGGCTTTCGTTTCTTCCGGACCGTCACCTGGCCCGTCCATTCCAGGGGATTCGTGCCTCCACAACCGACGCCCATGCTGACACCAACGCCCGCCAGCGGGCCCGCTGAAAACAAAGAGGATGGGGAGGAACCCCACATCACTAAACACAATTAGTTTGCCTGTGAATTGGTTCAAGGAATTGGGTAGAAATTCATTATCACTTGTTCTGTTAAATGGTGAACAGAGTAACCTGGAGGAGGTTACGTGTCATTTTTCAGAATGACCATAATTCGGACCAATTATCTTTGCAGGGAAACATCATCTAGATTTACGTTCGGTGCTAAAGGATCTACAGAAGAGCGGGGTGATACAGAAGTCATGGTGACTGAAATGCGATTTGGTTGAAGAGTCAAAGCTGCTCCTAGGAAGAAGGAGGCTTGACCTCCAAGATACCCAACTGTAAGATCTAGATGGAAACTCCAATTGGTCATGGCCAATTGTAAAGTCCTATGGATCTATCCGACTAATTTTTCAAATGGAATGTTCAATTGGAGACTTCATTAGAAACTCCAAATGGACACTCCAATTGGAATTCCCAAATGGGGTCTAGTTAAAGTTCACGTTTGGAGTTTCCGATTGTGAATTCTAGATGAAAAATTGGTCGAAGAACTCCATAGGACCTTTCAATTGACCGTAACCAATTGGAGTTTCCATCTGCATTCAAACAGCTGGACAGACTACGCATAATTGCAGAGGATTATGACAACCACAAGAATAGAGGACAAGAGTTACAATTTTTGCGATCAGTAGCTGTCAATATTTCACTGTGTCTGAAAAATAACTTGTTTGATAATCTTTTGCATCACATGCTTTTAACTATCTATTTATTAGTATTTTCAATTTGTTCAGAAGTTGTACTTTCGGACAATCATCCATCAGACAATCGGATTTGGGAAAATGAATTGAGGAATTCCGGCCATTCGGAAAAAAGTCCTATGGAGTTGTTCAACCAATTTTTTCAATGAAACTTCTGACTGGGAACTCTGTTACAAACCCCAAATGGAAATTCCAATTTGAATTCACAAATAGAATTTTCAAACAGAGTTTCCAATTAGAGTTTCCATTTAGAGTTTTCAATGAAGTTCCCAATTGGAAATTCTTTTGAAAATTGGTTCAAGAACTCCATAGAATCTTTCGATTGACCATAACCAATTGGAGTTTTCATCTGGATTCAAACAGCCGGGCAGACTACGCAGAATTGTAGAGGATTATGACAACTATAAGACTAGAGGACAAGAGTTACAATTTTTGCGATCAGTAGCTGTCAATGTTTCAATGTGACTGAAAAATAAACTTGTTTGATAATTTCTTGCATCGTATGCTTTTAACTATCTATAAAATAGTATTTTCAATTGGTTCAGAAGTTGTACTTTTAGACAATCATCTATCGGACAATCGGATTCGGAAAAATGAATTTAGGAATTCCGGTCAATCGGAAAAAAGTCCTGTGGGGCTATTCAACCAATTTTTTCAATGAAACTTCTGACTGGGAACTCTGCTACAATCTCCAAATGGAAACTGATCAAAAACTCCAAATGAAAACCTCAAATGGAAACTCTAATTCAAATTTACAAACAGAGTTTCCATTTAGAGTTTACAATGAAGTTCCCAATTGGAAATTTATTTCAAAAATTGGTTGAAGAACTCCATAGGACCTTTCGATTGACCACAACTAATTGGAATTTCCATCTGGATTCAAACAGCCGGACAGACTACGCAGCATTGTAAAGGATTATGATGACTACAAGAATGGAGGACAAGAGTTACAGTTTTTGAGATCAGTGTGACTCTAAAATGAACTTGTTTCATAATCCCTTGCATCGCATGCTTTTAACTATCTATAAAATAGTATTTTCAATTGGTTCAGAAGTTGTACTTTTGGACAATCATCCATCGGACAATCGGATTCGGAAAAATGACTTTTGGAATTCTGGTCATTCGGAAAAATGCATTGATGTTTGCATTCGGAATGCACATTTTTGCAAAGATAATTTATATTTTTTACAGTATGATGATAAGTTTACACTGTGTATCTATTAAGTTATTACCAAAATATCATATTTATGGAATCCCCTACATAAATTAATGCCCTAAGGTTGCTAATGTCTTTAGGCTTCTGACAAAGTATGACTTCCAAATTATTTTGACATGTGGAATTGACAGAAGTCTTATACGGGGGGGGGGGGGGAGGAAGAGAATCTGAAGTTCCTGGCACCTTTCTTGCTAGTTTTTGGATATATTGTAGAAAAAAAAGTATCTACTTTTCGTTGTTGAACGAACGTTTTTATGGATAATTTAATCCCTTTGTAGTAGAGGTGATGATGATTTTGCTCTTCTTTACGTACTAAAAATGATACAAATTATTATTTCTCAGATGGATAACAGATTTTACATATCACTCTAACCTCTAAACGGTCGATATTGATGAGTTATCGGATTTTTCGAAACATGGCCTACCCTTTGCAACAAAATGTGCAGTAATTGGTTGTAATGTTCCCCTTAATATTTGGTATCAAGTACTGGAAAACCACCCGGCATGTGCGCACCGGGAATTTATTGCCCACTAAAACGCGGAAATATGCAAATGATTTAACAGAGGTCAGGATTCTCGTGGATGTCACCACGTGCTGGAGACTTTATGCCCGCTCGCGAGCTAGGCGTCACGCCTCGTAACGATGATTGAGCCGGGTATCAAGTGCCGCGTTATTTTCACTGCTATTTACTTTCCTTGTTCCCCAAACAAGACTTTCTCGAACAAATGTACTTCCGAACTTTTGCTTTTTACTTTTTATATCACGTCGAGGGGTTTTATTGTGCATGTAATGAACGTTTTTGGGACTTTTTTGGGGATGCTTTTCCCTATTTCGTAGATTTAGTAAAAAGGATGTGAAAGTCCTGGATTCTGCAATTTCGATTCTTAAGAATAGAGGATTATGAACTATTCGGAAATTTTCCAGTATTCTGAGATAAGATAGGTATAAATTATTATGCACGATTTTTGCTATGTTCATTCAAAATCGTGAATCGCACCTAACATACTTGAAATTTTTTAATACGTTCCTTAAAGGTTATAAAAAGGAAATGATTCGTTAATTTTGTTAGAAAATGAAATTCAATGATGAGAAAATAATCACTGAGAGCTCTGAAAATAAAAAATGCCCAACTCTAAATATTAGCTATTGGATAACTTGAATATTAAAGGATTCAAAAAAATTATGATACCTTAGTCTTGAAACAAGATAGCAAAAGTTTAAAAAGCATGAAATGCTTAAAACATCAATTTTTCTAATGAACAACTATCGAAATTTTTTTTATTAATGCATCGGTCTAACGTATCCAAAATTAAAAGGCTCATCTTCAATTGAGCGTTCAAAAAAATTCTAATTTTTTTTATTGCAGATTTTTTAATATAAATCTCAAAGAGTGCAGCCAATTAATTTTTTTCTAATCGACAGAAATCAAAACCCGTCTATAAATATAGTTTATTTTTGATAGTATGTATGTACTTTAATAATATTCATGATCCGGAAAAATTTTTGAAGATAATTGTAGTAAAAAATTGATAAAAATACATGAATGACAATGATGAAAAAAGAAGCAAAGAATAAGACTCTCGAAAGTGTCAATGATTCTGAAGAAAAGAATTAGAAGTTTTTTTAAGATTCTATTTTGAAAATATAAAAATAATGAAAAATGATGAAATAATGAATAAATAAATAAAGTAATTGGAAAATTTATGAAAATAGATGGAATTGTTTGATATTCATGTAGAATCTTGTATGCTTGTGTATAAATTACATCCATCTTTTGAACACAAATTTGAAAGTTTCATCCAAATTTTCAAATGTTTTGAAATCAAAATGAAATCTAAAAACTTACGAATTTATGAATTTTTTTAAAAATTTATGAGTGAGAATATCTGGAAATATATATCCTTGCTTGAGAAATTATTATAATTGGAACTTATTTATCATCAAGATATAAATTACTTTCGATGACCTTTCGAAATGAATGTTTGAGACTTGGAAACTATTTTTCGACCTTGCAAATATTTCACTTTACCTTTTATTACCTCTTTAGTTTTTTATTATCATTGAGAAATTTCTAACTTCGAAAAATTTTTGAAAATGTTTAGGTCATACTGCAAGAAAGTTGATTATTTTAGAAAAAATTCGAAGTTTTTCGAAAAATATAAAGGCTACGTAATATTTAGGACAGTCACAATAAAAAGACTAAATTTTAGAAAATATTCATATTTTTGATTGATTTTAGATATAAGTTTGTATTAGGTTCATTCACTAGGTTTCATGAAAATAATTATTATGAAGTGTATTGTTACAAAATTTTGTAAGATCCCACTGATGTAATGTATACAAAAAATTTTCGAATTTCTAAAGAATTATTCAAAATTCACTAAAATATTCTTAATTTTTGTTGCAGCCCTAGACATCTTAATAATTTTGAGAAATTCTATTAAAATTTCCATGATTTCAGTATTTCAAATATTAAGAAAAAAAAAATCTAGAAATAATTACTAAACGTAGCGAATAAAAACATACTAAATAAAGTCAATTGTTTAGAAATGGCATCTCGTATATAAATCCTTGAGCAATTATTTTAGTCACCAAAAAAATGGCTAAAAATATTGTTTATATCATTGCAAAATATTCTACATGAGAATACTCAGTAAACAAATTCCTCTTTTGCAATAATTTCCGCATTTTCCAGTTCATGCTCGGGTTGCGACAATAATAAAAAAAAAATTACGATTCTCTGTCTCTTTCTTTCCCAAGTGTCGAAAAAAAAATAAAAAATGTCTCAACAACGATAAATCATAGTTATTTAAAAACAACAAAATTTTTTTTAAATTTGTACCACAAGAAAATTCAAAACCTAACAGATTTGCATTACCTTTTTTTCAATTTTATAAATTCTAAACAAAAAAGACTCATTTTACTGCATATTTCTCACGAAACAAGCAATAAATTTCATTACACTGCAAAATCATCGAAAAATCCAAACAAATAGCAACTTTTCGTTAGTTCAAGAAAAATCTCATGCAGTATTCCAATACTGTCGTCGACGCCTGATAAAAATCCCCTCACACGTATTCTTTTATTATATGTACCGGAGGTCTTTATTTTCTGCGCGTCTACGCCGCAGAATTTTAAAATCCTTTTTTTCTGTTACCAACGCGATGGATCTTGAAATTATCATTAAACGCAGGTTTTTTCTCAGGATTTTTTAGAACAATTATCGCACATTCGTTTGCAAATGCAAGTCCGTGAAAGAGAGAGGACAAAAACTGGTGAGTGACAACGTTGCAAAAAGCGAAGGTTGTCGTTACGTAATTTATGATAAATGCAAATTCTGGTAATTGACTCTTTGGGAGTAATTTCCAAACGTGAGTGAAAAATGTGGCACGGAGGTGGTATAAATAAGTGTTATTGAGAATGTTGGGGAAGTTGGACTAGTTTTGAAAATTGTTCGGTAAATAAAGAACGATTTTTTGAGGATTAAAAATTTTTTTAAACAATAAAAAAAACATGTTCGGCAGTAAATAAGCACGTCATTGCGATTTCTTAGAGCCAAAAACTAATAAATAAATTATAAAAATCATATGTTAGATGTCAAGAATTTTATATTTTTGAGCTCCTCGATCTAGCTTTTATTAGAAGATAAACAAAATGAGTTTTTCTGTTTTTATTAATAAATATTGATTGAATAAAAAAAACCATACAATGAGATTATGAGACAAACAGAATAGGTTTCGAAATGAAATAATATAAACTGTGCAATAAAGAAATTCGGATAAGAAGTGATAAAAGTGAATCTACACTATATTTATGCAATTTATAAAATAACACACGATTATTATATACAGAAACAATAAGCAGTTGATTTGATTAACATAAAATATAATTTCCTAACTGTTTGAATAATTTATACAGAAAGCAACATATTTAAATTGTATATTGAGGGCTTATACTGGAAAACTGTTATTATGATTTTAATATTAGATGCAAATTTATGATTCTATTGTCTTTATTTTTGTTTTTTTTTTACTTTGGACCAAAAAATTATTTAAATTTCTTACAAAGTTAAGAAAAACACAAAATATTGTAAAATAGAATAAAAATCTATTAAAATTTCAAGAATATAGAATCAAATATAAACTAATCAACAATATATTCCCTGATCATTATTATTCTCTGTATATCATGAAATATCAGCAGAA
This sequence comes from Platygaster robiniae, assembly GCA_028476575.1. Lineage (NCBI taxonomy): Eukaryota > Metazoa > Arthropoda > Insecta > Hymenoptera > Platygastridae > Platygaster > Platygaster robiniae. Next base: position 31,909,794 of record CM052023.1, read on the forward strand.
ATTATATTATCTAATTTAATCAAATTTAATGCAAAAAATGCACTGAACAAAGTTTTTCACTATTCTCAAAGCATGAAAATATTTTTTCTAATGACACTTGGTCAAAATAATTTACAAATATTCACGAAAAAAACTTACATCTCGAATCCTCAAGTTCGAATATTTTTTTTCTCTACGTTCTGTTACACACCAGTGCAGATAAGATAAATGTATCCATTCATTGTATGTAGATTCATGATTTCTCGTTTTCAAGAAAAAATTTCCAACCGTGAAAAGTTATTTTCAAAAAGAATCAGCGGATGATAACGTTCGAAAATTTGCACAGAGATTATTTTCACGGAGATAGAATTACTGAAATTTTAGGGAGGATGGAGTTTTCCTGAATAAAAATTTTGTTTCAAACCAAGTTTCTGAATTTTCCAGAAACCTGTTTGTACTAAAAAAAAATTCAATTGTTTTTAATGTTTTAACTGTTTTTATGATTGATCACGAAAAGCTTTTCTGAATTATTTACCTGATTTTTGGGGACATTCAAAATTTTTCAGTGGTTATTGAGATTCCGTTCTTTTTGAATTGATTTTCTTTAAATCGTAAATTTGTTAAGTTTCACTGATTTTTCAGAGTCGTATGAAATGAAAAAATCTTCATGATAAGTGTACAATAACTATTGGGAAGAACAATATATGAATAATGAAAATATTGTACTATCTTGTGAAAATTTTATTTTGTATATCATATTTATATTTGTAATTTATATATTATTATATTTTTGTTTAATGATCACAGTTACATCACAAATTCTGATGAATAAAAACTGATTTAGAAAAATTTTACGTATAAATTTGTATCTGAAAAAGCGCGAAGATTCCACGCTGCTCGGAACCTTTCAAAGACACGTTGAATCGGTTTCTTTTGATGTGTTTCACGTCTCGAATGAACTCGTAAACGCAATCCAACTGCCATCTATTGAATTTTAGAGACACCAGGGCTTTTCCATTTTATACAAAATGAAAGCTAGGAAATAGTGTAGTATTATTGCGAATAAAATTCCTGGTCAGCCATTATGAAATATAAATAACACTTCAAGATTAGAACTGTCTGATCTTCAAGATAACGAAACATATGAATTTCCATTGATAAAAATGTTTGTGTTCGAATATTTTTTACTATTATACTTTGAAATTGTTTTTTAGTAGTTAAAAAATTAAAAATTATGTACTTTTTTTTAATAAAATATAATGGACAATTTTATAGAATACTAGCATATAGAAAATTCTAATTTCTGAATAAATCTAGTTATTAAAAGAGGGAAAATGTGATTTCTTTTGAATTTCAAATTGCATGAATAAATAAACTAGAATTATTAAGAAGTATCGAAACTAGATAGAAATCATTAAGAACCTAAGAATACGTAATATTGAACTAGAAATTTTACATGAAAATTTAATTACTGGAAATTACTGGAATTTAAATTAATGGAAATCGTTAATATCTCGAAAATACGTAATTTTTAATCAGGAACCACGAGCAAACATGATTTTTGTAGAATATAAAGTCATTACTTTTATTTTATTGGATATAATCATTATTATAAAAAGTGAGACCCAATTCTGTTGCATTTCTCAAGCAAAGATCTCTTTAGCTCCCAAAAATAATGTAATTACTTCAAATTATTATGCATAATTTTTGATTATATACATGAACAGAAAAGCTAAAAATTCACAAAAACTAAAAAGTATTCAAAAGTCTCTCTTAGTGTACTACAGAATATTTTTAGGGAGACTTTGAAAGTATTTGAAACAGACTCAAACCTCGCAAACAATTCTAAATGGAGATTACAGTCACGCAAAATGATACTTTAAAAGATGCAAGTCTCGTAAAAAGATACTTTAGGAGAGAATAGAGTCTTCCAAAAAGATACTGTAGAAGATTCAACTATAATTAAGAGTCTTAAGATTGACTGAAGAGGAAATTCAAAGTTTTCTAAAAAATCTGTTTTGCAGACTACAGAAATGGATAAATTATATATATTCGACAAAAGAGATACTTTATATTTAACAATTTTTCATTTTATTGTTTAATTCTTGCCATAATTCTTAAAACAAATTTAAAAACTTTGATTTTGCCGCCAGTACATTGGTATGAATTATAATGAAATATAAGTTTTATTAGGCGCACGTGATAGAAATTTCAAATTTTTTAAATACTATTTCTTAGAAATTTTGAAAAAATGACTAATACAATATTCATCTTGAAATGCACCTCCAGATTTTTTCTAAATTCCTCCCTAGATGAAGAATGAAAGCTTCCAAAAGTTTTCGAGAACTTTGAAGTATTCAAAAAGTCTCTCTCCACCTGCAATTTAGAATACTTTTTGGGAGACTTTGTAACTATTTGAATCAGAGACTGAAGTCTCGCAAAGTTTTCAAAATGGAGAATACAGTCTTGCAAAATGATACTTAAAAAGATGCAAGTCTCCTAAAAAGATACTTTGGAAGAGAGTAGAGACTCCTAAAAAGATACTTAATAAGATTCAAATATGCTTAAGATTGACCGAAGAGGAAATTCAAAGTTTCTAAAAAATCTCTGTTTGGCAGACTACAGAAATGTGAAAATTATATATTCGACAAAAGAGATACTTTATTTGAAACAATGTATTATAATAGTGTTTAATTATTGCCATAACTCTGAGAACAAATTTAAAAACTTGAATTTTGCTGCCAGTGAATTTATATGAATTATAATGAAATTGAAGTTTTATTAAGCATACGACATACAAAATTTCAAATTTTTCAATTAGCATGTTGCATGAGTTTTGAAAAAATCACTAATACAATAAACATTTTTTCTAAATTCCTCCCAAGACGAAGAATGAAAGCTTCTAAAACTTTTCGAGAACTTAAAAGTATTCAAAAAGTCTCTCTCTATGTGAAGTTAGGAATACTTTCTGGGAGACTTTGAAAGTATTGGAATAAAAGACTGAACTCTCACAAAGTATTCAAAATGGAGATGAAAGTCTCGCAAAAAGATACTTCGAGAAACGAGAGTCTCCTCAAAAAAGTTCTTAAAAGGATTTAAGTCTCCCAAAAAGGAATATTTTCAAAAGTGACTGAAAAGTTTTATTTGGGAGACTGCAAATATGTAAAAATTATTTATAAATAGGTAATTGCAATTCGGAAATGTATGAACTCTATTTTAAAAATATTATTACAATAGTTCATAATAATTCAAAAAATTATATGAAAAAGTTAAAAAACTTGTTTCAAACGTCATTAGAAATTATATACATTGTAATAACAACTGTTATTAAATTTTCAGAAATGAAAAATGAAATATCAAAATTATTTCCAAGTTCCTAACCCTTGTAAAATTGTCTAACTCTGCTTCTTTTTATTAACTTCATTCAATGACAGTGGGAAGAAGTAATTTTCTGGAAGACTATAGTCATTTTTAAAGGCAATGTTTGACGAAAAAAATCTTCTCATTCGAGACTAGCGTCTCCTCAACCATCCAGGAAACTCAAGTATCCAAAAACAAGACTCCACTTGGAGCAAAAATCTGCTTGAAAAAACAAACAGGACTGACATAAACTTTATAAAACTGTAAATCCACTTTTGAAGACTTTTCGAAACTCAGAATCTCCCATTTCTTACACTTTGGAGACTGCCAGACTCTCAGACATGCTCAAGATACTCAAAATACCCCAAAAAACATTCGAATTTCATCCCTAAATATTGCAATATAATAATTATGGCATCTTACGATCTTTGTAAATCATTGTAAACATATTGCTATCTAAATAAAATATAATAGACGAAATTCCTCGAGCTTGGCCGGAAGCTCGTAAAAACCTGCTACTTCTGGGATTTTCCGCTTTTTTCGCGAGCCCGCGTTTTCCCAAGGGAGGAATGGAAAGCAAGATCGCGAAACGGGCTTTGCGAAAAACCGTTAGCGGTAAAAAAAAGACGGAAAAAGCCTTGCTCGAGCGGGTCATGGAACGGATCAGCTGATCGAAGGCGCGCGCCGGGTTTTACGAGTTACGGCCGCCAATAAACCCCGGCCGCGAGGGATGAGAGGCGGCTTCCGGCCGTGAATGAGCGGCGCTTTTCTTACTTTTTTTTTTATTATTATTTCTTTTTCATCTACACCTAACCTGCCGATTTCTCCACGTAAATAACGACGTTTGGTTGGCATTATTTGCCGATACTGTATAGGGTTCAACAGATTTTGCACAGGTAGGGGAGACCGGGGCATTCTGGACACTGAATTTTGCAGTAACTAAAGTGCATTTTTTCAGCAAGTATGTTGTTTATATTGGAAGTTGTAGCGCTTGACTATAAAGTATTTGTTTGTTACTGTTAATGATTTTCATACTGATTCAATGTTCATTGAAACATTCTATATTTTTATGTCTTGAAAATCCTGGGGCAATTCAGACACTCTTTGGAGTAATCTAGCTATCAGATATTTGTTCAGGAATCCATTATTTTTTTAACATGCTATTGTTGTACACAGCTCATTTACAATATAAACTATCACAGAAAGTTTTTACTTAAAATAAGTCCTTTTTGTTCAATTTTTATTCTGAAATTTGAGTTTTTGACTACCAAAATTGAGGATAATGTTTATTCTTCGATGCCTTAAATGCAGAATTCAATAATATAATAGCTTTTCGAGCGTTTGTAAGGGTCAGATTTGCCCAGTGTCCGAAATGCCCCAGTAAGACATTTGTAAGAAATTATTGTCCAACGTATAAAAAACATCATTTTAATGGTTAAATATAGTATATTATCGTCCAACACACTTTACTCTGTGATAAGAAAATTATTTTGAGAACAATTACTGCAACATAAGTTATTTAGAATACGAACTTTTCCATTATCAAAAGTTGGACAAAGACATTAAAAAATGCACTTTTTGTGAAAAAATGTAGAAATAAAAATTAGAAGCCCTAATATTTTATGGGTAGAATTAGTCTCCATAGGAGCAATCGCTGTAATTTTTTCAGATTTTTGAGATTGTTAGGTTTCACAATAATCATGAGTGTCCAGAATGCCCCAGGCTCCCCTATACAGTATAATTAGCATTCTGGATATAAATTATAATATTTTCTGAAATTTTATAGTAAAACCTGAAATTCATATTGTTATTTGTACAATTAAACAATTTTTACTGTACACTATTCTAATAACAAAGTATGACAATCACAAAATTTGCAATAATACTGTAAAATATGGTATAGTATTGTGAAATTTACAATGCTCTAGTACTTTTTAACATACATACAAAAGCAATTTGTAGATTTTTTTCTTCGTTATTTTCTATGGTTACATAACTATAAATTTATACTTAACATTGAATATATGTTTTATGTGTATTTATGTAACTACATATATTGATTTTATAATGTACCTAACTTAGAACATTTGAGGTGAGTAAAAATTTTATAGACAAACCAAATTTATAAGATGTTTATTATTTATTCTTAATCGTAATCAAAATAGATACACTTAACTACTCGAACACTAAAAAAATTAAAATTTTCCAAAACTCCAAAATAGGAATTCTTAACAACTCTGTAGTCTTCATGCTCAAAATATTCATGTGTTATACAAATCGTATCATTTTCAAAATTAACGATTCTTTAGAGATGCTTTATTTATATAATTCTTTTAACACTATTTGTGAAATCATAAAAAATGATATTATTTTGTTTTAGAAAATGTTGGATTTTCAAGTTTAGAAAATCTTATGCTTTAGTATAAACAATTTTTATTACTTGACCTATTTACTTGATAGAATCATATTTTATTACAAAAGTTTGCAAATTGTTTGGACCCTTTAAATAGTCGAGAGTTTTTATACTTTTAAGCAGATTTTTTGGATCAAGAAATATACCTAGATGTAAATATCTGAAATGCTAAAAATTTTTCGAAGTTTCAAAAAACTTTGATATCGTGAGAATTTTACTAATAAATGAGCCAAACTTTAAATATTGGACTATTTAAGTTATAAAAGCATGATTTTTGAATTTTCTCCTAAATATCTTAATCTTTGAGTCATCAGAAATAATTGTTTTTTTTTTTTTTTTTTTTTTTTTTTTTTTTTTTTTTTTTTTTTCATTTTGCTGTTTGAGTTTACGTGAGTTGCTTCAGTTAATTTAAATGTGTCATTTATAAAAATCTTGAATAGAATATCTATAAATTTTTGGTAATTTAGTGTGTACAATCATTTTGTTAATGTATGATCATGTTTTTCATCTTTTTGCGAAGATGTGTAGAATTTTTCAATAAATACATAATAATTTTTAGGCAATTTTAATGAGTCTTTTTTATTCTACGCAGGATTATCGTAAATACAAAAATTAGAAAAATGTTATCTTTTTTTAGACTGTTAAACAAATTTTCGTGTAATCTTCTTAATTAGAAAGACCTTCCTGACACCACAAACTCATTTAATCAATTCACAGAAAAAATTGATACTTGTTCATCGAACTTGAAAAGATATTTTTGAACAATTTGTTCGAAAACTCATTTAACTGGTCAGCACTTTCATACAATAAATAATCGAAAGTTTGTAGAAATGATTTTATTTGTACTACGTATTTTAAAAAATTTGCAGAATAAAAAACTCATACATGAAAAAGATGAACTCGAAAAAGATCTACTTATCATAGAGAGGTGTAAAAAATGTGAAAAAAAAAAAAATTAACAAAATTGCACATTTAAAAACACTATGCTTTTGTACCTCAATTTACGTTCAGTCAAAACTTGTGAATCCCTAACATTTCAAAAAAAAAAAAAAAAAAAAACCTACTCCAACATTTCCAAAAAAACGAAGAAAAAAAAATCCCTAACCATCTTTTATGATCCCACACATTCCTCACCTAAGGATTTCAGGACCCCCTAAAGTGCCGAAAAATTTTCGAGCCTCATAAATCTCGGATATCAAAAACTCTCTACGAAATTTCACGGTGATGTACAAAAAAGGGCCATAAATTTTAAAAGGGTTGAGCTACCGTTCGACGAAACTTTTTCTGAAGAAAAAAAATTTGTTTTTATTCTAACCTACATTAGACGAAGATTATGATATGCTTTATTTTTGAATAAATAGATTGATTAGGTAATGAAAAAAAAATTAATATAAATGATTGGTATTTCGCAAACGTGTAGTAGAGTAGATGAAGAAATTTCGTGAGGTTCCAAAACATAGACTTTCTCTTCCGGAATGTCATCGAAAGGCCTCGGAAACTCGGGGCACAAAATTGGCCGTAAATTATGCGATGGTAAAGGGTTAAGAACCTGTATCTCTCTAGGGGTTTCGGTAGAAAATTTCTCAATTTTTTTTACACTGGATGTCGACATGTTTCCCTTTTGATGTGTATATTTCAATGTTTTCACGCTTTTTCATATGTTAAATTTTCTAGAATTTTGGATCGTTTGGAGATAATTTTTATAATCTAAAGAAAATCGAGCGATAAATAGATAAAAATTATTATCTTTGATTATTCGTTTTTTGAACATCTTCAGAAATCATTTATTTATTGCCTTATTTTGTTTATACTAACAAATTAACATCAAACCATCGAAAAGTTCATGGAATCAGATGTAAATTTTTTTATTATTTGGGTTTATTAGTGTTCATCATAGTGGTTTTTTTATATATTGATTTTTACTATTTTTACGATCAGGATATAGTAGAGTTATTTTAAAAAAATATACGAAATATAAAATTTTTCAATTGAAAATTTAGTCAATTAATAACAGATCCCAAATTTTTCTATAAAAAAAAAGGTTATGGATTTTTTTTATTTTATGATAACGAGGTTGCAAAATTCTCATAAAAAAAAAGTTAAAAAATAATTTGAAGCATCTACACTGAAATAAATTTCCAAAATTAATCAAAATAATGAAATGTCTAACGTTTTCCCTTCCCAAAAGTTTCAAATCCTGAAATTTGAGTGTGCTTCAAATCAAAAACAATAAAAACCATCATTTGTGATTCTCCCTCCAATTGACCTTGAGAATTGGGCATTGCCTCCCTTACAAGGCCCAGTTCAAAATATTCATTTTTTACTTTTTATAACCTTTAGAACGACAAAAAATTAAATTTTCATAACCATATTGAATAATGCAGACAAAATTTAAAAACAAACTTCAAGTTATAAACAAATGCCTCACTTTTTTTAAGAAAATCTCAAAATATGACATAAATATTTATTTGAAGTGCCAAACGTTCGGGAAATTGACGTAAAAGGAAAATAGTGTCTTTTTTTTTTTCATTGAAAAAGAAATGAAAAAAATAAGAGTAATGTTTTGAACAATTTAAAATAATTTATTTTTGTAACTATGAGAGGCGAGTGAAAAATTTTATTTTATTTAATTTTTCCTAAAGGCTGAATAACTTCAGAGGCATGAAAATGGGCCTGAAGTACGTAACCTTCTAGAAATAAACGAGAACAAAAAAAATAGTTCCAACCACCCAAAAGGAAAGTAAAAAATAATATCGTTGTATTATATTTGTCAAATAAAAATATTTATCTATTACTCTAGCCATGAAAAATAGGGTGTAAACAATTTTTTTCGTTTGTTTTGTAAAACTTTTAAAAAATGTGACGAAGACGTAAAATTCCAAATTGTTCTTGCGTGCCACCAAAGATGAATAGAAACATTGTATAAAATTTTTGTTTGATTGTTGTAACTATTCATTTGATTGTTTATTTCTAACGCTTGGAATTTCATAAACATGAAAAATGTGCTTTAGGTTCCAAACTTTCAATAACGAACAAATAAAATTAGTCTTATTTTAAACCTGAAAAAATTAAATAAAATCCTAACATCGTAAAACACACATAAAAAAAAATTATTCGATATTATAACTAGAAGAGGCAACGCAAACAATTTTTTTTTTCGTACTCGTTTAAAAAATTATAAAATCTTTCTAAAGTTCCTAACGTTTAAGAAAGAAAGAAAAACAAAAAAAAAAAAAAAAACTCAGTTACTATCCAAATAAGTTGCAACATTCTACAATATTCGTGAAAAAAAAAATGTTCCTGAACTTCTAAGCGTTAAATAAACAAACCAAAACAAAACGAAAAATATTAAAAATAATCCTCAATATGAACGTAAAAAAATAGCATTATATTAATCCCTGTCAAAATTATAACAAGAACATATCTGTGGCTTCCCGGCATAACCGAGAAAGTCACTTGTGCCATAAGGCTCAAAATTTCATCATTATATCATGTAAAATGAGCCTTATGGCACAAGTGACTTTCTCGGTTATGCCGGGAAGCCACAGATATTCTAACCATAAGAGGCAACGTAAACACAAGTATTTCCCACTCCTTTATTTTCAAAGATTTGGAACTTCAGTATGAAAAAAAAATATGTATGATGTCTTAAACGTTGAAGAATTGAACGAAAAGAAAAAAAACAGGTCACCCATCCCTACTCAAGATGAAATAAAAAAATTTTAAAATGTATAGTAATATTTGCCAAATCAAGCGGGAGAGGCAATGTCAATATTAATATTTCCCTTTCCTATATTTTCAAAACGTGAGAAACTAGAAGAGTATCAAAACGAATTTCCAAAAGAAATTGAAAAATAGCAGCATTTCGTAATACTTGCAAAAAAAATTATTTACTACTCTCGCCATACGAGGCAAAATAGACAATAAAATTTCCCCCACCATTACTTTCAAAATCCATGGAACTTGAGAAACTCAAAAACAAACTGTCAGACGTTTAAAAACCAAACAAAATTCTCACTTCCCACCCAAGAGAACAACAAAAAATAGCAACATCCCATAATACCTATCAAAAACAAATCTGCGGCTTCCCGCCATAATCGAGAAAGTCACTTGTGCCATATGGCTCAGTTTACATGATATTCAGATGAAATTTTGAGCGTTATGGCACGCGTGACTTTCTCGGTTATGGCCGAAAGCCACAGAAATAATAATTCATCACCTCCACCATAAGACCCAATGTAAACAATATTCATACACTCTTGTTTACCCTCCAACACCTGGTATAAAAAAGTGTCTAAATTTTCAAAACAAAATTAAATACACTCCCGAACCCCAACCAAAGAACCAGAACAAAAATCACCCCCCTCAAAAACCCGAAACAACCCTCCATCACCCCCACCACAAGACCCATCATGAAACAACGCTACCCCCTCCCCTCTGCCCCTCAAAATCCAAATGAAATCCTTACCTCCTGGCGGCGGATACGGGCTCGAACTAACAGGCTCCGGCGCCCCATAGTTCCTGAGACTACCATAATCATGGGGAAAATCCGCAACCATAGCCGCAGCGACCCTTCCCCTTTCATCGGGCCCCGCAGACGGGAGGTACGACTGGGGATGATGATGCCCAGAATCCACGCCATGGTGATGCCTGGAGGGGTACGTGTAGTTGCACCAGCTCTGCGTCGTGAAGCTCTGATGACACGGGACCCCAGCTTCGGCAGTGGTCACAGGGACGGTGCTGTAAGTCTTGTACTCCTGCTTGTACTCCGTGGTGGCCGCAGTGGTGACCGCGGGGGACCAAAGTGGGACTATCGGGGCCGGCCTCCGGTCCCTTTGGGCCCCGGGGGTGGAGGTCGCCGATGCAGCCGCGTCCGCCAGGGTGTAGTAGGTCGCGGTGTTGGCGCCCCCGTAGGTCTGGTGCTGCAGCCCACTCTCCACCGGTGCCACGGGGTAATGTGGGTCCTGGGGGTGATGTGGGCTGTACCCGCCCCAGCCCTGGGGATGTCGGATGACCGAATTGGCCGGTGCAGCAGCGGCCTCCTCGTAGCTGACAGCCGAGGCCGGGGTCGCAGCCACCCTTTTGGCCGGTATGTGCAAGGGCCCGGTTGCACTGTTGCTGGCGACGGAGGAGGGGGAAGTCGAGCTGGCCGGGGCAACTTGGCCAGGGTTGGAGGTCGCGGCTGACGGTGAGCTCGGGGTCGTGGGCTGGTGGCTGCTCGCTGGAGCAGTTGGCGGAGGGCTGTCCTCGTAGAAGCCGCCGTTCATCATGGCCCACCAGGTCAGCCCGGTGGAATTCCCCGCTCCGGTGGCTGTGGCCATGGGCGCGCAAACGGGCCCAGGGTGGTGGCCGGAGCCGCATAAGGGCCCAGCCGGGACATTTTCGTACAGCGTCGCCGTCGAGCACGCCACGTGTTCGGCGATGGTGCAAATGGTGGTTCAAGGTCGAGTGGTCGAGGACGATCCGGAATGGGGGTTCAGCGATGGACGGATCGACGACGTCCCGGGGTCATCGTTGGGACGCCAAGGGGCAAAGGGAGACAGAAAAAGCAGATCCAATTTAGTTGGGGTCTGGGACGCCACACTGGGCTGGGGCAATTCGGTCGGCACTTGGCGAGGGGGGTTTACATTGCCCCTTCCTGCGGGGGGCCGGAGGTAGGGGGTTTGTGGGGGGTCGCTAGAGGTAGGAGCACTGGCACTGACACATGGATGGTGTGGGGCACCTTGGGTTTGTACTCGGTGGCTTGGCCGGAGCAAAACTGAACACGGACTGAGAAGCTCGCGGGAGCCGAGGCTGCACAGCCGCGGACGACGCGCGCGCGATCTCTCGCGGGTTGGGGCAAGTATGCCATCCCCTCGACCTGTATCCCCTCTTCTGGGAGGATGGGGTCTCAGTGGGATGGGGGAAAAGGGGACAGGGGGAGGGTCGCGGGGTAATTAGGGATTGATGGGTTTGGCGGGGGGAGATCTGTGGGGTCGGGGGGTGAGGGGTTTTGGAGTATTGATTGGGGATTGATCATTATGGAATTTGGGCATTTCAGGCTTTATTTCATGATTTTTTAGCTTGAATTAGGTAAACAAAAACATACATTTCTTGTGGAATACTTTTTTCTTCTCAATTTTGTGATTTTTCAGTCATTTCTCGTATTTTTCTTCTAGGAAGTAAAGTTTTTTTTTATGTGATTTATTATTCATTGATTCATCATTAATAACGATGTAAATAATTTTTTGAACAATTCTTCTGTCGTTTTTGTTCAGGCGCGTGGGCAGAGGGGGGTTTTGAAGCTTCAAACCTCTCCCGAAATTCTGTTTACTTGCTTACTAGTTTACTAGCTTACTAGTTTAATAGAAATCTTTCAATATATAAAAATTATGTAGATACAATTTTCTCGGAAATTCATACAACTTTATGTCCTTGAGCATATTTATTATTTGATTTCAATAATTATATGTGAGGCGATCCGAGAAAAGGGACCTACTACCCAAAAAATCGTTTTTCCGATTATCAGTGATTGTACAAGTTCTTAATCCAATCTTCAATTATGTGCAATCAGAATTTACCAACTTTGATCTTTTTGCAAGCTATGAATTTTTAAAAATCTTTCATCCCATTTACCGTTCTGTATTTTGATTCATTCAATTGTCCGTCCTGTAAAATTTGCTTTTTGGATAGTAGGTCCCTTTTCTCGGATCGCCTCACATATTTAATTTTGGAAATTATCATGGAAATTCATATAGAAAACAATTTAAATACATCCAATTTAATTCATAAAATTTATACAATTAAATGTACTTTCGATTGTAGAAATATTAACAAAATATGAAATAAAAGTATTAGAAATCTCCATAAAAGAAACTGCTGTCCGAAAAATCAATTTAAATTATCAAAGTTTTGAAAGTTTCAATACTACATCATCAATTCCTAGAAATCTATTGAGCGATTCATAAAAATATTAGAAATATATGAAAATACCTGAAAACAGTACAAAATTTGATCAATAATATACCATATGAATTTAATATAAATTTATGATGTACCTTTTATCAGTGTGGTTAAAATTTGCTCAAAAATAAATTCAAATATATAAAATTTTTTTCAAAGTTTAATTCCTAGAGCATCGAATTTTAAAAAGCTTTATAAAAACCCATGTGACTCAATTTCAGTTAATCCTGAGAGTGTTGTAAATACAAAAAATATTAGTTAAAAAAAATTGAAACCTCAATCACGTATTGATTATCACAAAAGTCGAATTCTATCATTAACCAACATGAATGATGGGCGACTCTGGATTCCAAAAGTTGTATAACTTTTTAATTCCGTAATAAAAAATATTTTAAAATGGCCTCCTTTTAACTATCTTGTCAAAGATTTAAAATTATGAAATCCCGAAGGAAAACTATTTTTCAGAAAAATCCCTCCCGGAAATTTTGTCTGCCTACGCCCTTGAGGTTAATCAATAAGTTCTTCTGTTCCTTCCATGTTCGACTTCAAATTTGTTTCGAAAAATGTTGAAAAATAAAAGCACAGTGCAAAAAATAGCAAAAAAGTAAGAAATTTTGTTAAAATTGGCATTTTTGCATAATTTTTTATCCTTTCAGACGCACAATTTTATTTTGAATTGCAATTAATTTACGGTTTGCAGAAACTGTGTATTCTTAAAATGTCCGAAAATCTGAAAATGTTGCATCGCACAAAGATCGTCGATAATTTCAAAAATTTTTATGAAAATCTAGAATCCTGTTGAGAATAACTCAATGTTCCTATAAATTTCCCTTAAAAAACTTCATTTATCTTTATTATTTATTGATCATAATAATCTTTGTTTATTGAATTAATAAACAATATAATTTTTAACAAGTAGATTTTGGAAGAAGTTAAATATTACTTTTTTTTAGCCTAACATCAATAGCCTTTTTTAGCCCTTACAACAGTAACTATTAAGTTAAATGTGAAATATGAATGAGTGTTTCTGGTTATTTTTTGGTTACTTTTGGAATATTTTCCGACACGAAAAATTTACTAACAAACAGCTTTTGTGATAAGTAAAAAATTATTCTATGTAAGTAAAAAATCACTCATTTTTTGAATAAATGTTCATTAATGATTAGTACTTGGTTGTTTCTTAGTACTTTCTGAAATATTCTTCGACAAAAAAACTCTGAATAATCAAGCTGTTTCTGAAAAAATTTTGAATCTTAAATTTTTCAGCTGTTGAAAAGCACTTTTTTGTGGGTTTAATGTCATTTGTTCATGAATGTCTGGGGGTTTTCAGTAACTTTAGAATTATTGCTCGACAAAAATCAACAATTTTTCTGTTTTGATTTTGAATGTATGAAGAAAATATGTAGAAGTATTCAGTTCTTTAATATATCTATTTTCGGATTACCTGTAAAAAATAATTTTCTCACAAACAGACATTCAAATTCTAAAACTACTACTGATTACAAGCAAATGAATAAGTTAAAGTTCAATAGAACTCATTTGGAAGTTCTTAGATGTTTAATGAAAAATATAAAAATATAAGCTGACTTACTCTCTATTTTTCACTTTCAAAATTCATCTATTGCTTAACACGAGAAATTCATAGTATAATAATTATCTTTCACGTTTCAAATATAATTTAAATTGCGAAGTCAAAAAAAAGACGCAATAAGAAATATTTTTTTGTAAATCTCTCGATAGGCAATTTTCACATCGCGTTATTACACCGCTCTTGATTAAAATTCCTCATGTCACTCGCAAAATTTATAGCGAATAAATTATCTCGACTAACAAACCCCTCGAATAAGAATTTCTATCCTGTCAAATGAAGCTGTGGCGTCTTCAAGTTTTTCTTCAAAATTTGAAGTTTAATATCTTAAACATTTTCTTTTTGCATTGTAAGAAAAATTTTTCTTTTATCAACCAAGATTCTATTTTTTATTAGGGTTATATAAATATTTTTGAGATGCAATATTTCTTCTACATTTTTAGAATAGTTTATTTTTTATTTTATATTTTCCATACTATGCAGAATGTTATTTTATGAAATACTCAAATATGAACATTATTATTTTAAGCTATCCTTCTTTTTATAATTATTTCAAAACGAAAAAACAAAATTTTATGGAACATTATTGTTTGTTTTCTGTAAGTATATAAAATTCACTGATAGATTCCTTAGAAAAATTTCTCGATTCCCTTTTCTTAAATAAATGCAACACAAAATATTTCCCTAATTTTTGTCCCCAAATTTTATCTATTCTCGATTTTTTCTATGCATGAGAACGTTGTTTTCTCATTGTTTGTACTATTTTTTTGTGAGTATATTTCTTTGCAATTTTTATGCCAATCACAAAACTTGTTGACGTTTCGTCCCTGGGACAATCCCGGTGTTTTTATGGGCATGGACGTTCGCGGTGCGCATTAATTACGGAGCAAGGAAAAAAATTACTCGGGGCTCGTTGGGTCGATTAAATTGCAAATGTTCCGTCTCATTCCAAAAAAATTGATGAGGATTTTGTAAATATCGCCAAGTGCCGAGCTGAAAACGTGTGGTTTCTGGACCGAGGGTGCATTTTTCGAGAGTGTGGTGTATGGGGCGATTTTAGACAAAATACGTAAGAAGAAAATGTTGATATCAGTATTTTGGTTGAAAATATATAAAAGGTCTTTTAGTCAAAAACAGAATAGTCAACTATAATTCAAATAATTCATTCATAAAAATAACACCATTTATAGACGAGTTGAAAAAAGTTTAGTAAAGTAAAAATCGAATGTAACTCCTCTTGGAATTCTGAAAAATTATGAATTACTTTTATATATTTCGTAGAATTATCCTTATTTTCAAATCATGATTTTCGATTAATAAGAATTCTGAGATTGAAGAATAAATTTTTGAAAAGAATGTTAGCCTTAAATATTCGAATATAATTATGAATTTCCTATTGCAACCTTTGAGTTTTATTTTATTAAAAGTTCATGAAAACTGTCTGCAAAATAAGAAAAAAAAGGCATATATTTCAAGATGATTTTGAAATTCTTCGAATACAATAGAAAATCCTTGAAATATTTAATTATAGCAAATAAACAAGATATTATTCACGTCATTTTTATTCCATATAATAGAAATATCCAAAACGTACCAAAAAATCTAAGTGATATGAAATTCCCACGATTTTTAAAATTTCGTCGATAATATCATAATGTTTTTGTGAAATAAGTAAATGCAGAATTAAAAAATCAGGACAAACAAATTTTGACACTAACTTTGCAAATTTTTTAATGTTCATCAGTTTTCAAAATTAAATGGAACATATTTTTTTTACCAAGCAATGTAACTTCGTTAATTTCAGGAACTTGGATAAATTTGAAAAAATTCATGATTCAATTATTGATGTCAATTCGATGCAAATAAAAATAATAATAATTATGAATAAGGCAAAAATCTGAGGCTTCCTGTCATTTACATTGCTTATAATTTAATAGAAATAATAAAATATTTTACCAAAAATAAGCTTTTCATTTCGTTATATCAACATTTTCCTCAGCTAAAAATTTGGTTCAAAAAATTGTTTTTTAAAAGTTAGTTCAATGATAATTACCTTGTAAACTTGCCAGAGTCGAGTTAGGCAAAATTCGAGTGAGCCTGAAAAATATACAAACAAAATATATTATATGAAATTAAAACTCAACTTTGTCCCTGCAAAAGAAGAGTTTCGCATTTTCTGCCCTTGATTAAAACAAAATTTTTTTTATGTGAAATTAAAGTTCAAAATAATGCTCTTCTTGTTTTCTGGTAGAAGCTATCTCGAAATTGCCATTCTTCAAGATGAGGAATTTTGTATAATTTGCAAGTTATTTGATATTTGTTCACTATAGGTTATTTTTAAAATTTATCGTCATGAAAGGAAATGTTAGGAATGAATAAATTCTTACGTATAAATGAATTCTTTATAAACATAAATGTGTTAATTTACATATTATTTCGAAATATATATCTAACATTCAATTTCTCGAAAAATGAAAACATGCTTTTTATCTATTGAATTTTGATGAAAAAACAATATGAAAGAAAAATTTAGAACTTAATTTATTTATTCAACGAACAATATTTCTTAAATTTACATCAAAATATCAACTTTTTCATTTGTTTATTGTAGATGATGTAACATTGTTACTTTTATTGTATATTATTTAATTATTTCTTTACATGGTAACATATTTTATAAAAATTTGAAATTAAAAATTTTCATAAAATAAAATATTCGATATAAAAATATCGATAAAAAATTCAATAAAATTTTTTATCGAGCGATATGTATCCAGAATGAAAACTTATCAAGTTAAGTCTTGATAAACCGATGAAATCTTTCCATACTCAAAATATTTGAGGAAAAACTAAATCTTCGAAAAACTGATAGCTTGAACATATGTTTCACTTTATTTCTGTATTCGAAATAGAAGATTTTGAAATAACATATTTTACTCAAAAATAACTACTAGGTTTTCAATATTTATTCTCTCAAGTTTTCTACTTATTGTTCATATTTTGGCATCTATGTGTATATATCTCACGTAAAATACATGAAAATAAATACAATTTTCAATCACGTGATTCGATCAATGGATTTTTTATAGAGATAAAAAAAAATTATTAAATGTTGTTTCACTTGAAATTATTATGTTTCGAATGAAAATTAAAATTAATATTTATGTTAGACATAAAATAACCAATTACGATAAAATAATATATTTTCCCTTTACTCTCGTTATAATTATTATTAATTAAAATATTAGGACAAAGATATATAGCAAAATCGAATTATAAAATCAATTATATCATAATTATAACTTTAATCGATATAAATAACAAATGTCCAAAATCTTCTATTATTATAGATTTTTATATTGAACATACAATCATTGAATGTTCTATTACAGTGAGGTATATTTGAATAATTTTTTCTTTATATTCAAAACTTTGAGAAATACAACATTCAGATAAGTGTTTGAATTGTGAATTAAAATTTATTTAAAATTTTTGAGCGTCCATGATTATGTCGAAAAACTACTATGCATTACATATATGTACAATAAAATGCAAATCAATTGCATTTTTTGTTATTCATAATTCTTTTACATTATTATAGTTAAAAACATAATCATTATTAATTATAACGTTGCAATGGAATGAATTCTAAACTGATCAAAAATGTACGCAAACCTAGAAAGTATTTCAAAAATCATAATAATTATTATGTCCAAAATCGAATAAAACAAATATTATGCTGAGGTAGAAAAATTATTATATGATATATTTATAGAAAAAAATATTCCTTACATATTCATTGTTACTACGTGGAGTTGCACTGTATGGAATTTCACATTTGGCACACTTGGTTTTATTTCAATAAAGGACGTTAAAAAAAATTTTTCAAGCCTCGCTAATGGTAAATAAAGCTAAAGGGGATCGGGAATAATAATTTCCGAACGTCCATGTTGGCGCTCTTAGACCTACTGACTAAGGTTTTTCTTATCTCAAAGTCACGAAATATCTAGAAACTCTGAATACCTTTACGTGCCTCAAAACACTTTTTGATAAATTTTCGATTGGTACAGAAGAACAAAAATGTAAAAATGAAGAAAAAAGTTCTTTCTGATTGGAAAAAAAGTTTTTATTCCGGCTTCTCGATGTTACTGTCGTGAAATTCGTGACTCATTAAATTTTACTTTGAAAAATGAACGATTAGGACGTAACGAACATTGAATTTCCCTGCCTTCCAAGTACACAATATTTGATAAGCCTAAAAAATAAAGACAAAACAATATTTTTTAAGTCTTTTCTAAAATCGAAGTAAAAAATTGCATGAATAAGGAAATAAACTGAAATATACCAACAACATGAATGTTGTCAACGTTAAAAATTATTTTAACACAAAAATTATATTAAAAGAAAAAATGACTAAAAAGAGTAAAATATTACATAATTTCTTCAATTTCTCTATCAAATTTCAAGCAACAGAAAGAGAAATTCAGGAATATCAGAATATTCAAAAAATTCTTCCTTCTCATCACATTAGGTACCAATCACTGTAAATGCAACGTAAATGAAAAAAATGGGTATAAAAAAAAACTTTTTCGAACCTTGGGTCTAAATCAGGTGGCAATGGGGTGGATCCTCTAATCGGCATAAATTGCATGTTTCTCTGAATCCTTGATTTTTCAAGGTGCTGACCAACGTTATACATTATGTAACAAAATTTTTTTACAAGTGTTATTCACCTGCTGCAGAGCTCTATCGGATAAAAAGTCTTCTCTACGGTGCCGAACACTTTGAAGCCTTTCGTTTGCAGTTTGTTGAAAAAACACAGCCTGCGAACAAAAAAAAAAGAGCTACAGTTGAGCATCAATTAACGAATAAAACTTGGGTCGTAACGAGACGCGCGACCGTGACTTTTGCATCGACCGAAATTGCTTTATACACTACGGTTCCATGGGGTACTACTTTAATGGACGCCACTCCACTCCTGCAGGAGGTGGCTCGTAAATTTCACAGCCCTGTTTCCATTCTATGACGCGATTACGATATTTTCGTGTTTTTTGGAATTATTCAAACTTGGTTATTCTAAATTTTAAGAGGTAGATCGTATGCAAAACGTTAGGAAAACATGACACCTTTATATTTTCAACCCAAAATTGTAATTAAAATTGTATAGAATGAAATAAATCATAATTAATAATATGAAAATTATGAAGTATGACCATCTTTTTCAAAAATAATTGATGTTACAAAGTTCATAGATAATAACGTGAAATTGTGTCTTCAATTTGAACAAATAGTACAGGGATTGACAAAAATAGCTCACTTGAAAAATTCTTCGATACCAAACTTTTTGAATGAAGTATTCATTCATCGAACAAATTTTGATATAAAGTTCAAAATAATTTTTCATACATGGAGAGTAGCGGCCTACAATATATACATGTAAAACTTCACTTTGTTGAAATTAATCAAAATGTTCAGGATCTTTTTTGGGAATAATAATTTTACATCACGAAAAGCAACTTTTCAGATTACAAGGTTCAACATAATCCAAAGAATTTTGTTACATAAAAGTTGCGATCAGTAAAATGTTGAAACTTTAATATTGCAACAAAAAGTGTTAAAATTTTGGAAAAAAGCACATTTTTGAGATAGAAGATAACGTTCTGGAAATTTCGACAGCGAAAACGTCGAACCAAATTTCCAAATCTTCCAGGATTATCCAACATGGAAAAGCTTTCGCGTTTCCTTTATTCTCTGAGGACGCAGGGCGTTTTTTGCAGTATAATAAAAATCCTGCCACCCTAACTTTCTCGAGTAACGTTTTTTATTGCTACAAAAACTATGTTTCTAGATTTTTCCGTAAATAATAACTGATACAGCTTCTTTCAAACTCATGAATCGTTCTCAATGATTTTCAGTTATTCTACAAACTAAGTAAAAAGGAACGTTTTCAATTATTTATCAAACAAAAAAGCAGGAAAAAATAATTGAAAATAATTTTACAATGATGTGTTTGTTCAAGTCGAAATTGAAAAAAAAGAAGCTTTTATTAAAAAACAAAAGGACAACACAGCTTTTGAAGTGTATTTTGCCTTTTTTTATGGAGCAATATCTGATGTTCAACATATATTTTTCACAGAATTCGGTCTTTTCATAATGTTGGATATCTTTCAATCGAGCCAGTTTTTCTTATTTCCGATTCCCGACAAAATGGCGGGCGTGAATTAAAAAAGAGGAACGAATTTCCAAACTTTTTTTCGTTTCCAGAGGCTGTCGAAATGAAACTAAATAAAATTTTCGAAAACCCCTCGATCAAACGATAGCCAACATTATGACAAGTAATTGTAATATATGTTGGCATTTGATACTGCTCGATAAAAAAAAACATAAAACATTCCAATAGAGAAAAAAAGATGAGAAAAAAATGCTGATGGAGTACTCAAGAAGCTCTAGTAGTCACAACTAACAAAAAATGTACTGAATGACGAGCTTTACTGGGACTGGTAGTGCGTCAACAACCTGCGTACTAAACCAGAAGGCTATCTTGTCAAAGATTAAAAATTATTAAATCCCGAAAGAAAAATTTTTTTCAGAAAAACCCCTTGCGAAAATTTTGTCTGTCTACGCCCTTAAGATTAATCAATAAGCTCTTTTGTTCCTTCCATGTCCATGTCCGTCTTAAAATTTGTTTCAAAAAATGTTGAAAAATGAAAGAACAGAGCGAAAAATAGTAAAAAAGTGAAAAATTCTATAAAAATTGGTATTTTTTATCTTTTCAGACGCACAATCTGTTTGCCCGACCCGGAAAATTATGGCGCTGATGAAACTGAAGCATAATCTTCTTTTCCTTTTTCAACTAGACGTACTCCATCATCAAGTGTACAATTTTATGAAAATTTGTATTTTTGCATTATTTTATATCTTTTCAGACGCACAATTTTATTTTGAATTGTAATTCATTTACAATTTGCAGAAACTGTGTATTCCTAAAATGTCCAAAAATCTAAAAATGGTACATCGCACAAAGATCGTCAATCATTTCAAAAACTTCAATAAAAATCTAGAATCCTGTTAAGAATAACTCAATATTCCTGTAAATTTCACTTAACAAACTTCATTCATTATAATTATTTAATGATAATGATAATTTAAATTAATTATTTGAATTGTATGAAAAAACTGTTTTCTGAAAAATCTCGACAAATGCTTCTATGATCTATAAATTTTGGGATTCGAGAGCATCAAATTTTAAATATACTTTAGAAATCTATTAAAATTCTTGAATATGCAACAAAATGTTCTAAATATTTTAAAAATACGAAAAAAGAATAACGATATAAAACATGAAAAATCGCTATGAATGTGATTTTATCATTAATTTTTGAAATTACTGAGAATAGATCGAAATTTGCATCGAGTTTTTCAAATCTCTGTAGCAATCCACAAGAATATAAATATATAAGTAATCTACAAAAATACTTAGCAATCCTCCAGGGTTTTGTATATTGTGCTGGAAAAATATGGAAAATGAGTTTAATAATTCACTAGGTAACTAGTTTACTAGATTGATAATTTATTCGTGTACTATTTTACTAGCTTATTTGATTACTAGTTTACTTGTTTACTAGCTTACTAGCTTACTTGTTTACTAGCTCACTAATTTACTAGTTTACTAGCTTACCAGTTTACTGTTTACTAGTTTAACTTGCTTACTACTTATACTAGTTTACTAATTTAGTTGTTAACGAGTTTACTAGTTTACTAGCTTACCAGTTTACTGTTTGCTAGTTTAACTTGCTTACCAGTTTACTAGTTTACTAATTTATTTTTTAACGAGTTTACTAGTTTACTAGTTCACTAGCCAATTAGTTTACTAGCTTACTAGTTAACCAGTTTATTATTACAAATTTGACAAGTTTACTAGTTTACCAATTAACTAATTTATGTGTTAACAAGTTTGCTAGTTTACTATTTCATTTTTTCACTTGTTCACTTTTTCACAATTTCAGTAGTTAACTAGTTAACTAGCTTCCTAGTTCACGAGATATTTTCAGTACATAAAAATTATGAAGATATAATTTTCTTAGAAATGTTTAAAACTTTCTACCTTGGAGCATATTTATTTATACAATACTATAGTTACACATAATTTTAAGAATTACTCTAGAAGTTTATATAGAAAACAATAAAAATACTCTCAATTCAATTTATACAATTCATATAATTAAACATACTTTTTATTGAATCAATACTAAAAAAATGTGAAATAAAATTATTGAAAATCTTCATGGAAGAAACCATTGTCCGAAAAATCAATTAAAATTCTCAAAATCGTTGAAAGTTTCAATAGCATACACCTAAAAAAATCTATTGAGCGATCCATAGTAATTTTAGAAATATTCAAAAATATCAGAAAATACTACAGAATTCGATAAATAATACACCATACAAAAATATTATAAATTTATCGAGCATCGAATTCGAGAAAGCTCTATAGGAACCCATATTAGTTAATATGAGATAATCCCTAAAGTGGTATGGATACAAAAGGTATTAGTAAAAAAAGATTAAAACCTCAGATACAAATTAAAAATCACGAAAATCGAATTTCATTATTTACGAACATGAAAAATATGCAACTCTGGATTCCAAAAGTTGTCTAACTTTTAAATCCCGAAATGTAAAATATTTCAGAATCGCTCTCTTGTAACCATATTATCAAAGATTAAAAAATATGAAACCCCGAGGGAAAAATATTTTTAGAAAAACCCCTCCCGAAAAATTTTTCTGCCTACGCCCCTGGGCGTCACCATAGCCCGAAACCTGTGCATTGAGAAATATTTTGGAGTCTTTGAAGGATCTCCAATTTTTTGTACTTTTAGGGACTGAAACGAGTTTGATTTCGTCAGAACGTTCCTGATTCACGAGCTCTGATAAGATTGGGTCCATTAGTGTTTTTATTGTATGGTCGGTCCCAAAATGAAACCCACATGTTCAACTGATATTTCGTTGTTGAATTCTCATCAGTCATACTTATTTCAATTTTCCTATAAAAGTTAATTAATATGTATGTATTTATGTATAAATTCGGTTTCAGGATACTGGAATTTGTGATATAATTGAATCTATTTCTTGGTTGAAATCACTCCGGAACGTAACGAGAAATTCGCAAAGCGTAACGGCAATTTGCCGGGGCAACGCAATAAATTCCCTGTCTAATCAAGCTTTTTTTCGGCATCTATTGTTTCGGCAGATTGCTTTCCTCTCTGAGGATGACGTGTCCATCCAACGTGATAAAAAAGGGTTGCCGGGCAATTTTCCCCCGAGGCGCATTGCAGTAGTCGCCATGGCAACCTCTGATTCCCATTTTAATTCTCCCAAAAAACCCGAAAAACCACTCGAAAAAACCGAAGGAGCCGATTCGTTTTTTTTTTCTTTGGGACCGATAATGAAGCCATGGCCGATTTTTGGGGAGACCACGCCTATCGTGCTTCGGGCATAAAATATGCCGTTCTCTCGTTTTGATGCCCACGAACGTTGACCAAAGTTTTTTTGAATTGATTGGAAGTGAGGAATGTTATAAATGAAATCAGCAGTAGTTATGTTATTGAGTGAATTTAAGTGCATTCTGTAACTTTTAATATTGCCCAAGTTTTTTTTGGAAAACATTTCATGCAATTAATTAATAAAATCTATGACAATGATCATAGAAGGATTTCCAACTTCCAAAAAATTAAAAAAAGGATATGAGGTCTTACTGAAGAAATTTATGATTCGAGATTTCATACATAAAGTTTTTTTATTTTGTAACATTTTCATCATGATTGAGATTCTTATTTCATTAAAATAAGTATCCATTTTTCTCAGGCCTACCTTAACAATGTAAAATTTTTTATGTCGAGATATACTCAAAGAAACGTTCACAATAACGTAACTTAGGTAATAAATTGATGAGATAAAACATTTGAAACTTCCGATCTACAGAAATTGGAGGATGTCAATGAGAGGATAAAAATTGATGAGTTCGACTCAATCACTGGAGGTACTATTGTTATTTTGGTAGTAAAAAAATGTGTCGATGGACAATAATCTGTATCTCAATGAGGTTTTTGAGTGAGAGAAATATTTGTACAAATTTGATAAATAATTTTATCACTAGAATCTAGTCGTAAATTTTGAAAGAAAAATGGAATCACTGAAACGTAAGAAATAATTCAAATTGATAGAAGGTACACTGAGAAAAAAACTATGAAGTTTGTAATTGTAATTTAAAATTAAATTTGCTTAAATGGAGAGAATATACGAATATTCAATTGATTTGTTGTAATCAATGATGATTACGTTGCACAATTCGAATATTGTTTATTTTCACTGTATTTATTGTCAGAAAGAAACTTATCTCACATGATGGAAAATATTGGTACTTTGGCAGCCTCGGGGTTTCTATGGTTTAATTACATTTTTGACAACTTGAACTGTTTTTTAACCAATGCTAACGGTATTTTCAGTTGAGTATTTCATATGATACCAGAGTATAAAGTCGAAGTGGAAATATTATACACCGGATTTCCATTACGATAGTGTCTTGTAAAAAATTACTAGATATATTCCCCAGTATATAAAACATTTTTTTATGAAACTTGCAACACTTCATTCATTTTTCATATTGAATTCCATAATTAAGTTCTTTTTTTATTTCTATGTAGATTAGCAAATACCTGATATGAAAACTTTAGGTAAATAAAAATTGAAAAAACTGCGTGAGTTTTTTAAATTCCTTTCAACCTGTACTATGAAAAAAAATAAATAAATAAACTTCGATTACATCAATAAATAATAAAAATACACGTTACAAAAGAGATTTATGAAAACGTTAGTAATATACATATATTTTACAGGAAAAGTGAAAATTGTCAAAACGTTGAATTACGTAGTAAATAAAAATTTGAAAAATTGTTGCAACCCAGTGAATAATTGAAAAAATTCCAAATCTACAAAAATACTGAAAATTATAGAAACTTTGAATCTTAGGTCATCAAATTCTAGAAATTTATATTAAATCTACATTAAAGTATATTAGAAAATCTTTCGAATCTTATAAACTCTGGAAAAATACGAACAACAAATTTAATCGAATTTTATGAAAAAACTGTTTTCTCAAAAATCTTGGCAAATGCTTCTATGGTCTATAAATTTTGGGATTCTAGAGCATCGAATTCTAAATATTCCATTACTCTTTTGAAATTTTAGAAAACCTGACGAAATCTTTTACAAATTTCAAAAATGCGAAAAAACAGGAACTCAATAAAGGATGAAAAATTTTGACGAATATAATTTACTCAATAATTTATGGAATTACTGATAATAGATCGATATTGGCATTTTAGAGCATTAAGATTTTAAATCATTATTGCAATCTACAAAAATATAAGAATTCTATAAAACTATCGAGAAATGCTCCAGAGTTTCATAGATTATACTAGAAAAATGCGAAAATTACTACTAGGAATCTTCTAATACACAAAAACTATGTAAGTATAATTTCGTTCAAAATTTTAAAAACTTCTAATCCGAGGGAATATATGAAAATATAGTTCTATATGTAATTCAATAATAACAGAATTCTAGAAATTATTCTGAAAATTAATATAGAAAACAATAAAATTACATCTGATACAATTTCTACAATGTTTACAATGGATCATACCCTTTATTGTAGGAATATCAAAAAGCATAAAGTACAAATATTAAAAATTTATATTAAACAACTGTTTTATAATAAATCAATTTAAATCAATTTTCGAAAATCTGTATAGTAATCCATAGAAATACTAGAAATCTATGAAAATACCAGAAACCTCTACCAAATTTGATAAATAACACACTATACGAAAGTTCCATAAATTCATGAAATACTGTAAATCCGTGTGGTTGTGGAATTCTCTCAAAAATCTATCGAAATATTTGAATTTCTTATTGAAATTTGAATCCTACAGCATCAAATTCTAGAAGGCTCTATATAAATCCATTTTCGTATCAGAAAATCCTTGAATTGCTATAAATATCAAAAGTATAATTCAAGAAAATTTCAATCTTTGTGACTAATTGAAAGTCTTAAAAATCAAATTTTATTATTTACAAAGATGAAAAATGTGCGACTATGGTCTCCAAAAGTTGTATAACTTTAAAATTCTCAAGTGTCAAAAACTTGAAAACAGCCCTCTCGTAACAATATTGTGGGAGATAAGAAATAATGAAATTTCGAACAAAATATATTCTCCAGATAAACCCCTCCCGAAAATTTTTTTGGCCTACGCCGCTGCACTCTCAGAAATTTTTCTATTACATTTTCTATTCAATTTATGGATGGAACTATGATAAAAATAGACACTCTCTATGGAAATTATAAATCTTCTATGAAATCGAAGTGTTTATTTAAAATAAAGCAGACATTGAAATTCATACACCTTCAAATGATTTCTTATTGAAAATGTGTATTCAGACTTTTTTTAAGCTCAAGTGGGTTTCGACATAATAAATTTTTTGGCAGCCGATTTTCCCTAATTTATCAACAGTTATATAATTGGAAAAAAAATTTATATTGTATGGAATATAAATTGTACAACAAAAATTATATGATACATTTGTAAACATGCAAAAGATATTTTAAAATCTTTAAACACGTAGAGTCTTAAAATAAAATAAATAATAATAAATAAAATTGAAAGCGTTATATCTAATTTGATTAAAATTTGATATCAATTTCTTCGAAATCCTTTTTATGTACGTGTCCATGAAATTTCAAACACAAGAAAGTCTATGAAAGATGTTTGAAATTTCAAATTTAATTTGCCAGTGCGGGTAAAAAGAAAAAATTTCTAACACTGATTCCACACTTTAATACAGCATTGTAATAATTACCATATTCTTTACTCAGTGTGTATCAAATGAAAAAAAAAAATATTTCCATAGTCTTTATCTACCAAAAAACACATGCTAAATTTATTTCTTTGTATTTGAAAATGGAAGCGAAGGCATTTTCACCGGAAGCAAAAAGTGCTCGTTTCTTTTGGCTCGAGGGAGCTTGGAGATCAGGGTGAATTTGATAAAAGGACGCCGCTGCGAGACGCGTGCCATCCTTCGGCGGATGGAGCGCCGGGACGCCTTCGAGCTTTTTTGCGCTCCCCTGCCCCTGCCCCAACCCCCTCCGGCAGCCAATCCCAAAGCTCCCCGGCAAAAGCACCCCGTCAAATATGGCTGGGGTGCGCTGAAAAGACGCCGCGTCAGAAAACTATAACTTCAAGCCCCTCGAGCCCCGAGTTTAAAGTAGATCCTGCAACCGGCTATTTCTGGAAATGAGCATCTCCCGGCAACGAAAAAAGGACCTAACTGCGATTTCAAGAAATACATCTTAATTTCCAAACATTCTACAATAATAAATGTTATAAAATTTAAAAAAAAGGTAATCGTATTTTGAATTATGTTTTTTTACATTTCCTGTTCAGGATTTATGTTATTTATCCGATTTGTCATTTGTATCCTTAATTTATTTATCATCCTTATTTGATATTATTAACATATGATTCTTAGAGATTTAATTTTATTCATTCTTTGAAACACGTTTTAAAGTACAAAAATGTGAGCATTATGTGAGGAATAATTACGTTTCTTGCTATGTTTACAGATCTACAAAAAAAAAGTTTTTTTTAATAATATACCTAGAAATATACTTCTAAAAACAGATGTTTTTGAAATTATTGCAGGTTATTGATAATAATTTTGTGTTCAGAATATATGTTTAGAATCAATATACGTTCTTTTGAGAAACAGAGTGTACAATGAAACATGAAAAAAAAGTCTAATTATTTTGTTTATTCTGTACCTTTCATACATGCTTATGACTTTTTCAATATTCATTGTCATCTTTCATAATATTCTGATATACAGGTATATACTTTGGGTATTTATACAACTTGACGGATTTACTGATGTTCTTATAAATTTGATTTGATACTTCAGAAATCATAGTTTTAAAGAATTTGAAAATTTCTTTAGATTTTTGAGGAAATTTTAACCACACAGATTTAAAATATTTAACAATTGGTATGTATCAATAATTTTCTTATAATATTGTATTATTTATCAAAGTTTGTAGAATTTTCTGGTGTTTTGATAGATTTTGAGTATTTATATGGGTCACTTTATGGATTGGAAGACTTTGATGCTAAAAAATTCAAATGTTTTACGATTTTCAATATTTAAATTGACTTTTCTGGAGAAGGCATCTTTTGTATAGATACCGATACTTTTATTACATATTTTATTTATATTCATAGAATTAAAATAATTATGAATTGTATTGGTTGTATAACATGGATAAGATGTTTTTTATTGTTTTCTTAATGAATCTCTTGAATTATTTCTATAACTATAATCATTATAAAGAAATAAGGTATCAAATCAATAAATGCATATTCTCTAGAATCCAAACATTTATAAATTTTCAAGAACATTATATCAACATAGTTTCCATGTTTCAAAAGATTCCTAGTATTTTTCGCATTTTTCTAGAATACTAAACTTTGGTTAATTTTTCAATATTCTCATAGTTTTCAAATATTTTTGTTGATTACTACACAAACTTGGAAAATTCGATGCACTAGAACGCCAATTTTCATCTTTTGTCGGTGATTCTACAGATTCATAAGAAAATCACATTTATATAGTTTTTAATGTTTTTTTCACTTCTTAATTTTACGTATTTCCTAAGTATTTTAAAGACGTTCTCGCGTTTTCAAGAAATTCTTAAATTTTAATTATGACTATGTATTTTGTAATTTGATGCTTTGGAATTCGAAATTTTATTTCGAATTCCAAATGAATGAATGATTTTGAATGAGTTTGGGAAAAACTTTTCCCAAACTCATTCAAACATTATTTCTTTACAACAAACTTGAAAAATCATAATGAATAAAATATCAAAGTGAGTCATGATTCACCTCAAAGAAACGTTTTTTTTTTTTTATGGCAGCATCTTTAGACGTTTTATTTTGCATAATTTTCTCCCTGTCTTGAAAAACATTGTAGATTCTTTTTCCGCAAAGCAATAAAATTCAAATTGAATTCAGGGAGAGCAGAAAAAAGGAGCCACCGTTGTTTCGGTGTGCATGTGACATCTGCGATGCAATGGCGAGATTTCTCCCCAGAATGAGCAACCCGAATATCTCGTAGTCTAATTTTTTTTTCCAAGAGAAAGTTTGGTTCAAATTTATGGTGCTTAGCTTGTGATAGAGGGTTTCGAAGCAGAAAGTTCTTTTATGGGAATGCAATAGGGAACAAGCACTAAAATTTAGAGCAAGAATGAATTTAGAGAGTAGTTTTGCATGAAAAATTTGTTACATGTATTTTTTCGAAAAAAATGTTGAATACGTTAGAACTCGAATTATTTGAAGTTTTTTATTCGCTCGTCTATTTTTTTATTTCCTAAAATTTTAATACTGTAACATCGTTTCTATATATTAATGAAATTTTCAATATTCTTACAACTTACGAAATTTGTGGAGATTTTCTGTAAGTCAGCGCATATTTAATATTTTGTTAAATTATTGAAAATCTTAAATCTTCAACAATATTCGAGTTCTTTCATCTTGATATTTCAAAAATTATCTCATTACACAGACATTTCTGAAATCATCGATGTACTCTGTAACATACATCATTTGTTTTTTTTTCTAAAATATTATAAAAGAATACAGCTTCATAGTTTTACGGAATTTTCAAAAATTTTCAACAATCCAAAAAGTGTACTGACATTTTCTTTATATTTTCGAAGTTTATAGAATTTTTCAGAATCATTGAAAATGTTCACGGTTCTCAATGTTTTTTAGCTATACCAAAATTTTTCCAATTTCTACGGATTTTCGATGAAAACTTGTTTTTTTGGTCGCTATACGATAACTTAATTGTTGATATTCATAAATATGAAGAAAATTTACACAATTTGTAGCGTTTTACCAGGTTTCAAAATTCTTTCGCTATCTTAAAAGTTTATCAATATTTCATCTACTAACAAGAATTTTTCGAATCTATCAGAATAATGAGAAATCTTCAATATGTTGAATAATTTTTCATTATTCGAAATTTATAAAATCCAAGGACTTATTCACATCCTGTTATATATTGACGATTTCTGACGACAACAATTTTTTTTTCTATTTCTACGAATATTATACAGATTGTGTAGTTTTTAGCAATTCTAAATATTTTTCCCTATTAAAAATATATTTACATTTCTTAAAATCTATCAAGTTGTTTGGATTTTTTGAGAATCATTCGAAACCCTTAAAAATTCTGTGTTTTTTAGCTGTCGCAAATTTTTTTTAATTTTTACATCCGTATCAAAATTTTCAAAGTTTTTTACTATCTCTAAATGATAAAACAATTTTTGATATTTATGAATAGAAATTGAGTTTGTGGAGCTATAGAGAATTTCAAAAATTCGTAACATTTTATGAAATCTATTAACATTCCATGGAATAATGCAAATTTTTCGAAAATTTTATTATCTCTGCCATTATATTAAATAACCAATTTTTCCTAACATTTTAAAATTTTCAATATTTTAACATTTTAATTCAACGTTGTTTGATATTTGAAAATTTTACGAACTACACAGTTTTCGTATTGTTTTGGATTTTTCAGAATTTCCTTGAGTCAACAAAATTTATCAATCGCCTTAAAATCTGGCAAATTTTTCGAATTTCTTAAAAGTTTAATGACTAACAAAGTTTTCGAGGTTCTTCAATTTTTCCACATTGTTAAAATTTCTAGATTTTCATTGATATTTTGAAAATAGTAAACAATACATTTACAATAGTAAACTCTACATACATTTTATATTATCCAATAACTAGTTTCTGTAGTTTGACATAACTTTTAAGAATTCTCACAATCTACGAAATTCATGAACATTTTCTGAAATTTTACGAATTTTTCGAATTTCAATGAAATAACTAAGAACCTTCAACATTTTTAATGTGTTTGGAATGTCTAGAAATTTCGAAATTTCTAGATATTTATTCTAACTTTTTGAGATCAAGGAAGATCATTCGATAAACTATTTATTAATTTTTAGAAATTTAAGAATTTCACGCAGTTTCTTTATTATTTCGAATTATCTAAATTTTCTCTTATCTACGGAATTTATCAATGTTTCCTGAAAATGTAAAACTTCTTTGTTAAATTTTTATAATTTTTATTTTCTGTAATATTAACAATCCATACAATTTATACTATTCCTTCATTTTTTTGGAAATCTTGTTATTCCTAGATTTCCTTCGCAATTTTCGAAATCATTGAAGAACCATTGAAGTTTTGAGTGAATAACCGTGATACGAAAAGATCTCGCTAAAGTTTTAAGGAATCATATTCAGAATATCGAGAAAATCGATATTCATGAAAAAAGTAAATATTTCCATAAAATGTGCAGAATTTCTAGCTAATAACTAACAAAATCTAATTACATGTAAATGTGTAACTTCAATCTGAAAATAACTCTACCTTTTTTCAACTTGAAAAAATCTAAGAAATTGTTTACATTGTAAGCTGTATAAGCTGTAAGAATCTTCAACCAACATACAAACTTTTTCCGCATTTCATTCGCAAGGTGCTAATTGAGATAAAGAGTTCAAATGTCGAGCAACGCATGACAGAAGAAGTTGCCGAAGATCGGAACGAACGACGCATTGCACCTAGCCAAAAAGCAGTTGACATTGACGATACGCTGCACGACCATAAAGCGATCGTAAAAACGTAATTTTATGGCCGACATAATATTTATATCTCTGCCAGCGACCTAAGAAGTCATGCCGATTTAGAAAACGGATGGTGTAGGCAGCCTAAGAGACTCATTTATGAGTACCAAATAAAAATATTGCCTGTCTTCATTACTTGGAGAAATCATCTAATTAGGTCGATAATTTACCTTTTTAAATGTTGCAATCATTTAGATCCTTAAAACTCCGGCATATTTAATTATTTAAAAATGAATCAGAATATTTCCTTTTATTCCCTAAATACGACATAACAAAATGAAAGCATACACAATTTTACCTCAAGTACTTGAATTTTGTGCTAGACATTTGATATAATTTTATTTTGATGATGATAATGATGATATTCTTTTTATATAATTCTGTGTAGCTGTTAATATGATTAATATACCTAAGAAGTACACGAATCAATTTTTTATTATTTTTACAAGATTTAAGCGTTTTTTCTTTCAAATTCTACCCTTTCAAGATTGTTGCAAAATCGAGCAACCCACAAACTACCAATAACTCAATATCATAATCAAAGCGTCATTACGTCGCCTTTACTATACCGATTAAAATGAGTCATTAAAGTGATTGCTATTACAACGCCGACACCTGTAACCGTTCGTTCTCGCTCGTTGCCCGACACGCGACCATAAATTAACGAGGTTCCCGCGGTAACGATTTATTTGCTTTTTGCGTCGTCCCTCGTACAAACTCCAAAACTTTATGCCACTCTATTGTGCGATTTGTGCATTCTTTGCTAACATTTTCTGAACCAAATATTCGGTAGCGAGCAAAGAAATAATGCACATGGAAGATGTGAATAGAAGGTGTCAGGTCAATATGAAAAATCTTGAACATTAAGTTCAGAGGACAATGAATGTGCTCAAAAATAGGAATCATTGAAATCTACTCTCTATGGTATAAATAAGTAACACTAAAAATATCCACTCTGTCATTTCCAACAGGATGAACATGCGAAAAAACAATAGAATAGGATAAAAACAAGATGGAGAAACCATAGGGTAGAAAAAAATCAAGTTGGAATAATAGACTTTGAGAAAATAATAAGACAGAACAAACAGATTTTTTAGAAAAACGAGGTAGGAATATATCATGTGGCAATGTTTGATATATGTATTGGAAACAAAAATAATATCTATATTTTTTTCTCAGTCTACCCTCCCCTCTCCTTTTTCCGCAATGAAACATGAAACATTGTATACGCGTATGAGGCCCGATCGCCACGTGAAATACGATTCGAAGAATCTCTAGAATGCTTTGTAGTGGCTTCGATAACAACGTATTTACGACCAATTAGGGCCCGGGCCCGAAAGCACTTAATGACCATGCAGAAACATGGCGGCCATGCGGCCTTACGCGGGGTTATATTCTACACCGCCGATGCACGCGGGAAGGCGAAAAAGACATGGGTAATTGTATAATCGAGCAGGTGGGTGGTCTCCTGCGAATCTTCATTAAATGACCGCCGCGTCTTGAAAACGTGATCGTCACATCCGATTTTCATGCCGACAATCACGGGAGTCATTTCGAAAAAGGAAATTCGTATGCAACAAGAGATGCCCCTTTTTTCTAGAGTCGAAGAAGAGTGAATCCATCAGCTACATTTCAAATTGCAAAAATATGAAAACTCCAATATAATTATCCCATTTTTGTGAAATGAATTTGTCATTGTTGATTGTAGAAGGTGAATTATGATCCATCGTTAAGACTTCATCACAATTTTACGAATGTTTCAATAATTTTGATTATTTCAGTATTCAGATTTTTATAGTACAGCTTTTCGAAGCTGAAGAATTTTCTATTAAACATCGCTGGGGATTCAAATTCTACACATGCTGTGTAAAATCTCAAGAGATCGCATGACTCTGATGTTTCAATACCTGACTCGAGTATATCATCACTTCCGACAAATTATCAATAGGAAATCATCAACTTGTTTAAACAATTGTTTCATCTTCCACTACTACAATACGTATTATCTACCGTATGATTTCATGTAACATTTAAAAGATTCTTGCATATACTAAAATGAGTTTCTTTGCCATTTACATATTAGAAATTGTTATTTAGATCCCTTCTCGTCACTCATGCATAGAAAAACTTGGAAAAAAAACACTGCATAATTCAATCGTGATTACGAAGTTGAACGAAGCGTGCGATTGTGAATCGGCGTCACCGTCGGCCTCGAGTGCCTGATTGCGCACACAACATTTTACGATGAGAAGGTAACATACTGTATTACATGGTTGTGTTTGTGTCCACTAAGTTAGTACTATTCACAACTTTCAATTAAACTCGACTACCGATCCAAAAAACATTTTTTAATCAAAATTATTCAATATTTTCAATCCTTTTAAACAATATTTCGTTATAATACTGTTTCAATCATTAAAGCCATTATTTGAAAAAAAAATATGCGTGGCAATACGATTATAATATTTTATCGATATACGTTCTATCTGTGGCTTCCTGCCATAATCGAGAAAGTCACTTGTGCCACAAGGCTCAATTCACAAGATATTCTGATAAAATTTTGAACGTTATGGCATGAGTGACTTTCTCGATTATGGCGGCAAGCTACAAATATCATTACATCATATTCCATACAATATTTGATACAATATTCAATTATTCTCGTATTAATTTCATACTTGCATATTTGAGGTTGAGATTCAAAATTGTAAATTGCAGTCAACTATTTTCAAAACAATGCAATTTTGATCATGATTCTGAAGTTCTCGATGATGCTCTTGAAGAAAGGTACATACCTTGATTACCTTGGGAATGGAGGTTGAAATTCAAAATCGTAGATTGCAGTCAACTATTTTCAAGACAATTCAATTGGGGTCATTATTTTGAATTTTTCGATGATGCTCTTGAAGAAAGGTACCTTAATAACCTTGGGAATTGAGGTTGAAATTTCAAATTGTAAATTGCAGTCAACTATTTTCAAAATAATGCAATTTCGATCATTATTTTGAATTTTTCGATGATGCTCTTGAAGGAAGGTACCTTAATAACCTTGGGAATTGAGGTTGAAATTTCAAATTGTAAATTGCAGTCAACTATTTTCAAAATAATGCAATTTCGATCATGATTCCGAAGTTCTCGATCAATGCTCTTGAAGAAAGGTACTTCGATTACCTTGGGAATTTCTTATTCTTCTGATTTAATTTTCCCAGGTGCGAGATTCGTGCATTCGAAACGCCACGTACTCTGACTTGCTAAAATTCCCCGACTATTCCGGCAACCGGAACAACGTACTCTTGAGTGCCTGGGTAACGCATTACTCGGGGCAGTAGGAAACGAGGAACGTGGTGGAAATTGAAAATGCGATCAACTGCTGCACCGGATATAATACCGAGGCTCGCGGAAATTACGAGAGCGAACTCCAGACTTCCTCAACCACCTCCAATATATATCAAAATCTGTTATGGCGTTTCACTGAATCTTAGCCAGGAACGTTGTTTATGGAATGTAAAGTCCAGTGTTATCGTTTTAATTGGATCTTCGTCGTATTTATTGAAGTAATGGAAGAATCCCTGAAAAAAGAAGTTATTGAAGGTAGATTTTTCTTTTGTTGATAAATACGAAAATACGCTTATTATTCTCTAAAAATTGAAGGAATTTTCGGGAAGTAGTGAAATTCCCTTCTATGTCTGGTTATTCTTGGAAAAGGAAAATACAGTTGGACCATTCTAAATGAAAAGTGTTTATGAAGTTACGGGCTTCTTCCGTGACACTGAGAATATTCCTGCGAGAGTGCTCTCCCCTAACATTTCCATTTTCAGAGGGTGAAGACTCCGGAGGTATTCGTCTACAAAGCCTCTTTTTCTACCGCCGTTATTCATTTTTATAAGCACCTTCTTTCCACGCGCCCTTTATTTGCCGTGCTAAAAAGATTTCCCCAGAAGTCGCTACCCGTTTAGCCCGAGAATGACGACTTCTGCATTGGGCACCTCCAGGATGAAAAAAATCAGAGTGTCATTTCAGTCTCAAGCAGTATCCAAAGTCTCAAAATGAGTATCAATTAGACTCTGAAGGCTAGCAAAAAGGTGACTTGGAGTCTTCAGAAGTATATAAAGTTGTAGAAGAAGGTGTCTTCTTATTTTTGAGAGAATCTTGAGTGATTTTTGTTCAAGTCATGCACTAAAACTATCAGTACGAATTCCAGAATCTCCTGTCTGTCGTCATTTTCAAGATAGCAGATGGCCAAGTGAAAATCCAGAAAAGCCATGTTCTTTAGCTCCACCCTCTCGCAGGTTTTCTCCTCCAAATCCTTTTCTTCTCGGCCGATTTACGCGATACGTGCCTGGATATTCTAGATAGCACGGCTGTTTTATCAACTTTTATTCCGAGGAGAAGTCGAAGGTCTGAGCACAGATTATTCCGGGACGATCGACTTCCAGGATTCAATCGCTTTCTTCACCCTCGAGAGAATTCACTCTGAGGAAAAAAGAAAATTTTGCTGCCTCTGCGAATTGTTTTCTGGATTTTTCGTTCGTTGAATCTTGATTAGGAGGGTTCAGGTTAGACGTTTCATCCCCAGAATGTGGATGGGATAGAAAATTTCGGTAATCGAACAATCTCTGGATTAAGGTTGAAGATAATGAAATTTTCTGTACAAGAAATTCAGGTAGAAATAATAGAAATATACGAGGACAAATATTTATCATGTAAGTTCAGATTGATTTACAGTTATAACATTTTATTCTACCTGTTATTTTCTTTTATGAAATACAAGAATTCAATGTCTTCATTTCTTATTATGAGTTGGATTAGTGTAAATTCTAGTTGTCATTTATTTGTTTCTCGTGATAATATTGCTGAGGATATTATGAATGTTGTATAGAGTTGTGAAGTAATTCCTCTTCGGTGTCATAACTCTCTGAACCCAGCGGACATGTTATACGTTAGTACCTATGACGAACGCAACAAGTGTGAAAGAATGTTATTGCGCTATTACAGGACTATTTCGCTCGTCAAGAGCGACGTAAAAAACTTAATCGACGTCGTATCCCTAATCGCCTTGTGCGCGAATCGCTCAAAAACTTGGTGTTTTCAATGTCCCAGGAAAATTTGAACCGAAGAAAGTAGCAGCTCATTTGAAATGTAATTATTTTGAATAATGGAGACTACAGTAATGAACTGTAATTCTGGTACATAGTAGGAAGTCTTATTTAATTGTCTTGGAACATTCTTGACTAACTATCATTTTGATCAGAAATTACTCCAAATAATTTACAAAAAAATGCAACAATCGTGAACATTTTTGCCTGAAATTTTGAAAATGTTGTAAACTTTTTTATATGACTGACATTCACTATATTTTTGATGATTTTTTTATTATCTACACAATTTCCATTCATGAAGTTGCTAGAGTTCAAGTAGAGTTACTTGGAATTCATTATTCTTCAAAAAATTATAGCAAACAAAAAATATATAATACAGCTAACAATTCTCAATGAATAATAATGGCGAGAATTATTTTTGATAGATTAATGTGGTTAGAATCATTAATGGTAGTTCGAAAGACATTTTTTTCATACAATCATTCATGTAAATGAATATTCTACGTTATGGTAAAAATCTCTGTAATTCACAGAAATTAATTTGACAAAACTAAAATATTTTGAAATTTTTTCGAGTTCTGTATGATCAACACAATTTTTACACATGAAATATATATTACTCAAGTAGAATTCTATAGAATAAATAAATAGTTTAACAAATACCAAATACATATGGCATACGGTAAGCAATTATCGATAAATAATGGTAGCAAAGTTTATTCCTAGCAAATAAATATACTAATAATAAATTATAATACCCTGGAATAATATTAAAATCTGATAATTATATATGCAAACTTTATACGAATTGATTTTACAGGACTGAGAAATTTCAAAGTTTTTTTTGGAGTCTTTTTGATGTGCACAATTTTTGTACAGAAAATATATGCATACTAGCAGATGATATTTGGAATGTATTATTCTTATCGATATTGTTACAAATTGAAAAATTTTTTATGATAAACAGTTATCCATAAATAACAATAGTAAAAATCATTTATAATCAAGTCATATAGTATCGATAAATAATAATAGTTTGTTTTAAAATTATTCAAAATGAATATTCCAAATATCTGTTAATTTCAATTATCTGACTTTTCAAATAAATAGATATGCAATTTTCTCTCATTCATTAGAACAATAAGTGATTTTATAAAATAATTGAAGTGCATTTGGATTACTCTTTAATATTTTTGTATTTCCGATCAAATTGTTGCAAAGTTTTGTCTTCCAAAAATTTTTTCAAATCATTCAAACACAATGAGATTTATTCAAGAGTATTCTTTTTATTAGTAGAAGCTTTGCAAAAACTTTTACATGAAATATTTACAATTTTTTCGGTATTAAGTTATACCTTTCCCCCAAATTTCAAAAAATAGAGTAAAAATATATATATTTTTTCAAGTAAAATCGATTTTTTAGTAAAATTTTACAATTTCGATTCCTCAAATTTTAAATTCTACGCCAGTGCCACCAAAGCACACAATATATTTCACGTTTTCGATATTTTCGCCACCTCTTAAGAGTCCTCGGAAACCTTAACCATTGAGTCGATAAACGAGAAAGTAACATTGTTGGCCGGTAAAAGCTGACAAAAAAGGTCAGATCGAACTCCACGTTACCTTTTTCGCACCTCTATATTCACAAGAATAAAAATTGAACACGTTTTTTTTTCATCTTAAATCGTCAAAATAATTCATGATAAGTCTTTTTCTATTGTAGAATAAGAATTTTTTATAGTATCTTCATCAAAATCATTAAAATCATAAATATATACATTTTTCTCACGTTTCTTTCGAGAACATTGTCAGGATTGTGATACCTTCTTTTTCTATTTCATAAAAGTAAAAATTCATTCTAGTAAAAATATTTCTTCACTTCATTCTTTTGGAAAAATTTTTTGCAAACGTGATGTTTACTAGCAATAATTCAAAAATATTTGCAGCTTTGATATTTCGAGCTCACATTAGATTTTTTTCTTTATTTTCTTTTTTAAAACCTGAATTTGAGGTTCATGGGCTGCGAATTTATCAAGCCAGAGTATCATTCTTTCACTTGTATCCATGCTTTATTTTATGGAAAATTACATAATTTTACCGGGACTAGTTTTATCATGATAATTTTTGACGAAGGAGAAAAATTAATTCGAAATGTAGATGAAAATCTAGCAATTATTACAGAAAAATACTGTACTGTGAAACCAGTCTATTATTCTATCTATCTATTTTTAAAAAGAATGTTATAGCACCAAAGTTATCGTTTTTAAATAGTGTATTGTCCACTAGAAAAAACAAGCGTTTGTTTATAAAAAAATATCAACAATTGGCGGAGTTGTGGCCCTTTCCCCGGAAAAACTTTTTCTGTGAAAATGTTTGCAGTGTCCACGATG
This sequence comes from Platygaster robiniae, assembly GCA_028476575.1. Classification (NCBI taxonomy): domain Eukaryota; kingdom Metazoa; phylum Arthropoda; class Insecta; order Hymenoptera; family Platygastridae; genus Platygaster; species Platygaster robiniae. Next base: position 31,949,374 of record CM052023.1, read on the forward strand.
CAAGTCGAACAAGTCAAGTTAAATCATAAAATCCAAAAATTTCTATTAGTCTAGGAATATATCTAGTTCTTGAACGATTGAGAAAATCAATATCACGTTTTTTCTGTACTCAAGAACGTTTTCCCCGAGAGTTCTGGAAATTTTGTTAAAAAATGTTTAACTGCAAAATAAAACTTTTCTACAAAATTGCGATCGTTCAAGAACTAGATATATTCCTAGACTGATGAAATTTTTTTTTTTCTAATTTATCTTGAACTGTTCGATTTGCATCGTGGTCACCGCAAGCCTCTTCAAAAAAAAAATTGTTTCGAGGAAAGGGCCATAACTCCGGCAATTGTTGATATTTTTTTATAAAAAAATACCTTTTTTTTTTTCAAGTGGACAATACAATATTAAAAAACAATAACTTTGGTGTCATAACATTATTGCTGCATACTTTAAAAGATACTCCAAACCATCTTCAATTCGTCAGCATAAAAAGGTATACAACCCCTTAAAAAACTGCCTCTTGTATTCATCTCATTCAATGAAGCCAAATATCTTAGTTGCAAATCCACAAATTTTTGAAACAAAGTATTTATCATCATTATAATTGATGATGATCTTGGAACAAAGTATTCAATATCAGTATCATTTAGCATATTTTTATATTCCTCCACAACTTGATTTGGAGTAAAGGAATTTGGGTGGTAGTTATTTTCCAATATACAAAAATATCTTCGAAAAGCATCACTCCATAAACTCACATACTTATTTTATTTGTTTATCAATGTGATTCGTAAAAACTAATTGCATAAAATAAAGAAAATTTTATGCTCGAATGACACTTTAACAGAACGAACAAAGTAAGCATCAGTTTTCGAAGAAAATCAGGTACATATTCATTGAAAAAAAAAAATGTTCAGTTTCAATAGATCCAACTGAATTTCATTAGAATAGGCATCATTGAAAATTTCAGTCATGCTGATCGAATTTTCAGTTACTTCTATAAAAAAAAATGATGCTGTTGAGTTAATCGGTTTTCTATCGTGGCTATTTTATATTTTACTGATAACAACAGATATTTCTAGTTCCCACAGCTAAATTTTTCAATAATGACGCTCGCCATTTACAACTTTTTTCAGTAAGAATGATTGAATTTTTCGGTAGCAGCTGTAACACTAACATCATTTTCCAGTTGGAGCAAAGCACAATTTCCGTAACTATAAATTTTTTGTCCTCTGAATAAAAAAATGCAGTTGAAACAATTTAATCGATTTTTCTCTGTGTTAGTTTGAATTCCAAGAAATTGAAGATGCTGAAGAAAGTATAAACTTTTTAAAACCAATTTTACCAGTTGAATCAATCATTTCCCATCAAGACTACGACGACGTGCTTTAAAAATAAGACACGCTGTTTCGCATTCAAGTCGCAACGATTATTTGCACAACGGAAATAGGCTTCATATGAACTTCCTATGTTTAGAACTTGGTTTTGCTATGATTCGCCTCAAACTTGCAAAACGATCAGTGCTTTAAATTCAAATTATTATAAAGAATTTTTTTAAAAATATAGAATACTGTAACTTAAAGTCCAATTTGAATGAATTACCTAGTTCAACAAAAACAAAATTCTCGAGAAGTTTTTGGAAGTTGCATCAATTTTTCGATGTATTAACAATAATAAGTATAAATTGATAAATCTCTAAAATACGTCTAATTTTAGAAAATAAAAATAAAATAATGATCTGCTTGACGCGAGAAATTCATTTCTACAATTTTTTTCGTGCAAAAATGATGATTTCTATCAGACACCTCGGGCTTGATTTATTACTGATCATAACTAAAAAAATGTCTTACAAATGATTAATGTAAATGTGTAAGAAGGAATATTTGGTAATTTTTACCTCTGATTTGATTATTTATAATTTTTTTCATTGTAAATGAATATTGATGAGTGAAAGTGCGTGAAGGTATATTCCATGTTTCCCAAGTAAAAGAGAAAAAAAGAACTAGAATATTAAATAAATATTTTTTTTTAACAGTAGGTAAAAATAGACATCTATAGCAATTCATAAATTTGTAGATAAGGATTCTGTGTTTTCCGAGTGAAAAAAAATAGACAATTGAAATTTCTCACGCTTTTCGATAATGAGACGCCGGAAGATTCGCAGTCTTTTATAGCGCGAAGCTTTTTGATTGCGAGAGTTTCACACACATTTTCAAGCTAATGACGAGAGTGTATGAATAGCGTCTCGTGGCTTTGATATAATATCATATTCCCGCTACCTCATTAGAAGCGAATAAAGGCGGAACGAGATAACACGAAAATATACAATGCTACCTCAGAAGCGTGTTATCAGAATAAGCACTTAGATGACTTATCAAGGCTCCTGAAAAAAGTTATTCCATGTACTTCGCAATCTAAAAATAATGCAATTATTGCAAATTTTATTCTGTTTTCATAATAGCATCATGATAAAAATTCAATTTTTCTGAGGAGGAAGGTGATTTTTTTTGCATTTTGAGTATTTGGACTTCATTTTTGATAATGATCTACATATATATATTAATTTTGTAAATAAAGGTTCCTGAAGACAAACTTTGGCCAAAAGCTTGAACAAGTAACTCAAGGAGAATTTTTTTATCTTTTACAGAAATTTCAGTTTACATTCCAAAAAAATTTTAAATGGTGCTAAATGGTACTCGCGCCTTCAGGAGGGGGAAAAAAGGGAATTTCCGAACGTGCGTTTCTACGGGTCTAACATGATTTAGGAACAGTAGACAATGGGCACTCATGTTCCCTTATGACCTTCGAAACGTGATTTACGACGACGGGATATTGCGATAGCAGGTACCTAAGTCTTTATAGGCGCAAAAAACGCGCTTTTCAGGAAAGGGCACTCGAGGGTGCTCGATATTTTGGCCTTGCCCGGAAGGTCAACGCTTTGTGCTACCGAATGTTTTCCGAAAAATCTGGGGCCCATTTCTTGGCGATCAATTGCTTTTGGGATTTTATCACCGAATGAAAATTGCTGTTGATTTACAGTACTGAAGCCTAAAAGGGGGCTTTTATATATTTTGAACATTGTTGTCGCAATGTTGGAACTTCAAGGAACAAGGAAAAAGCTCTGCAGAAGATAAAACTTTTGAAAATGAAAAAAATCTTTGCTGAATATGAATTTTAAGAGAAGGAGGAGGAAGTTGCAATGTTCTTGATTTCGTACTGTCTAAATCTACGATTTTTTAAAAAATGTTCTACTCCAAATTCAATCAGCCCAACTGAAATTATCAATGATGCCTATTCTACCAAAAATTCAGTTAGATCAACTGAAACTAAATGTTTTTTTCAGTGCACAAAAACCCGTCTCTCATTTCCAACTCAAAAAGCACTACACATTCGTCAAATGCCAGGGGTCTAAAGCCAAATCGAAAAACGTTTTGTTGGCAAACTCGCAAAAGGAGAAAGCCGGCGATTCTTTGACGCGTCAGCGAGACGCGACAACCTGCAACATCAAGTATCAACAATATTGCCTGAGGGGCCCGGAGTTTTTGACACTTAGAAATAAAAAATATAAAAGAGGGACGTTTCTAGAGAGGTAGCGTTGGAGAGCGAGACCTCGAAGAACCTGGCGAAGAATTCAAAATGGCCGATTGTGGCCGCGAATCACCTTCCTCTTCGTAGCGTGTACGACTCGTGCTTTTATGCACGCATCTGACGTAGCATGTAAGCCGAAGAAAAAGTCGCACTACAAGGGATCGATCCCGATAAAATTTTCTGGTGTTTTATAGCGAGAGATCTTCGATAAAACTCGACAACGTCCATCGAGGGTTTGGTTACAAGTCTGGAGTCCTTATTTTCAAACCAAATTGTTCATGATTTTTGGAAAAAGGAAGAATTTTCCTTCTGCTTCACTTTCCATAGAGTATGAGACTATGGATTCACAGAAAGGTTTTATGTATAATACTCTATCCCAGGAATTTGTTGACGTGCGGTCTGAGTATTTGTTAATGATGAATAACTTTGATACTAGGAACTCTGATTTGAAATTGCCACCATGAGGAAGAAAATATATTGAAGGTCTTTTTGTTGTCTTCAATATAGGTTTTTCAATGTTGTGCAGGATTGCATCAAACAATGTGAACTCGCTATCACTTTTCTTTATAATGCTAGACATTTTATTAAGAAATTGGTTTTACAACTTACAGAGCTTCAAATGGATCAATTCTTTGATCGGAGGATGTAGAAGTTTCAACTGTATGTATAGAATGTAAGTTACTAAGTTAGTTATTCAAATTAGTCAGGTTTACTTTCAGATAGATTTACTATGATTGCAGGAGGAAATACCTTGTACTTTGTACACCTGAAATAAATAAAGATTCAAACTATCCAAGACAGGCCCGTGAATAGAAACCTATATTTAAGGGGGGGGGGGGTTCCAACTTTTATGTTTTACTTGTAGAATAACATGCACTTGAAATTGATTTGGTGTGACAGTACATGGTCCATTCATACTGATGCAGATAATAAACGTAGAATGAAAAAGTATATAAATAAATTGATTAATCAATAAATAATCAAATATATAGGGCAATATCAAAATATCATTTGTTATCGACAACTTCTCCTTCGTATATTGACTCTTGTTATGATTTCTACAACTTTAACACAAGCAACTCAATAACTACAGATACACAATTGCAAATAACACGTCTATTATTTCTTTTTCACATTCAGATGTACAACGAATGCATAATAAATAGAAAAAGAAACACTTTCCTTAACTACACTATGCACAGATTTTATTATTTGGAGGATTGTACTCGCACCTTTTTTGAGGACATTTTGGATTATTTTTTAATGAATATAGCAAAATAATTTTATGACATGGAGGTTATACTACTGTGATAGAATATTGTTAACTTTAATATACGAACATTAATGAATGAAAATCAACAAATAGTGCAGTTATGGCCCTTTCCCGACTTTTTTTTAAGAGGCTTGCAGTAACTGCAACGCAAATACAATAAATCAACTGAAATTATAATATCCAAAAACTTTACATTTTTTAGTGTAACGATAACGTAACGCGTTACATTAATTAACAAGGAAAGATAACAGTGACGAGTTCCTTTTTTTTTTGGTAAGGAGTAACGTAAATCATGTTATTCATTTCACATCTGTCTCATCAAGTTTTTAGAACGATTTATAACTTTTGAAAAAATTTTTTGAAACTAAGATATAAGTAATTTTTTAACTTCCTTATTTTCAAATAAAAATTGCATAATTTTATAATTTTAGATGAAACAGAGTGATATATCAGTAATTTATGTACAAATATCGACAAAGAGTATACTTTTTCACTTGTTATTAGTAATTTTCACAATTCTAGCAATAAATTTTAGAAATCTGCATATAAATACATAAAAATACTGGAAACCTTATTTCTTAAAATCTATAGCAGGATCCCTAAAATTTACAGATTATGCTAAAAAACCTTACGTACTTTTATGCATACAGAAAAAAATGAAATACGAAAAATACAAGTTATAATTTACTATTTTTTTAAAAGCTATTAGATTCTTCGAAAATTTCAGTAATTCCGGAAATCAAGAAACTCTGTTTTCTCGGGCACTGAATTCTAATAATATATTTGTATAGGAAACCATAAAAATACCATAAAAATAATTAAATTTTCAAAATCTGTTAAAAATACAAAAAATATTGAGGACACTCTAGATCTATGAAGAAACTGTTTTCTGCAAAATGGATCAAAATACTACAAATATTTCAAACTTTCAATTCTAGGAAATCTAATTCTTGAAATTCAAAGAGATATCTTTGAAAAAACCTTAAAATTTTCCAACATTCTATAAATACTAGAACATACAAAAAAGACAATACATGTATAGAAAAATACAAGTATATCTATGTAATATAAAAAATCTATACAACTTTCGAAACTAGAGCATCAGATTCCAGAAATTTATACAGAAATATCCAAGAAAACTAAACAATTCTCCAAATCGTAGAAAAACTGACGAAATACGAAGGATACTGAAAGAAATATGAATCTATTGAGACACCTGTTTCCTGAAAAATTCTTTTGGAACATGAAAAATTTATTCAACTTCATATTTTAAAGCTCGAAATCCTCGAAATCCATGTATAGAAATTGATTAAAAAATGCTTAGAGTATATAAAAATACTAGAAAATCCTGCAACATTTTATGCATCCTAGAAAATATGAATAGTGTCAGAAAAACTTAAAAATCCTTCAAATCGTAGAAAAACTGAAGAAATACGAAAAATACAAGAAGAAATAAATATCCATTGAGACACTGTTTTCTGAAAAATCCTTTGAACACGTAAAATATAATAAACTCCAAATTTTACAGTTCAAAATTTTCCGAATCTTTAACAATTTAAATGAAATTCTAGAAATATATCAAAATACTAGGAAATCTTGTAACATTTCATAGATCCTGAAAATTACGAATAGTTTCAGCAATACTGAACAATCCTTCAAATCGTAGAAGTTATATACGAAAAATTCCAAAAAGAAATAAAAATCGGCTCAGACGCTGTTCTCTGAAAAATATCATGCAATGCAAGAGATCAAAATTCATATAAAAACGTAAAAACCAATAATAGAAGCATTTCATCGAAATCGTTTGAATGATCTCGTGGGGGGGGGGGGTTAACCCCCGAAACCCCTCGTCCGCACGGGACTGATCCAAGAGATTTGCGGATGTATTGTACCACGAGTACGCATCTAGAAATCCTCGAGAAACAACGGGAAGAAGTAATTACACGTGTTGAAAACCATAACCCGGAGCGTTTCAGCCCGGTACGATTGCGAGTGAGACGATCGAGGCAAGATGAATGTAATAAGGCGCAATTATTATAATATCTTCATAAAACGTGCATTCTAATTCCCTGTTGTGTCCCGAGTGATTTCAAAGTAGAAATTGCAGTGTACCACAGAAAAAAAGGTTTTCAGAATGCTTACTTACTCGAAGCACTTGGCAGTATTCGACTGAAGAGATGGGTTCTAGGTAAGACAGATAGTTTTCAAAGTAAATTTTTGTAGATACGATTGGTAGAGTTTTACTGTGATTCAGGAAAACTTAGCAATATCATCAGATAGAAATTTGTCATAGTTTTTTTGTATGATTGAAGATAGAGGCTTCAAATTTCCTTATTCAATCGTAAATCTTTAATCTGAATGTGTATGGTTCACACAACAGACAGCGAAAAAACCCTCTTTCATAGAGATAACTTTTCTTCATTAGTTATGCTCCTTTCCAACAAAATTAAACTCGATTTCAGGCAACTTCAGAAATAATGCAATCTGGCCATGTATCGTATCATTCGACCGAATAAAAAACACGTATGTAGTAACAGTTTTGTAAGTCCGCAGCACCATCATTGTTATCAGTTCTCGCCTCATTAGCCGATCGCTATCTCAAGTTTTCTTCTGACTTATCCCGCCTTAATAGCGACGTAAAACTCGCGCATGTCTCGATGTATACCCGTGTATGTAGGAGTATGTACCAAAATTTCCTTTAAAGCACGATGGCGATAAACAACGCGTGTAAGCAGGCTTTATTGCGGGCTGGATAAAGTGGATTTATTCATTGAAAGGGATATGTGCTGATTAAAATTACATTCCGAGATTGAGGTACACGGTCATCCCGAAAGTCGTAGAAATTTATCGCAGAATATTGTAAGTGCACATTGGAAAATGACTGAGAATAAATTTCGTCGGAAGTAAGGTAGACTAATTTAAGTAAATGATTTTGGTTTAGCAAGAATATTATATTTTATTTGGCCGACTTTTTTAGTGCAGAGTTTCAAGAATATTGAATATAGTTATTCTCAATTGTCAGTTTGGACTTGATTTGATTCATGATTCCATATTTTGTTTGAAATAATTAACTAGAAGGTACGAAGTATATCATGTTAAGGAATCATCAAAGATTGTTCTTATACATTGAGAAAAGAGCTAATCATTATAACAATTGTTCGTGTTCAGAATCATGCACTTTTCTCATGTTTATTGGATGTATATGAAATTGTTTCGATTTCGTAGCGTTTAACTGAGGCGGACAGTGAACATTTTCCGTCTGGCAAGTTCTCAAACATTGCTTAACTCCGTTTATATCCGGCTCGGGTCGTATCCCAAAGCAACCGACGGAATAGAAATCGACCCAAGCAGAGGGTGGGGCGTATAAGAGGGGAATACAGTGGAAAAAGCAATGGAATACGCGATGCGCCATCGAATTCTCCGGCAGCCATGATTCTAAGCTACACTCGCTCCATGTTCTGCTATATATTATCATGTTATCGAAAGCAAATTTTCGTTTTCCCTCGTGGCTCTCCAGATATGTCAGCAAACAGAATTTATTCTGCAGAAAATTATTATTAAAAAATCTGTTTTATTCAGGGTTTACGGATATTTCAATCATCAACGATTTCACTTCAATTTTAATTTCTTTTAAATCTCATAATTTTCGAGTTATTCAAGTTTTTTAGTTCAGGATCTCGAATTTTCATTTTTGTAAGTTTTTTGAAGATATTTTGATCGTGAAATTTGATTTGTGGGAGACCCAAGTTGGTATTTTGGAAAGTATTGTTAGTTTTGAGTTGGGGGGATTCAGAATTCTGAATTCTAAATAATTGCTAACAATTTATGAAGAGTTTACTCGATTGCTAAGTTCGAAATATCTTGAAAGTGAATAATTTTATCAATTTTATTGTCTAAGGGTAGGACAAACTAAATCTGAGCAATGCTGTGTAAAAAAGTCTACTGAAATGAAATATCGAAAATTAGCATTTTGGCAATACTTTTAATGCTTTTTGTACACACACTCAGTTTCTTCGACTCAGAAAAGTACGGCACCAATATAACTGAAGCAGAATCTTGTTATGTTTATTTTGCTAGATGTATTCCATTAAATACTTTAGTCAGAAAGTGAAAAATTCTACGAAAATATCATTCAGGACAAACTGAATCCAAGCAATGGCGAGTAAAAAAGATTCTCAAAATAAAATATCGAAAATTAGCAATTATAGACTTTATTAACTAATAAAAATTTTCCACTTGGTTTTTCCATTTATTTAAAAAAAAATAACACCACGTTTTATTTTGCAAAATGGATGTCTGCAAATATTGATATTTTCAATTTTTTAACGTCAACATCATAGATTGTATGAAACTTTTCGAGTACAAATTCATTATTTTTCTAATCTTGTGATTTTACTTTTTTTTTCATAGGAAATTTATTGAAACAAAAATTACCAGTTTTCATATCAACTTTACTAGAAACAATAAAGAATAAGGATCTAGAATGGTTCTTTTGAAAGTTAGGATTTTCTAGTATATTTCTATTTTATCTATTCCTAACTCTAAAATTTTTATTTTTCCACAGAAGTCTTCATTTATTGACAGTTGTGGCTCCTGAGGAAAATTTTCATAAATTTCCAATAGTGATAGTTTTGGACATTTTAGGGAAATTTAAAAATTCTATAGATTATCCAAAACTTGTCAACATTTGATAAAAATCTATAAATACGTAGAATTTTTAAGAAATATGAAAAAATCCTAATTTTTAGGGTCAATTATTTTTCCGAATTTCTAATTTGTGAAATATATTTACAATGTTTTAGATTTGTTGTGTTTTCCTTTTTTTCGAAATTGATATTGTATTGTACAAAGGACCAAAAACTTTTCAAATTAAGGAATAAAATTCATTAAACTTATCGATATTTTTTGCAATAACCAAAAATTGTTGAGTTTCGATTTTCATTCAATAATGAAAAAATTTTCTCATGCATACTTCAAGGAAATTTAATTTAATGATCACATACTACGAAGGCTATAAAAATTTTCGAAAATTTTACCAGGTTTTGGAATTTTGTAGAACCATCATAAAAGTTTATATGAAAATACGACGTAAGATGAGTATGTTTTCTAATTATAAACAAAAAATGATAATAATTAAACACAATATAAAAGAAAAAGAACTTACACTGAATAAAACTGGAAATTATAATTTTTCAATCGGTTACACTAAGAATAATACAATAGTATTATTTTTTTATGGACATTTTTTTCAATTTTCGATTTTTTTCGGATATTCGCGATTTTAAACATCTTGAACATGTCACGAACCATTTCAAATTTTATTGAAATTTGTTCTATTATTAAAAATTCTTCATATTTCATCAATACTTGTTAAGTTTCTAGGATTGTTTTTACAAAAATTTAGTAACTTCAAGAAAAATTTAATGATGATCACAATCAACGAAATTCATAAAAATTTTCGCCAGTTATACACATTTTATTCATTTGTTATAAATTATAGACAATCTTCCAATGTTTCGTTTCTCATCATATAATTTATGTAATTTGTTAATACATGTAATACCAACTATTTAAAACTTATCGTATTCACTGAAAATGTGTCCAATGCATTTAAAATTGTTGTTTATTTATATATTTCTCGAATTTTGACCATTTAGGCTGAAGTATAAAAAAATCCCTTCATATACTTCTTAAAAATTCAAAAAAATATAACACCTCATTTCACCCTTAAATTAATTTGCACAAAATGAAAATTTTCTATGAAATTTAATAAACCATTCAACAAGTGTAAAAAAAACACAATATTAAATTCAAAAATTACCTTAATAATATATCACACACGAAAAAAGAGTTGGAAAAAAAATTAACACTATTCAAAACTAACTCTAGTAATAAATTTTCACTTTCATCACATTTTCCCGGAATTCGGCTCTGTGCAACGAACCTTGATTTCACTTCAAATCATTGCAAAACACAAAAAAACTCCGGAAAAGAAATTATCGCAATTCCCTTCGAACCGACGACACTTCGACTTTTAAACGGCGCTTAATGTTTTTATTTCAAGAGAAAGGTAAACTTTTTCTGTTCTCCATCAATCTCTTGAGAAACGGTGCGCCGGAAAAATTGCTCCCGAGAAAACTCGAAGGAAACGCATCGGCATCAATAATGAATGAATGTTTTTTCTACAATATGCTTAGCCCGAGCCAACGCCATAAAATTTATGGTAAACGCAACAATAAAAAGCCGGAATTAGGAATGGAATGAGAAATTTCCTCTAGTCACTTTCCGGAACGATGATGCCAGATTCAAGAAAACTTTATTAGGACGAGAGACAAACAAATTGCCTGTTTTTTTATTAGTTCTTTATTGCTGTATTACAATTTTTTCTTCGTGAAGATTGAATTATTTCACACGTTGTTTCTATGCAATATCGGGTTTTCCCGCATGATGCTTGTTCTATTTTGTATGAATTTCGAAATTTTTTTATTTATGGCTTTTAAGCATTGCAATAGTCTGTAATTCTTCAAGTTTTTAGCAAAATAATGATGATCATGTTTCAAATGTTATCTTTGATGGATGGCTCAAGTGTTCTTATTTTTCAAATTATAAATATATCGTTCATTTAGTACGTTTATTTTTCAGACTTCATTCAGAATGGAGGATGATTTATGAAATTCAAATGTTCATTAAGGGGTTATATACCTTTTTTTGCGGACGAATTGAGGATGGTTTCGAGTAACTTTCAAGGTATGTGGCAATAATGCTCTGTCATAAAAGTTGAAGTTTTTTAATAGTTTATTGTTCCCTTGAAAAAACAAGTATTTGTTTATAAAAAAATATTAACAATTGGCGGAGTTGTGGCTCTTTTCCAGAAACAACTTTTTTTTGAAGAGGCTTGCGGTGACCACGATGCAGATCGAACAGGTCAAGTTAAATTAGAAAATCCATAAAATTTCATTTGTCTAGAAATATATCTAGTTCTTGAACCATCGCTTTATCATATTTTGCAGATAAAAACTTTTTAAAAAAATTTCCAGAGCTCGAAAAATCGAAGTCTCGGGGAAAACGTTCTTGCGTACAGAAAAAACGTGTTATTGATTTTTTCAATCGTTCAAGAACTGGATATGTTCCGAGACTAATGAAATTTTTTGGATTTTCTAATTCAACTTGACTTGTTCGACTTGCATCGTGGTCCCCGCAAGCCTCTTTAAAAAAAAAGTTGTTTCGGGGAAAGGGCCATAACTCCGCCAATTGTTAATATTTGTTTATGAACAAATACCTGTTTTTTCAAGTGGATAATGCAGTAATAAAAAACTATGATTTTAGTGTCATAAAATTATTGCCACATACTTTAAAAGATACTCTAAACCATCCTCAATTCGTCTGCACAAAAAGGTATGTAACCCCTTAATATGCTAATTTCGGAGTAATAAAATGATACATAGTGATCCAAAAATAATACAGTATAATAAATTGAATGACAAATTACGATGATGGCATAAATCACAAAATCTATAATTTTCAAAATATACCATGTTGTTTGATTCTAAAAAGTTTTGAACGTATCCCTCGAATCTTTTCAAATTTTGATTCAATTTGTCCAACTTATTCACATCGCTCGTGATTTTTTCATACGTATCAAGATTTTCAGATTTTCATACAAAAGAAGAAAAATATAATATTACAGTGATTACGAATTCGTATCAAAATTTGTAAGCATTTACCGCACCTACATATTTTTTTTTTTTTAATCCTAGAGTATCATTCACAATTCGAAAAAATGAAATCTCTTTTTTATTTTTCTGAGATTTTTATGTTGTTTATGTAATCAAAAAATTTTTATTAGAACAATCGTCCATTAATATGGTGCTTTTGAAATATTTTTTTCATCTTTTTGTAGTTTCCAAAGTTTGAATCAATCAATAAAAAAAAATTGTATGTGCATATTTTAAATAAATATCATGACGATTTATAATAACCTTTCCTTTATAATTTCTGATCACAATATCATCGCATAAGCTTCTGCACAAGATTTCCCAAACCTACATCAACAAATACCATTTTTTTCATTAATCCAATAAAAAACCTCTCTCATGAATAATGAATGAATCTCCGATATTTCAACATTATCCACAACGATCTAAGATACGTATAAATACGCAATTACATAGGTTCTAAAACTGTGTGTAGAAGACATTTATGTCCCACAGAAATAAAAAATCGTTACCTGGAGATAACTATTTACATTCAATTTGTTTTTCAATTTTCCCTGAATTAATGTCCAGAGATGCAGCGATTTTATTACTCTGGACTGTGTGAAAAATGCGGTAAGATTTATTATAGTGAATGAAAACACGAGTCGAAAAGACTGTCAGAGCAAACAGGGCAATTATAGACTCTTTAACGATTCTCTCGACAAAGTTTATTTCAAATGCAGTCGATCTATTCAATGCATGGCGTCATTTGAATGTCGTTAGTGCGAACATGGTAGTTCATTAAAAAAGTTCATATGCCGAATTTGATGAATTTTCATCGTGTTACTTCAAATTTCAGCACGGAACGATTATATTTTGAATTTATAGTCAAAGTATTTAAAATTCTTCAATTCTCGTCCAAATTTCATCAAGATCTGAATAGCAACTTATAAATTACATTTCTTACATACATAGAATCCCGAGAAGATTAATTTCATTTATTTTGATTTTTAAACTTCCACATTCTGTGTTCCCAAATTTCTTGAATCCATGTCCTTGAGAATAGATCCAGAATGGAAATAGAACAAATTTCGATGTCGTAAGACTCGCAAATTTCGGCATTGGTCCAAGGAATGATCTTTATTAAGATTTCTGAATTCTCGACACAATTCAACTCTCTCATCAACCGTGGGGTTAGGGGGGGGGGCAGGGGGGTTGAAACAGAGGCCGCAGAAAGGAACATGAGAGCGCGTGCAGTTCTACTCGACTCGCTTTTACGAGCGTTCAATGAGCACGAGTGCGCGCATACCTGGTATTGTTGCTCTTCTAGAGTGTATTTTTTTTGTTCAATTTACTGTTTTTGAATTATAAATGCCGGGCACTGGTATTCGATATAATTTATGGGTTTAATGATGATTTTTGATTTTTTTTTTTCTTTCATTCTGACGACACTTGGATTAATATTCCAGAGTGTGCGTGATAGTATTTTTAAAGAAATCATTTTTTTTTTAAATAAGTGACCTTAGTAGGAATAAAACTCATGGCATACATTTTAAGGTATTTTTTTTTTTTTTTTTTATTGAGAAAAAACAAGTATTGTACATCAAAAAATATCAACAATTGGCGGAGTTATGGCCCTTTCCCGAAACAACTTTTTTTTTTGAAGAGGCTTGCGGTGACCATGACGCAAGTCGAGCAGGTCAAGTTAAATTAGAGAACTCAAAAAATTTCATTAGTCTAGGAATGTATCTAGTCCTTGAACGATTGAAAAAATCAATATTATGTTTTTTATGCATGCAAGAATGTTTCCCCCGAGAGTTCGATTTTTTGAGCTCTGGAAATTTAATTACAAAATTTTTATCTGCAAAATAAAAACTTTTCTATGAAAAAGCGATGGTTCGAGAACCAGATATATTTCCAGACTAATGAAATTTTTTGGATTTTCTTATCTAACTTGACTTGTTCAACTTGCATCGTGGTCACCGCGAGCTTCTTAAAAAAGAAGATGTTTCTGGGAAAGCGCCACAACTCCGCCAATTGTTGATATTTTTTCATGAACAAATACTTGTTTCTTCAAGCGAACAATACACTTTGAAAAAATTATAACTTTTGTGACATAGCATTATTGCCACATACCTTAAAAGTTACTCGAAACCATCCTCAATTCGTCCGCACAAAAAGGTATATAACTCCTTAAAATTTGAAATTTTGAATAAATATTTAAAAAACCCGATAAGTATGAAATTATTCAGAAATAATAATAGAAAATTCTTTGTTATCTTTATATTTGTATATAATTTATAATAGAAAATTATAATTAAAGAAAATTATAATTATAGAACTAATAATAGAAAATTTTCATAGAAAGTTGAAAATCCAAATAGTTCATATTGTTCTTCAAACTTTCAAATATTTCAAAAATTATGTATCACTTCCGATTCAAAAAATTTTGACAAATTCAAACGCATTGGAAATCTTAAACATTTGAAACAACTTCTAACTTGAAGAATATGTATACTGTAGGATTTCAGAAAACTTGCATAAATATTGTAGATTTTGCTCATTAATAAATCGCATTCCTCTGATATTTGTATGACAACTTTTTCTCATATTCTAATAAAAATCCCTAGAACTCAAAAAGGATAGTAAAATAACGTAAAATCTCTATAAGTTACACGATTTTTTATCAATTTTGAAAAGCTCTACAAATTTTGCAGCATGCTTGAAATGCCAAAAATTTTGAAAGACAAAGAACATTGTAAATCACAGAGATTATAGAAAATTCTAAAAATCCAAAACTACGTCAAAATGAGTTAGCACTTTTAAATTGGGTAAATAGTATTAAATTACTTCGGAAATTACGTGAAATAAAAAAAACTATGTTAGATCTTTAAAATTCTTTGGAAATGAAAAAGTCGTGGTATGAAAATGATCGAAAATTATAAATTTTAAGAGAAACTCCTAAATTTTGCAAAATCTTGATTGAATTAGCGAATTCGAACAATTTCGTACAATAAAGTGAAATGACTATTTGTAAAATAATCAATTTTTCTGTAGATATTTTAAAGTATTTTACTTATTTATCCTGAATTTTTCTGGTGAGAAGTGCTACCTTCTATTCATAATTCTTCTCCTACTCATGGTTTTAATTGAAATGTCAAAAAAGATAGTTATCATTATGACGAAGAAACATATCCAAGACAACAACAGTATATTTAAAAAAATCCACCTAAAAATAACTGTTTTAATGAATTCCAAAAAAATTATGCTCCAATACAAACCATTCGGTCACTGTATCACAAAAATGACGCAATTCAGGCAATAATTTTTCTTAATTAGCACAGATTGATCGCATGATCATCAGATAATTATTTCCCTTCATAATTTACAATTCATATATATGCAATATATGCATACATAATTTGTACTATGCTTGTATTCTCACACAAAATACCATTCCCTGTAAATCTTATGATGTATCAATTAAATGTTTGTATTTTTATCCAACAGTTATTGAATAATGACACTCGCCTACTTAAAGAACATAGTTATAAACAAATCTCAAATATCACAATCATGCAAACATTTTGCATGCATGATTTGATGTACAAAGTTGACTCACCTTACGGCTAACTCCCGGAAAATGGTGCTGCTGGTAGCCACTGGTACCGCTGCGTTCTCCAAAGCCTGCTGACCCGATTTCTATTGGTAGGAACGATTTGATGGGCCCGTGGTCGCGCGGGCCCCTATCGCATGCCCACTCACACCTCGCGCTCTGAAGCACACATAAAAAACATAAGTATTAAAAATATTGCAAAATAGATGTATTCGCTTCGGATACTTCATGACAAAATTGTCATCTTAACTGTTCTATATGCTTGAAAACAGAAAACGGTTTAGAAATGACCAATTTGGACTTTTTTTCAAAGTGTCATAGTATATTTTGTAATTTGTTTAACTATAAAACTGATTATTTGTTCTGCCAAGTAAAATAGTCATTAATTTAGGGTCAGGCTAGGCAAAGGTTCTGCGTAATTATTGATTGACCGATTCGTTATGTAAGGTCATGCAACCAATGGCTGCTTCATCATATGGATCTTCAGATCTTTTTGCTTACAAATTCGTACAACAGTAATTCTGAGATATCTAATTCAAAAAACTGAAGCTTAAACTTAATTAAGTACATCTACCCACACTACCTTAAAGTTGCTTCAACTGAAGTTCATCTTCAGACCGGTCACACAAACAATTTAAACCACGCACAGTCAAAACATCCCCTTAAGACACTCTTCAAGTATATCTTCAACCTGTGTCATACGTTCTACAACACGTCTCAAAGTCTCCCTCTTATTCATTTTTCAAACTTTCTGACAGACTTTAAGCCTATTTGACTTGACAGTGCATCATCTAATTGTCCACACAAGAAACACACAAATCCAAGACTGTCATCTTCACAATATAGGCAAACCAACATTTGGTCACCCAACCCCTCATTCTTCATCCCCCAAAAAACGCCACGTTCGCTTCCACTCGGGGCAGAAAAACGCGTTTTCCCGACGAGTGATGCATAAAAACTCAATATTCCACAATTTTTTTTCTTTGTCCACGATTTTCAAGAAACTGCGTTCACGATGTACAACACGAGACAACTGGCGCGCAATGCTTGGCGCTTTCTGGGCCCCGCTCCTTCGGAAGATAGGACGGCCGAGGCAGGCCAATCAGGCAGGTTTCCGTCTCTACCTGCGGCCTGCCTTCTGTGTAGCACCTGCGGCAATGACTTCTACTTTGTAAAATGCCGATGACAGATGCGCCCTCTTTCGCCCGCGCTTGATTGAGTCACTACAGGGCCCCGCGAGACAAAGGGTCCCGTAGCGCTCCTCGGAAACGCTTAATGCCCCGAGACCCCATCATTTCGCGCCTTTTTCCGGGACGGCGATAAGCCGCAGATCCGGTAATTGAGGTTGTAAACGCAGGATTGAAAATCAACGGCGTCCATTTTCTCGCGAGGCAGTGAATACCCCTTCTAGATATATATTTTTTATTGAAGTACGGTATCTGGATATTCAGGTGAATAATAAGAAACACAATTGATGAATAATTTATATTTATTTATTTCAGGTGTTCATAGTACAAGGTATATCCTCCTGCAAAGATAGTAGATCTATCTGAACGCAGACTTGACTGATTTGAATGACTAACTTATCAACTTACATTCTATACATACAATCCGAACTTTGATATCCTCTGATCGAAGAATTGATCCATTTGAAGCCCAGTAAGTTGTAAAACCAATTTTTTAATTAAATGTTCAACTTTTTAAAAAGAAGTGATAGTGGGTTCACATTGTTTGATGTAATCCAGCTCAGCATTGAAAAACCTGTATTGAAGACAAGAAAAAGACCTTCAATATATCTTCTTCCTCGTGGTGGCAATTTCAAATCAGAGTTCCCAGTATCAAAGTCCTTCATCATTAACAAATACTCAGACTGCAAGTCAACGAAATCCTGAGATAGGGTTTTACATATAAAACCTCTCTGTAAATCCATAATCCCATACTCTCTGAAAAGTGGAGTAGAAGGAAAATCCTTCCCTTTTCAAAAATGATCCCATTCATTTAGACTTCCTTCTATCAATGATGCTATAATTTATTACCGACCAAAATAATGCATACTATATTGTCAGCATTTGTTTCTTCCCTAACACAAATCTTAACTTACAGACTAAATTATCCACATGAACCTTCCATCTCATGTTCTGATCAATAAAAACCCCAAATATTTAAAACTTGAATCCCTTTTGTTTTCATAGCAATCACAAGCAGCACCAGTATTCACCATACAGCAAGAGTACCTGTGAACTTGCAACTTATAACATTGGGACAAGCTGTCTTTGTAAAAACCAAAAGTAATGTTAACTGACTTTTCTTTGTTTGAAGTTAGTAAATTCTGATTATACCAAGCTTTAATTATTCCTTTATATCTCTTTGCAGAAAATTTAAACCTTTTTTATGAATCATCTTCTATAATTAAGGCCGTATCGTCTTCAAAAAATGCAACTACCCCAGACGAAAACAATCCCATGAGATCGTTAACGTATAATAAAAACAAAATCGCTTTTTTAAAATAAAACTTTTTTCTTTCATACTGCGAGGAAAAACACGGTTTTCTGAATTCAATTAGAGTTTTAATGCTGTTTTCAATTTAATCAGATTTTCCGAAAATCAATCAGCATAGTCATAGCTGGAAGTTCCTCAAATTGTATGGATTTTTAAAAAACACATAGGATACTTAAAGTACTATGAATTTCTTTGAAAACTTTTTTCCATTAAAATACTAAGAATCTACCAGACTTTCGATTCCACAGCATATATCGAATTTGAGTGATCTCGATAGCAATCTATGATAGAACTATAAAATCGGACGAATTCATATGGATGCTTAAAAATATGTACAAAAAATACCAGAAATTGAAAAAACTAACAAAGTCAATGGAGATTTAGTTTTTTGAAAATCGATTCAGTAACCTAAAATCTGTATGAATTGAATCCCGAAACATCTTATTCTGAAAATATATATAGAAATCCATGGAAATAGCAGGAAATCCATAGGATTCTATCAAAGATGCAAATAAAAAAAAAAAACTCTGAGCACTATAAATATATGAATTACTGGAAGCATATAAAAATTCTCTGTCCTAAAAAATCTCGTAAAATACTGAAAATCAACATTGAAAACATAGAGACGAAGATATCATTTTCTTGAAAATCTATTTAGATAGTAAAAAACCCTTAAACTTGAGTTTCCAGATCATCAATGTCTCAAAATACAGGAATTTTTATAACTCTTAGGTGTCTATAAAAAAAAAAAAGAAAATCCCACTGACTTTATTGAATACTGAAAAAAATTAAAAATAATATAAACACTGGGCATCCATAAAATACAAAAATGTTACGTGTCAGGAAATTATAAAATTACAAAAAATTTCTTAATCATTTTATTCTTTGGCATCAAATTAAATATATATATATATATATATATATATATATATATATGCAGAAAAATTTCATAAATGATAAAAATCATTCAAACCGTAAAAATACTGCAAAAATTCGAAAAATACTCAAGGTACTGACAATCTTAGAAATACTTCAGATAGTTAAACATCCTTTTTCTTGGAAAATTCATAAAAATACAAAAATTTAATTTTTTTTAATTTTATTGTATTATATTCCAAGAATCAATATTGTTAATCCCACAAATATACGAAAAAACTTAAATGTCTTACAAAATTCCATTAGTTGTAAAAAATACAAAGAGTCCTAAAATACTAGCAGTAGAAGAAATACCTCAAAATGATAAATGTATAATTTTCTCAAAAATCCAGTATACACATAAAATCCATAAAACTTTCAATTCTATAATATCAAAATCTAGAAATACATGTTGAAATTTATAAAAGTACATAACAATCATTTAAATGACAGAAAGATTGGAAGAATGAATAACGAATGACGTTAGAAATAAATAATAAAATTTATATATAAAGTATCAGAAAAAAACAATACTTTGGATGTACTCTGAATTTGGAGTATCACGCTGATAGTATTGTTCGATGGAATTGATTATATTCTACTTCTACGTTTATTATTACTCATTTCTTAACTACTGCTCTTCGAAGTTTTTCAATACCTTTCTTTATTCACTAATACACACAAATCTACAAAATCCTTCTAAAAAACAATACCAAATTATCTTGCAAATATTCTTAATCATTTTAGCTTTCCATTTTCCTCCGATTCCCTTCTCAAAACAATCTCAAAACCTCCAACAAACTTTTTTCTCAAGCCCATTGAAAAAAATCCTTCTTCGAATCGAAACCATTGGTTTTTATGGAAATCCCAAGCCCAGCCCACGTAAGAGAGGACATCTTAATTGGATGCTTCAAGCTGGATTCTCGCAATCGCCGCCATCTTAAACGCGGTTTCGATCCTGAGACTTGATTTTCTCCACTCCGAAATTTATGCTCAAACATTTTTGCTCTTTCTCATTTGCACTTGGCTCGTTGGCTTTTAATCCGAGAACGCGCTATCATTAAGATGTTAAAACCCCTGGTGCCTCCTTTATCGTTAATGTCATGTTACAGTGAATAGTCCTGATTTATTCTCCAGAAGGAAAATATATTCCTAATAGTTTCATTATGACCAAGCAATCTTCGAGAAATTAGAAGTAGCTGTGATTAAGCATTTTTTTTTATTACTGGCAAAGTATTCATATAATCAATTATTATTTTTTGAGTCTGCGAAATATACTTGATTGAAGTCAGAAACAATGTACAAATTTTTATTACTACATCAAGTTTTTTTAATGAAATTGATATAATTCTTCTGTAATATGATCCAATAAAATAATGATGAGAATCCTTGTTTTCTGAAGTATCTAATCAAAAATTTCGATTTTTCATCCCGAAGGCAACATCTCGCGTACTTTTTATGACTCTTTTGTTTCGAGCCCAGTAAAGTTTAGTACCTGATTCGCACTTCTAGGATGAATGACATCTACTGCTTTTACAGCGACTAATACATCTTAAGTTATTCCCGGGTTGTGTTAAATGCTTATCATTTTATAGCAATGTAATCTATGAGCAGTTAGGCCCAAGTGGACAGCAACCGTGCTTAAATAACGGCCCATGCACGGTTCGTAAAGCAGTAATTTACGGTCGATCATCGTTTCGAGATACAAAGTCCAAAACTGTGGGGCGATAAATTAACTGTCTAAGAAACATCAAATTGTACTCGAGACTTCCTGAGATGTTTGCCTTTCGTGGAAAAAAATCCAAGGATGCCATGTTTGAAATTCGAAAGTACTTGATAGATTTTGAACAGAATTGAAATATGGAAGGACGTACAATTTGAACAGTTTATACATTTCTACGAGAGTTCTTAATATTGTTACAAATAATTACAATGTGGACCATGTTACTATGGTATTTCGAAACTTCAAAAATAGAGTTAATTAGAATCAAACTTATGGTATGTTCGAAATCACTGTCCTGAATACTGAATAGAGAAACACATTTTTAAAAAAATTAGAACTAAAAACATTCTTTCTCAGAAGTTATACTGACAAAAATATCAATATCACTTCTACCAAGCGATCAGGGCCGTGCAGACAGGAGGTTTTTAGGGGGTTAGATCCAACCACCCCCCAACGAGATTTTCCAAACGATTTCGATAAAATGCTTCTATTATTGATTTTTACGTTTTGATACTAATTTTGGTATCTTGCATCGCATGATACATTTCAGAAAACAGCATCTGAATAGATTTTTATTTATTTTTGGTATTTTTCGTATATATCTTCTACAACTTAAAGGATTGTTCAGTATTTCTGAAACTATTCGTATTTTTCAAGATCTATAAAATGTTACAGAATTTCATAGTATTTTTATATATATCTAGCATTTTCATTAATATTTTTATAGATTCCAAGGTTTTCGGACTGTGAAATTTTGAATTTATTTAATTTTACGTGTTCAGAAGATTTTTCAGAAAACAGTCTCTCAATGGATATTTATTTCTTCTAGTATTTTTCGTATTTTTCAGTTTTTCTACTATTTAAAGGATTTTTCACAATTTCTGACACTATTCATATTTTCTAGGATGCATAAAATGTTGCAGGATTTTCTAGTATTTTTTATACTTTAAGCATTTTGCAGTAAATTTTTATACATAGAATTTGAGAATTTCGAGCTGTAAAATGTGAAATTCAATACATTTTTCATGTTGCTAAGAGCTTTTCAGAAAACAGGTGTCTCAATATTTCTGTCAGTATCTTTCGTATTTCGTCAGTTTTTCTACGATTTGAAGGATTGTTCAATTTTCTTATATATTTCTGTAAAAATTTCTGGAATTCGATGCTCAGTATTTATAAGATGTTGGAAAATTTTTAAGTTTTTTCGAAGATATTTCTTTGACTTACAAGAATTAGATTTCCTAGAATTAAAGGTTTGAAATATTTGCAGTATTTTGATCGATTTTGCAGGAAATAGTTTCTTCATAGATTTATAGTGCCCTCAATATTTTTCTAATTTTGAACAAATTGTTAAAATTCAAACATTTTTCTAGTTTTTTTATAGTTTTTTCTATACACATATATTGTTCGAATGCAATGCTCGAGGAATAGGAGTTTCTTGATTTCTGGAATTACAGACATTTTTGAAGAATCTAATAGCTTTTAAAAAAATAGTAACTTATAACTAGTATTTTTCGTATTTCATTTTTTTCTGTATGCATAAAAGTACGTAAGGTTTTTTAGCATAATCTGTAAATTTCAGGGATCCTGCTATAGATTTTAAGAAATAAGGTTTCCAGTATTTTTATGTATTTATATGCAGATTTCTAAAATTTATTGCTAGAATTGTGAAAATTACTAATAACAATTGAAAAAGTATACTCTTTGTCGATATTTGTACATAAATTACTGATATATCACTCTGTTTCATCTAAAATTATAAAATTATGCAATTTTTATTTGAAAATAAGGAAGTTAAAAAATCACTTATATTTAAGTTTAAAAAAATTTTTTAAAAAGTTACAAATCTTTCTAAAAACTTTATGAGACATATGTGAAATGGATAACACGATTTTCGTAACTCGTTACCAAAAAAAAAAGGAACTCGTTCCGATTATCGTAACTTGTTCATTACTGTAACGCGTTACCTTATCGTTACACAAAAAAATGTAACGTTTTTGGGTATTATAATTTCAGATGACTTATTGTATTTGCATTGCAGTCACTGCAAGCCTTTTAAAAAAAAAGTTAGGAACTCCACCATTTGTTGATATTTTTTTCATCAAATAATGTTTATATATCAAATTTGACAATATTCTATCACAATAATATAACCTCCATGTAAGAAATTTATGTGCTGTATACATTAAAAAATAATCCAAACCGTCCTCAAAAAAGGTGTATAACACTCCAAATCATAAAATATGTGTATAGTCTAGTAATAAAAAGCGTTTCTTTTTTTATGTATCATGCATTCGTTATACATCTAAATGTGAAAAAGAAATAATTAACGTGTATTTTTCAATTGTATATCCGTAATTATCTAGTTGCTTGTGTGAAATTTGTTGAAAACATATCAACGATCCAATTCATAAAGTAGAAGTTGTTGAAAACAAATGATGTTTCGATAGTGCCTTATATATTTGATTATTTATTGAATAAATGATTCATTTACTAACTTATTTAATCTACATTTGTTATGTACATCATCATGAATGGAACGTATACTTTCAAACCAAATCAATTTCAATTGCATGTTGTTCTACAAGTTCAACATAAAAGTTGAAACCCCCCAAAATACAAGTTTCTGTGCACGGGCCTGCAAGCGATTAATACATCAATACCTAATTCTGACATGTCAGACCGAAACATACATATTCAGGTACATCGATACATATCGCCGATCCTTATGAGAAAGCAATTGCCCTATGAAATTGAGTGACACGCGTTCCGCGGGGTTCATAAAAAATGCGGGACAGTCGTTTCACCCCGGCAAGTATTTACGATTGCAATGGTTGGGGATATCTATCATATTTATTACCCATTTAACTTCACGCGCCGATTTGTCTTAAGTTGCCCACGTAACGTTATATTCACATCAGAGCCACGATAGACGCTGCCGGTTGAGAACATAAGAGCTCATAAATGCGAATTTAACAGGCGCAATAAAAACACTGAAATCGAGAGCGAACGGGACGAGCGCGTGCCACTTGGTTAAATTTTCTTCCTTCGGTGGTAGCATATTAAAAAAAAAAATTGGGCTCATTAGTTTTGTAATGGTTAAGACAAAGCGAAAGTTGAGAAACGAAGAGAAGAAATTCTTCTCATTTGTCTTAGGGAACATTTGATGATCCGGAGAAAAAGAAGATATGTTGTTTGGGTGGAAGTAATCGAAGAATCATTATGAAATTGGATCCTAGTAATCCAATATAAGAAATTCAATTCCAATATACTATTCAGCTGATATCAAACTCAAAGTTCTCACCTGATATTGTCTCTTATAACCTTATCTTCCCTTTTATTATGAAGCACCTTCACACTCTGACACGAAATGGTCAACAGTATGATGAAAGTCCAACTTTGTAAATAATGCATTCTGATTACAGTTATCAACTACTGCTTAAGTTATTGGCGATTACTGATCATACTTGAAGAACTTCACGTTATGTCAACAAAGCTCAAGATCTTGCGACAAAGTGCACTAAACTTTAACCGTCCATCAAAAAGGAAAAACTTCTTGAATTTCGACATTTACTGCAGTACATTTAACGCTCGATCGAAACTAATGGTAAAAGCATTAGCGATGAATTGTCAGTGTTATACAGACGATATAACTTTGAGAGACCATAAACTCCTCGTAGAGCGTCATTGCGTACTTAGGTGTACAACCTTTCGTGGTCACGCGACACACGTTCTTCCCTCAATTGATTTTCATTATTCTTTAGTATCACAGAGTTTGCTCTACTATTGACTTGTGATTTCAAAGAAGGAAGGTAGAGTATAGGGATTTGATGTTCGAAAGGGACGATGATTGAATTTTCTCAAATTTGGTGTACATTGGTCAGACTGATATGTGAAGAGGTAAATATCTGAAGCAAAAGTTTTTTGAGCATTGAGTGTTTTAATAATATTTTTGCAATAATTGTGCGAGTATTTCTGATTTGATGATAAGAATGGCATAAAATTGTTGTATTTCAGGAGCACCACAAGAAGATTATGGGACGCTCAAGACGAAGAAGCAACGAGATCCGATGAATGGATTATGTAAGCGAACATGAAAAATTTTGATATTCTTAGAACGGTTGGAAGCGTTTCTTAAAATTTTGAAGAAACTTGGCCAGGAATTGCTGAACTTGAACAGTTAGTAATACGTGGGCCATACAGGCCCTTTAATGGCTTGCATGATTGCTGCTGGTCATTTGGCAAATGCCAGAAAAATAAAAAAGCCATAAAATGAGTAATAATGGCTGTTGATAAACGTCAGCCGTTATTCCATTCGACTATATACTGTCAAAAAATAAAGATAATCGCACGATAATCGCTTCCAGTTCCGGTGACAGCCATCATGTCCGTTTAAAGGAAATGAGGTCCTGAGACTGGAAAATTACTGATCCTTCTACAGGAAGAGGATTCTACTATGAAAGAATAATAATATGTTAGTGATTTCCAAAAAATATTTATTTTTTTATTGCGGACTGGATGGCATAAATCTTTCACTTTTTTTCCAGTGAAATGATTTTCACCAGTGCTATTGATAATGAGTGTAAAAAATTTATAAATGAAAGACTGGAAAATAACTGCCACTTATACAAAAATAAAAACATTTCATCAATAGCATACAATAGAGAACTATTTATTTTAAAATATATGTAGATATTTTTTTAGAATTAGAGTCTCGTATACTTGCAAGATTTTTTAACGAAATGTTAATTTTCAGAGTGATTAATTACAATCGTAAAATCATAAGTAGTGTAAGTGTAAAAGAGAATTACGGGCCTGAATACAAAAAAAAATTTAATCTTAAAAAAAAACAAAAAAAAACCCTTGATTTCTAAAAAACAAAAATATATTTTGAAAGCTTGATGTCCTAAATGTGTGAATAATTGTTTTTGAACATAATCATTATAAAAGTGAAACAGTTTTTTATTGCAATAGTGAATTTTTATAATCATGAAACATACTCATGCGGTTAGTTCACTCGCTTCGCTCGAGCGCAAAATTCCACATTATTATAAAACGTTTATTTTCTCCCCTTAGTATGAAACATCCTTATGACATATCAGTTTTTTGAATACATTTTTACCTTCAGTTTACTCCTAGGTTTCTCGAAATCATTTTATTGTATCGAATAATAGCAAAAATTTTTTTTTGTAATGATAGATTTCTAGAAAAAAATTTATGAATCTTCAGAGATACTATATGCATAAATAAATCTACTTCGAACACCCATTTTGTGATCAAAACTAAAAATATCTAAGAATTCACATTTTTGAATACTTCACGCTGCGACGCAAGTCTGCCGTGAAATTGGAAAAATCTTAGACTGTAACTTGTAAGTCATTTTTTAGTACGAGTAAAAAGCAAATGAACGTTACGGTAAATGTCATTGACGTCTTTTTTCTATTTCATGGTAAATGTTTCGGGTGATTTTACATAGCTATATGACATGTGTGAACACCCTTTTTTGATTTGTGATGAACTTTTCATGAAGTGTCTTTTTATTTCGCACATATCTTGTAAACATTTTTTTTTTCAAATTAACAGTGATTTCTAAAGATTTTTGCAATACTATCTATTCACTCGTAAATAATAAAATAATCACAGAATTATTCTGTGAAAAAAAATTAATTCACCACAAGCTTTCTTTATTCTCAAACTACTGTATTTCATAACTCTTTGACAAATTGAAAAAAAAATACACTTGTGACAAAAATGCATGTATGACTCCAAAGTTAGATACTTTACATTGTTCGGTAATTTTTAAAAAAAGTTCTACTTTATAGAATACAAAATATTGCACTTTGATCTTATTTCTAAAAAATCTTCTAAATAGGAGCTAGCCCTTTTTCTATCTAGAATATTCAATTCACCAACTGACATGTAGCTAACTAAAAAATTAGTTACCAACAAATTCAATGATGTAATCCTTTGGAACCAAATTTAATTTGTGAAGAAATGAAAAATAAAGGTCGTAACCTTTTCTCAAATCATTCTTCATATTTTTTCAGCTCAAACAGCTCCCTCTTCAGAAAAACTGTGATTAAATTTCTTTCAAAAAACTACCCATTTCGTCAGTTACATTATTATGTCATAACAAACACACAGTCAATAACATTCCTCCTTTTCTTCATATGCATCTCAAAACTAAATAATACCAACACTCTTCTAATCTTAAATACTCCTAATTAAAGAAATTAGTTTCTTTTGTTCAAAATTCTCGAACTTGCAGTAAATGCCCCATTTTCCTTATGGTAATTACTTTCCAGAATCCCAGAGTCAAAGACGCCGGGGGAAATGAATGAAGGATTAATGAAAGTTAGGATAAATTAAGGCAGGGTACGTTATGAGAGTTTGGAGAAACTGTGCACTTCATTACAGTAGGTTCCTGGCAAGATGGCTGAGGAGAATGTTTGCAAGGAGCTTGAGGAATGGGAGAGGAGCGAGAGGTTGAGGACACTCTTGCCCTTCGAGACGCGGTCGATAGCACGTCTCCAGCAAGAAGGCGGTGTTGCCACTTGGCTCCTTCGGAATTCGTGCCTTCCAGTCCTGCCACGGATGAGCTCATTTGCGATAAAACCATCACTGCCCGCGACGCATCTCACTGCTTCCGCAGTCGTAAATGATAATGGAATTTCTGGATTTTGCAGTCGTTTATGAAATTCGAAATTCGGAAACGAGACTGTTAAGAAGATTAAATGTTAGGAGTCAGGATCTGGTTCATTGTTTTAATGAATCTCAGGGTGACGTCAATTATTCCTTGCCCAGGTAGTAATTTCTTTAATCCCTAACTTCATCTTAAAGCATTTTGCAATAACTCCAAGTTTTGAACTACTCATGTCTTCAAAGCTTTTGAAGAGATAGCAGCATGGAAAAACAGAAAAACTGGAATACAGGCTTCCCAGTTACTTTTATTTTTACTGTGGAATTTGGGAAGCCTTGGTACCTTATGCAATCAGTGAATTCTATCGTTTTGCCTTTAAGTAAGCAATTGCAGTCAGAAACCTAAGATTTATCAAGAAGATGCTATGCAGGAATTTCAAGAGATGCGACAAAATGAAGAAAATCTATGGGAAAATCTATGTGTTCGAAAAAGTGAGAGGAATAAGCATAGAATATGACATCGATATCAGGAAACCACGCATCAACAAAAGCAGTATCGATACTGTGAATATTGAAGATTACAATAGAATCGCATTCTATATTCCATTCATTCACGCGTAGATAGCTCATCTTTAGAGTCGTTTCATGAAGACTCTAAGAGGCCAATCGTATTTTTGTCAGTGTCTGAAATTGCTATCTAGCTAGAAATACGATTGTGCTTGATTTCACTGTATTCAGTTTTGGAAAACAGATTTCTTGTTGCTGGTAATACAGTTTCTTGTCTGTATCAGTATACAAAACTTTTTTTAGTTGAAAGTAAGATTTACTTTCTATTGTAAACTGCAAATCCATTTTTAAAAACTACGATATTTTGTTTCCCAAAAAAAGGTACAATTGTGAAAAATGCAAGACATTTTATAAATTCAATGAAAATGTTTTGAATTTTTTAGAAAATAAGTTTACATTAAAGATCAAAGTGTGAAGAAGATAAGTGAATGGTTGGAACTTGAAAAACGTATTTGATACACTAGGTGAAGGTGAGTGTAATTTTGACGTTGAATTACAATGCAAATATTTGTGCGATGTTTATCCATATGGAATTTTTTTAGATGGTCAATCAATAGCTTTCGAACACGTGAACATGATATTGTGTATTTTGGATTTTCTACCTTTTTCGATAGCAACGCCAGAACGCACATTTTTCATGATCAAAAAAACAAGACAAACTTGTGGAGTATGATTGGTCAACAAAGTTAGGATGGACTTGAATTATTATATATAATTTTGATGTACCACTTTCTGCAAAGGAAATACTAGATGAGTTTCTTGAAAAACCTAGAAGGTTGTAAGGAAATAGCTGTTACAATAATTTTAACAGCAACGTCAGAACGCTCATCTACTCCCATCAAAAGGATCAAATCATACTTGAGGAGTACAATCAATCAAGAAAGTTTGAATGGACTTGCATCATTGTATATTCATTTTGGCATACCACTTTCTGTTGATAAAATGCTGGAAGACTTTCCAAAACAACACAAAAGATTGGAGGGAAATATATGTTCTACCAGTTTCAACAGCAACACCAGAATACACATTTTTCACATTCGAAAGGATGAAATCATACCTAAGGAGCACAATTGGTCAAGAACGTTAGAATGGACTTGCATCATTGAATATTCATTTCGATATATCACATTTTAATAATGAAATACTGGAAGATTTTCTCAAAAAACCTAGAAGAGAGTAGGAACACGAATGTTCTACTAGTTTCAAAAAGAACATTTTCAACAGTCAAAAGGAAGAAACCGTACTTGCGGAGTACGACGTTTGATCCAGAACGTTTGCATGGACTTGCATCACTGAATATTCATCTTGATATACCGCTTGCTTTCAATGCAATGCTGAAAGAATTTTCGAAAAACCCCAAAAGATTGCGTATGGAATTGAATGTTCTACCAGTTTCAACAGCAGCACCAGAACACACATTTTTCACGCACAAAAGAATGAAATCATACCTGCGACGCACAATTCGTCAAGAACGTTAGAATGGACTTGCATCATTGAATATTCATTTTCATATAGTACATTTGGTAAATGAAATACTGTAAGAGTTTCCCAAAAAACCTAGAAGATTGTAAGAAAACAGATGTTTTACTAATTTCGACCGGCACATTTTTCACATACAGAAGGGAATAACCATACTTGTGGAATATGATTAGTCCAGAACATTTGAATGGATTTGCATAATTAAATATTCATTTTGATGTGCCTACTTACTGTGAATGAAACACTGGAAGATTTTCTCAAAAAACCTATAAGATTGTAGAAAAATAGTTGTTTAACCAGTTTCAACGGCAGCGTCAGACGCACATTTACCTCTATCAAAAGGATAAAATCATACTTGCAAAGGACAATTGGTCAAGAACGTTTGAATGGACTTGCATCATTGGATATTCATTTTGATATGCGACATTCTGTGAATGAAATACTGGAAGACTTTCTGAAACATTCTCAAACATCGCAGGGAAATTGATGTTCTGCCTGTTTTAACACTAATGCCAGAACACAGATTTTCCACATTAAAAAGGATGAAATCATACGTGTGGAGTACGTTTGGTCAAGAATGTTTGGATGGACATGCATCATCAAACATTCATAATGATGTATTATCTTCTGCGAATTAAATACTGGAAGAGTTCCTCAAAAAACTAAAAAGATTGTAGGAAAACCACTGTTCTACTAGTTAAAACAAGCACATTTCCCTACTCAAAAGGGTAAATCATACTTGTGGAGTACAATTGGTCAAGAACATTTGGATGGACTTTCATCATTGCATATTCATGTTGATATACCTTTTTCTTTGAATGATACTAAAAGAGGTTCTCAAAAAACCTAGAAGACTGCAGGAAAACCGCTGACGGAAAAATTTGCTTCTACATCCTCTATGTGTTAGAAGCCTGATTATATTCCCATTATAGTACCATCCTAGAGCCTCCCCCCCTTCACCCCTTTATACAAAATTCCCCTTCAAAATTTTCGCTCTCGCCCAGTATAAGTATTCGATGAAAACATGTTGCTACCTTCGCTGTGTCAGGACGGTCGAAGACGCGTCCGATTATTGATCGAACCCGGGACTTTCGAAGGGTGGAAACTCAAGCCTGAGGGGTGTTTCACCCCTTTTAGCCAGGGACGAACAGGATTGGCTGGCTAGCAAAGATGGCCGCCATGCACGTCCCGGAAACGTGACGCCTTGAACGTCATGCCACGGGTAAAGCCGGAACGGCGTTGAATGGGGTCGAAAAAAGAAAGGATCGAGCTCGTTTTTTCCGAGCTTTCCTTAACCTTTTCTCGTGCCCGAAGTGAGGAATAAGGCTCCGAGGAAAAGCGAACCCTTGGTACGTCTTTCGGACCGCTTTTTTGCAAAATTTATGGCGGCGATATATTCGCATCCATTAGTTTGGTTGGCTTGCGTTCCTTGGCGAGAGCTGGGCACGTTTTCTAAGGGTCCAGGGAGGATTGGGAGGGTTATTAAATTGCGGAACGAGTCTGCCGACGCCGAGGACGGAATGGGAAGAGCTGCTTAATCTGCTGGAAATTTAAAAAAATTTGTGTATGTGTGTTGGAGTTTTAGAAGAGGGTGGGGAGAGTATTGGTTGGTTGGTTGTGTGGTTGGTAGGATTGGGTGAAGCATTGAAAAAGGGATAAGACAGGAGTCTTGAGCAACGAATTTTAATGCGTCCCGAAGATTTGTATTTTGTGGAAAGGATTTTTGATCCTGAAGATGTTCTGAATAAAGAACGAAACGATAGTCGTTTGATGAAATGTCGATGTCGTTTGTTCATTTTGCTGATTCCATTCCTTGATCGTTTTGCTGGTTCTAATTTCAAATAATTTTATAATTTTAATATGTATTAATCCAACCATTTCATGAATCAGCTAATATTTTTATGTTCAGCAATGTTTTTTCTTTCCATACAATAAAAACATGAGAGATGAGACTGTCCTATTTCTCTACCAAATTGACATAAAGGAAGAAGTTCCACTTTGACATGGGGTTCATTATATGACAAAGTCAACTAGGTTGATTCTGCCGGGAAAACCTTGATCATATTTTCGAGATTTAAAAAATTTTATTCCAATTTTAGGGTAACTACCTGGAAGTACCAGTAGGTTGCGAATACCATAAGTTTGAGAAAATTGTACTGTAAATTTTCAGAACATGGTTTGTGAAGTTTCTGAACACGCACTCTAAAAATGAGGCCAAATTCTGAATCTTTTATTATTTGTAATAAATTTAAGTAAGTTCTGTTAA
Organism: Platygaster robiniae; assembly: GCA_028476575.1. NCBI lineage: Eukaryota > Metazoa > Arthropoda > Insecta > Hymenoptera > Platygastridae > Platygaster > Platygaster robiniae. Next base: position 31,981,618 of record CM052023.1, read on the forward strand.
TTTGAGTTGCTTATTTATGAAATGACATTTGAAAACTTCTACACAAAATTTAAAGTACTTCATTAGTGTAATGTATACTAAAAAGTTTATGAATTTACCAACATTTTCAACGAAGTATCGAACATTTATTCGAGCATTATAACGTCTTCAAAATTATAAGGTTTTTACTCTTTAGAATATGCTACTCTTTATAAAAAAACATAGTCTCATTTATAGAATCTCGCAGTATATATCTTTTCGGTATTTTTGATATCTTTATAAAGATATTTTCGTATTTGTATGAGTTTCTGTATAAGTTTAAGAAATTGAATACTCTAAAAATTTGAAGCTTTATTGATATAAAGTTATGTGTAAGAATTTTTCAGGAAATCATGTATACTCTTTTTCATACCATTAAGTAGATTGCTATTTTTGAAGATTTTAGACAAAATTATATTTACATAGATTTCGGTTTTAAATAAGGTTTCTAGTATTTCTAGTAGTTTCTTTTATTTTGCAACTTATAAACTTTTGCAGGATTTACTTCAATTTTTATTAGATTTATGGTTTTTCTATCATGTATCCAGTATTCCATAAATTATCAATACTTTATATATGTCTTGTAATTTTCAGTATTTATCAATTAGAAATGCTCTATTACTTTTACCCATTTCTATACAGAGTCACTTATTTGTGTACTTTTGAGCTTTATATATATAGCGATTTGTTTAATTTTCAAGTTTTATATATATTTTGCCTTTTTTATAGATACTCCAAAAAATTATACACTTATTGTATCCAAGTGCTCTTTACAGTGTTTTTAGAATTTTTCGTACTTTTGAGTTTTCATAAAAATTTTCAAGATTTTTCAGTTTTTCACTCAATTTCTTGCATTCTTAAGAATTGATATATGAATTTTTACCAATTTGATCCTCTTCATTGTCTAAAAATTTTTGGACTTTGTCTTACGCCGTTCTTATTGTCATGAAATAAATTCTTTCATGATTGCATAAATACTCAATGTCATACTCAAGAAAATTTGATGCATCCTGCGAATTTCCTCCAGTTATTGTTTCACTGTACAAAAAACTTGAAATTTCAGTATTCATGGTGTTTAATAGACTGCACTTGCATAAAATTTTGTTTTTGCATATGAATTTGAAAATTTGTGTTGTCCAGAATGAGCCCTCATTTTATAATCCATTTTTTTTTTAATTCCAATTATTATTTTATATTCAAAAACTTTTTAAAATTCTGGATCTTATTTCTCTCCTTTCACGTTCAAAACGTCCCTGGTTTTGGTGTTAAAAATACAAGAAGATCACAAAAGGTCCGAAAAACCGTAGACAACAATGTTATGGAAGCAATAGGCATAATATACTTAACTGTTACACTACTGTGTCGTTCAAGCGTTAATATCTCGTACATAAAGGAATTAACGAGCTATTCGAATGGAGTAAAACGGTCATTTGCCTACACTTTTATAGAAACTCAAGTGTATTTGGCATAAATTGAAATCGGTGTCATAATATGTGTACAGTGTAGAGGCAACTTTGTTGTTTGATTGGCTATTTTTTATTCATTCCTTGTTTCTGTGGACTGTATTTGTATGATTTTGTCGGATAATGACTGAGAATGATTTTGTTTGTTTGGGCTTCTGTCGCTATTTTGCCTTCTTATTTTCTCTCTCTCTCTCTCTTCTTTACAATACCGCCAACCCACTGGACGAAAAAGAACCTAACCAATACTGCCAACAAAAAAAATAATCATCAAACGTTACAACAAACTTAGAACACAAATTTTTCATTTTAACTAAGTGTCCTAAGAAAAATTTTTCTACATCGAGCTTTTTGAAAAATGTTAGGTTAGAAAGATTGTGGATTTGATCCATGCATGATTTTCATATAAATTTATAATGTAAAACTGCATTTCACATTGAAATTTGTAAGAATTTTAAATTTTCTCAATTTCAATTTGCTTTTCTATTATCCACTGATCATACCTTCTAATTTTTTACTGTTCATTAGGGAAAGCATCCCAATATAAAGGTTTCCACTTTGATGACTAAATGATTATTGCAGTCATTGAAACAAATAACATTTTTGTGCTGTGCACATAAGTAATACATATGGTACTATTTCCCTGAGTATCACATTTTCGGGAAAACCTTAGAAAATTTCAAAAACATTTCAGCTTCCAAGGCAATGACTGCAATAAAATAGTAGTAGAAGACGTCTTATTAGAAACAATGTTTCCTCGTCTTCGCTGACGTTTCACAGACCGTCCGTAAAATCCCATTCTGAATGCCTGGGACTCGTGTAACATCTTCCCGGCGTCGTACCTTTTCTATACGAAGGAATGTCCTCGTACATCCTTTTTCTTCTTCCACTCCTCTTTGAAATATCGCCGACTAGCCCTACCCTTCAGCAGGAAATCCTTACTTTCGGATTGGTCACTTGGCGACCAAAAAAAAACCTGAATCGAAGGATATTCGACCAATAGCAAAAGAATGCATAATAAGGAGAACGTTTTCTTGAAGAATCGTGAATTTCGGAGGCGGTTTATGTGAATGTTGTCAGACGAGAATCGAGAAATGTGAGTATTTAAAGATTTTAGTCAACAGTTCCAACTCTAGGAATGAATAACGACTTTGAAAAGTTTTATTAAGTAATGCAATAATAAACTCTTCGTGAAGGAAGTTTTATAATTTTTAAGTTTCGATAATTTAAGAAATGCTTGTTATGTGATCTTAAGTAGTCTAGCTGAATCGTAAATTGGTCTCGCCAATTAGTCCTGCCGTTGGGGAGACCAAGCAGATTACTTCAGCTGGATGTGCACTTGGCCACTTGGCAAAATCTTGGCATGTCGCAAAGCACTTTCGCAAGTTTGGCTTTTTCTCTTTTGCTCCCTCGCGTTTATCGCCTTATAAAACGAGGATCTTGCGCGGGCGTAAATAACAACCGGGTTCTTGACGCTCGAAACTCTCAGCCGGTTTTCGACCCCCGCGTTTTAGCGAATTATGTATCAACTTTTACCCGCCTTTCATTCCGATAACCACAAAAAAAATTACTGCGTTTTGCCGAAATTTATCAACGCCATTGAATTTTAAGTTTGCATGAAATGATTGTTTCCCAGAGGGAGAAAAAGAAGCGACAAAATGGCGGTTGGGGAACAGTCATTTGTTTTGTATTGTTGCCTTCAAAGTCCTGAATGTTAATTCATTCTACTATCTAAAAGATTATAAATATGAATGTTTTTATATCGTATCTTACAAACTGACATACAAAAATTAAAAAAACTATTTTTGTTTTTATTTTTAACCAAAAAACTTTGCTAACAGAAGTGCACCTTCCATACGAAGCAACTTGGAGGAGTACAAACTTTGAACAGAAAATCGTCTTCACATAGGATTTTGAGGTAATTTATTCTACGGTTTAGTATACTTTCTGACGGAAAATTGCGCGATAGAGGGACGTTCGCGTCGAACTTTAGTCGCAAACTAGTGCGATTTTACACCATCCCTTATTCAGTAGCTTAGGAAACAAGGGTGTGACGGACTGCAATCGCACGTACACGCCACATACATCGGCGTAATAGTAATAGGTAAACAGTAGCACGCCATTTTACGACTTTCGATCTTCGATAAGTCACGAGAAACCTTTGACCGAAACGGAATGCAGAAAAATTCCATTATTTTGAACACTGCATGGACTGTATTTTAAGTGCAGACAGTCAAAATAGAGTATGTTAAGAAAATACATAAAAATTAGTTCATCCCTTTTGGAAACTCAGAGGAGGTCAGGCTGAAGAGTTTTTGAATGATTAGGATAAATTCAGCTCATTTTCTGTGGCTTTTTGAGCAAGAGTCCTAATAAGTGTAAAAATACTGAAAAATTTTGCTTCAATGATACCATAGCATATTTTTTATTAAAAATTTGCAATTTACTCACATTTAGCAGACGAAAGTCGAGCTGATGGATGTTTGGTGAGATTTTTTTTGCGGCACATGCGAAATTCTGAAACAAAAAAAAAGATTGCACTGGAAACGGATTTATTAATGTACTCTGAATTGACGGAATAAAGTCTAATGCTTCTTCTAAAATTATTAGGTTTTTAATGTAAAAAAACGTTATGAGTGGAAGAATGTATAAAAAATACTATTATCAATTCAGCGATATAAAAATGGACAACCTAGCTTGTAAAATGTTTATTCATTCTGGAAAAATTACAATTGGTCAAACGAATAAATTAGAATCATTGATTAAAAAAAAAAAAAAACCAATCTCGAATTGTAGTATACCGTCGGAACGTTACATATTTAGACTCTGAATAAAGTTTTTTCAGGGATCATAACTATGTAAATAAAAATAAGTTTTTACCGTACAACGGGTTTCTTTGAACCCGAAAATATTAAAACTAATAAAACTAACTCATGTTAAAATTTTTGTCTATGAAAATATTTTCTTTTTGCTGTACACTTCTGTTCTCTTCAATTTATTTCTTGGTAAACAACAGACATGAGCTTAACGGATACCTTTTTTTTCTACACCTTCGCGATAAATAAATTCTTAAAATTATCCTCGATATAAATTAAAAAAAGGTATTGATTTACAATACTATAATAATAATATGCTTCTATCTTCTAGATTATAGAGCTTCATTTACGAACGACAAAATGGCAGAGTTGCTGTTCGTACCGAAGCCGTCGGACGGCTCGGGACACATTCACATCAAAATTTACTGAATTCAAAAAAAAATTAATTTTTCTAATAACTATGTCTAAGGTTGATACAGTTAAAACAAATAATTTTTTATACCAAAAACAACTAGGTTTGTTCTACCTACTCGGAAATATACATTTTTTTAAACAATTTTTTGTTAAAATATCCTCTTATTATTTATTTAAAGTCATTTTTTTCCTTTGAAGAACAATTTTAATGGCTAAAAATAAATTTAAATCAATGTAGTTTAACAATAAAATTACCACTTACGCCAAAAGAAAAAACGTTTCTGTGCAAATCTATTACTCTATTCTAATATTATTCTATTGTTCAAATATTTGGAATTTTTCTTAGAAAGTCTTAGCTCTGAGTGAATTTAGTTTGATATACAAAAGAAAAATTTTTTCATGAGCAACAACAGTGCTCCATTTTGGAGAAAATATATTTAAGAAGAACTGTATTAAATCATTAATAAAATTCTGTAAAAGAAGGGTCCAAATTGAAAAAGAATTTGTAGGTTACAAAAAAATTTTGAATTTTTCGAATATTCCAAGCTCAAACTCAATTTACAATTCGAATTTTTCTGTTCTATTTGCAACTGATCTGATAATATTCCTTTAACAAAAATTATAAATTTTTTCAAAGTTGCTCAAAGTTGTTTACATTCTGTTTTGAATTATGTGAAATTGTAGTTATTGATCTGTATAACGAAACTGCAGCAGTTCTACTATCAAAAAGTTTTTAACTTAAATAAAAAAAACTACATTCTGTCTGATTGGTAAAAACATTAATTTTCTATGTTCATACCTAGTTAGTATGTATGGTACTTTGAAGAAAAATTTGAGAGATATAACTATACATGTTTCATTCGTGCATAATCCAATTTTATTGCAAAGGGAAACACGAATCATTAAAATTCATTTGATTCACATTAAATTAAGCTTCCTTGAGCTTCTAAAAAAAAATAAATTTCTTTCTAAATATGAGTTCCTTAAAATCTTCACAGATTGATCTGTTAATTATTTTAACTAAGAAATCTGTATATTTACAGATATTCAAACAGATAAATCTGTCAAATTGAACACATTGTCTGTTAAATAGTTTCAACTGATGTTCTCTTGTATTCGACAAATTTAATATTGATACGATTTTTTAACAAATTGATTGTGATGACCATGAGATGAAATACATTGAACCAACACGTAAAAATGTATGTTAAAAAAATATTAAGGAATACAGAGATAATATGAACAAAGTCTATGTAGATCTATCTTTTGTTACAAAAAATAAAAGTCAAAACAATAATGATTTTAATTAAAATTAAGTTAAAATTATGAAATATGAATACTTTTCATTTATAATATAATTGAAGTTTTAAATCATGATCAGAATTTAAAAGAGAGATTGTTTTTTAAGATGCCATTCATAAAGAAGAGTCAAGATTAAACTTAAAATAAACATTTCGATGTATTTGTCGTAATTGTTGCATTCAAACATAATGGATACAACAATATAAATATTATTGTACAGTATTTTTGATTAAAAAGGCACACAGGGATATAAAATGACAAGTGACTGGCAATTTTCAGTAATAATACACTATTCTTTATACAACGTAAATCTGATCAATGATTTTATTTAGACTTGAGTGTTTATAGTTATTAATTTGTTATTAAAATCTAAAATAGATCTTGATAAGCACTCAAATCGAGCCAAAACGTCGACAAAAAAAATAAAAAAATAAGGAATTCAATTCGAGTCGGAAATCAAATATTTATTTTTCTATCAAATTCAATCTGTTGAGTTCAACATATTTGTATTAAGAGAGCTTGAGACGCTTTTTTCTTTCAAATATACGATTAGTTCGTACGCGAAAAAGAAAATAAACATTATTCGCAGCAGGGCACAACGGAAACAATACCGTGGGGGCTGCCATCTTAAACGAAACACCGCGCGTTTGATCATTGCCAGATAGCGACATGGCCTGGTTTCATTATCTGAGTCAAAAAGGAACCGACCCAAAGGCTCGAAAGGCAAAATCTAATCAATGAGAAACATTTTCTTCGCGGCCATAAAATCGTACAGGGAAAAGAAATATGAAGAGTGAGATATGGCTGGAGTAGAATGTAATGTATGCGCGAGATAAAAGGTCCGAAATATCGAGAAAACCTTTGGTTCGTTGAAGGTATGGCGAAGAATATTGATTTTTTTCATTGTTCGTTTTGAAGAACGTTTGTTCTTTGAGTTGGATGGTGTTATAATTGGCAATATAGGTTTGAAAGGATTTGCTTGGTTTATAAAGATTTTGGATGGACATAGATTGAAAATATTTGAAATGATGTTCTGCGGGTGAAATTGCTGTATACATCATTATTGGGTCAAGAGTAATTACAAAAAAAAATTCAAATAATTGAATTCACCTAAAACTTTTACAAAAATGACATACTGAGAAAAAGTTATTGTACCTTATATCTTCAAAACTTTTTTGAGAATCGCCAAACGAACTGAGCAATATGGAACTGATTTTGAATTATTTGGAAAATTGAGTTTGTTTGGTAAAATTATAGTTTTTTGATGTTCAAAGTGCAAGCACAACTATAAATTTAAACATACAATACAGTAAGTTTTGAATGCGATTTACATGTAGTTTTTCATACATTTTGTTCGAAAATTTTTGCTCAACTTAAGATAAATGTTTGAAACTTGGTATAGTTTGAATGTCTAATGTAATGTTCAAGACCAAATTTTTCTGGATTTTTCTTTCTCTGTTATCTATGTTTTGCGAGCACCGAAAGAGTACTTGTTTGCCTTTTTTCGGTGCTTGTAAAACGTAAATAACAGCAATAGAAAAATCTGGAAAAATTTGGTCTTTTACGTAAGGTTATACACTCAAACTATGCGAAGTTTCAAAGATTTATCATTAGTTTTTCAAAAGTTATAAATTTTTGAACAAAATGTATGAAAAACTACATGCAAATCCCATTTGAAACTTAAGCTTTGCTTCAAACTTTACCACAAAATTTTGTTCTAATATCTTGAATTATTTTAAGCTTCAGAATAGGAAAAATTCAGACATCACCAAAATAAGTGACACCCTACTGTATAGTAACTGTTTTACCTTTAATATTTTCATTTTCAGTTTTTACAATATGATTTTAAAAACACTGAGAAAAAAAAACTACACCGAACAGTATTCAGCCAAAATTCACATTAAATTGTGAAATCTACACTATAGTTATAGGTACATTATTGATATTTAAAAATTCATATATACTCTACAGGGACGTATATACATAAAAATATAGCTGCAGGAATAATACATAATAATATACTAGAAAAACTATATAGCTTTTTATAAAATCTGGATTAGTAGAATTAGCAATATATTTCAAAAAGTACAACAGAAGTATTAAAAAAAATGCTATACATGTTTGTTTTTTATCTCGTGTATTTACGACTACAATGTGATTCAACAAGTTTTAACAATATAACAAAACAAAAAATGCGACAGATGCTTAGCAAAAAGCAAAATATTCGAGATTAGTTTCACAGCACAATATTTTATTGTGATAATTACTAGATTGTTTTTTCAGTGATTGAATTAGAATTTTCTTATTTTTTAAAGTACCTCGAAACTTTCTTCGGCAATATTTTTGTACATTTTTTGCATTTTTCCTAACATAAGCAGGAAATAACGTTTGAATAAGTTTTCAAAAAATTAAGAGAAAATTAAACTATCGTATCCACAAAAAATTATTTTTCTGTTTTTTTTTTTTTCAAGAAAAAAGTACTATACAGCTATTTATCGAATAAAGTTCAGGAATTGTGCGAAAGTATTTTCAAAATATTCCGAATTGGTGCAGAAAACTTAAAATTACGATTTTCCTATTTTTTAAGATACTTTTAAGTTATAGCTACTAATTTTCAATATTTTTGTTGATTCTATGGCATTTTTTCATTATGATAAGCAAAAAAATACTAGGTGATTTTTAATTAGTATTTTTAACGAAAGTTGGTACTTATATTTTGAAAAAGAAAATTTTCTTGTTTTTTTACAAGAAAACAGCACAAAGGTACCACTTTGTCTGCTCATTCCCAAAAATTGTGCTGAAGGAGTGTCAAAAAAAATAAAAAATGTCGAAAAAAATGATTTTCTTAATTTTTAAGATACTTTCATGTTTTCTCGACCTCTCCACAATATTTTTGCAAATTCTTTGCCACACTTCCCAAACACAAGCAGAAAAATAATCTTGGAAAAATTTTGTCTCAAAATTTTAGAAATTTTATTATTTCGCTTTCGAACAAAATTTTTTTTAATAAAATATAACTAGAGCACTATTTGTTTGTTTCTGTCCAGAAATTATGCAAAAAGATTTTCAAAAATATTGAAAATTGGCGAATAAGACTCAGAATTACGATTTTCTTATTTTTCAAGGTTCTTTTAAGTTAAACCCACTAATTTTACAATATTTTTGTTGATTCTATGGCATTTTTTCATTATGATAAGCAGAAAAATAACACTTAAGTGATTTTATATGAGTATTTTAAACGAAGCTTACTATTTGTCTGCTCATTTCCAAAAATTGTACCAAAGGAATCCCAAAAATAATAAAACCTGTCGAAAAGAAGAAAAAAAAAAAATTTTCTGAATTCTTACGGTACTTTCGTGTTTTCTCGACCTTTTCACAATATTTTTGCAAATTATTTGGTACACTTTCCAAATTGTAAAGATTTCGTCTCAAAATTCTAAAAATGTTATCACTACGCTTTCCAACAAATTTTGTCCAAGAAAATATATCTAGAACACCATTTGTTTGTTCATACCTAGAAATTATGCAAAAATATTTTCAAAAATATTGAAAATTGTCGAAGAAGAGTAAGAACTCTAATTCCCTCATTTTTTTAGCTAGAATACTCCCCCAACCTCCTAAAAAAACAATCTCAAATTCTATAACAAACTAAATTGAAGGTTTACCAAACAAATATCAATTTTTCGTAATAATTTCAACTAAATTCCTTTTTTTCTATTTAAACTGCTCCTTTTTGAATGAAATTGTGTAAAAGACATCACCATCACTTTTCTTCTTATTTTCATTCCACCCGGGAATTTCATAACAACTAAATCCAAAAAAAATACCATAACCCCACTTAATCTCAAAAAAAAATCACAAAATCCACACTTTTTTATTTCCTACCGCAAATTTCTTCATTTTGTTCACGAACCACGACAAAATTTTCGCCCGCCGGCCACCGCCATATCCTCGCGAACACCAAACCGTCGGCAACCTTATCCCTGAAAGTTCCCCAACATTTTCCCAACTTGCCGCATTTTTGTCAAAATAAAAACCGAATTCGTTCGTCAGCGCACGTTGACGTCGAAAGAGCAACTGTGCGGCACTGGGCTAACGCGGGTTTAGATGAGGGAATAAAATTTTTTTCTCTGCATCAGACCCTCGAAGCGGCACGACCTTGGGAGCGGAAAAAAATTAGAGTATATTGACGGAAGGAAACCCTTTGTAGTATAATAGCTGCAGCAAGAAAAAAGGGACGACCTTCTCTTAATGTGGCCATTCCGAAAGACCTTGCGCCGATTTCGGGAGCTTTGAAACTAGCAAGGTAACGAGAAATCTGTGTATTTGATTGAAACATTTTCACGATCCCTGGAACGTTGGATCCGGAGGGTTTCATTGGGGATCTGGTTTATGTTGCTTTGAGAAATATTTTTTCGGTCAAAAAGAAAGAAATGATCTTGGATTATTTGTTTGGATCGGTTTTAATCGGTCAAAAAGAAAAAAAAGGATAGTTGTAGACAAACTTTCCAAAAAAGATGTCACGTCCATTTTATAAAGTAAGGCAAAGTTTAATTTTAGGTAAGGAAAAAACATATTCATCATCTCTATATATCATCAATATATAGAGGTACCGAAAATATAGTTGATTTATTTCACTAGGAAAAAGGTTTCGTTCGAGTAACCAAAGTTTTCCAATAAAATTTTTAAAAATTAAAGTCTTGGATATGACAATCAGTCTTACTTATGGTAAACAAAGTTTAAGTAATAACAATTAATAATATTCTTAAAAAAGTATGCCCATATGTTCAGAATCTTCAGATTTTCATCATATTAGGGTTTTTCATTTAAGACGTCTATAACCTACGATAGTTCTCTCAAAATTACTTTTTAGAAGGTCTTATAGACAAAGCTCGTGACGTTCATTACACTTGGCTTTTTCGCAAGGGTGGAGTACCAAGTTTTTCGAATATTCCTGTAACGTACGTGAGGAAGTCGTATTTTACGAGGGAGAAAAGCCAAGCGTGCTTCGCATGCTACTCTTCCTCTTTCGCCTCTTCTTGAGAAATAACTTCGAGAAAATCACCCACTTGGCTCAGTCTTGAAGAAAAAAGCTGAAGCTGGATGAAATGGTGTTTTAATTAAATTTTTTTTAGTATTCCTGGCCTGAGTTCTAGAAATTTGTGTTATTTCAATTATTAGAATTTATTATAACAAGTAATTAGTGATTAGATTTGTTTTATTGATGTCAGGAGAAAATTTTGAAAAAGATTTTTTGGAGAAATATGTAACTTCTTCGGGATTTTATAATTTTTTATCGACAATCTGCTTTCTCGTGTAGAATTTTTCGTTTTTTGAATTCCGGGATTTTTGATATGTAGAACTTTTGAAATCCAGAAAAAACACATTTTTAAAATACGTATTTAATATGATGGAATTCGATATTTGTGATTTTCAAGTCACTGAAATTCAGATTTTTTTGTACCAAAACTGTTGGTATTTTTCATATTTCTTTAGTAATTGTGCAACCTGGAAGATTTTCTGATATCTTTAATGGTTTCTAAAAAAGCTTTCTAGAATTAATTGCTATAGGATTCAAAGTTTCTAAAATTTTGAATATTATGATGTGTATATTTTTTAGAAAATAATATTTATATGCATTTCGAGTATTTAGTAATTTTGATGAAATTTCGTATTGTATGTTACTTATTGAATTTCGTAGGTATTATTTTCCTGTCATTTTTGAAAACTAGCTGTTTTTGTAATCGCTCGCAAAATTTTTAAGATTTGATGCTTCGACATAAAAATTTCAACATTTTCATGTATGTTTATTGATTTTTTAGAATGAAGTATCTTTTATACTGATTTCGAGTAGTTTTTGTTTGTTTTATTAGAGTATTCATACAATTGGCGAAATTTTGCTATATTTATATAAATTTCTAGAGGAGAATTTCAATCTTTCAATATGATTGAAAGTTTTACGAATTTTTGAGAAAATTAGCAGTATTATAAAACTTAACATAATACACTAATATTGGGAATCTTTGTTCTTTTATAGTAATTTATTTTCTTCATACAATTAACAATATTTATCATGCTGATAAGTATTCATCTTAAGAGAGGATAAATTAGTGTTATAGTATCTTTTTGGTATTTTTTTCATATTTTTATTATTTATGTGCTTTTGAGGATTTTTTTAAGATTTTGAGGATTTCCGAATATTTTAAGCATATTGAAAGATATGAAAAATGTTTACGGATGAAATTTTTATGTTATTCTAAATAATAAGAATATTTCCAATAATTTATAGATATCTAGGAAAATCATATCTAGATAGATCTTAAGAATTCTAAATTTTTCCTATATTCTAGTATTTTGTCAGTTTTAATAAGATTTTGTATTGTTCTCTAATATTTTCATAGTTTTCTCGTATTTCTGTAGATTTCTACATAGGTTTTTAAAATTTAATGCTCTAAAATTTGAATATATTCATTAATGATTGATTCAATGAACAATGAATCTTAAAATTGTGTAGCTTTTAATATTTTTTCAGTGATTATGTGTTTCAAAAGATTTTTTTTTTACCTTCATAGATTTCTATGTAAGTTTCTCGAATTCGATGTAACAGGATTCAAAATGATGAGAAATTTTTTTACTTTTTCATATTTTTAGTTCTCATAACAATCACTTGATTTGAAAAATTTTTATAATATTCGTCCCTTACATTATCCTATTTCTTCAACTTTGAGAACTTACATAAAACCATTTGTTATATCCTGTAGATTTTAGTTGGTATATTTTTGTTCATTTTTGCTTTTTTCATTAACATAATAATTAAAGTTGATTTTATCTCCTTTATCGTCATTATCATTATTTTTTGATTTTTCATTCTTTTACAAAACACCTTTTGTGATTATTCGTTTGTAATTTAAACCAAAAAATAACTGATACGAATTGATTTTCAGGTATTAGAACTTTTAAACTTTGGGATTCGAATGTTTGATCATTTTCTGAAATTTTCATGGATTTTCCAAAAAAAAGAATCCTCATAGATCGATCTTTCTTTCAGTATTTTTCATGTTTTTTCAATATTCATACTAAGTGAAGGATTTTTTGATATTTTTGAATTCCTAGTTTTGTAAATAAAGTCACAGCACATATTTTTTTAAGAATCATACATATCTGGATGTTCAGTGTTTTTCCTGCTTTTCAGCTATCATAAAATTTTGAACAATTTTCTAGTACGTTTATATAAATTTCTAATATTTTTATAATTCACTATATTTCAGTGTCTCGGAACTTTTTGCTCTAGAATCGGAATTTCGATCAATTTTTCGTATTTCAATAGGTTTTTAGATAACAGTACCCTTATGAACTTATTCAATACCATTGAGTTTAACCTGTAACTTTTTACCGTCTACAAAATTCAGAGAATATTTATGTTCTTACAATTATTTATCAATTATTCACATTTTGTTCTATACCGTTTATCCTTATTAATTCTTCATTTCAACATAAAATAACTGAATCATATTGACTTTCAGGAGTTCAAATCTTCAAAACCCCCTCTGCCTATGCCCTGAATAATTTCACCACTATGTCTTCAATCGTCAAGAATCACAATCAAATCCATAAACAAATTCATGAAATCAAAAAACCACCTCAAATCATCATTCATAAAAAGTGTAATGAACGACTTCTCCAGTTATTACGAGACAGGTAACTACTATTGAAAGTTGGAACTCGGAATACCTTGAAAAATCGAAAAATAGCGATAGGACAAGGATATCAGATGTTTCTCAGTCTTAATTTTTTTCAGTTTTTTTCAAGCTTCGGCCTCGGAGTCGAGCGATAAACCAGCGGATTATCTGCATCTGCCCCGAGGTCGTGTTGGACGTTTTGTAGAGAGCTCGGAATGCCTTGGAATGCAACGCTCTCAGGGCATTGTAAATACGCTCGCAGTGTGCGTTTCACTCTAGAACCTCGGGATCGAGGCAGGTTACACGTTCAGTGTAGGCTTCAACGTAGGAAATTACAAGATCCTCTGTTGTTTGCCGTCTATCTCAGCTTTTTCTAGCCGTGGACTTTTTCAACGCGAGCGAACACGTTCTTCGAATTCCGAGATAGGAGTCTGTTCCAGGTCTGAATATCTTGAAACAAAAAATTTCAAGTTCGTTGCACTCTAATAAACTCATAATTTGATGATATATCTATGGAATGTTTTCAGATCATGAGTGCCAAATATATAGATCAAGTGAAGGTTCTGTCCTGTTTTGTAGAAAATGAAGGGATGGGGATTAAAATAAGAAATGTCATTATTAGGTCATTTGATATTCAATATTGATACACTGGAAAGGAAATGTTGATATGCTGGTATAAAGGATAGATTTTCAAAGAATTTTTTTCAACGAGGAAAAACAAAAAATGAAGTTCTTCATATAAAATTATAAAATATATAACAGACAACATTTATTCCATGAGAAGAAAATCAAAGGAATATCGTTTTTTTCTTAAACTGCGTTTTTTTAAACTGGCCACCGCAGATTTTCTTCTCACAGAGCCTTATCACTTATGATATTCTAAGGTTTAAATGTAAATCAGTAGCTGATGACAAAAGTAAAACACGTATTTCGTAGCTCGTAAAAAATTGATACATTTCTACTCTCATAAACTCTTGGACTTTTTTTTCTCTGTACACAAATCCCAGGTTCTAAAATATGATTTTTGAAGTTTTTGCAGCAAAGTTTTTCAAGTAAACATCAGTCTTTTTTGAATCATTTGAGAAAAAAAGTATTAAAATAGATACCGCTTGAAAAGCAAAGCTAAACAAGAAAATTTTAATTGAGAAAAATGCACTATAAATGTTTCATGTATTTTTTCAGATTTATAGGATTTTTTAGACTTACAAGTATTTTTTTGGTTTGCTATTCTTTTGAATGATTTTTATAAAGATATCTTGAATCAGAAGCTACGAAACAAGAAGTTTCATAGATTTAAGTATTTTTAACGATTTTTTATAAAAATTGTAGTAGGTTTGTGGTTATTTAGAATTTTTTATCATTTTTTTGCATTTATACGATTTGAAGGATTTACTGTAAAAAAATTTATGGATTTCCATGGTACAGATATCTTAAATTTGATACTAAAGAATTCAGAATTTTAATGATTTTCTTTTTATGATTTCATAGGTTTTTGAGAGATTCATATATACGTGGATTTTGAAGATTTTTTTCTTTTTTTAGTTTTTTATTGAATTTTGTTAGTATTACCAGAATTTTCAAATATTTTCAATATTTTCTAAAGTGCTACATAGTAGATTTCTGAGATCACTAAAAAATTCGAAGTTCAAAGAATCTTTCACATTTAAAGGGGCTTTTAAAAAAAATTTTCTCTTTGTATTTTTTTGAATTTTTTACCTTTTAGGAATTTTTTCCGTATTTTCAAGTACGTCTAAAATTTTTCATTATTTTTGAGCATTTTTTAAAGATATCTAGTATTTCTTTTAAATTATTTTGAAAGTTCCTAGAAATTTTTGCTTAGGGACCCGAAAGTTTCATTACTTTCTTACATTTGAATAGATTTTCTGGAAAACTTCATTTTTCAAAAACAATAGGTCTTTTACTCTTTTTCTTATTTTTGCAACATTCATACCATCTGTAGGATTTGCTGATATTTTTTCGAATTTTTCTATAAATATCTAGAATTTGATCTTATATGATTCCAGGTTATGTTAATTTTTAGCAATTAATACACATTTGAAAAATTTTGCTTACCTCGGTATAAGGTCCCTTCCTTATTTTCAGTATTCATAAAATTTAGCAAGATTTTATGGTATTTATATATATTTCTTGTATTTTTATGGATAGTCATACAGATTCCCCAAAATTGTTCACTCTTAGAAGTTGAAGACATTTTTCGTATCCAAATAGGTTTCCCACAAAGGTATAATTATGAACTTATAATTAATAAGTGTTTATCTCATTTTGTCGATATCTACACAATGCGAAGGATTTTCTGGTAATTTTTTGAATTACTGTATAAATTACTAGATATCGATGCTTTTGTTATTCAACGTTTATAGATGTTTAATATTTTATAGGTGTCTAGTATTTTAAAATATTTCTTGTATTTGTATGGATAGCTATACAGATTTTCAAAATTGTTCACTCGTAGAAGTTGAAGAAATTTTTTGTATTCAAATAGGTTTCCCACAAAGATTTAATTATGAGTTTTAATTAATTAGTGTTCATCTTATTTTGTTGATATCTATACAATTCCATGGATTTTCTGGTATTCTTTTGAATGACTTTATAGATTTCTAGATACCAATTCTCTTCTTTTTCAAGGTTTACAAACTTTCAGTATATTTCATAGGTGTCTAGTATTTTTGTTTATTCCTCGTTTTTTTTAGTATTTATAGAGCATTGGAGAATTTTCTAGTTTTTTCATGGATATCTCTCAAGATTTCCAGTACGCATTATTGTGGAATTTAAAATAAATTTTTCAGAAAATAGCATCTCAATAGATTATTTACTAGGACCTTCAGAATGTCGCATATTTTTCAAGGATTCATATGCCATTCGAAGATTACTAGAATTTGTATAGATTTCCGGAATAATTAAATCTACATTCATAAGAATCTTTCTAATTTCCAGTTTTTTCAATATTTTTTTCTGTTCATAAAATGTCGTAGAATTTACTAACAGATTTTTTTATTTTCACTTTTTTTTATAGATTCATACCCAGATTTCTAGAATCTCATCCTCTAGAATTTGAAATTCCATAAATTGTCCTGTTATTTATGACATTTTCTCGACGGAAACCCTGTTAATTGAGTAACGAAAAAATTATCAATTTACCAAACATGATCACCTCCATTCAAAAAAAAAAAAAAAACCCTGCCTTTATGCTCCACTCCCTTTAAAAACCAAAGACTCCAAACAACAACTTCAGAACCCCAACTCTCCAGAAATCCACAAAAATTCTCCATCAAGAACACATCCTTTCCACAAAACTCCCTACTCAAATCACCAACATTGTTGCACCACAGCGTCGCCAATAAACAAAATGAATATACAACCACTCGAGCTTGATAATTTATAATGATGGAGAAATTAACGCCTGTTGCAGATTAAAACAGATTAGCGGTATTGCAGAAGAAGATTTTGTTGGGGCCAGGCTGCTTGAAGGTTTCGCATAAACGGCCATGTCTGGAGCAATGGGCAGCGTAGGAAGGTTGTGGAACGAAATGGAGGAGAAGCGAGCTTGAGATAAACGTTCGCAACAGAAAAGGAGCCGAGAAAACAAGGATGCAAGGTGCTGGCAGTGTTTCGAAATGGGGAAAAAGATAGCGCTCGTAAAAGGTGAACGTGAAGTATACGAGCAAAACGGTTCTTTTGGCGACTGAACGGATTATACACAAGATGAACGGCCAGACGATGATTGTAACCAAATTCGCAATTTCTGCACAAATTTCAGATAATATGGTGAATTTTGTTTCTCAGATGATGAGACCTTTCATTGGGTGTCTTCAACATGTGGAATTTATACAGTATCCTTTTTTTTTCATTCCCTTCACAAAGTTCTAACTTTGTTTGGGGTTGGAAACTTCGTTCCCTTGTAGAGCCACGCCCGTTACATGATTTGCATGCAAGGGCCAGGATATAAAAATGTCGAGACAGGATATAGTAGATGAATATATTGAAGATCGCGCGCATGTTTTGTCACGAGAAGAAATTTACAGTGATGAATTTGTTTGAAGTGTCGTCAGTTATTTGAATACAGTGCCAACGTGCTTTTGCTTTCGTATGATGTAAGGATAAATGTTATTTCCATGGGAATTCTGAATTTCCATCAAATATTGCTCGGTGTTTCCATTAGATCTATTTAAAGACTGATTCCTATATTTGATCTTTATTCCATGTCTTTAGATACGCAGACGAAATTGCATATTGAAGTTTGTACATTGCTTGTAAAGTGAAGATGGAGTTTCTGCACTTCCAACACTATCCTATGGACATTGTAAATGCAATTTCGTTCCTTCTGTTTAATATCTTTTTTTTTTACTATTTATGTTATTTAAGCATGTTAATGCATAAGATGTACAAAACTAGTGCAAGGCCTTAGTTTAAGCTCCTTTTTGTAATTTACGTGTTTTACTTTTTTTAAAAAAACGTATTTAAGTGGGCGATGAATAACTTGTAATATCATCACAGGATTTCACTTCAACTTCACTCAATTTTGTTTACAGGTAAGTAAATTACAGCTGGATTCTTCTGAAAAAGAAGACAAACTTTTATTGCATTGCAGCTTGGTGCTTACTTAAATTCAGCTGAATGCATTCTGCATTCCAGATAGAATCTTGATTGATTTCAATGACAACCGTTATGAATGGCATGAAATTTATCTCAGAACTACCTGCAGATCATCTGGATTTCAGTTTTAGAAGTTTTTGTTGCATTTAAGTGCAACGTAATTTAAGGAACTAAAAGGATTTATTTTCAAAATAAAAGTAGCCATGTAAAATAAAAGGCTCATGCTGATTTTTGTTGCAATTTAAATTGCAAGCTTACAATTAGAGTAAGATTTTCTTTTTATTGTGCACACTGAGAAAAAAAACTGGTATCTTCTGACATATGTATGGTAAAAAGTTCTAGAATACTATAAATTTTAAAATAATATTGCAGGTTTTATGATATAAATAGAGATTTTGTTATTTCTATTTTCCTTTTTCAATTTCATTGTCGCTTTGCAAGTTGACGAGTAAGTCCCTATATTGTACACTGATATTGACCGGAATTTTCATCTACAACGATGATGGGCCTTTCCATTTACGTTACACTTGCTGTTCCAATTTTTGATCATATCACCTAATTATTCTTACTAGTAAGGGCTTAGTAAACACAGCATAAAAAAAAATTTGTAGTAATTTTACTGTACCGATACGAAAGTCAACAACCATTAGCTTGTGGTGAAATTTTACTATAATTTTACTATATGCAGTTGGAATTTTCCAGTTTATTTATAAGTACTAATATTCAATATTTTAATGAAATTTTCTTATTCAAGTGTGTGAAACATGAAAGAATAGTCAATTTGCAGTACAATGGTACAGGAAATTTCCGTATTTTTTTACAGTGCAGCCGAAAGCTAGAATTGATTATTTTAAATGGTGTTTTAACATTATAACCTGAATATATTATATTAACTCAAAGAAATCCCTTTTTTTCTTAAACTGTGATTTCCATTCCACTTACAACAAGTTTGTACCATGAAAATAGTTACATTGCACAAATTACAATATGTATGGCAGTTTTAACTAGATAATTTTAGAAAATTTGTAATTTACAAAATGCGAATTGTAATACATAAAATGTAATTTTTACTATACTATACACAAGTTGTATTATCTATGCTTAGTGATATATCAAATAAAATATTTTACTTTTTATCATTTGTTTTTTAATCAGTATTGTATGTATAAGTATATGTGTCACTAAAATTCATTTATTATGAAATCTGCAACATATTTTCTACTTTGTCCAATATAGTATCTATCATAATGTGACATACTAGAAAATACACAAAAATATAGCAAAAAGAACTGTACATATCTGAATACCTGCAGAATTGTATGTTATTTTTTAAAATCTGGATTAGTAGGGATAAAAATATGATATTGCAAAAAGTACAGAAAAGTATAGTATTAAACAAAATATGCATAGGAGTTTTCACAACAAAATAAATCTCACTACAATATTATTTGACAATTTTTACTACACATAATGAAAAAAGCTGCTTTACATGTAAGTATATGTATCACTAAAATTCATGTATTATGAAATCTACAATATATTTTCAACTTTTTCTTTTTCAATATAGTATCCATTACAATGTGACATACTAGAATATACACAAAAATATAGCAAAAAGAACGATACAGATCCGAATACCTGCAAAACTGTAAGGCATTTTCTGAAATCTGGATTAGTAGGAATAAAAATATGATATTGCAAAAAGTACAAAAAAGTATAGTAATAAACAAAATATGCATAGGAGTTTTCACAACATAATATATATCACTACAGTATCATTCCTGTATTCGAATTCGCAGTCAACATATTTTATATTATTCAAGTTAGTTCATCGTCGACGTTTCGATCTGTTTTAGACCCTTTTCAAGACCTGTATATAACAATCAAAACAATGGAATCCATCTCTATCTATTATTACAAAGTCGGTCGAATAAATCAACTTACGACATTAATGAATGATGAAAATAAATAAACGAAGATATAGTACAACAAAATTAACAGCCATACCCAGTGACAAATCAGAATATTTAAATAAATATCTATCAAAAAGTACAATACAGTATTGTCATGATAGCTATATTTTGTAAATTTTAGCCTATGACTTTGTATAATTCGCGTATGTGGTGTACGTCGATGAATTTGTTATTTTCCTAGTGTTCTTTTATAATTATCGTTTCTTCATATAAT
Organism: Platygaster robiniae; assembly: GCA_028476575.1. Lineage (NCBI taxonomy): Eukaryota > Metazoa > Arthropoda > Insecta > Hymenoptera > Platygastridae > Platygaster > Platygaster robiniae. The sequence goes on from CM052023.1 coordinate 32,002,108, forward strand.
TATACTTTTAATTTAGGCTGAAAAGCCTGTATAAAAGATGAAGACATTAAAATTCAATAACGAAGAAATAAATACAACACAAATTAATTTGTTGAGAACCGTTTCTCAGTTTGGTTTTCTTTTACAAGTAGGGCCAGCTATTTTTTATTCCATGCTTCCAGAAACTTTATTTACATCGATTTTAAAACACTGAAAATCCAGAGACCTCTAGCAGCTTGCGAATGAGGGAGCTTAATTCAAATTATTCACCGAATTAAGCACAAAACCCGTTACAGCCAGCAAAGCTGACCCTCGCAGGTCCTCTGTGGTTTATGCGGATGCAGATAATTTCGATTGGGGGGATTAGGTCCTGTCTCGTGTTCTCCGATGGACAAACATTTTGTTCTGGGAGGGTTTATTGCGTTCTGTATACCACAAACGAGAGGGTTGGGCTTCATAGGGCGAGGCTGCACGCGTGTGAAAACCAGATTCAGACAGTAAAAAAAGAAGGCACGTAATGGGGATGGTCTAGGAAGTGCATCTGGAATTTCATTATTCAGGAAGTCTGCACAACTAGAAGACTATACTTTTAGCTCTAGAAAATTATTTAGAGTCTTCGAAGTAACTATCTTCATTCATTCACTGGTTGGAAGCAACAATGTTAACGATGCCCTTATTTAAATAGCCTCTTACCCAGCAAGGTCACAGCACACGTAAGTCGTTTTATAAGCAGTAAACACACGCTCCTCAACGCATTGGACTCTCAGTCATGAGCTTTGAAACTAAGTACTTACATTCAGCAAATGGTATTTTTTTATGTAAAATCTCTATTTGGATCTTCAAGAGCCCTGCAGAGACTCTTAAGAAGAGATTCTATTTTTCTTCGGCCATTTTATTAACCCCAATAACTGATTGTGGGAAATAAATTCCATGTACTCCTTTCCATATGGTGGTTTACTTATAGCAACAATCCAAAACGTGATCAGGGTACATCACACTGCATTTACCTTACAAATACCAAGTTTCTTAAAAAATAATGAAGAAGAATTTATGCAGATTCCAGTTTGATTAAGCAACATCCATGACGTTTAATTATACAAAATCTTTGGCGAATTTCGTGAGATAGCTTGGGCCGTGAAATTTACGGGATACAAGTTTACCCCGGCGGATTGAGGGCCGAACAAGGAGAGCCGTATAATGGAAGGATCACGGAGAGTGGGATTATGGCTCGTCAGTGGGTGGCCCCCGATTAAATGAGCGGAGAGAGATTCAGCCGGGCTCTCAGATTTGCCCGTATCTCTGATCCTGCCGGTACCACCGCTGGTTTTCGACCGGGGGGATAAATGTAGCATGGGTATGAGAGAAAAACAGGATAGGACCAAGATGAAACACGTCCCGGAGCCTGCGCAGGCGTGTCTTGATCACGAGACGAATCGATGGCCACGGGTTGCTGACGCTCTTGCTGTTAAACATAGATGTTGCTGAGTTGGGGTTATTAAATATAGCACGTTGAGGGACATAGCGACGAAAGACTTAAATGGGAAGAAGGGGTGAAGTAAAATGTTGAAGATGTAAATATTTTTGGGCATGTATTCATTCATCAATCTAGATATATCGTCATCATATGGGCATTGTTTTTACATTGCTGAAGCTACGCAAAAAAGGAAAATCTGAACGCAGAGAGAAGGACGAAGAAAAAAAGATGAAGATGAGACACGAGGTCTAAAGAACAAGTAGTCTATAATACTATGTACACTGCACTCCTGAATATCGGAATAGATGTCTTCTAAGAAGAATCTAAACTATCCTGAAACTTATTTGTGTTGAACAGTATTCTAGCAAGTGACTCATTTAACTCATAATTAGTGACATGCCTTTTGACAGAAAAAAGCTTCCTTGATGAATCCCTAAGACAGACAGTGAATTTTTACTACAAATCTCAGAGCAATCAATATGGCCATTTTCTACTTTGAAAAGAAAAAGAAGATCATCCACTTGACGCCTTATAGATAACGATGGAATCCCAAAATGAAATTAAATTTATGAAAAATCGTGATCTGCGTATGTGTGAAAGGAAACATGAAAGATACATGATATTAAAAAGTAACATTCTTATTGTAGCAACATGATGTATGTTCGTGTGACACCTTAAACAGGCTTAGGAATTTCGGAAATGGTTAAGCTCTGGAGGTGGAAATATCTAACTCAACTCCTGGGTATTTGCGGAATTTTTTATCTACGACTAGGGGAAGTAAGATCGAGCAATAGTCTGTTGACCTGTTTGTTTATTTGGTATGATTGATAAGAAGGATTTTTTCAGAGTACATAGCTTTTATTAGGTTTAGTACCTTCTTTTCGTTTTCTTCCATGATTATTTGTCTTATTTTTATGCTTGTCACTCTAATGATGTGTCTGAATTATGTTGTAAATCTAGGTTTCGTAAAACTAGTGAATCCTATACATATTTTAACATTAAATTAAATGATAAATATTATTTTTTAGATAGGTTTGTGATGCCTAAGCTTTTAATTTTCAAAAAATATAATTTTCTTAATGAAATTACAGTATTTCATGACTTCGGTCTTATAGTATGAATTTGCTTAGCAATAATGCCATTTTAAGGATTATCTCGTACTGTATAGATTTCTGAATAGAACTGTACAATTCGAAGTTCAAAGGTTAAAAGTTATAAAGGTTTTTAGTATTTTCATAGGCTTTTTAGAAAATTATACCTATGTGTATTATACAAATTGATGGTATTTTAAGGGTTTCTTTAATTTTAAGTAGTTTTTTTGAATTATTTTAATAGCTTTCTAGTATTTTCAGTAACTCCTATATAGATATTAAAAAAATGATGTTTCATGCTGTAAGTTTAAGTATATTTTTAGAATATTGGTAAATATTTCAGAAAAAACTATTCAAATAGATTTCTAACACTTTTAGCAGTTTTAAATCTATTTTCTTCATTATTTTCACAATCAAAGGAATTTTCTGGTATTTTTTGAAAATTTTTTTGCCGATTTCTAGGGATCGGTATCTCGTATTAACAGGTTCCTAAATTCTTATTTCTTTCATACATTTTTTGGAAATTAAATCCACATAGATTTATTTATTTATTTTTTTATTGGTTTGACTGCTGGTATAATAAATGATTTTTTTTTTTTTTCAGTGTCTATGACATTTTCAAAGATTTTCTTACGTTTTTTAAGATTTCTAGTATTTCTGTGAATAGGAGAAATTTTTAGACTTTGAAGCTCCAGAATAAAAAGTTTAAAGAGTTTCGTGTATTTACATAGACTTTTCTTGAAATATTCTCTTGATGAATTTCAAGTACCAATGCTTTTTTTCGTGTTTTTTTCCGTAATTGAAACAATATAATAGATTTTCTAGTATTTTAACAGATTCCATATAGATTTCTAAAGTTTTGTGTTCTTGAATTCAAAGTTCTTAAGATTTTTAATATTTTCACATATTTTTGATTGAATTATATTCACACTGATTTACAGTATGGACTACTAGTACTTTAAATAGCTTGTTTATTTTGTACAACATTTAAAACTCCTCATTTGACACAACATTTAAATCCTCTCGAATTCAGGCTCAAACAGATAAAATTTTTATGTTACATTATTTAAAAAACGGTATCTTCATTGATTTTAGGTACTTGCAATTTTTTTCTCACTTCTTTAATATTTAGACACTTTTGAAAATTTTCTAGAATTCTAATGGATTTTCAAACAGATTTCCAAAATTTGTTACTGTAGGGTTCTAGGTTTTATAAACTTTCAGTATTTTTAAAAATTTCTCAAAAATATCATTCATATACAGATTCATAATATTGTTTGGACTGCAAGTATTTTTTATTATTCGTAGATTCTTCACTATTTATCTAATTTTGTCGAAATTTTCTGGTATATTTTTAGATAACAATTTTTTTTTCGGAATGTATCCAAAGATTTCAAGAATTGAGCGGTCCAGAATATTAAATTATCCAGATTTTCAATGTTTCAATAAATTTTTTAGAAAACATCATTTTCAAATTTTTCTAATACTTTCAGTATTGTCACATATTTCTTCAGTAGTCATACAATTTAAAGAATTTTCTAGTGTCTTACTAAATATCTATATATATTTCTAGGATTCGATGCTCTAGTATTCAATTAGAGTACTTTGACAAATATTTAGAAAATTATATTTACGACAAATTGAAACCACTATTTTATATATAAACTGCTAATATTAAAAGCATTTTTCGTATTTTTCTGTAGTCTCTAAATTTTGTAAAATTTTATCATAATTTATTACGAAACGAATCCAATCACAAAAACTCATAAACTTACATACTTTCATTGCTGCAAAAATGTGGACTCTTCTGCAATAGTTAAATTTTATTTTTATGCATAAACTGATTACACTAAAGTTTCATGAAAAATATACCTCATGAAAAAGATCTTTTTGGGAATAATTCTGGTTCGCAAAGTACGAAAATACCTGTCATATTGTTTTTCCAAAGAAGTGTTTTACAAAACGTCTTATGTTTACGCATTCACTTTTTTCGACTTTCAACACCTATAACTCAAAAACTACTATTTTAAATTTTAAAAATGGTGAATCACTGTAAGGCTAACAAGTATACCTTGTGAAGAAAATAAATTTCATGTTAATAGAATTGATGGTTTTTGATGTTTCTGAAAATAACTAAAAAAAAAAGGTAAAAATCATGTTATTCGCTAAATTTTTGAGAATGCTTCTTTGGAAACATGAATGGCAGTTATTTTCATACTCAGCGACTTTAAATTTGTCTAAAAAACTCATTTTTCATGAAGTAGTCGCGATCATCGAAAAATTTGTAGGTAGCCTTATGCTTGGTCCTTCTCATACTCTCTTTCTCTCTCTCGCTCGAGATGAAATCGATTTCGTACAAAAGGGGAACGCCAGCAAACGTTCGAATCCTGAACCTGAAGGTCCTTTGAGGATTGTCGGTATTCTACAAAAGATTCCTACAAAAATCCTTCCTTACCATGACACTCCTGTCTCTACAACTTACAATATTTCAGAGTGTAACTTTACCAAAAATTCTATTATTTGGTTCATAATAACACAAAAATAATCAAATTTTTCATATGAAAAGACATACTTCTGTAATGATCATCACTGAAGAAAATGACCTGACATTTTCCCTTTTAATACCAAATTTTCATAACGTTACCTACATGTGCTGTTCATAGTATTTTCTTTTTCTAGTTACAGCACTTGGAAAACAAGGAATTTTGTTACTTTTTTTTATTACACGTTGATACAGGAATAAAAATATCTTCTTTTTAATACTTCGGTACACGAAAAAATACATAAGATAAATGAATATTAATCGATAAACACCTAAGGAAAATATTTGAAAGGCAAATGAAAAAGATACCTTTTTTGCAGAGAAATTTATTAGATATTCCAGATGTAAGAATAATTATTTATAATCGAGGAGAATAAATATACATTTTATATGTTCCAGGTCGTCAATTCTTATTAGAAATAAGTCACTTAATTTCATATTGATCATATAAACAAAATTTATGTTCATACATGAAATAATTAGTACAATAACCATAGAAATTGAATGAGGAAGAGTTGACAGAGATAAATTCAAAATATACAATTTTTTTTAAAAATGGGAAAAATTATATTCATCATCACATAATATATTTCGTTACGAACACGACATTTGAGTTTGATCGTAAAATTATTACCATCTTAACGTGTTATTTTGATGTCTACGAGGTTTGCTATTATGAATGTGTAAAACAATCAACCCCGATCGTGAAATCACAGAGTTATCAAGGATGTATATGACAACCAACCCCCTGACAGCTCATCAGACTTCGGTCATCAAAATATGTTTTAGTAGTTTGATCAAGTTCTAGAAAGATGAATGTTCTTTGATTGTTTATTTTTTGATTATTCCTTGTTTCTGTGGACTGTATTTGTATGATTTTGTCGGATAATGACTGACAATAATTTTGTTTGTTTGGACTTCTGTCGCCATCTTGACTTTTTTATTTTCTCTCTCTCTTCATTACAATGCCGCCAACCCACTCGACTAAAAAGAACTTAACTAATACTGCCAACAAAAAAAAATAATCATCAAACGTCACAACAATGAAGTACGAAAGTTTTCCATGTTTTGATGAGTCTGTACGTCTCTGAAGGTATTTTTGGATTCATGTTATTGATTATCTCTGATTATTTTAATTTTCAAACGTGACACGTCCCGGACGTCAGTACATATGGATGTTTGGTTATTCCTCTCTTGACTCAATGTTATATTATAACTGAGTTTTTACATTAAATTAGAGATTAGACCGAAATAATTTATATCTAACATCTAACAAAGTGATTCTGGAACTTTGTAAGGGACAAGAAACTGTTGTCTGAAACGTAGTGTTTTTAACACAATATATATTATTGACTGGCAAGGTCGTCTTTTTATCCACACTTTGAATTCAATAAATGCCAGTGAAGAATCATCATTGACGATGTATTCATTTCTTATGAATTAATAATGAACTATATTCATCCAAATTCGATTATATTTTATGAAAGTGAGAAAAATAATCACATTCTAGGATGCAAGAATCTAGAAAACTGTAGTCACTCTTTAAAAGATTGTTAATGGCATCGTTCCATAAAAAAATATCATTCCCGGAAAAAAAAACAGAGTATCTTTTCAGTCTCTAAGGGTATCTTGAGTCTTAGAATGAGTATCATCGAGTCTCCTAGAGTATTCAAGAATATCGAAGGAGTCTTCAAAAGTATGCAAGTTTCTTTATTGAATATTGCAGTATTTTAGTACCCAAATCGAAGACTCTTGTCTCCCTTAGGTCATTTTTTCATGACCACAGTCTTTGATAATCTCTCAAGTATTCATTTTGAAGACTATATTCTTAGATTCACGCCGATTTTTCCGAAAATCTGTCTTCATTTCCAGATCATTAAAGACGAGTATCACGCTTGTTAATTTTTCGAGCCTCAGCAACCTTCTATTTCCAAAATTTAAATATACATTTCAAGAATTTTGAACTCTAGAATTTGAACATGATAAAATTTCACGTGTTTTACAGGATTTTCCAGAAAACAGTGTTTCGATAGATTTTTGCTTATTCCAGTACTTTTCGTATTTCTTCAGTTTTTCTATTATTTCAAGAATCGTTCATTATTTTTATATATGTCTGTTTGAATTTCTGGAATTCGAAAGATTTTCGATGTTTTATATATTTACACGTATTTCTCATTATGTATTTTCTTTCTGTATTTATCAGTATTTATAGAATGCTGTGAAATTTTCGAGTCTTTTGAAAGATATCACTTTAAATCTTCAGAATTAGACATATTGAAAGTTCGAAATTTCAGTAGTATTAGATCGATTTTGCAGAAAACAGTTTCTTTATAGATTTAGAGTGCCCTTAATATTTTTTGTAATTTTCATACAGTTTTACGATTTAAAAAATTTTCTAATATTTTCATAAACGACTATTAACATATATGTGGCTTCCTGCCATGACAGAGAAAGTCACTTATGCCATAAGGCTCATTTCACATGATATTCTGATGAAATTTTGAACGTTATAGGATGTGCGACTTTCTTTGTTATGTCGGGAAGCCATAGATATATTTTCAGAATTGAAAGCTCGAGAAATTAAAGTATCTTGAATTCTAGAATCACATAAATTTTTGAAGAATCAAATAGCATGAAAATAATTAAAATCTAGTATTTTGAATATTTTTCCAATTTTTTCGCCAATTTACAAATTGCTAACATTGTTTTAGATGCTCTCATTTGTTAAAGACTAAGGTATGCTCAAGGGAGGCCTAAATCTTTAAAACTTTCAAAATTTGATTTTTCATAACACATGAGACTTGAAAATATTTTGGAAAATTCAGATAATACATTTTTCCGTTTTAAGATAGGAAAATTCTAGAAATGATAAAAACTGGTATAGTTCATACTTACTTTTTCAAAACACATTCCTAAATAAAATCTATGGACTATATCCATCAGTAAGACTTGTTGTTGTAACATCTTTTTATAACTTTCCAACGCTCCTTATTTTTATCTTGATGTAAGAGATAATGGAAGAATGACCAATCGGAGCCAATAGTGCAATTTTTCACCATATTAATTTCATATCCATTTTACAGCATTGATCAATATTTCGACCCTTATCCATCATCAGGATCCTCTCAACAAGAAATTTCACACAATTAAAATCATAAAATCCCCATCGAATGAATATAACAAAAAAATTTCCTTACTTACATCATCAATCTATTTCATAAAATACGAGCCAACTTCCAAAAAAATCTGAGTCGAGAAAGGACTATCATTGAATATCTTTATTCATCGTTTTTATTAGTATTTTATCGGTATGAAATTGATGAACGAATTTTGAAGGAGAAATTTAAGTTTACTCAGAACTCCTTTAAAATTTTTTCAGAACTAAAACATATTTTATCACAATAATATAATCGAACTTGATTCATCCTTCTCTTCACATTAAATACCAACCCCCCCTTCTTCCACCTTTCACCACTATCATTTTCAAGAGGAATCGTAATCACTCTTCAAACGTCTTCCTGAACATTTCGACTCAACCCTCCACCTCTTTGAGCGTAGTTTCGTGTCTCATGAAACTTGCATTGGATTCGATCGTGCTCGATGGATTTCGCTATAATACTCTCACCATGACGTAATGTACGCAAGTGTTGCCTGCGCGCGCAGAAATTTTTCATCATGGCTGCTGCTCTGGAAGGAACGCGTGGAGAGGGACTTCCTTTGACGGGAATACAGGAAGGGATAAATTTTCGTAGCGAGGTAACGCGATTGGTAAGGATCTTCAGGGGAGAGGCCTTGGCATGCGAAGGACGAAGGCAGCCATCATGGATTTCAACATGGCTCTGACATACCCCATAGTCCCTAACCCCACTTTACTCTCCACCGAACACGCTCACGAATAATTCATCTCACGCATCGATCCGAGCTTTCTCGTGATAAAAAATGACTTGCCTGCTTGCCATTGTGAGAGAGGATTGGAAATTCAGCCAATTTTAGGTAGTCGTAATTTAAAGATTAGGACTGACGTTTGGATAATGTGACTGCATGGTGTAAGGTGTCTGACAGTCTTCGGCGGAATAAGATAAAGAAAGTTTTAACAAGAAGTTGAAGTTTAAGTTAACCTCTTTTGACAATATAGTATTGTACCATGGTATTGTAATAGTAGATATACGTTGTTATCAAAATTACAAGATGCATTGCATTTTGTATAATAAATCTTTTTAACTTTCTGCAGTGTAGTATTCTACATTCTTACACTCCATACTTCAGAAATGAAATTGCCAGTTTTGATTGCTCAAACTGCATTTTTGTTAGAATAGGCATGATCGAATTTTCAGTTGCTTCTACTGAAAACAAAAGTTGGAACTGCTGAGTAAATAAACGTTCTCTTGCGGCCTTTGTATATGTTACTTATAAAAACGGATATTTTCACTTCCCACCACTGAATTTTTCAGTTATGATTAGAGCTATGATAGTCATGCAAATGCATATTTTCATTTTTAGGCCAAAATCAAAGTTTTAGAAACGAAAGGACTTCGTGCGTAAATATCTATGAAGATGTTCCCTCGATCTTGAAGGCAATGGACAATGAAGAAGTTTCAATCAAGTTTGAAAAAATCTTAGCTCGCAACGTTGGGTACAACGCTTTGGTATAAATTAAAGATATTCTTATCTGGCACCTGCGAAATAATAGCGTTTCCAATGAATATGTAACAGCATTGTCACCATCCAAGATTGAGTTCTTCAAATTTGCTAACGTAACTTCGATGGATGTTGAACGTTCTTTTTGTACTTACAAATCTGTTTTAACTGAAATAAGGCGATCTTTTAGTGCAACAACGAAACTCTTGTGAAAATTTATGTGAACAAAAAAAGGCGATCTTTCACAACATGATCATCTCAAACATCACCTCGTTTTGACTTGCATCAACGATTAGTTGTAAATATTATGTGGGCAAAATAAAAGTAGATTAACCAAAATTCAACAAGAAAAAGCCTTTTTTCACGTATTGATAGTTACGTTATGATATATGGATTCCATGTATCATAACGTCATAGAAACATGAATAATATTATCAGTAATTATATATTTAAAAAAAGGACAATACAAGTGTTCTAATGTGTCAAAAAATTTAAAGTGTTTCTAATAATGCGTAAAAAAAGTGAAAAAAAAATCTTTTTATTCTGTCATTATCATTGAAAAAATACTCGTAAGTAGAGGGTGCAATATTATCTTTTCATCCAAAATTTTTTCACTCAATTATTGTTTCAGGTAGGTAAAAAAAGATTTTAATTATGTGAACTCGTGTCTTTTTAAAAGCAACTGGCCAGAACTAGTTACTTCTACTATCTAGAACTAGATCATGAACGTGTTACATCTTTAATAAAAATTCTGTTTTTCTTAACAGAAACTAGCTGCTCTTTTTTCTTCGCCACCATTTTTACTTGGGATGGAGTGTTGCACTGTAGGACACCTTTTCACTTGATCACCTTTCTTTTGTCCATTCTACAATATGAAAGCAACGAATCATCACAAGACGAGACGCCATTATGGCGCTTCAAAAGTTACCTTTAATGAATAAAATAAATCTCTTGGTTTAGCTACAATAAATAAATTTGTTAGTTTGTATTTTTTTTATTTTTTATTTTTGCCATTCCAAATTCGTTATGTTCAGTTTTTTGTGTCGTTTGTATTATACATATACAGGGTATTTCCAATTCCCCGCGCAAAAAATAAATATATGATTCCTTATAGAATTTCAGTTAAGTTCATTTAAGTTTTGTGAAGAGCGGCAAAGGACTTTTCGACTCAGAAAAATATGAAGAATTTATTGTTTGGATTTGAATGATTTCGATCTCAAACTAACAGATATGTCAATTCACAACTCATTATTATATAATCAACATGTTAACTATCAGTTCACTGATAAAACCATAATATATTTACAAAGTTTGAATAAATGATTACTTTTGTGTTAATATGTTAGGAAATAGTCTAATAAGAGAAGAATACAGAAATACAAAACACAATCATTTCTCGCCGGAATCGCCAAATGGTTCAGTCAACTTGACGGTCTTGTTTGACACGTGCAAGCTGACAAATATTAGCACTGCGATTGAACAAACATAGATCGACATCATCAAACATGTTTGCGCTCGCCCAAAGACAAAATTACCGACTGTTTTCTCTTTGAATCATTTCAGCGACGTAGACCTGCATTAAGAAAAAAAAAAGTTTCTAAGAAAAAAAATTAGTAAGACTTAACCGAAAAATTACAGTATTACATTGTATTTTTTTTTTTATAAATAATTTTTGTCTGGAACAGTTTTTCTAGGATGTATGAAAATATAAAATTATCCTTATTCTATGTTAGTTTTGAATTATGTGTATCATATTCGGAATTCCAAGAATTTTTACAAATTTAAAAACATGAGAGAATTAAAATATCCTCTAGAGTTCAAAATTATTTCAAAAATTTTTATGATTTTCTTCTGAAATATTCATCATAACGTTTTATCTTTGAAAAAAACTCCTTTAAAATTGAAAAAAATAAGAAAATTTTGATAAACTGGTGAAAATATCTATTCAAAACTATCAATACATCCTTCAATTTTCAGTAATTCAAACGTTCAATAACTTCACATTCAAGAAAACCTAAAAACCTCCAATTATCCAACCTCTCAACAAAAGGTCATCTGCTTCTCACGTATAACAACTCGACTGCTGTATAAATTATTTATTTATTACAGTCATCATTTCACAGAAAACGTAACAAGCAGTTCGTAGCTATTATATTTGTTTGGGCAGAGTGAAACATCTGATGATCTCACATTCACTTTACTGCCTTTTAAAGACCAAAGAAAGCGAAAAATTTTTAATGATGGCACCTGACGTTGCGTGTTTTACATGTAAATATTTTTCGCGTGCCCTAAGATCGCAACTTGAGGTGTTAACGAGCAAAAAAATAACCTTACTTTATGGAGCTTGATTTGTGGCTGCCATTACATTCGCCATAATTTTATTGTAATCATTGTTACACATAACCATTACGTATTACGAGCTCCCGGTTCAATGAGTTTAAGTTCTTTCAAACATTGCGTGAAAGTCTCTTTATTCTTCATGAAAACACGTGATTTTGTTATTTCGCAGAAACCATCTAAACAATTGAATTATTTTTTTATGCATATACTTTTATGTGTAAAAATATCGAAAATTATCTCGTATTATAATCTTTATTTGAAATAATTTTGGAAATTTTCTTTTTTTTCATTATTACGAGACACGGTCGAATTTCAACCATCGTAAAGTACGTTTTTCTGAAAATGTCGGAAATTATTATTCCTTAGTATTTTTCGTCTGTATTCAAGATAATACAGAAGATTTTTTTCCTACGAATCCAAAAATGAATCCAAAAAATCAGATAAAAAGCTTATGACATCTTCAAAATTTTATTAAGATCAACTTTCATTCTTGATAAATTTCGATGTTGAAACGTCAGAAATTTATTTCATTGGACTAATACATCATCGAGGTTTAAATAAAACGTAACCCTACGATTTTTTGGGCAACTCAAGTTCCTTGGGCCAGAAATCTTGGGGCCTATCGCTTTCACTAGAGAAACCTCTCGGGTCCTTTTTTCCCAGTAGAGCAATAACCAACCCAGATGAAAAAAAGCGTCCGTTTCAGTTCAGGGGCCGGGTCAATTATATTACGCGGAACAATTTCCAACAAGGGTCATAAATCTGGCAAATGTGAAATCTAGCAAAGGATTGTCCCGAAATAAAACGTTATACCATGATGCTTTATATAATGTCTTTCATCGAGGAACTCTTTTCGTTTATTGCATTTATGGCTGCAACATGTCCTGGAAATAAAATTTTAATAAGATAAGGATTTAAATTATAGATTGCTTGATTCAGGTGAATTATGAGGAATTACGCTGGTAATAGTTGGAAATTATTGTTAACTTTTTAAATGAGATATGAGTTTGTTGGAGAAGGTTCTTTGTTTTTGATGCAGTCACATCTGAGATGTATTGGAATTGCGGAGAAATTTTTTATAAAAGGGGGGGGAGCACAAGTGTACAAAGTATAAAAAAATATTTATAAGTACTTGCGTATTTTTTTAAGAGTATGAATAATTTTTGTAGCATTATATAATTTTTATTCAGTGCAAGTATTTTTTGTATTTTTTAGTATTAACGCAATTTGAAGAATTTCCTGGTATTTTTCTGCATTCCTGTGTAGATTTCTTGAATTTATTGTCCTGAAATTCACATTTTTAGCATATTTCTTATTTTATTGTACGTACTTCGTAGGTTCCTTTTTTACAATATTTATACAATTTGTAGAATTATCGATATTTTCATAGATTCAAAAAATAATTTTCAAAATTAAAGTATTCAAGAAATAAAGTTCGAACATTATCAGTACCTTACAGATTTCTGAGATTTCTAGTTTTTTTTTCGAATTTCTGTTATTCACTCAAATTCGTAGGACTGTGTAGAATTTGAAATTTAATTTTTTGTATATTTAACAATTGTTATTAAGATTTTTTTAAAACATGTCGTTCTGCAATTCGTAATTTGGTAGATTTTGAATATTTCATTGTTTTTCTTTTATAAAGCTAGTTCCCTTTGGATATCTTTAGGAATATGTAATAATTCTTTTACTTTTAGACCCTAGGTATTTTTTTCTACTCTTTTTACACTTTGTAAGATTTTCTAGTGTATCTGAAGTTCTCTACACAAATTTATGGAGTATAATGATTTAGAATAAGAGTTTTTTAGATTTTTGGTATTGAAATATATTTTTTAAAAACACAATCTCTAAATACTCCAATATACCATGGATTTCAAGTGATTATATGAATAATCATATTTTTCAATATTTATAACATTTGAACTTTTTTCAGTTTATTTTAATGGATTTCTATAAAGGTCCCTGAAAAATCAGTACCGTAAGGTTCAAAGTTTCAAAGATTTTTAGTGATTTTATTTAGATATCTAAAAAATATTATTACATCACTTTTCACTATTCTATGAATTTTTATTATTTTCATATTTTTTTGTAACTTTTAGTATTTAAAAAAATTTCAAGACTCTTCAGCATTTTTATGGAATTTTAGTATTCTCATGAATCGCTACATAGATTTTCGAAATTTAAAACTCTAGAATCCAGAGTATAATAGATTTTGAGTATTTCATAAAATTTTCAGAACACAGTTTATTTATGAATATCTTAGATTATTACGTATATTCCTTTTTGATTCATTATTCTCCGTATTTTTATATTATTTATACAATTTGAAGGATTTTCTGGTATTTTTAGAGATTCCCACAAACTATTTTTGAGTTAAAGGATATTAAATAATTGTTTCGAAAATTTTTAGTATCTAATGACATTATGAGGCATTAGAGCACGTACAAAAAAAGAATGTGAAGTAATTTTAACGAAATTTTGTACAGTAAGTGGTATAAAGGTATAAAGTAAAATAAAAAAAAAAGAAACAATCAATTCTAGAACTCTGTACAGCAATGCATAAAACTACTAGAAATTAATGAAAAAACAAATGCTTGAGAATCAAAGACATTTTGATCATACTAAGCAATAGAAGAAAAAATTGCTAGAAATCTCTTAAATGCCGAAAATTCACGTTTGTAAACTTTTCTCGAAAATCTATGAAATTTAGAAGAATCTATAAAACTTTTAATTTTCGACAGTCAAATTTTATAAATTTTTGCAGGAATTGTCTAGATAACTTGAAAAATCCTTTGAACCTATATAAATAATTCAAAATTTAAAACTCAAGAAGCACAAGAAATCCATTTGATACTGACACATCTTTTAAAATACAGTTTCCTCAAAAAATTATCAAAATGCATCAAATCTTTGAAAATCTTGATTCTAGAGAAATAAATTTTGGAAGTCTATACAGAAATCTCTAAAAATAAAATATAATCCTTCGAAGTGTAAAAACTAAAAGAACATACGAAAAACACTTTTAATCATAGAATAATGTTTAATACTATATATTTATGAAAATATACTGTTCTCTCAATAAAATTCCAAAATACTGAATTCCCCCATACGATTCTCGTATATATGCCTATTTTAAATAGTAAATACAGTTTTATTTTCACCATACCATTAAGGACCACATTACTCCTAATTGTTATTATACTTAACACGATGCTTAGATACTTGAAGCTTGTAAAATATTGCAACCTAACTCGTGAGACTAAAAGCAAAAGTGGCCGATATTTCGTTACACCGCCTTTGAAAAGTAATCGCGCGTGTTTCTCAATTGCTTTTTTCAAACACCAAATAAATGAAAAAATTTGTTTGTCCTTTTGCCAGTCAGAAAAAAAATCCCGTACTTGTCAAAGACGACATATAGTCAAACAACGTAAATGTAATTTTTTTTAAATAGAGAAAAATTCATTACATAACGAGATAAACAATTTCGTCAAAAAAAATCAAAAGACGATTCTCATCACACCAATATATTTCAATTATAGAACCTAAGATATATTAAATTCATTTACAATTCAGTTATTTTCAAACTAAGATCAAATTAAGTTAAATTAAAATCCAAGTCTTTTTACAAGAAAATGATTCAACTAACTTAAGACTAAAATAGAAGTAAATATAATTATAATTAAGTGACTAAAAAACTGAATTAAATTAAATAAAATTATAAAGTAAGATGATTTCACACCAAAAATAGAGCGAAACTCAGGAATACAAATTAAAATCCACGAGTGACGTGAACTTCCGTTTGCGGCATAAATCGTTCCCGCGGGTCAAAGTAATCATTTCGTGAAGTGTTTTGCATGCATCGTGATAAAAAAAAATAGCGCACGACGGGTACGGCTCGAGTATTACAATCCTCGACTTCGACTTGGGCTGTAATCTTCACGCCTCGCTGAGATCGCGCACATCCGATACTTCAACGCAATCCATGTACTATTTGTGAGGGGAGAGAAATGATCCTACTTCCTGAGTGAATAATAGAATATTTTATTAAGGAAGTTTCAGCCTAACATTAACATAATAAAAATAAATAAAGTAGTTTAAACGTGATGTATAAGAAAAAATCGATGAATGGTATGAAATAATATAAAAATTCGTGATAAATTTATCGATAAATTCAATTTGAAATGATTTTTAACGTAGAAAGCTGATTTTTTGTTATTGAAAACAAATGCAAGAGAAATTTTTCAAAATTAATATTTACTACAAATTGAAATTTTATATAAGTTGGACGAATTTTAAGGGAGTTCAAGTAATACTTAAAATGTTTGAAAAATGGAACAACGTTAAGAATTTTCACCATCGGAAAATTGAGAGGAATTCGAAAAATTAAAAGAATATTTGGTCATTGTGACGAATTGTTCTATACTAGGAAAAAAGAAAAAAATTTCATGAAACTACATAAACTGTGTGAGATGATTGGAATTATCAAAAATCATAAAAAAGTTTATCTTATGCTAATCATGAATAGTTTTGAAAATATTTATTTATTTGTAGATTTTTCAAATTCTGGAACTTCAAGAAGCACATTAAATGTTATAGACCGTCAGCAACTTCAAAGATAATTCAAATTTGGAAACATTGGTATACTTTTTGGAAATTTTTATAAGTTTTTTAGTTCGTGAAAAATTTCGAAAGTTAGGAAATGACAAAAACCGTGTGTGATGAAAGAGATCTTTTGAAAAATAAAAAAAAAAAAAAAAAAAAAAAAAAAAAAATTAAAAAAACAGTTCTGTTGATTGTGCGAATACAAAAAGAAATGTATGAAAATTATATTTTTTAAGTCATATAACCAAGTTATAAAAAGTACCTATTACGGAATTTCCAGAAATGCAATTAGGTACCCTTTCAATTTTGCAAATTACAAAAAAATACGAAAAATACTTTAATAAAAAGGAATATGTACAAGGGAATAATATAAATTCCAATACTGTGGTCTAAAAATTACTCTCAAAAATTAAAAAATTGATAATATTTTTAATTCATGAGCTTTAAATTATAAAAATATATGTTCCTGTCAATGAACACATTGAAAATCTATTGAAATGCTAGAAAGTCTTTAAAAACATTTTTTTAACTAAGAATAACGATGAATGATAAGAAAGCATATCATAATTAGTAACATAAAGTTATGTGCATGTTTTCTTCTTAAAAATCAATCGAATTATAAAAATTCTATTCAACTTCGAACCTTAAAGCATAAGGTTCCAGAAATTCAAGATTGTAATATCGTTCAAATTGTCAAAACACTGTAAACGATACAAAAAATAAGAAAAATTCAAGAGAGGAATGAAAGATCAAAAATTTGGAAAGAGCGTGCTTTCTAAAAAATCCAAATAAACACTAAAACTCTTCAAATTTTCATTTCAGATCAACAAACTTTAGTATTCTATCTCAAAAACCCAAAAAAACACTATAATATACTTCAAATTGTAAAAATAATAAAAACGAATACGAAAAGGACTAAAAGTTACATAAATATATATAATCGAAGATTCCTATAAATAACATATTTTCCTAAAAAATATACAAAACACTGAAAATATATTACACTTTGAATTCTTGAACTTCGAATTTCGAAAATATGGTGATCTATAAAAATATGGAAAATCCTAAGAAGTAAATTTTAAGTAGCGTAAAATAACTAATACCAAAAAAGAGTCCCTTATTATAATTAGTAATTTCGTACCACTGTAACCTCAAAGAACATACAATAAGTAACGTTTGTTTTTACAAAATATTTCTCAGACTCGAAATTCAAGAAATCTTCCAAATGTTTAAAAAATAGATTCTCCATGTCAATGCGTAACATCGGTTATCCTTCAAATTGTGACATAACGGTGACAAATTATTTGCAAATTCACTGAATCATGCATAAGAATCACACCAAACGAACCAGCTCGTACTCAACCGTCGCGTAAGAAATTCTATACCAAAATGGCTAGAATATCACATATAACTGTCAATTGTGAGATCAAAGTTATGTGAAATGACATATTTTCTGGTCTTAAGATGAAGAACTATCGTTATTTCCGAAATTCATGTTTATATTCGTTTTATTCTAAACTTTTGACGTTGAACACAAATATTTTTTAAGGACCTCTATTTGCAAGAATCATTAGACCTCCCACGTGCACACATTTCCTATAACTCAAATATTAACCGTCCGTTGACTCTAATTAGAAAGTTAAGCAACCTTATGAAGATCTTCAACATACCAGGATGCTATTGCATTGACGTGATATTTCGAATAGTTTCCATATAAATTAGTGATTTAAGGCTCATTTCCTCTTATGTGAAAGTTATTTCGTTTTTCAGTAAGGTTAGGAAAATACTATAATGATCAAAAAATGTTTTAACGTCATTTGGATGAACACTTTTTTTGTTTTTCTTCAACTTTTTCTTCTTTTCATGTTTTGTGACTTGTTTTCCTCTTCCCAACATTTCTTTGAGTTCGTTTTTCATCCTTTTCATAATTTTTGTCAACACTATACCGAGATTCTCAATTATTCCATATCAGTTCTAACCACTTCACTGTCAACATTTTCCACCCAATTTTTCGATCCTTCGTAGAAAGAACAATTCCTTCTTCTTCTTTATTGCAAAATTTCTTTTTTTCAAGCTTCCAGTCTAAACATTTCAAATCCTAACAACTCTGTCCATACCTCACATCCAACATGGGCCCAGAAACTCGGATTTTTCCACCGCCGCCGGCACAAAATTAACCCACGGAAACATTCACTCACACAGAATCCCAAAATCCTTAGAAACACGAAATTTTTCCATTACTTTTCTTGTAAAAGACATTTAAAAACGCGAGGCGCGCGGCTGACAGTTCCGCGGCAGTGGTGCCATCTGCGGAAACCAAAAGTACGGTAGAGGGGGTGAAAATTCGGTATTTTCACTGTGTTTATTTATTTTTTTAGCATTTTTTTCGGAGGGTTTGTACTCTTGGTTGGGAATGAACGGCGAGTTACATGTCCCCGTGAAACAAACCGCGCACTGAGACGCGCTTTGTGCGCAACGGCGGTGTTTCACTCCCGCAAATTCCGCCCCTTTCGCGTTCTTTCCCCTCTCGCGAAACGCCCATGCCACAGAATGTCTTGAAAAGGCACCATGTAGCTTCTTCTATTATCCTTGCTTATCTGCCATCGGCCAATCGTTGTTTTTTATAGCTCTCTCCGATCTTGAATATCATCTAGACGATTAGCAGCCCTCCACATCCTCCATATCCTCGAGGATATGGATCGCCGGGCGCCATTTTTTCGAGGAACATGGCGAGATCGACTCTTAAGATTATAGGAAAGAGAAAATTTTTTTTGAAATCTGTGCCGATTTTCTATGGAGGGGTGAACTTGGATGGCCAAAGAGGCGATGTGTATTTATTTTGAAGTATCAATGAATTTTTATTGTAGCATAGTAACATTTTAAGAATCGATTTGCAAGCTCAGGATTTCACCTTTTCATTTCGTTTTTAACGTTTTTAAGTTTTATGTTAATTATTTTGAGGATCGGCTCGTATTTGTAAGAATTTTTACATTGATTTCTGGGATTCCTTGGATTCAAGGTTTTGGTTGATTTTTAGTGTTTTCATAGATTTTTAAGACACTTCTTCGCAAGATTCAATAAAGAATTTGTATTTTATGTATTTTTGGTTTCTAATGCAATTTATCACATTTTTAAGCATATTTTAAGTTAGAATATGTTAAGTTATATTTTTGAGGGTCTTATGATATAGATTTCCAAGTTTATGAGAATTCAAGTATTTTAAAAAATTTTCTAAAACAAAGAGTTTTCAAAGATAAATGGTATTACATAGATTCCCAATACTTTTAGAGTCAATCGTATTTTTTTAATATTTTTACAGTGAAGACAATCTTCTGATATTTTTGAAGATTTCTGTGTAGATATCAAGAATTTGGTACTTGGGGATTCAAGATTTTAAAAATATTTAAATGAAGATATTTTATAGTTTTTGGAAGAATAATGTTTCAATGGATTTTCGGTGTTTCATTGATTTCTAGCACAAAATCAATGTTTAAGAGGAATTCGTAGGTTCCTACGAAATATTTAGTAAAATGAAACAACATCAATCTCCTAGTAAAATTAATAATTTAAATTAATTTGACTGGGAGATCGATAAACATCTGCAATTGTAGAGATTTTTAGCATTTTATCAAATTTTTCAAATAAAGGTATCTTCATGGATTTTGAGTACTTAAAAGAGTTCTAAAACTTTTAGTACATTTTGTACGTTTTAAATATTCATTAATTTTATTGAATTTTCTAGTATTTTGATAGATTTTCGTGCAGGTGGCTAGAATTAGAGATTCTGGGATTAAAAGTTTCAGACTTTTTTCATTTTCATAAAAGTTTGAGAAAAAAGTATCTACAAACCATTCCAGTATTTTAGAATTTACTATTATTTTTAGGATTTTTCCTATTTTAAAGTATTATTGATATTGAGTAGAATTTTCTAGGTTTTCAAAAGGTATCTCATTTTTTTAAAAACTTCAGTAAAGATTTGTTGAACTTGATGCTCCACAATCTAAAATTTTAGATATTTTAACTATTTTATTACATTTTTTATAGAAACGTTCCTCCATGGATTTCAAATGTTTCACAGATTTCTGAAACTTTTCGTGTTTTTTGTACTTTTTCTATATTCATGAATTTTATTGACTTTTCTAATATTTTGATGGATTCTTATATACATTTGACTCCTGGGTTCAAAATTATAGAGTTTTTTATTGTTTTCAAGATCTATTAACTTTTGAGAAAATGATGTCTGAAAAGAATTTCAGTATCATAGGGATTTCTATTATTCTTAGTATTTTTCTTATTTTTCTGCATTATGAATATTACGTAAGATTTTCTGTATTTTTATTAGCTATCTAGTATTTTTTTAAATTTCAATACGGATTTATAATATTTGATGCGTTAGAATTTTGAATTGCAATTCAACCCAAATGTAACGGTATTGTAACGCAATAGCGTTACACTTTTTAAATCGTAATAAATACGTTTTGAAAAAGTTCAGGCATCGAACCTTGGCAAAGTTTAGTGGATAAGAGTTTTCTGCATCAGGTTTAGCAATCAACTCGATGCAAATAATGCTATATTTGCATATATTTAACGTTAAATAAATCAAGTATGCAATCGTTCGCTTTTTTTTTAATACATATTTTACAATGATAAGTGCAATGCACAATATAAATGTGGATTTCAAATTTTAACAAAATTCGGATTCGTCATTTTTAGGTATTCCAAATGAGTTGATCGTTTTTGAAAGAATTGCAGAGAGAAAAAATTGAGTAATTTTCAGGCTAAATATAAAGATTGTCATAATCATATCTTTTTTACTACAATCATATACAAATTATCGTATTCCCAGTCCTTTAATGCTCTTCCAGAACTAAATTCTTTATTTGATCATTCTTCTCCAGGCACATATGGCGAATCCAACAAATATTTTTCAAAAACGATATCAAAACGTTACATATTTTTTTTCCTGCACATCTCTGAACTCACACATTATCAATTTTCACGCTACATTCAGAAATCTTCGTGGACCCTCAAGACCAAGTTTTACGCTATAAGCTTTTGCACCTACGATGATTTTCATCTAAATTTCAGAATTTATTGCTTCTAAACGTCATAAAGCCTTTTCTATGCGTTACCTGCGGATGTCGCCCAGACTTTCATAAATTATGGTTTATTATAAGACCCAAGTTCCACAGCCAGTTTACTGCCTTTGGGTCAGATAGTGTGTTACTTCAAAATTACGAATTGAATGAAACAAATTTGTGAAGTATAGACAAGGAAAAGTGTGCTTGCTGTAAAATATATTTCAGGAATATTTGAGTATTTTCAGAAAATACACAAAAAGAAAATTAGAGTACGAAAATGTGGTTGTGTATGGGGAGCAAGTACATCTGGATAAGTTAAATAACAGAAAAAAAAAATTATGTAAATTTAAGTATATTATCAAGAGTCTTCAAAGTTTAAACTTCTCCCAAAATTTCAATTGCGATGCAGAATACTCATAAATTTTGACCATTTATTTAGATGTCCCGAATTTTTAATACTTTTCACGTTTTTAGACCTTGAGGAAATAAAGTATCATCCCTTTTTCTGAGAAATGTAATAATTTTTTACCCCCTCCTTTTTTCTTGTGTCTCAATCACTACCCACGCGAAAAAATCACATTCTGGAGCCTCTGATTTGATTGATTCTTTTCTGCGATTATTCCGCACATTCTCGTTGCTATGGGGAACCATCTTACCATTATCCCTACTTTTGAGACATTTGGCCAATCACAGTCTCGTGATGAAACTCACGCAAGTGCGCAGAACTAATTTTTACATCTCGTGAATCGAAAGGCCTTTTTATACCCGAAAGCATTATATCTCTATGTAAAATTGATCGATGATGAAGATATGTTGATCATCTGAAGAATGACTGTATTTTATAGTGACGTCTACTTTTTACATTCTCTTTCTTCACCCTTATTGTATACTTTTAAAAGATCATAAAAGAAATTCTTGGATCGACGGTCAAACGTCAGATGTTAGAGTATGCAATTATTTCATACTTTAAAGTTATCATTATTTTTCTTTTCTGTCCTGTACCGTCCCACAATTTTTTCCCACAGTCTTGAAGATTTATAGGAAATCACTAAATTTTGTGCAATTTTTGCAAATAGTTGACTCATTGTAAGGCCGTACTTTCTCTTCCTTTTTTTTTCCAATCTTCACCTCTTGTAAAAAAATATTCACCGAATTGAAATGTAAGAAATATTCCTCAGATTCATGTTTTCAAAAAAAATATGATAATGACAATAATTTTTAACATTTTCGGGCATTCTCTGAATTTATCCAAATTTTTGGAATTTTTTGAGAATAATTGACAGTTTATACAATTTTTTTTGTTTTTTTACTATTTTATCGTTCGTAGATGAAAATCCAACGATAAAACGTCGTCACAGCGACGCGGCGAGATGAAAAAAAAAGAAGAAGGGAGTATTGATTCGAAAAGGAAACTTTTCTCCTCCGGGACCCTCGCGGCACTCGAGCCCCTCGCTGCTTTCCGGTAATCTGGGTTGACTCACTGTCATTTCGGCTCGTTTTGATGAAACTCATAAACAACGGAAGGACTTGATTTCAATACACGAAAACAGTACCCTGCGACGCGGAAACGCACATAAATTCATTTTTTATATCCCGACCGAGGAAATAAAAAAAAAAAGAAGCTTATTGAATGCGAAATTTCCTCAAATTCTGAGTTGTTTGAGAAATATGGTTAATGATTGAAAAAAAAACAATCGTGAATCGAAAAGAGGTATAAAAATAAAGGGTAAATGTGTTTTAAAATGCACATCTTCGAAATTTTGACAAATTGTAGGTATTTAAAAAAAAAACTTGTTGAAAAAGAAGCTAGAGAAAAAAATATAGTAATTTTTTTATGTACAAGAATATTGTAAGTTTTACAATATTATTGCTGATTTTGTCATTTCGATTTTACTTATTACAATATTGTATGGTACAAATTGCTATATTGTACCAATTACAATATGTATGTCAGTTTTTACTAGATAATTAAGGAAATTTTAAAATCTACAGAATACAAATCGTAATAAACAAACTGTAATTTTTACTATACTAGTAGAAAGAATTGAATGATCTTGTACAGTGAAACAGCAAAAAAAATATTTCACCATTTATCATTTCTTTTG
Source organism: Platygaster robiniae (assembly GCA_028476575.1). Taxonomy (NCBI): domain Eukaryota; kingdom Metazoa; phylum Arthropoda; class Insecta; order Hymenoptera; family Platygastridae; genus Platygaster; species Platygaster robiniae. Next base: position 32,025,960 of record CM052023.1, read on the forward strand.
CAGTTAAGGCAATACAATTTTTCATGTATCAGAAAATGAATTGTACGTGTAAGTACATGCATCGTACAAATTCATATTTTACAGTAAAACTCTACAATATTTTTTCAACTTTTTCCCATATTGTATCAACAACAATATAATATAGTAGAAAGTACATGAAAATATAACGAAGAGAACTCTATAGACCTGAATACTAGCAAAATTGTGTGGCATTCTCTGCAATCTAGATTAGTAGGAATAACTATATAATATTGCAAAAAAATAAAAAACATTATAGTAGAAAATTAAATATGTATAAGAGCTTTTACAGCAAAATATATCTATCACTGAGATATCATTTGAAAAAATATACTATACATTATGACATAAACTGCAGTTAATATCTAGTGAAAAGTACAATATTTCAGACTGATTCTACAGTACAATACTGGTTTGTAATAATTACTATATTTTGTTTTAGTATTCAAAGGGACAATTCAAACATGTTCTGTAACAAATCGCATAGATAATAAATGTTTGTCAAAACAAAAACTTATAAAATTTTGAAAAATTGTTGAATTTTATGAAAAACTCCTAAAAAACGACACTGGAAAAAAATCTTGTTTTTTTTTACAATAATATTGCAGGTTTTACAATATTAATGCAAATTCTGTCATTTTTTTACTTTTTACAATATTGCATTGTGACAATCGTTATAAATATAGTACGAATTACAGTACGAATGCCAAGTTTTACTTAATGATTTCAAGAAATTTAGAATCTAGAGATTTAAAATTCTACTATATAAATTGTAATTCATACAATATTAGTGGACAGGATTTGATTTTCGTGTAGAGTGAAACATTCTTTAAAATATTTAACCTTTTTTAAATTATTTTTCAGTCGGTGGAATTTGGTATTGCATATACTAAGGGAAAATATTGACATGCGAGTATATGCATCGCAAAAATTCATATCCTATTCTTAAATATACAATATGTTTTTAACTTTTTTATATTGTATCAATCGTATGTGATATACTAGAAAGTACTCAAAATTATAGCAAAAAGAACTATACTGATCCGAATACTGGAAAAATTGTATAAAATTTTCTGTAATCTAATTACAGATATCGCAAAAAGTACAGAAAAAATATCGATAAGAGTTTTTACAACAAAATATATCTAGTACTTAAATATCTTTTGACAAAATTCACTATACATCATAACAAAATCTGTCAAAAATATCTAGTGAAAAGTACAATATTTCAGACAAATTGAATATTACAAAAAATGATTGTAATAATTACTATATTCTTTTTTCAGTATCAAAGAAACGATTTAAATATGGTAAACAATGTATCATGCATCTATTTAATAACACATTACATAGGTGTAAATAGGTTTCGAAATGCACGCCTTTAAAATTCAAGAAATTGTTGTACTTTTGTAGATAACTTCTTAAAAACGACAATGAGATAAAAATACAGTACTTTTTACATGCATGCAGCAAAAAGTACTATAATATTGTATGTATAACAATATCATTGCAGTTTTTACATTTTTATTGCATATCTTACAATATTAATGCACATTCTGTCATTTTATTTTACTCATCACAATATTGTATAGTAAATATCTTAATATTGTAAGAATTACAATATCTATGCCAGTTTTTACTAGAAATTTTCCGAAAATTTGAAATCTACAGAATGCTAGTATCATTTTTACTATACTGGTACACAGGATTTTATATCCATGTATGGTAAAACATTAGGTAAAATATTTAAACTTTTACCATTTGTTTTTCGGAATTTATAAAATAATATACCATATACTAAGATACAGTTTTGTACATGTGAGTATAAGTATAGCAAATAACATAATATTGTAAAATCTACAATATATGTTTAACTCATTCCAATTTTGTATCAATTACAATGTGATATATTAGAAAGTACACAAATAATAAAAAGAACTTTATGCTAGCAAAACTTCATAGTAATTTCTGCAATCTGAATACGTATAAATTACCATACAATATTGCAAAAAGTACAAAAAAGTATGACAGAAAACGAAATATGCATAGAAATTTTAACACAAAAATATACCTACTACTACAATATCATTTAAAAATAGTTACTATACATTATTTCAAAACCTGCTATAAATTTTAAGCCAAAAATACAATATTTTAGACTGAGTCAATGTAGTCTCTTAGTTCGAATTAGTAAAATTTTTACCAATTCAATTAGTAGGTCAGAGATAGTCAATGACATGCTAATAAATTAGTAGAATTCCTCAAGTTGACTAAAAAACATTGTTGAATTCTACTAAATTATATATTATAAAAAACATTTCATCTGAAAAACATTTTTAAAAGCTTGATGTTTCAAAAAATGAATACTTGAACATATGTCTATTATTATTATTTAAATTTTTACTGTAAAACAATGATGAATTAGTAGCATTTGAATGCTATTTGGATAGTCAATAATTGCAGTGGTAAATATTAATTATCATGAACAGTAACTACTTACTAAAGTATTAGTAAAAATTGACTTTTACATTAGTTGAACCATACTCATCTTTAGGTCATAATGCACCAAAAAGACTAGTCAAAACCTATTCACTGTAGTAGTAGATTTCTACTAAACTTTCAAGATAGTTATTCCCTTTTTTCTTCAGTGAAATATTACCAATTTCATCAGTGAGCTATATCACTAATGATCCAGTAGATTTGTACTCTAACTTTAATTGCTCCTTTTTCACTTTTTCAATTAGTGAAATTCTACTATCAATTAGGACTTTTTTACCTATTCAAACTGAGAGAGACAGTATTGCTACAATTACTATCTTTTTTTCTCAGTGGATATCCCCTTTGGAAACACTTCTCGAAGCTGAACTTTTAAACTGTCGTGATCTGGAGCTTGACAATGTTTACGTCGTTTGGGCTTTATTTTCACAAAGCACTGTCTAACATAATATATCGTGTACTAAACGGTCCTATATAACGTTACACGCGCGGGCCCTGATAAAACAAAGCGAGCGGCGTACAAGCAAGCTGATTTAAAGAGCCATTGCGACTTTGCGAGCAGTTATCACACTACTGAATGAGCATTACCCGAGCATCAACTAGCCTCGAAAACGCTTTAATGTTCCTTCTGCTGCTCAAGCTCGCAGTCCTCGCAATTAACATACTTGTGCAACTTCATTACGGTTGGCTCGTGCTGGGCACGGGCGAAAGGATCATGAAAAACGAATCCTTTTCCTGTTTTTTTGTCGTTGAAGTGCACCTGTCTACCTTAGATCTACTTTTTGTTCGACACTTCGGTGCATGCCAAAAGATTGCAGAAGTTGTGAGGGTTATTTGGGATTTCACAGGTATAGGAATTTCTGTAAGGATCTATAAAAATATTATCAATTTGAGAGAATAAAAGATGATTCTACAAAATTTTTGTAGATACTCGAGATTACAACAATAATAATGCACAGGTCAATTATAGACTTCAGAGGTTATATACCAGACATTTTATTGGATTCTGAAATCTTGCAGAACCTCAAATAACGGTTCACAATCTCTTTCATTTTTCAATATTTTTGAATGATCCGAAATTAAGAAAGAAAAAAAATGATGATGAACACGATACGAGAAATTGAAAAAAATTTCTGGAATTCTGCAGACTATCTACTTTTTTTAGAATGATTGATCATTTCTGAAATTTTTTATGCTTTTCAATTTTTCAGATTTTTCGAAATTTGAATGTATTAGGGAACATCATACAAGTTTCGAATTTCATGGAAATTCATTCAACTTGACGAAATTTTTCGAATTTTTCATAGCAGGTGATCGTTCATATTCCAATAGAAAAAAAAAAACATGAAAATCAAAACAATTATTATCAACACTTGCCAACATTCTCTCACATTATGTAAACTTGATAAATTCATGAAAAGTTTAGAAATCTTTAATTTTAAAACGTTTTTGAACCTACCCAAATTTTTGAAATTTCAATAATAATACGAAAATCAAAAACTCCCCAAATTTCATGTATGAATTCGTCCAACTTTTAGAATGGTCTTCATTTTTTAATACTTTTCGAGTTTTTCAGATTTTTATTGGAAAATTAAAAATAGATTATATATTTTTATTAGAAATATGATAATGAATACTATTTGCAAATTTATAAGCATTTTCTGGATACTATATATTTTCTGCATTTTAAAGAATGATTGTTCACTTACGTAATTATCAAAGTTTTTTGATACTTCAGAATTCACAGAAAATCGAATACAACACAAACTTTCAAAGGATTTTCAAATTTTATAGAAGTTTCTTCAACTTATCAACATTATTCATGATTTTCAATACTTTTCAAATTTTTCAGAAACGTCTGCAGTATTAAAAACTTTAAAGTATTTACGTTTTGACTCGAATATTTTACATTTTTTTCAACGTTTTACATAGTTTGGCTTAAATAAGAGGCAAGTGTAAGAAAAATTGAATAATAATTTGTTTCGCTTAAGTTTCTATTGTAATACATTTGGGAGATTCAAAATTTTGTGGAAGATTTCCAGACACTATCCAATATTTCAAGAAATTGAGAGAAAGAACAGAAAATTAAGTAATTAATTAATTAATTCATTAAATTAATCAATACTCTAATACTAATACTAATACTCAAATATATAAGAATTCATGTGAAATCAAAATAATTCTGTGCTCAAATGAAAGAAATTTCAAAAAACACTGAATATGGCAGAATTATAAAAAATACAACATTTTACATTTCACGAATCGGGAAAATTCAGCCCTGAAAATTTCAATTTTTGAGACGTCATTGTTCGAAATATGAAAACTCTTTTTCGGGATTATTTTCGAAAATTTCTTATAAAAGTGCAAATTACATTGATAAAAAAGAAAAACCGACTGAATCATTTTTCGACTGAATTGCTTCTTATACAAATTAAAATATGCAGAAAATCATTGTATTATCACTGTGAATTATTTATTCTGCACAGAAGATATGAATTGAAAAAATTTTTTTTTTTTTTTTGCAAATCACAAAAGCTTCGGTAAACATTTGAATTTTACTTTCATTTCTGTCGGTACAAAAAACGTTACAAAATCTTGGAAACATTAAATATAGATAACGATAGATACTGTTGACTTGAAAATCTATGAAAAAAACAGTGAATCGATAAATTTTTAATTTCTGAAGCATTGAAATTTATAAATCTCTGCAGCAAATAATAAAAATACCGTCAATCTGTAAAAATAGTAGAAAATCTTACATTATTTCATAAATATACACAAATATGAAAATTAATCAAAAACGTTTTCAATATATAAAACACTTCGAAACAATGTAGAGATAATTTTCTTAAAAATCGATATAAATACTCAAAACCTAAAAAATATTGAATCTTTTAGCATGAAACTCATGAAATTTTTATAAAAATCTATACAGACACAGAATAATCTTCTTAATGTTATAAAACAGAGAAAAAATATTAAAGATATTAAAAACAAGATATTGTGATTCTATAAGACAAGTGACGTATTTCAAAAAGTAAAACCTTGAGCGTCGCAAGTCTACTTCTCAAATGTCATGCTGCTGGTAAACAAATTCATTTATGCATTTGAATTAATAATAAAATAATAATAAGGTCAATTCTCTCTCACAAATATATAGAATTTGACTTCTTTGTCTTTTGAAACATTTAAGTAGATTTGGAGTAGTTTTACAAATTTTGAATGAAAAGTTAAATCCTATTGGATTTTAACGTAATCCTATTGTAAGAATTTTTTGTGTTTCAAAGTAGTTACAAAATTGTGTAAGCTTTTCTCCCGTTTTCATATACTTTCGGTATTTTTATGAATCACTACATAAACTTCAAGGAAATTTCTCGAAAACACGAAATTTTACAATAAAAAAAAAAGTCAATTTAAATTAACCCTCGAAAATCCTCGTTATTTGCATTTAATCTCGTCTCGCATCAAAAACCATAAACATTCGTCACCCACACAAAATTTCACTACACTTTCCATGGTTCGAATTAAATCATAAAAACCTATCGCGATACAGGAAGAATCGTAAATTGCGCCCTCCCACGCACATGAGAACTAAATCCCGCATAAAAAAGAAACTGTGGCAAGGAATATTAAGCAATTGTGTTTTGTGTTCTGTGGAGAAATTTTTTTCGCTATTTTCTTTTTTTCTATGGGAACCCGGGGTGAACTCGTTAAAGGATTGTGGCCGGTGTAACCGTGTAACCAAAAGAATTCACGCTGGTGGAACGAATCCCGGAAGCCCAACTTTCGGCAAAAAAGGGCCATTAGAAATCAGGGTTAGGGACACGATGCCAAAATCCTCTGTCCCGACAAAGGAAAAATCACCAGCTTCTAGTTAAGAAAAAAGTGTAGCAATAAAAATGATCGGGTCATTTTGTGAAAAAAAAAAGATATTTCTCACAAAATCAGATTTTCTACCATTCCTGATTTTTCGAAATCCCCAAATTTCACGAATTACTGGAAGTCTGAAAAAAGGGGGAAATTTTTTCATGCAACTTACCTTTGTTATGGATCAAGCATCTCACTTCATGATTCCCGAACGAAGCACTTTGGCGCCGAAAAAAGAGGTTTTTTCCGGAAAATTTTGCAATATTTTCGCGTTGCCTTTGAACTTCGCGAAGGGCGTTGAGTGCTGGTAGTCGCGAACTTTTGTATGATGGGAAAACGAGGGCAGTGACGAATCTTTGCCGGTTCCTGGTGCCGGCGTCGGCGCGGGACCGACGTCGCGCAAGCGGCCTCGAGAGCACCATCTCATCCCCAGCTTCCGGCGTCCAATCCGGAAAGGTTTCTTCGACCCTTCGGAGCCAAGGGAAGACTGAAAGGCGCCGGTCCTCCACGGCTGTAAAATACAGGAAAAGTTTCTCTTTTTAGAAGAATCTCCCACGTAGCGTTTTATAGAGTACACGTCGCAATAGAACCGCCCCACGAAATTTAGAAAATCTTCTGCAACATTTTTTTCCTCGAAATTCCATTTGCCTTCAGGTACGAAAATTGAAAATTATTGTACAGAAAATTGTTGTACAGAATTTGTTCAAACTTCACAGAAGAGCTCAGCCTGCCTTCTACGGAAGCATGGCAGTCATTTGCAGAAGTGCAAGCCATGAAATTGCAAAAGTTGCCAGGACATGAAACACCTTCAGCGTCAGAGGTGCCAGGAGGCGGGCGCCGGGCTCTGTAATTTTCCTGCATAAAACCATTCCAGGGCTCGAAATCCTCACCTTTTAAGGCGACGCCATGAGTTTATTTTCATTTAGTTACGGCAAAAATTGCAAAGCTCACTCGCTCATATACGATCGCGAACATTGCACTTCGAAGGGAGTTCCAGCTCTTCGAGGTTTTTTGAAATAAGGGGAAAAAAGTGCAGTTTCGATATTGTGAAACCGTTTAAACACATCAGGCCCGTGTACAGAAACCTGTATTTGGGGGGGGGGGGGGGGTTCAACTTTTATGTCGTACTTGTAGAATAACATGCAATTGGAATTGATTTGGTTCGACAGTACATGGTCCATTCATAGTGATGTAGATCATAAATGTAGATGGAATAAGTAAAAAAATTAATTAAATATTCAATAAATAATCAAATATATAAGGCGATATCATAACATCATTTGTTTTCAACAACTTCTACTTTATATATTGAATCTTTACTGTTTTCAACAAACTTGACACAAGCAGCTCAAAAATTACAGAAACACAATTACGAAAAACAAGTTTAGTATTTCTTTTTCATATTTAAATGTGTAACGAATACATAAAAAATTAAGAGAGAAACACTTAAAATAAATAAAGAAAGAAACAATTTTTACATATTACTACACTATACACATATTTTATGATTTCAAGGGTTATACGCCTTCTTTGAGGACAGTTTGGATTATTTTTTAGTGTACATAGCAGATAATTTTATTACATGGAATTTATATTATTGTGGTAGAATATTGTAAACTTTAATACAAAAACATTATTTGATGAAAACAATATCAACAAATGGTGGAGTTATGGCCCTTTCCCACCTTTTTTATGAGGCTTGCAATGACTACAACGTAAATACAATAAGTAAACTGAAATTACAACAACCAATAACGTTACATTTTTTAGTGCAACGATAACGTAGTTGCATAACATTAATTTACAAGTGACGATAACAGGAATGAGTTCTTTTTTTTTGGTAACGAGTAACGAAAATCGTGTTATTCATTTCACATCTGTCTCATCGAGTTTTTAGAAGGATTTGTAACTTATTAAGAAATTTGTCGAGACTTAGATATAAGCAATTTTTGGAATTCCTTATTTCCAAATTAAAGTTGTATAATCTTATAATTTTAGATGAAACAGAGTGAAATATTAGTAATTAATGCACGAATATCGACAAAGAGTACGCTTTTTCACTTTTTATCAAACATTTTCAAAATTCTAGCTATAAATTTTAGAAATCTGCATATAAATACATTAAAATACTGGAAACCTTCGTTCTTAAAATCTGTGGCAGGATCCTTAAAATCTTTAGATTATGCTAGAAAACCTTACGTTATTTTATGAAAACAGAAAAAAAAATGAAATACGAAAAATAGTAGATACTATTTACTTTTCTTTAAAAAGCTATTAGATTTTTTGTAAATTTCTGTAATTCCAGAAATCAAGAAACTCCGACTCGTCGAGTATTGATTTCTAATATATATGTGTATAGAAAACCATAAAAATACTCGAAAAATGTTCAAATTTTCAAAATCTGTTAAAAATAAAAAAAATATTGAGGACACTCTAAATCTATAAAGAAACTGTTTCCTGCAAAATCGATCAAAATACTGCAACTATTTCAAACTTTCAATTCTAGGAAATCTAATTCTTGAAATTGAAAGAAATATCTTTGAAAAAACTATAAAAATTTCCAACATTATATAAATACTAAGAAGTGCAAAAAAAATAACAAATATACCCATGGAATATTAAAAATCTATACAACTTTTAAAACTAGAGCACCGAATTCTAGATTTTTATACAGAAATATAGAAGAAAACTGAACAATCTTTCAAATCGTAGAAAAACTGATGAAATACGAAAGATACTGAAAGAAATATGGATCGATTGAGACACCTGTTTTCTGAAAAATTTTTTTGGGACATGAAAAATTTATTGAACTTGAGATTTTAGAACTCGAAATTCTCTAAATCCATTGATTAAAATTTATATCAAAATGCCTAAAGTATATAAAAATAGTAGAAAATCCTGCAACATTTTATGCATCCTAAAAAATGCGAATAGTTTCAGAAGTTAAGAATAATCCTACAAGTCGTAGAAAAACTGAATAAATACGAAAAATACTAGAAGAAATAAATATCTATTGAGACACTGTTTTCTGAAAAATTCTTTGAACACGTAAAATTAAAGAAAATCCAAATTTCACAGTTTGAAATTCTTGAACTCTGTAACAATTCAAATGAAAATGCTAGAAATATATATGAATACTAGAAAATCCTGTAACATTTTATAGATATTGAAAAATAGAAATAATTTCAGAAATACTGAACAATCCTTCAAATCGCAGAAGATATATACAAAATATACAAAAAAAATATAAACCTATTCAGTCCTTGTTTTCTGAAAAATATCATGCAATGCAAGATGTCAAATTTTATATCAAAACCAATAATTGAAGCATTTCATCGAAATCGTTTGAAAGATCTCGTTAGGGGGGGGGGGTGGGTTCTAACCCTATACCTCCCCCCCCCCCTCCGTTCGCACTGGCCTGAAACACATTAAAAAACTATGGCATTCAAGATGGAAAAAACCAGAAAAAATTAAATGTATTTAGTGACAAACTCGATGTTAAGTTTGACTGTATAGCATCAAATAATGACAGTGGAAAATTTTCGGAGGTTTCTTGTAGACGTATACCATTTTGTGCAAAAAAGTCGATAGGAATGGATAAAGCCCATTAGGTTGCGTCTTTCAAAAGCATTGATCCTAAATCACATCTGACTATACGTTAATAGGATTGCACTTAAGGACCCAAGCCGGGAATATCTTTCCTGTACAGTAAATCTGCCAGCTCCACCTTCACAAGTTGAGCCCGGGCATCCCGTATTTTTCGTACTTCCTTTGTCGTTTCTACGCTCACGCGATTGTTTAATAGCTGCGATGATTTAGGATGGTTTATAACGCGATAAATAGGGTTTGATTTTTCAGCCGTACAACTTTTTTCTTCAAGCCAGCGGAGAATTTCAGCAACGGGCGATTCCTTCCAGCGAATACGTGGGGTTGCGGAAGATTTATACCTTGGGTCAGTTTTTTAATGACACACGAAAAATTTGCGATAAGTGTTTGAAAAATGTAAATTTGGTGGTCAAATAGTAAATTGTAATATGGAGAATGTAATCCACATGCATTTGCAGTAAAAAAAGAATATTTGCGGCAATACTATTGTATTTTTTCACGGTAATTATTGTTCATTTGCCTGTCATTACAAATAAATACCGAAAAAAATAATCTTTCGTTCATTCCTCTTACCACAACAAAATTCGTTTGAATTTTCACCGAAAATTCATCTAAAATTCCTGAACAGCGATAAAACTAAAAGACGATGGAAATAAATTGATACCGAGTATCAGATTCAACTTGAATATTTTTAAAATTTTTATGTGTCTATGAATCACGTATAAAAGAGGGCGAAATCATCGTGGCCTTTGGAAAGAAATGTACGCATGGAGACTGGAGCCAACAACTTTGAAACTGTTTGAAACGGAATGGAGGACGCGAAGGGGGGAAAAAATTTATGCTTTGTACTGGCAGGGGATATAAAACCGCGGGCGATAGGGTGAGGTTTGCCCAAAGGAAAAAAGGGCAGAAGAAGCTTCGCGAATAAGCCGAAAAAGGCGAGGCGAGAGGGTCCTGGGCAGTACTAAAACCTGAAGCTAAAAAGATCCCACGAAGAGATAATGGTATAAGTGGATCCTATCGTTGGACAGCGGCCATTTGAGATAATCTTCGGGTATCGGGTGAGAAGCCCTCGATTTCACCTCAACTTTTTTCGTAATTGACCGCTTTCGCATTTTCAAACCCTGTTTTCAGCAATTACCTTGTACCTCTTTTTGTACCTTTTCGATTTCGTTTCGTAATCATGAGAAAAACAATAATGAAACACAAGAAGTAAGATAAAATGTCATTATTATATCTCGGAAAAATGAAAAAAATGATATGCAGAAATCGTGAAAGAAAAAGGAATTAAAATTGCATGAAAATAAGTGTAATTATTAATAAAATAAGTTAAACTTATCAAAAATAAACTTACTGGAATCAACAGGACAGAAGAAATGGTTTTTTGTAAATTTTATATTTATATAAGTAATAAAGTTTTTTTTTCAATGGATGGTTACATTTTCAATTCAAACGGCGGCCAATTTTTGATTAATTGTACATTTAAGCGGCGCCGTTCGCTATGAAGAAGTGGAGGAAGTTATACCGAAGAGGCAGCCTCATAAATCTGGTCAGTAGAAGCAATGCAATTCAATAAAAGGTAAGCAGAGCACAACAAAGGGGATTAAAAAGAGTTATTGCAAAAACTCCGTGTATAAAAAGTCTTTGGATATCCGTAGAATTCGGAATAAAGAGTACGATAAAACAATAGAGAAATATAAGACACCGATGGGTGTAGGGATGTCATCAGGACTGTCTCCTCCAAGAAAATTCTAAGTATCACCAAATCTCAGGAGATGATGGAGACAAACGAAACAATGACGAAAATCTACACATCTCAGTGATCTCAAAATGTCACGAAATATTACAAAAATAAAATATCACGAAACATTGTGAACTTGTACCAATTTCAGTTAAAATCTGAACACGCATATCAAATATCTCTATTATCAGCATAATACTGTTGTATTATTTTGTTAGTTAATTGGAATTGGTTAAGAACAAGAACGAATTGAACCCAAAATTTGATCGCTAAAATTCTTGTGTTGTTAGGTTACGTTGTATTAGGTTAGAATCGTTTCACAATCCGACAGAAAAACGTTTGCGGGAAGTCTTCAAAGCAATGCCCGCATTTAGGTTTAAAAAGACAATCGTAGATATTTTTCAATCAAAATCGAAACTAGATTCGATTGAGAGGACTTTACTTACGCTATTATTACTTGGCGACAAAACGTGACAAGTCAATCGTGCAGAGATAACGATTAAGAAACAAATTTCGTTCAACATAATATAATGTGTCTACAATATAGTACTTACTGCGATGGGTTAGGGCTCCTTTCCATTGGGTCAGTACCGGTTAACAATGGTCACTGTCTCGGGGAAGGAGACAAATTTTTCAGCGTTTTCACACTCTTGAAGTAGACGCTGTACTACAAAAGAAGCACGAGACGCGCTCTTTTGGCAAGCATCTAGCGGCGAGCCCCGAACCATCGACTTTTGGATTTCGAGACTCGCAGCAGAGGAAATTGGTGTGTACGCATTCCTCAATAGCAATCGTTATTGTATATTGTAAAGTTGTGATCGTTTAACTGTTTGCTATTAATGACTGGTGATTATTACTATATAGCATTCAGAAAATTGTATTATATTCATAAAGCTACATCTAGTGATGAATACTATACAAATACGAATGATCTAGAAAACCTCGAATTCCAGAGTTACAAACTCTGAAAAACTTGTATAGCAGTTCATGGAAATGATAGATAACTATAAAAACTGAAAATGCTACAAAGTCTTATGAACACTAGAAAAAAACACAAATCCCAGAAATCCATAAAATACTGAAAACCTATGTAAGGATAGAAAACAATAATGCCAATTGGGGAATGTACGAAATTTTTCATTAGGAATTTTCATTCAACATCACTCCATCGATTCAGTTTGTCGTACGAGATATTTTAGAAGTTTATATCACTTTTTTAAAAAAGTTATCGATGGAAAAAATCGAAATTCGATATATCCCAAAATTTTTTAAATTTCGAAAATCATATTTACAATCTTTGAAATTTTATTCCAACTTGTTCATCTTACTTATGATAAGAAGGACGTTATTTTGCAGTATGTTTTAAGTTTTCTCTGATTTTTATTCGAAATTAAAAAACATGTCATTCATTTAAAAAAAAATGATAATAAACACATGGAAAAGAAGTTTGAAAAAAATTTTCTGGATTTTACAAATTATCTACATTTTTAAGAATGATTCACAATTTCAAAAATTTCCAATGCTTTTCAATTCTCTAAATTTTTGAAAAGTTTGAATATACTAAGAAATATCATACAAGCTTCGAATTTCAATTTTTTCCGTCGTTAGTTTTTGTAAAAAAAGTTATATATACTTCTAAAACAACTCGTACGAAAAACTGAATCGATGGAGTGATGTTGAATGAAAATTCCTAATGGAAAATTTCGTACATTCCCCAATTGGCATTATTGTTTTCTATCCTTACATAGGTTTTCAGTATTTTATGGATTTCTGGGATTTGTGTTTTTTTCTGGTGTTCATAAGACTTTGTAGCATTTTCAGTTTTTATAGTTATCTATCATTTCCATGAACTGCTATACAAGTTTTTCAGAGTTTGTAACTCTGGAATTCGAGGTTTTCTAGATCATTCGTATTTGTATAGTATTCATCACTAGATGTAGCTTTATGAATATAATACAATTTTCTGAATGCTATATAGTAATAATCACCAGTCATTAATAGCAAACAGTTAAACGATCACAACTTTACAATATACAATAACGATTGCTATTGAGGAATGCGTACACACCAATTTCCTCTGCTGCGAGTCTCGAAATCCAAAAGTCGATGGTTCGGGGCTCGCCGCTAGATGCTTGCCAAAAGAGCGCGTCTCGTGCTTCTTTTGTAGTACAGCGTCTACTTCAAGAGTGTGAAAACGCTGAAAAATTTGTCTCCTTCCCCGAGACAGTGACCATTGTTAACCGTTACTGATCCAATGGAAAGGAGTCTTGACCTATCGCAGTAAGTAGTACATTGTATCTTTTTCATGTTATGTTGTTATAAATTATTCAGGCAGACAGCGTTTATTGTACGCTTTATCTTTATCTCGAATACCGAAACATTTTACATGCGTTTCTGACATGGATTTACTTCCGCAGACTTCTTCGCCTCGTAACAAGAGCGACAGCATGATTTCGATCTTGATTTTGATTTTCTTATATAACTGAAAAACCGAATGACAAAAGGTGAAATATATTATCTCATGTTTTACTACACACGTGCATAATAAATCCTGTGAAAAAGTATAGTAAAAACTTTAATTTACATAGTTGGATTCGCATTCTGCGGATTAGAAATTTTACGAAATTATTTAGCAAAAACTGTCATACATATATTGTGATTCGAACAATATAACAATTGTTACTATACAAGATAAAATATTGTAACAAGTAAAATGAAAATCACTTAATTTGCTACTATATTTTCAAACCTGCAATGTCATTGTAAAACCTACAATACTCTATTGCTCTCTACCATACATAATATGAGAGAAAGTACTAAATTTTTTTTGAGTGTTCTGAAAAGTAAATGAAGGGAAAATTTCACGGTCTATAAAAAATCTCTGTTTGGAAAACTAGGTTGATGCAAAAATCATGTCCATGTATACAATTAGACAAATTCCAATTAGACGAAATATTTCTACAAAATAAATCTCTTCATTCGAGACCAGCGTCTCCTCAAGTATCCAGGAGACTTGAGTATCCGAAAACGAGACTACACGAGGAAAAAATCTCCTGAAAAAAAAATTAAAAAGACTGACGTAAACTTTGTAATGTAAGACTATTGAAAACAGTTTTGAATAATTTTCAAGATGCAGAATTTCTAGTTTGCGTACTCGATAGACTGGTAGAAACTTATCTGTATACTTTGGGTACTTAGGATTCTCAAAAAGGAATTGTTTTTTCTTCGTAGGAATATGCAATATAGACTGCATGGAATCTCAATGCCCAGTTATGAATATCAATATCTTTTAAATAATATTCCGCGATGCTAGCGTCGCTAGTGAAAGAATACTCTTTCATATCTTGAAATCGTGGACTGGGTGAACCGTGCTCAACTTTATCATATCACTGACATCACTGTGCCTCTGGCCAGTAATGCAGCGACCGAGGCTCGAAAACTTTGTCAGTCGGTGAGAAGGAAATGTAATTTAGTCTAAATAAAAAATGTTCTCCCTATTTTTTCAATATACTAAAAGAGTCATAAATTAATTTATGTTTTTATAAAGGTAGCCCAAATTTAATCTAAATATAAATACCAGAGTGTCACTTATTTTTGCGATGTTAGAATTTTTTCCATAACGGGACTTCGAATCAATCAATATATTAATAACAAATTTTTTGATAAAGTTTGAAGCAAATCGGACATAATTAACACACGCCACAAAACGACTGAAGTTTTAAATGGGAGTTTTTCATACATTTTGTTCAAAGACTCATAACTTGTGCAAAACTTATGACAAATGTTTGAAACTTGGCATAGTTTGAGTGTGTAATGTTAATTTCAAGACCAGATTTTTCTAGATTTTTCTATCGCTGTTGTCTATGTTTTCCGAGCCCCGAAAAAGGACATGTTTTTGGTGCTTTGTAACACATAGATAACAGCGATAGAAAAATTCAGAAGAATCTGGTCTTGAACGTAACATTGTACACTCAAACTTTGCCAAGTTTCAAACATTTACCATGAGTTTTACACAAGTTGTGAATTTTTCAACAATATGTAAATCTCATTTAAAACCACAGTCGTTTTGTGGCACGTATTGAACATGTCCAATTTGCTTCAAACTTTACAGAAGAAAATTTTTTAATATATTTTTTGATTTAAAACCCCGGAATGGAAAAATTTCTGACATCGCCAAAATAAGTGACATCCCAATAAATATATATTGCAAATTATTATTAATCAAGGAACAAAAGATTATTTATTCAATGAGTTTAATAATCATAAGATAACTTGTATGGCGCTATACAAATCTTACAGTTGGATGGATTTCTGAAATACTATACGAATAGTTGCAACCATGGAAGGATTCATCTTTTTATTTAAAGATAGGTCAGGGGTTAGGTTGCAGGATTTTATTTCATGTAATTTTGTTTATTACAAAATTAAGTAGAAAAATTTTATTATCGATTTTTGATCTGGAAGTCAGGAACTCGAATTCATGTCTGGAACTACTTTTCACTGCCTGGTACGTATGTAAAATAAAATGAATGCCTAATTCGAGAACTAAAAATTGAATAAAAAATTATAGTCAAAAGAAATGAGAAAAAAAAAGTATAGTAGAAAACGAAATATGTATAGGAGTTTTTACAACAAAATATATCCATTACTACAATATCATATAAAAATCTTCACTGTGTATACATTATGACAAAAACTGCTATAAATATCTAGAAAAAAGTAGGTACAATATTTTTGACTGATTCCACAGTACAGTACAGTATTCTAAGAATTACTATATTTTTTCTTCGTGTACCTTACAAAGCGCTCGACAAACCATTCTGATAAAATTGAAAATGATTGTAATAAATAACCGAATAACCATATTCAATATTAACAGAAAAATTTTACAAAACAATATGTTTTCGCTTCATCTCTTAATAGATCTTTCTGTAATCAAGATTGATTTTATACTTCTTATTTTAATCAAACGTTAATGACATTGCAGAAAGATTTGAAAAACGCTATTACATCCCAAAAAATACGTTTTTTTTCAATTCTCCGAAATACTTTTTCAAGTCTCAGAAATTTTTGATAAATGCTTAAAAAAACATGTCTCTCAATCTTGACTTCATTATCAGATAAATATAAGAAAAAATTTTATCTGTTTGATGTGAGAACTATATCTATAGATATTTATATTTGTAGATAAGAACATCTGTTATACAACTCAAACAAATCAAATTGTGATGTCTTGAATTTTACGAAACGTGATCTTCAGCTTTTTTTGTCGAGGCAACTGCAATTTTTCAATTTTCAAATTTAGGATATAGAATAACAGAATCATGCAAGTTTATAAAAATTTTTTTTTATGAACACACATAATAAATATGAAATTTCTGATTCTTAGCTAAAATTAATACATGATTTAGCAATTAAAAATATTTCCAAAGTTCGCCCAATATGATCCATAAAAAAAAGTTAAATATTTATATATTTAATATATTAGCATACGAAAATACTGCGAGACAAATGTGTAGATTGTTTATCCACATTTCACATTTCAATTTTCATTCAGGAGAAAATTTAAAAATTTTCTCCTGAAGGAAAAGAATTTTTTAATATAGATAAATTATTACATTTTCTCCATCTTCTATTATATGAATAAAATATAAGTATTCCATGAAAATCGTGCATTAATAAATTACAAAATCATCTGAGCTGTTGAAAATTTCAAATAATTTTTAATAGAACGTTTCCAAAATCTAAAAACCCTTTGTACTCAAGACTTCCAAAATATGCGAAGAAACGAAGAAGAAAAGGGACGCAGGAAATGAATTTATGAACTCATATTTTATATTTTTTATTGCTCTGACGGTTCGTTGGGGCAAACTTGACACCATAAACATCTAAAATTGTTTGAATGAACAATAACTGCAAAATTTACAACTCTTCATGGTGGCGAAATACTTTTCAGCCTCAGAGAAAAGTCACGCGTCCTTTGTCCTTTATGGAGAATCAAAATGGTGGCCACGAAATAGAGGCGCATTTATTGGTCGAAGAAAGTAGTCATAAATGTTGGGTAACGCGAAATATATAACATGGCTCGAGTTTCCATTGGTAAATAAGCAAGGAAAAGGTGCAATCAGAGTTTTTTCGGACTCTTTGTCATTGATAGATATACCTCATAGGAAAATAAACTAAATTAAGGGGTTATATACCTTTTTGTGCAGACGAATTGAGGATAGTTTGGAGTATTTTTAAGAGTATGTAGCAATTATGTTACGACACAAAAGTTATAGCTTTTCAATAGTGTATTGTTCACTCGAAAAAAAAAGTATTTGTTCATAAAAAAATATCAACAATTGACGGAGTTATGGCCTTTTCCCAGAAACAACTTTTTTTTTGAAGAGGCTTGCGGTGACCACGATGCAAGTCGAGCAAGTCAAGTTAAATCAGAAAATCCAAAAAATTTAATTAGTCTGGGAATATATCTAGTTATCTTGAACCATCGCTTTTTTATAGAAGAGTTTTTATTTTGGAAATAAGAATATTTCAATAAAATTTTTAGAACTCAAAAAATCGAAATCTCGGGGAAAACCTTATTGCATACAGAAAAAACGTAATATTTTTTTTTTTTCAACCGTTCAAAAACTAGATGCATTCCTATACTAATAAAATTTTTTGGATTTTCTAATTGAACTTGACCTGTTCGATCTGCATCATGGTCACCACAAGCGTCTTAAAAAAAAAAAGTTGTTTCGGGGAAAGGGCCATAACTCCGCGAATTGTTGATATTTTTTTATAAACAAAAACTTGTTTTTTCTAATGGATAATACACTTTTAAAAAACAATAACTTTGGTGTCATGAAATTATTGCTACATACTTTGAAAGATACTCTAAACCATCTTTAATTCGTCCGCACAAAAAGGTATATAACCCCTTAAAAAGGGTATTTCATGTTTCAATGATTTTATAACGTTTTTTGTACCGACAGAAATGAAAGTACAATTCAAATGTTTACCGAAGCTTTTGTGATTTGCAAAAAAAAATATGTATGTTAATTCATCTCTTTTGTGCACAATAAATAATTCACAGTGATAATACAATGATTTTCTGCATATTTTAATTTTTACAAGAAGTAATTCAGTCGAAGAATGATTGAGTTGGTTTTACTTATTTTTCAGTGTAGTTTTCACTTTTTTAATTGTAAATTGTAGAATTCCCGAAAACGTTTATTTATATTTCGTACTTTTTCATCATCATTTTTTTCTTTTTTCTTTCCCTTGAATTATATACTTTACATTCTCTAATAAAAATCTAGAAAACTTGAAACATATTACGGAATTACGTAAATTCTTAGTAAGATAGATTAATTTTAATGAAATTCTGAAGCTTTTGAATCATTCCTATTATAGTAAAAATTTCAACGATTCTAGAACATTCAAAAATATTGAAAAATCAAAGATTGTAGACCATTTCATAAAATTCTACAAGTTTCCAGTATTCGAGAAAATGATCATAAGTATGGTTGATTTTATTTTAATATTTCTTCACAATATGAAACATAGCTTTCTTATCATTTTATAATAAAAATCCTCATAACTTTGGAAGTATGAGAAAATAAGAAAAACCTCGATGAGTAAGGCAAATTTTTATGAAATTGGAAAGTTTAAAAAAGTCTATATTATGTTTGAAATTTGAAAAGTTTTTGAAAATGAAGAAAAATCACAAAAAACACTATCGTACGGAGATGATCCATATTTTAAAAATTTCTTTCAAAATCTAGGATTATCGACAACTTCAACAATTTCATAAAACCTCAATTTCCAATTTTCTACATTTTTACCTAAATATTTTCAATTATTTTACCCATCCAAAATTTTCCGTATGGGTAATGCTGCCCACCATCTAAAATGACACAGCTGAAAACTTCTTTCTTTTTCATAAAAAGAAACACTTTCTTTAATATCAAAAATGCACAAAACCATTCACTATTCCAAGTAAAAAAAAACACTTCACAATACAAAACACATCGATAAACTTTTAAATTATCGAATAAATAATATATATATATATATATATATATATATATATATATATATATATATATATATATATATATATATATATATATATATATATATATATATATATATATATATATATATATGCAATAAATATACGTGTATAATATGTATGAATTCAAATAATTTCAAACTTGGATATATCTGCCAGCAATTCCACTCAAAATTTTCGTTGTTTTCTGCAACAGCAAATGAAAAAAGAAAAAGAAAGTTTATGCGAAAAGTAACTACTGACGGCAACATCCCAGACACCATATATACTGTCATTTTATACGAGATAAATATGTCGCAATCACGTGATGTGGAAGCATTCTGAGGGAAGCAGAAGACTTCATATATCAGAAACTTGGCTATCACCAAGGAGATAAATAAAATGGCAGGTATAAAGAGTCAGGCCACCAATAGCATTTTTCTTCAAGAATAAGGGTGCGACCCATGTTTTTCATTTGCAGTGCACCAATGAGCAAAATCATGAATTGTATAACCAAGGGGCGTTTCTGGTCCATTTTTCTGCACAATTCTAGAGTATTAAAATAAATTTGTAATAAATGATTTACATAATTAGCAGGAAATTTGTCAGGGAACATTTTTGAATCAAAAAACTAGAAATACATGGGAAAACTAAATGACGTCGTAGGAATTTCAAAGGTACGAAATGCAGATTTGTATAAATATATAATACAAGTTTTAAGAAGTATGACTTTGAAAATTTTATTAGTTTTAAGACACCTTGCAACCTACTGATGTGAAAATGAGTCACGTATAACAGAAACATATTGAGAATAAGGAGGACGAAAAAAAATGATATCAATCAAATTTATTTTCAAACTAAAGATGTAACTGTTTTCCTTCCACAGAACAAAACTTTTTTTATCATTTGCCAAACATTTTGAAGAATGTCACTATTTTTCTTGAGCAGCTTGAGTTTTTCTATGCAGGTTGAGTCATTAGAAGTTTCACTTAAAAAACATATCTCAAAACAACTTTCATTTTGTTAACAGAGGCACGAAAATAAGAAATAAGTATACCATTGAAATTCTACTCTAAATAGCTGTTTTCAAATTCATCACCATCGAAATATCAGAAAAACTTTTACAACTTCATAATTATTCAAATGATACATTATTCTATAAAGTTAACCATTCTTCTTTTTTCTAATTCTTTCAATTTCACAGAAAAATCATACTAATTTTGATTTGAAGAATTATTTTTGTTTCTTTAAAATTCAAGGAAATTTAAAAATAATGAACACACTAAAAACGGGTTATTAGTATTTACATTATAGTAAAGTAAATTTATTAAAACGAAAAATCCCTGAAAATGTGAAATTTTGTTGTAATTTTGTGAAATTATTGAATATTATCGTTTTTATACATTTTTCATACGTCCTGCGATTTCCTATTCTATTTTTAACCAGTGCCAAGTTTTGTGAATGAGTGGAGTAAGTGAGCAGATTATACACTTGAAAACGTGAGTAATCTTGATAAAATCTGTATTTTTTTTTGTCTGGAACTTACAACCAAGTATTTTTGAACTTTTCGTCATGTTTGCCTTCATACAAGAGTAAATAAAATGATAACATTGATAAAGAATTTCTGTTTCGTCAAAATTTTTAGGCTTTTAGTAAAATTCTTGATCCCTCGTCAGAATTTACTAAATTTAGTATTCTTATTACGTATAGAAATAATATGTATACAAAATAATGAAAAAATGTATTGAAAATCACTTATGAATTGAACAAGATATCTTGCTAATATAACAATAACTTGTTCAAAATTTTCAAAAAAATTCAGTGTTGATTAGATAATTAACCAACAAAGTAATACAACAGTATTATGCGGATAATAAAGATATTTGATGTGCGACTTCAGATTTTAACTAAAATTGGTACAAGTTCACAATGTTTCGTGATATTTTATTTTTGTGATATTTCGTGACATTTTGAGATTATTGAGATGTATAGATTTTCATCATTTTTTCGTTTGTCTCCATCATCATGAGAATGATCATATTTTGTTCATTTTTAATGAGAATTTCGAAAAAACCTAAAAAGTATTGAATAATTCCGAAAAATTGTAAAGAATTCCAAGAACTTCTAACAAATTTGGAAAGTTGGGATAGCTTACACAATTAAAAATTCCAAAATTATTAGAATATTAGAAATCGTCGTATATTGCAAGCAATATTAATAATTCTACAAAACCCGAAGAGTTCGTGAAATTCCCCGAAACTCGATAATTTTTGCAATTGTGTTCATTCTCGTCCATCTTCGAGATCTATTTAATTTGTTATAAGAATCCAAAAAATTGAAAAGTATTGAATGATTCCAAAAAATCTTAGTAAAGTGAACAACTTTTTATAACATTTGGAAAGTTGCATTTTGAAAATTTCTCAAGTTTTCAAAAATTCTTAAGCATTAGAAATTTTAAAACATGGTCATAATTCTATAAATTTTGAAGAACTTATGAAATTCCTGAAGTTTTATAAATTTTGTAGATTGTGCTCACTATTATAATATACGTCTTCGATATATCGATGATCATGTTTTTTTTTATTTTTTCATGAGAATCAAACAAAACTCGAAAAGTATTTAATAATTCCCAAAAATCTCAAAGAACTCTATGAAATTTCATACAATTTGGAAATTTTGAATATTTTACATAATTTAAAAATTCCGAAAAATATTTAAAAATTCAAAAACATCGAAATTTTCAGACAATGATCATAATTCTATAATATTTGATGAATATACTTATATCCTGGAAATTTCCATAAATTTTGTAGATTTTATTTATTTCCACATCTCTTCAAAATGTGCACGATAATCCTTTTTCATTTTTAATGAGAATTTAAAACACTTGATAAGTATTGAACGATTTCAGAAAATCTTCGTGAAACATACAAATTTTCATAAAATTTCGAAAGTTGAAATAGCTTTCATTATGTGAAAAATTCCGGAAATCTTGAAAAATTTAACAATATTGTGAATTTCAAAGCATGATCATACATTATTCTCTGTAATTCAAAGAAGTTGTAAAATTCCAAGAAATTCCTATATATTTTTTCGTTTGTGTTCATTATCATGTTTAAAAGCGCATGATAAATACTTTTTGATCTTTCAACAAAAATCCTAAAAATTATAAAAGTAATTAAAAACTACGAAAAATCCTAATGATTAGAACAAATTTTCATGAAATTCAAAGAGCCTCGACAAATTCGTGAACATAATTCGGTCAATGTTTCTAAATTTTGTTGCTTTTGTGTTCAATATGATACATCTTCAAAATATGCATGATAATGCTTTCTACTTTTGATAAAAATCCAGAAAACTAAAAAGCAAAAAAATCAAGTTAAAACAAAACGAACTCCATGAATTCTCATTACATTCGGATAATTTTTGAATAATGTGTTGGAAATTCAAAAAATTGAAACAAAAAACAGATGTTCATGGAATTGGAATTCCTGAAATCCTCAATAATTTAATCCATAATCATAATATTCAAATCCTGCAATTAAAAATAGTAAATAAAATCAACGAAAAATTCTGCATAAACGTTCAAAATGTTTAAAATTCAAACATTTATTTCAAAATTGTTCTTGTTCCAACATATCTAACACGAAAGATGTCACTAAATTTCAAAAAATAATTGACTCCCAAACCTCCCACCCCTCAAAAAACCGAAACTTTCAACTTGAAAGAAACCTTTCGTTAACAAAAAAAACTGGCAAAAATTCAGTGTTTCCACTCAACCCACGGGCAAATACGAGTTTCCGGTTCTGGTCTCGATAACGGAGCTGAAAAAATGCCTCTGATTCACGTCATACTGATTGGAATTTGAGCGAACAGGTTTTCTGTAGTCCCCTCCTCGTATCCGTGTATATACAAGTTCAAGATAATATTTCAGTCTGCAATGGTCCGCTATTTCAACTTCCTCGAGCTCACACGCGGTCCCGAAAAATTCTAATAGAGAAATACTCCATAATTCGCCATTTTTTCCTTATCAGTAAAATTCCTTCATCATTCTTGATGAAGATGCTTCGGTTGTCTGACAATATTTTTGGGGGAAAATATTTCTTCGGGTTAATCAATTTTCCGGGGGTAACGATGATTTTCCGCGGAAAAGTGGGGGGATTTTCAGTTTTTTTTTCCGCTGCGTGTGCGAAAATCTTATCTCGTTGCTGCTTCGAAAAAGCGACGGAACCGGGTATCTCTCACTTGCATGCGAGCGTTCTTTAAATGCCCGGTTCAACTTGACCTCGGCGCAGTTTGTTTTGTGCATCGGCAGAGAGTGCATCAGCATATTGAATATGCTGAATGAAAGGGACTCGTCTGTCATATAGTATCAGGTTCGTTAAAAAGTCGACTCCTCGTATCACAAAGCTAATTTATCCATTAAATCAGAAAATAAGCAGGTTTTTTTATTTTTTCGAAATTGTACGAATTTCTGGGCATAATTTTTCAATTTTGTGAATAATATACTAAGCCTTTTTCAGAATTTCTGATTTTCCGCAGAGATCATTCTACAGTTTTTTGAATTACAAGTGTATTTCCAAATTATTTCATAACGCTGTGCGACAAAATTCAACCTTAGGAATTCGGAGCTGCTCTCATTATGATGAATATCCCTTTCACAGCATTTTGCAAAGTTGGCTCTTGTTTGCAAGATATTAGTTGTTTTACTGTATAATTTTCAAGTCACGTATTTTCCATGATAGTGATCGATTTTCATGATTCAAAAACGACAATACAAGTATCTGACGTCAAGAAACCTATTCCCGTACTCAGATTTTTAAAAAACCTCGTCTTTCCAAAGTTAACATCCGGCCGAAAAAACCAGTATTTTTTTCGGGAAAAAGGTGATGAATAGATCGCCTCGCCCATTTTATCCGCTTGAAAGCCTCGTGGGCCCAAGGTGCAGTAAAGGTACCAGTAACGGTAATAGTCGTCACCTTTTCCCCGAAAAAAAAAAAAAACGGTTTTTTCGGCCGAGAGTTAACTTCGGAAAGACGAGGTTTTTTCAAAATCTGATTGCAGGAGTAGATTTCTTGACGTCAAATACGCGTATTGGCGTTTTTGAATCATGAAAATCCGATCACTATCATGGAAAAAACGTGACTTGAAAATTATAAACTAAAACAATTAATATCTCGCAAACAAGAGCCAACTTTGCAAAATGCTGAGAAAGGGATATTTTTGGGACCATATACGATCGATTTATCATAATGAGAGCAGCTCCAAATTCCTAAGGTTGAATTATGTCGCACAGTGTAATTTATGCACGAATATCGACAAAGAGTACGCTTTTTCACTTTTTATTAAACATTTTCAAAATTCTAGCTGTAAATTTTAGAAATCTGCACATAGATACATTAAAATACTGGAAACCTTCGTTCTTAGAATCTATAGCAGGATCCTTAAAATCTTTAGATTATCCTAGAAAACCTCACGTTATTTTATGAATACAGAAAAAAAAATGAAATACGAAAAATACTAGATACTATTTACTTTTCTTTAAAAAGCTATTAGATTTTTTGTAAATTTCTGTAATTCCAGAAATCAAGAAACTCCGACTCGTCGAGCATTGATTTCTAATATATATGTGTATAGAAAACCATAAAAATACTCGAAAAATGTTCAAATTTTCAAAATCTGTTGAAAATAAAAAAAATATTGAGGACACTCTAAATCTATAAAGAAACTGTTTCCTGCAAAATCGATCAAAATACTGCAACTATTTCAAACTTTCAATTCTAGGAAATCTAATTCTTGAAATTGAAAGAAATATATTTGAAAAAACTATAAAAATTTCCAACATTATATAAATACTAAGAAGTGCAAAAAAAAATAAAACAAATATACCAATGGAATATTAAAAATCTATACAACTTTCAAAACTAGAGCACCGAATTCCAGAAATTTATACAGAAAAAAACCGAAATATCCTTAAAATCGTAGAAAAACTGATGAAATACGAAGGATACTGAAAGAAATATGAATCCATTGAGACACCTGTTTTCTGAAAAATTCTTTTGGAACATGAAAAATGTATTGAACTTGACATTCCAGAGCTCGAAATTCTCTAAATCCATTGATTAAAATTTATATCAAAATGCCTAAAGTATATAAAAATAGTAGAAAATCCTGCAACATTTAATGCATCCTAAAAAATGCGAATAGTTTCAGAAGTTAAGAATAATCCTACAAGTCGTAGAAAAACTGAAGAAATACGAAAAATACTAGAAGAAATAAATATCTATTGAGACACTGTTTTCTGAAAAATCTTTTTAACAATTTAAATTTAATAAACTCCAAATTTTACAGTTCAAAATTCTCAGAATCTATAACAAAAATGAAAATGCTAGAAATATATAAAAATACTAGAAAACTCTGTTACATTTTATAAATCTCGATAAATACGAATAGTTTCAGAAATACTGAGCAATCATTCGAATCATAGAAGATATATACAAAAAATACCAAAAAGAAATAAAAATCTATTCAGACGCTGTTTTCTGAAATATATCATAGAATGCAAGATATCAAAATTTATATCAAAACGTAAAAACCAATAATAGAAGTATTTCATCGAAATCGTTTGAAAGATCTCGTTGAGGGGGGGTTCTAATCCCCCCCCCCCCCCCGCACGGGCCTGGTTGTAACAATGTTTCAAATTTCCAATTTTCTCAATAATAATGAAAATGTCATTGTATTTAACTCCTTCTTCCAAATATTCAAGGCTATCGAAATCTCAACTCTCGACATAAAAAGTTAGCATGCAATCAACACTTTTTCAGTAAATATTTTGTAAATTCATTAGATAAAACATTGAAGGCTGCGACGGTTTTTTTTTTGTAAATCTCGATAAGGCACACAAAGTAATGCTCGAAACGTCGATTTAAATGTGGTATCGCTTAATTTTTACACTAATGTTGTATATCACTACATTTGTCATTAGTTATTTTTATAACAGGAAAAACTAAACTTCCTTCGACAGCAATAATATGTTATACCTATATCAACAAACGTTTCCAATTTTAAAGTACTTTTTGTGTTGATGAATCGAGCATGATAAAAATAAATGTCGGAAAAGAGGAAATTCATTTCATTTCACTGATTACAACGTGAAATATTAACTATGTTCTAATTAAAAACAACGAAGTTTATAATCAAATACAGGAAGGCTCGAAGTGATAAGATTTTATGGAGGACAATTTTTTATTCTTACGAAATTACTCTAGATATTGATAAATTTTGAATATACGTTGTTTCGTTATAAATTTCAACAAAGTTCGCAGTTTTTAGTGTACTGTACATCGATTCATTCAGAATGAAACTATTTCATGACTGTGGGCGAGTTTTAACGCAAGTGGGTATTTTAAATGAATATTGGCATCTTTCATGTTTCTTCTGGATTTTAGTGTTAATTAATCAGACAAGAAAAAGCCGGAAAAAGATTAGAAGAAATACTCACTACGAACACTTTTTTTTCTCCTCGAAGGATCTTGTTTATATACAAAATATTCTAGAGTTTTCAAGGAATATTCTTACAATCAGTACATTACATTCTTCTGAACATTATCCTTGTGAAAAACTAATCAAACATTCTTAGAATATTTTTGAAAATTTTGTTACCCTATTTCGAAGTTTTCTCTGCAACCAGTATAATTTACAAAAAACAATCTAAAGTACAATCTCACAGTTCACTAATTTTAATAAAAAAATACCAAACATTATTCCTCTTGATCATTATTTACAGTTCAAAATAATGAAATTCACGATGAACGCAAAATGCACTTGGTCGCTTCTCAAAACAAAGTACGCGGACGGAAAATCGTTACTTCGCCGTTTTTCAAGCAGTGCTGTAAAAAGTTCGAATTCGGAAAATATTCCCTGCGCGGAAAAATTGAACGCGTCGGAAAAATCGATGCCGGAAGTCCGAAGTCAGTACGGATTGGGGACTTTCAATTTTTTTAAATTTTCCGGCGGAGGGAAATTTCTTCACGAATACGTGCATCAAAAGCACAAAGAACTCGGTCCAATTTTCCGACACAGCGCTTTTCCTTTGAAAGCAGTTTTCATCAATTCGCCTGATGAATTCAGGAGAGTTTTCCACCTTGAAGGACCAACTCCTAAGCATTTTATTCCGGAAGCGTGGAAATTGTACAACAAAATACGCAATTGCGAACGGGGATTGCTTTTCATGTACGTATGGTGTTTATATATATTATTTTTAATAAATAAACTCGGATTTTCTTACACTAGGTTTTTTTTACCTGGAATGTTTTCTGATTTTAAGTCGTTTATTATTCATTTTCTTCTGATTTTGATGCCTTATAATGTGAATTTTCTGAGAGAAGAGTCTTGAAGGCAACAAAAAATGAGTTTTTCGTAATTTGGCAAGAAAATCCGAGTTTTTTATGTACTTGCTTAGAGAAAGAAGTGTTCGTCGATTCAACTCTTGATTGGAATTTTTCTCGAAGAAATGTAGGAAATCGAAAATTAATTCTGAAGAGCTAGGAATTTTTGTTCTGAAGCTTGTAAATCTTTTAATTTTTATACAGTATACACATACTGAAGAGAAGATGAATTTTTTTTATAGATTTCTACGTGTTTTTTAAGTTAACAGGAATTTGGAGAAAGGATTTGAAATATTTTTACGATTTAAAGATTTATTTTATGATAGAAATTTGAATCAGAGTTTTTTAAAAAAATTTCATGAATTTTTGGAAAACCAGTAGATCACATTCAAATGTGTCAATGAAAATTTTGAATGAATTAACTTTGAGTTTCTATGGATTTAAAACGTGTATCTTATTTTATTTATTTTTTTTTTTTTGTTTTATAAATGTAATTAAAAAGTAGAGTCGTAAACATAACTACGAAATTCATGGAAATTTGTTGAAAAAACGGATGATTTTGGGAAAAAAATTCTCACTGTAATTTTTGAGAATTGAAGCAAATGCTGGATAAGTAATAATTGAGACTCAAACAATGTGTCATCAAAAAATGTAAATGGAGATTTTTTTACCTTTTTTCAATAAAATTCTATGAAACTTCAAAAATATGTAAAAAATAACAAAAAAACTCAAAGAATTGGACAAATTTATATAATATTTTGAGTTTTTAATGAGTTCCTTGATTTTTGGCAGTTCTAAAATTGAAAAAAAAGTAAAAAATATTTAAAATTTTAAAGATTGTGATAACGATTCTGCGATAATTAAACAATTTGTAGAGTCGAGAAAATCTTCGTAAATTGTGTAAATTTCGTTCATTGCAATATTTTTTAGGAATATCCACGATGTTTTTTTTTTTTTTATTTTTTATTGTATAAATCAGAAAAACTTATCAATTTCTCGAAAATAACGGAAAATATAAATGAGATGGACAAATCATAATGAAATTCAAAAATTTTGAAAAATGAAATAACATTTAAAATTGCGAAGATCAATCATTCGAAAAAATGCAAAATTTTTACAAATTCAAAAATAGTTCATTACTTTCGTAGATTGTGTGTATCATCATTTTTCCTGGAAATATACATGATTTTTTTAAATTTTTCAAACGAAATCTGAAAAACTCGAAAAGTATAAAAAAAAAATTTTGAAAAATCTCGAAAAGTTGGAAGAATTTCAATAAAATTTGGAAAGTTTAGAATATTTGGTTTCATTTTTAGATTTTTCAAAATTTATGAAAAATGAAAATTATAGAAAATTTCAAAAATTGTGTTGATATAATCCTGTAAAATGTGAAAAAATTGTAGAATTCAAAAAATCTTGACAAATTACTTAGATATCGTTGATTACAATATTTTTTTCGAAATATACATGATAATACTTTTTTATTTTTTAATTCATCCTTAAAAACCTATGAAGTATTTAAAAATCACAAAAAATTATGATGTACAAATCATTATGAAATTTGGAAAATTCTGAATAGTGTGCATTATGTTCGATGTTTCAAAAATTTTGAAAAATTAAAAAGCATCGAAAATTCTAAAGATCATCTGTCGTTTCAAAAAATGTACAAAAGTGTTAATGAATTCCGAAAAATTTCATTGACTTCGTAGATTGTGTTTATCATAATTTTTCCTATAAATATGCATGATCATGTTTTTTTCTTTTTTTAACAAAATCTGAAAAACTCGAGAAATATTAGAAAATTACGGAAAATATTGACGAGTTGAACAAATTTTTATAAAATTTGAAAAGTTTAGAATAGTTTGTTTTACTTCGGATTTTTGAAAACTAAGAAAAATTAAAAGGCATAGAAAATTTTAAAGAGTGTGCTAATTCTGTGAAATTTTTTTAATTTGTAGAATCAAGAAAATCTTTGTGCATTTTGTAAATATCATTCATTATCATATTTTTTTTAAATATGCAAGACAATTTTTTTGTAATTTTCACTTGTAAACTATTGAACTATCACGAAAAATGGCGATATTTAGAAATTTTTCGAATAGTGTGCATTATGTGCGAAATTTCAAAAAATTGAGAAGCATTGAAAATTTTTTAGATCATTAATCATTTAAAAAAATTCAAAAATTTGTAGAGCAAAAAAAATGTTTATTAATTTCGTAGATTGCCTTCATTATTTTTTTTTAGTAATGTGCATGGTGTTTTTAGTCTATTTTTTAATGAAAATCTGAAAAACTAGAATATGTAGTATTGAAAATGATAAAATACTGATGAAGTTTCTCACAGTTTTTTTTTTTTTTTTTTTTCGAAATTCCAAACATCGAAAATTTTAAATATCATAAATAACTCTGAAAAAATCGAAAAATCTGTAAAATATCAGAAAATGTTTCGAAATTTTGCCGATTTTGTTTATCGTCATTGTTCCTAGAAATATGCATGATAAAGTTTATTCATTTTTTTAACAAAAATACAAAAAACTTAATATGTCTTGAAAAATTAGATACAATCTTGAATTCTTTATAAATTTTGAGAGTTTTGAAAATTTTCTATAATTTGAAAATTCTCGTTGTACCATAAGAAGACAATTAGTCATTTCAAAAATAGAAATAAAAACTTAGAATCTTAGAAAAATATTACCAAATTTTGTAAAGATTATAAACTTTCGACGACCTGGTAAAACTCCACATTTTCGATAATGCATCATTCGAAAAAACACCCAAAAAAATATTCTAAATAAAAAACCAGGGATGACGAAGAATGGCTGCATCACAGACGAATCATGAACAAAGTCATGATGTCAACTGACCCAATAAGCATCATGGCAGAATCATGTCAACAGACTGCCAAAACTCTTGTAAAAAGGTGGAACTATCATGCGAAAACCAACTCTACAATCCCAGAACTGAACAGACAATTATATCAGTGGTCTGTTGAAGGTGAATTGAATAATTTAATTAATTGTAATACTCTTTTCTGACAAATAGTACCTGAATTTCTACACAGCACTTAAAAAAAAAACACATAGAAGAAGATGTAACATTCATTATCAAATCGCATGCTTACCTAGTAATCGTTATTTGTTGCGTCATTATCTGACGTTATAATTTTTTATGCGAATCGATTTTGCGAAAAGATAATTATAATCGCAATGAATGTCGCACTCTTTAAATCCAATCATATAATTACACGAAAATTGTATCACGCTCTTTCAGATTTTGATCATCCAGCTTGAAGTATTTATCAGATTGCAATTAAATAAATTATCAGATTATATCATTAAGAGAATATTGCGATAATTGTGTAACTCTTGATTTTCGTGACACTCGTGTTGCACACCAGACTTTTTTCGAAAAATAACAAAGAAAAAACGAAAGTTATTATTTTCATTTGGCTCTATTCATACTTGATGTTATGATGTATACAAAAATAATTCTGGAAACAATAAATTCAAATATTTCCTCTAACATGTAATCCCGAATTTTACAGTGATGTTGGCGAACTTAATAGGACCAACGAGTTGGAAAATGCATGGGGAAAATTTAGAGAAAGAAGCAGAAAGACTGTCTGGTATTCTGCAAAATATGTTTCTCTACACACTGACTTTGTCTATGATGCCACCAGAATTAGCCATGAAACTGAATTTGCCAGCATGGACGAGATTCGTAAAATGCATCGATGACGTTATGGAAATTGTGAATTCTTTGACCTGTATGATGTTGGGGTATAGAGGGGACGGTTTGCTGAAACTCATGGAATCCGAGGGAATGGACCAGGAAAATATAATTAAAATCGTCATTGATTTGATTATCGCTGCTGGAGATACTGTAAGTGTTTTGAGAGTAGACGAAAGATGTTTCACTTTGTGTCATTTTTTCTCTTGACTGGTTTTGGTACTATGCGTCTTTCTCGCACTTCAACGAATTCGGTGTCATTTATAAAAATTTGTAATCCTTGGGAAGCATAATTGAAAATTCTAGAAATTCACAAAAGGGGGCAGTTTGTTTATTTTGTCTTTCTAATTGTGAGCATCAAATTATATAAATCTATATAGGATTTCACAAAAGAACTAGAAAATCGTACGAAATTTTATTAGGGCTGAAAAATACAACAAATCTATGAATACAGGAGATGTATGAATATAAAAATTTTTGGATAATTAATTCTTTTACCTCATGAAATCTATGTCACTTCAAATCCTAGGAAATCTCGTTCAGAAAATTGATGTAGGATTTAATAAAAGTATCTTAAAAATCATTCAAACTTTATGAATATTGAAAAAATTAAACAATCATTCATTGAAACACTAGAAATCTTCGAAAAAACTGTGTTCTGAAAACTTGTTTGAAATACTAAAAATCCAAAAAATTTCGATAGCAATCTGTAAAAATATTCAAAATCTAGAAGAACATTAGAAAATTGTACGAAATTTCATAAATTTGATGCTGAAAAATATGCAAAATACCAAAAATAATAGGAATCTCTCAAATACTAAAAATTGTGCATTGGCATAATTTTTTCGAAAATTTATGTAAATAATAAGAATCAAGAACAGTTTTACTTCTAAAGCATCTGACATTGAAAGCCTATATAAGAATCCATCAAAATACAAGAGAAGCGATTAAAATTAAAAAATTTTTAAAAATAGCAAAAATGTAATAAGAATTTTAGAAATCTAGAAAATACTAGAAAATACTACGAAATTTCGTTAATGCTGAATATTATGAAAAAGACTCAGAATAATAGGAATCTCTGAAATACTGAAATTCTTACAATTAGCATTAGATAATATTTTCTGAAAAGTGTATGAAAATAATAAAAAAATTTCCTCAGCTCAAAAGATGTTCGAACAATGACCAAACAATTATTTATTTATTTATTTATTTATTTATTTTTTTTTTCAAGTCGGCGAATGCAATGCAATGGTCATTATTTTTGCTCGGGAGTAACCCGGAGATTCAGGAAAATCTCTACGCGAAAATCAAGGATCAAGATCACGTAGAAACGCTTCGAAACGAGTATCTTAAAGCGGTCGTGAAAGAAGTTCTTCGTATCTATCCTACTGCGCCATTCCTCACGCGATACCTTAACGAAGATGGCAAAATTGGCGGCTTTCCAGTTGCCAAAGAGGTAATCAAAAATATAAGGGTCTTGAAATTGTGCATGAAAACTTCTTAAAACCGTGATAAAAACTTAATGAAATCGTTTAATCCAAGTATTTAATTAATTCTTTGCAATTAGAAAGAAATTAAAAGAGAAATTGCAATTCATATTGATAGTTAAGTTTTGAAAATCGATGTTTAAAAAATTTTCTAAAAAAGATGTTTTTGATGAGATGATATTTGATTGTAAGACAAATAATTTTTAGAATTGTTTTTCTTGGTAATTCTATGTTATTTTATAGATAATTTTTTTGTTTCTTGTGATTATATAGGAGCTATTGCTACTTTCGTTGTATTCAAGCTGCCATGACCCAGAAAATTTTGATCAACCTGAAAAATTTTGGCCAGAAAGATGGAATCGAAGTGAAAGAGGAAAACATGTAGCTTTGTGCAATCCTCATGCCTGGCTTCCTTTTGCTATGGGTGTCAGAAGTTGCGTTGGCAGAAAATTGGCAGAAACTCAACTTTACTCGACGATAGCAGAGGTGAGGAGGAATTATGATTTAAAAATTTGTGGTACGATATAATATATGTTCAATTAAAA
Source organism: Platygaster robiniae (assembly GCA_028476575.1). Lineage (NCBI taxonomy): Eukaryota > Metazoa > Arthropoda > Insecta > Hymenoptera > Platygastridae > Platygaster > Platygaster robiniae. Next base: position 32,059,873 of record CM052023.1, read on the forward strand.
TTTTTCATATATATTTCATCGAAATATGCATGAAGTTTTTTTAAAATTTAAATCTGAAAAACTACCTAAAGTATAAAAATTAATGATGAATCTTATAATACGTCAGGCAAATTTTTATAGAATTTGGAAAATTTCAAGGAGTTCGTTTCAAGCTTGAAATTCGAAATTATGAAAAATAAAGAACATCAAAAATTTCCAAGATGAATCAATGATTTTTTGAAATTCGATAAAAAATTAATTCTCAAAATATTTTTGTATGTAGGAGTCTTAAATTTAAATATTTCTCCATAACATGCATTTTGTAATTGAAATATGCAAAATTTGTAAGAAATTTAAATTTCTTCGAAATAAGTATGCATAATGATGTTTTTATCCAATTTTTAATTAACATCTGAGAAAGTTGATAAGTATTCAAAAATTCTGAAAAATTTCAATAAGTTGGGCGAATTTTCATACAATTTGGAGAATATTGGGTAGTTTGTGTTAAGCTTGAAATTTCGAAGATTAATCAATCATTCTCTGAAATTCGAAGTATCAGTAAAATCTCAAACAATTTTTGTATTAACTTTAGAAGTATAAATTTTTATAAAATAAGGTAAATATTGAATATTCGTTCTTATTCTGTTTGAAATCATGAAAATTTCACGAAATACAAAAAAAATTGAGAATCCTAAAGATTGTCAATAACTAACAAATTCAGTGAATTTTAGCAAATTTTCATAAATTTTTTTGATTGTGTTCATTTCATTTTTTTAAGATACATGTTTTATTTATTTTTCAATAAAAATCTGAAAAACATTGAGCAAACCGAAAAATTACGTAAAAAATTTGAGTTACACATATTTTTATAAAATTTGGAAAGTTCAGTATAGTTCTTATTATGTGTATTGAAATTGTCAAATTTTGAAAAAGTGATAAACATTGGAAATATCGAAACATTTTTCAAACTTTATCAAATCTTCATACTTTTTGTAAATTTTATTATAATATAATGAAGTATCGACAATAATTCTTTATTTATTCTTATACAAAAACCTGCAACAAATTAACAAATTACGAAAAATCTGCATGATTTGAACCAATTTTGTATAACATTTGAAAAGTTACTAATATTTTGTATTGTGTTAGAAATATCGAAAATTTTTAAAAAGCTAAAAAAAATCAAAACCTTAATCAATTTCCAATAATTCCAAAAAATTTGGAAAATTCGTAAAATTTCTAAAAACGCAATCATATTTCTTTGTAAAATGTATGGCAGCGTTTTTTTTATTTTGTACTAGGAATCTGAAAATACTTGAATAAATCAAAAAGTACGAAAAAAATCCTTGGTTCGAATAACTTTTTTGAAAAACTTGAAAACTCTGAAATAGATGGTATTATGTTCAAAATTTTGAAAATTCTGAAAAATTCAAAAACATCGAAATTTTTAATCATTATTTGCCAATAACTCTCGAAAATTCGTAAAATTTATATGGAAATCTAGAATAGGTTCACAATTATTGTACATTGTGAAAAAGTTCTGGAAATTCCCTAAAACTAAAACAATTTTCCGAAATTCGTAAAATTTTCACAATCAAAAAATATTTCATCATACACAAATCGTCGATAGTTGGAAAAATTTTATTAAAAATCTAGAATCTTCAAAAACGTCAATAAATTTTTAAAATTTATGGACATTGAACTACACTGTTGAATTCAATGTAGTTTTTTCTTTTCTTTTTTTGTGTGTTACAGGTAATTAAAACCTTCGATGTCAAATGCGAGAACAAAGACAGCATCAAAGTGATCCTGCAAATGATCACAGTGCCTTCTGAACCAGTTCAATTGACCTTGAAACGACGATTGTAAATATTTTGAATAATTGCACTGTTAAACAACAATTTCTTTAAGTCTAACGTTACAAATATATTGTGAACAAATATTATAGCAAAACTTGAAAAAATTAAAAAACTACTATTTTTTCAAATTATGTTTTTTTTCCTTCGTAAGGCCAATTTCGTACCTTCTCATTTTTTCGATTTTTTCATAACCTATATTTGTATCCATTTCAACATTTTTAGGAAAATTAAAAAATCCAAGTTATCAATTATGAACAATAGATTCTCACATATAAATGAATAATAATTAAAAGCTTTCATAAATTTATAATTATTGTACATAAATTATATTGATTTCCCTTGCTTTTATTTTATTATTATTTATGTATATTCACTATCTATACTTTAAAATTATTATACCTTCAATTAATTATTGGAAAATTCATTCCATCAGTCAGTGTCTTTAATTTTTCGAAAATCAGAAGGAAAATCACGAATTCACCATAAATATATCAAACAAATAACTATATTTACATACTTTCAGAACATCATTTTTCCACGGATAAGTACACTTCCTACATTTAAATTTTTGTTACAAACGTACAAAAACAGTCCAATTTCACAGCCATTAGCAAAATTACGAGATCCTATTCCTACCAAAATATTGCCAAAAAACAGTTCAATGAAATATTTTCACTCCATCAATTTTTCTTTTTCTTCTTGTTCTGCACAGAAAACCGATCTTTTTTTTGTTTTCTTTTCGTAATTCTGCTCTCTTTTTCTGCGTTTGTCAAATTCTTTTTTTCTTTCCCACAACTTCCTAATTTTTCCTGCAGTGTGAAAGCTTTGACTGCGATAATGTTAGCTGTAACATGAAATTTAAAATAATTCAAACCTACTCCTAAATGAAGAATATAGTAAAATTTTCAAAACGAACCCTTGTTCTTCTGCGACTTTTCATCGAACTTCTTGATGCACAAAAATGTTTCGTCCAAATTTTCCGCGGTTCTGAAAAACGTTTTGTCTACTTCCACGACTCGGTTGTTGGAAGTAATACTGATTTCCTTTTCTCCAATCAACTCACTTTTAAAAAACTGTAAAAAGAAATTCATGAGTTGAAAGTGATCGAATATTCCTCAATTTCATAGTGATTTTTTGTATGGACCTTTTCTGGAATACTCAACATGCAAATTTCATTATCTTCGGCATCTTGTAAAAATGCTGAGAGAATGTGTTTCCTCTTTTTTGTTTCAGGTGATCTTGAAAGCTGGAAAAATTTTTGTCATGAATCTTGGATAATATGACAAGAAAAAAATAATAAATGTTTTCGAAAAATAGCGATTTATAGATTTAGATATTTCTTTAAAAAAATTTTTTTTGCTAATAAAAGTTCCAACTTTAGGTAAGAAAAGAATTCGAAATTTGAACTTTCGAATTTGAAAAATGTATAATATTCAAAAAATGATGAGATCTCAATTTTGTTAAAAGGAGTTATTAAAGAAGGTAATCAAGTCAAACATACATCTAATTTCCTAGAAATACTTAGATTTGCAATATTATATAGATCTAAAAAAAAAATCTACCTAACAGTTTTTGAATTATAATAAATAAGAAAAAAAGAGACTCTGCTTTAGTAAGATAAATAAAAAAACAATTCTTACTCTTATAAAACTAATTTGTGAATAATATGATGACAATATTAATACATTATTTATATTATCGCCATCCATATTTATATATTATCATTTCTATTATCATTGTGTTTTATATCATATTATCATTATATTATATATTTAATATATTAAGAAAATTTCTTATTTATTGTTAAAATATTTTAAAATTCTCAATAACAAACCATTTAATAAACATAATTTCATTCAACAATAATGACCTAATGAAAGAAATATACATTAAATATTAGGGACACATTCACAAACTAAAATCTTTCAAAGTTCCTTCGAAAAATAAAATCCCTTTACCATTTTTTCAGGTCCTTCTGAAGACTTGGACTCAGCATCAATTCCTAATATTTCAGAATCTCCTGATTTTCCAGCTAAATTTTCCACATTAGCAATTTCATTTTCCTTTCCTTTCTCATAATCACTCACAATCCTCGGTTTTTCCAAAGTAGTCGTCATTTTTTTTATCAGATTCTCAACTTTTTTATTGCCACTCTTTTCTACAATTTTCGCAATTAATGAGTCTTGTTTTACATCTTCGTCATATTCAAATATTTCCTCGATATTTCCAATTTCTTCTGAAGAATCAGTGCTTAATTTTTGTAGTGCTTTGTTTTTATTTTGAAACTGATAGATAGAATCGCTTTTGAAATAGTTATGTATTTTCGATTGACTCCCATTTACACTGGATTCCTTGGAAATTTTTTCGGATTTCTTTTCAATCTGCAGTTTTCCTAAACTTTTTTTTCCGCTCTTTGGAACTTCAATTTTGAGTTTTTTCGACTCTCCAGTTTCTTTTTCTGTGACATTTTCTTCATTTTCATTGCACGCTTTCTTTTTTTTCTTCAGGGTAGATGATAAAAATGGCAAAGGCCAATACTTTTTTTTCTCGTTTTTCGATTCGGTAGATTCTGGAGTAAGGAATTCATTGATTTTGCTCTGTTCTTTGCTGTTTTTATTTTCATTTAAAACATTGGATTTTCTTTTTCTGGTATTTTTCTCATTTTCCAACACTGGTACAGAAAATTCTCCATTTATTTTTTCCATCTCTTGAACTGTATTCGAATTGAATTCCTCTTCTCCAAAAAAATCATTTTTTCTGGACTTTTCATTTTGGGTATCTGAAATTTCATTTTCACACGTAGGATTTGTTTTTTTCTTCAATTTTGAAACTTGTTTTTTTTCTCTGTCATTTTCCTTTTTCTTTTTTTTCTCAGAATCTTTTACGACTTTTTCAATTTTCTGTTTTTTGTTTTTTTCAAAAATATCAGGCTTGACTAACTTTGGAATTTTGCTCAAACCAAAATTTAATACTCTTTGTTTTTCTTGTTTAATCTTTATCTCTGGAACATTCTGGGAATTTATCTCTTCAATATTTTCATTTTTCTTAGTCGAGGAATTAAATGTCAGCTGATTTATGGAATCATTGTTTAATTTGGCAGATTTCAAGTTTCCAAGATTTTCAATTTCTTCATTTTCGTGGACTTGGTCTAAATTAAATTTTTCCTCAAAATCTTTTTCTTGCAACTTCAATTCTTCAATTTCTTCATCATCTTGCATCAATGGAAGAATTTTCTTCTTTGGAACCTCTTTCTTCGTTTTTTCAAAGACTTCATTAGATTCTATTGCAACTGGTGTCAAGGTCAAATTCTGTTTTTTCCTCGAATTTTCACCTTCAAAATAATCAGTATTGTCTTCATTTCCAATGGTCCACGTTTCATCCATTTTTTTCTTCTGGTTCCGAAACTTTTCTTTAGGTTCCACTTCCAAGACCGATTCCAGAATCTGTATGGCATCCAAAATTTTTTGTTTTTCAATAGTGTCATTATGGCCATTCGAAACAGCAACTTTTTGGACCATTTCAGATTTTTTCTCCCTCTCAATCTTGGCCCCAGAACATTCCATCGAACTTTCTACTTCCATTGAGGTATTTTCTACATTTTCAGAAAAATTCTCTCCATCAGAGAAAATTTCCTTGGATTCATTATTTCTTTCTTCCGCATCTGAGGAACCTTTTTTTTCAATCTCGACATCACTTTCCGAGTCAGGCCCCTTCGACATTTTTTCTGAACCCTCATTTACATAATCTGAATGACCTTCATCAAGTCTGTTTTCTGGATCCTCAATCATCGTACTTTCTTGCACCATACTGACATCAGAAATCTCGTCCTTTTTGTCTGTACTCAAAAAAGTCACGAACTCTTTCAAAAAACTGGAGTTTTTCTTTCCAGGGTCACGACTTTCAGTTTTCCTCAGCCTTCCATGTTTCGGTGAAATGGACTGATCGCTTTCACTGACAAGTTTAAAACGAGTGGTAAATTTTTCATTTGCAATAATCTTGGGAACTTGTTTCACTGGAGTTGTCTCTACAGTTTGCTCGATTTTTTTTTCACTGCTTGGTGTCCATTTTTTATTTTTACGTTCTGTAACATTATTTTTCTTTTGAAATTGTTTGATAGGTTCGTCTAATGACTCGTCCAACATTTCTCTTAAAAGGGGGGTATTATTTTCTGACTTTTCTTTTCTAGATGGTTTCGGTAACATCCATTTAACAGGTGTCAATTTTGGAGTCGAATTTCTGCTTTTTGGGGCTGTTTCTCGGAAAATCCAGCTGTTGATTGACAGATCTTGATTCAAAGTTTCTTCTGGAGAGATATTTGAATTGTTTTGTTCTTCTTCGATTAGACTGGTTTCGGTTTCATTTTGAATCAGTGAATCGGAGTGTTTGTGGGAATCATTAAGAGTGTTTTTGGAGGCATCCAGTTCTTCATCTGCTTTCCATTTTTCGAGAATGGATTTTCGTAGAGACACGTATCCGCTGTAGCTTTTACTGTGGTTTTGGTTGAATTCTACGACCTCGTTTGTTATTTTTGTGGATTTTTGGATCTTTCTTTGTTTGGAGTTTGAGCGACTTAGGAATTGTTTTTTGGGTGTTTTTTCCTCCATGTGACGCCAGGTGATATTTTGGGAGGCCATGATTGGTGCTCGGTCTGGGATTTAGTTTGGAGTATGCAGGAACTGAAAAAGTAACAGAATTATTGAAATTATTACAATAATTATTTTATTCACTAATTTTATTATTAATTATAAAAATACTAATCAAAGTATTTTAATGTTATTTTTCATGTTTATTTAATGCTTTAACATTGGAAAGTAAAAGTTATTGCAAAATATCAAAGGTTAGGATTTTGAAATAAAACTCGAATAAAGAATTTTTAAGAAAAAGAAACAGTAAATAAAATATGAAACAAAGAAATGAAAAATGTAATATTTCTCATGCAAATATCACAAAACTGTTCAGACATTCGAAAATGAAATTTTTAGAAACACTCAAGAAAAGAAAAACAAAATCGAATATCAATTTTTTCAAGAGTGTGTATGAATTTGAATTTTTCATAGAAACTTGTGATTTTTCTTTTTTGCAATCAAGAATATGACATAGCGTAATATAGTTTTCAGATTTATTTTAATTTCTGTATTTATTATATTAACGTAATTATATTCATTTTCATTCCGTTGATTATTTCGTTTCTATACAAATAATAATTAAAATTTGTGTCTCCAATATTCAAATACTATCCAAGATACTCATTTCAGAGAACACAGAAAATTTATTTAAAATTAAATAAAAAGTATGTAAGATGTAATACTTTTACCTTCATTATTTCATCTATGTACATTGAAAAAAATGATAAATAAAAAAATACATAATTTTCAATTCCTCATGCAAATATTCAAAAACTGGTCAAATGTTTAGGATTGTAATTTTTCAAAACACTCAAACAGAAAGAAAAATCAACTATAAATTTCTTGAAAAATAAATTCAAATTTTTCATAGGAACTTGTGATTTTCTTTTTTACAATCAAGAAGTTATTATGGAATATCATGATATTGTATCCAGATCAATTTCAATTTGCAATTCATTTTACTTTTATATTTGAATTTATTTTGTTTCTCTTTATCATTGCATTTCTTTGGTAATAAAAATTTTTGTCACAAATATTTTAATGTTATTAAAAAAATTCATTTCAGAGGTTTCAGACAATTTTTTCTGAATTATAAAAAACACTGTAGACAATACAATTTCATGTATGTAAAAAAAAACAGGAGAGCGAATGGAAATAAGATTTTTTCGAACAACTATTTGAAAATGAATATGTAGAAAATGAAAAAAATATAAAATTTGAATATTGAATTTTAGACGAAGTAATTTCCAATGAAATATTAAAAAAATGTTGAATAAATTGATAAGACAAAATAAAATATATAAAAAAACAAAGAATGTTATAAAAAAATGTTATAATGAAAAAAAAGAATGAAAGGTGTATGTAAATTGAAGATTTCTCAAAAAAATTGGGATTTTTCTTTATTACAACGAAGAAATCAATACGAAATATTGTTATACAGTATTTGAATTTTTTTTAAATTATAATTTAGGTGTTTTATTTGTACAATTATTATATTTGATTGTTTTCCCTTCATCATTTCATTACTTTATTCATCAAAATTTGTGTCTTCATCTTGGAAAATTATCCGAAATTTCCATTAAAGATATTACGAAAAAAATTTTTTTCAATTATAAAAAAAGTATTTAAAGTTTCATAACAACGTAATTCCATTTACAACAATTTTTAAAAAAATCGAAAATAAAATGGAATTTGAATTTTTCGAAAATATTTTACAAAAAAAATGAATAAAAAAATGTAGAATTTGAATATATGATTCGAAACAGCAAATAAAATAATAAACACTTACTAAATATTGAATGAAAAAATTTACGTATTAAAATGCAATATATAATTGACAATATTTACATATAATAACCTCGTTTAGAGTGAATTTATGAGCATTAATTAACACCCATTAAAGACTTTAATACTGATACAAAGATTACGAAGCACCAACTTTTACAAAAACAATATTTTTTTTGACGTAAGCATCAACAAATTTTTGAATTATTTTAATTGATAAAACAAACAATACAATGATGATAATGGTAACAATTAATAACAATAAACGAAGAATCTACCTTACCATCAATCTAGGGAATCTTGAATTTGTAATATCACAATTGTCACCAACATCACAAAAATCCACAAAAGAAATCGTCGTTTACGTTCGGTAAAATTCGTTTGTTGTCGGCTTTAGCTGACTCAATCCGACTCATCCACGCTTTATTCATATACAAATCTTCACGACTCACGATAAAATAATCGACAAAAAAAATAAAAAACGAAATTTGTGCAATTTTCTTTTTCGAAAAAACCACTTTGTAAAAAAAAAAGCAGAACGTGTAACGAAAAGAATGATGCACGACAAATATTTGAATTGAAAGTGACGGTTGGCGCCATCGTCCGCCATCTTGTATTGTGAATTGTGTAAATCACAATTTTCAGAAATTCAAAATTAACTCTGACAGCTCTGAGTGCTCTGACCTTTTTGTTGTCGCTGCAAATTGATGCAAATATCTTCATCACTATTATGCATCCAAATGCCACTTATTCCTTTTTGCACTGCATCCAAATGGGCACTTATTCTTTTTTGCACTACATCCAAAATGGGCACTTACTCCTTTTTGCACTGCATTTAATTTATTTATTTAGTTGCGATTGCCCCCGTCGCGAACACCGAAAAATCCCGCGCAAACGCATAGCAACCGAAGCGTCGCAACGAACAACCGTTAAAATTCAAAATGGCGGCGCGTCACCCCCGCCTTTTCTACGCGCGATTTACCGTGTGTTTATTTCGTGGCATTCCTCAATTTTCTCGGGATTCGACGAGAAACGCGAGGAAACTCGGAAAATGCAAGTCGAGGCTTTGAATTCCGAAATAAACACGTCAAATCGGATATTTTGGAGGGAACGACATACTCGCGCGAGAGTTATATATAGCACTGATCACAAGTGTCACAACAGGTGACGCTTATTTTGTGAAAAATTTGTGACTGCGTTTGTGATGGGTACTAAAGTGTTTGAAAGTTTATGTGCAGAAGTCTTATGTATTTATATTAATAATAGAATTTATGTGTCAATGTCCGATCATTCATAAATAAATAAATTATTCATTATAACGGCCTCGTGCTGAATACTTTTATTTTGCATTAACTGTAATTGAGTCGACGCGATTACACTGTTATATGTATATACAGTACGTACGTGATAATCGTAAAAATTATTATTAACCTGCTTGCGCATTTCCTGGCAAATTCAACGCATCAACAAGCCCACAGATAAATTAATTTTCTGTGAATCGTTCCCTTAGTTATAGAATTTCGTGATTTTCTATTAAGTATATTTTTGTGGCACGTGCAAATTGGAAGTTTACATGTCAACAAGTCGCATGTGCACTTGTTGAATATCTGATCGTTTTACGTTTAAAATCGAGATTACAGTGTTCAGAATATGGGTAAGTAAAAAAAAAAGTAAATATAAGCCTTTTTAATAATTACGATAATAATAAAAGATTTTTTTTATCAATTTTTTGAGATATTTTGAAGGGAAAAAATTTTTGTTTTGTTTATTTCGAGTTTTAGAAATTCATGAAATTTGATGAAAAATAGATGAGAAATAATAAAACTTCAAAATTATTATTATTTTGATGATGCAACAAATTTTTTTTTATATTTTATGTCAATTATGTATCATAATGACAATATTTACAATACTCTCTATTACCAAAAAATTCGGTATATTTAAACATTAATATATCATTTTTTTATGCCTTTGACAATTTGGAAAATCTGCAAAAAGTTGCTAAATCTAATTCATTTTTGTTTTGGTATCCGCATTATTCTATTTTCACAATGAAAAAAAATTCTAAAATATACAAGCACTCAGGACAAAAAAAAATTTTTATTGTTATAATTATGGTAGTGAAGCAAATTTTAGTAAGACCTATAAATACATTGAAGTGAACGAAAATGAAATGAAATTGGCTTCGATCTCCCAGTCAAATTGTTTATCTCAATTAAGTGTCTACGTTTCGATCCCCATGTGTGGGGTCCTTTTCAAGACTATTGAACAATGAACAATTTACTTCTATCTATGTCGCCAAAATCTCATAAAAATGTTTCTTTATCTCATGACAAATAAAACTTCATAACGATTTACCCTTGATCATGTTTACTACACTTCTGGAAATGTCGACACTTAATTGAAATAAACAATTTGACTGGGAAATTGAAGCCAGTTTCATTAAACTTTAGTTCAACCCAGGGAAAATATCATAGGATTTTCAAGTAAACGAAAATATTGTAATTTTAATTGCTTATGTAGGTCACATTTTTACTTTACGAAACCCTTGAAAATTCGTAATATCTGCCTAAAAATCCTAGATCGAATTTATTTTCGTTTGGTTATTCCTATTTTGTTATTTTCATACTTACAAGCAATTCTAAAGTATTCAAACATTTGGAACAACAAAAATTTTCATTTTTAATAGTTACGGTAATGCAACGAATTATATCAATATACCTTGTCAAATTTTACAATAATTACATTTATTTATGTAGATGATAATAATTCTTAAAAACTAAAAGAGAAACTTGAATGAAATAAATGTATGGATTCCTCAAAAATTTGTGGAATCCGACAAAAAATCTTAGGTCTAAATAGTTCTAGTTTCACTATTTGAACTTTTTTGTTCTTACATAAGCGGTAAATTTAAAGAAAGTTTAAACACCTAGAATAACAAAAATATGTCAAAAGTTTATCATTGTTATGATTCTTTTGATGCAACACATTTTTTCAATATACCCTGTATATTTTATAATAATATTAATAAGGGCATATGAAAATTATTTTACTAAACAAACAGACAGGAAAATTTAAATGAAATCAATATTTCACTGTAAACATATCTTCAAACTTCATAGTATCTGCTGAAACTTTCTTAATCTATTCAATTTGTGTTTCACTATACGCATTTTTTTGTTTTCTTAGTTACAAGAAATGCTAAAGAATCTATCTCAAAAAATGTATTATCTTTTTTGTACATCTCAGAATTAGAAAAAAAAAAATCATAACTAACATTTCTTAAAATTTCATTCTTTCAAGTTATGGCAGGCAACGAAAATGTACCGAAGCAAGTCGACGAAGCTCTGGTGACAAAACTACAATTACTACGTCAAAGGCGTGAACTTCTAGAGGAAAAACTGGCGCAAAAAAACAACGAGCTCAGGAAGGTGTGCATCGCAGAAGCCGAATTGACAGGAATTTTACCACCAGAAACCCCACTGGAACCTGGAGCAAGGCTGCCATTGTTTTCACCCGTAGTTCCTGTCCAAGTCAACATCAGTACAAACATTAACAAAGACAAATACGCAGAAGCAGTAATTACAATATATATGATTGTATACATCATTGTCCTATTTATCATTTTCTATTAAATTGTTATAATTGTACAAAAGCTTTGAAGCTGTGATATTTTCCAGAAATAAAATATGCGAGTACTAAATTTTCATACAAATTCGATGATTCTCTGAAAATTGAACCAAGTCATGAACACCTTTCCTACATTCGAAATAGTTTTCAAAGAATCATCTTAAAACAAGGTTCGATAATTCCCTGCCAATTTAAGCTAGTACTAGCACTTGGGCAATTTTCTATAGATTTTCCTGAAATTTTGAGAATTCGACCTTGATATTGCACCTAATCTATGGTGAAAATAACATGTATGTATATGGGGAATCTTGTATTTCCGCTCATGTTTCAATTACTTCTCTATATTTAATTCTGAAAAAATTACTTTTATTATACAAATCGACCTTGAAAATTTTTAACATGGATTATCGAACTATTTTTTGAGTAATATACAAAAAAACATGCAACTATGGTGATATGCTTGGCAACGCCGCATTTTGAAAGACGCAATGACAGTATTTCCAACATATTTATATGATTTAAAAATTTGGATTAAATAAAAGAAAAACACTGCATGTGTGAACTGCGGCTAAGGTTGCACTGAGCGAGATATAAAAAAACAGTTGCAATGTTGCCAAGTGTACCAACAAAAATGGCGGAGCTGAATGAAGTTGGCCATGCAAGACTGTGTGACTAACTTCAATTCCTTTCAAGTGCTAGAACTACCTTGACTAAGTGATGGAAGAAAAATTTTTCTTTTCTTTTTTTTATTGAGAGAAGATAAAATTGTTTTTCAAGTGAGTATTTGGTGAAATCCTTCGAAACCCCTGATTTCTAGTGCCATTATTTTTGAAATTATAGCTTAAACAAACATCTTTATTCGCTAATTCTCAGGACGAATTGGAACTGGAGCGACGGATACAATTAGGTCTTGCAGAAAATGCGTTAAGGATCATTAATGACCCTGCAAAAGATAGAGCTGTGAGACGAAAGCAGAGGTCTTTGTACCAACAATATCAAAGAAAGTTGCAGGAATTGGATGCTAGATTGAATTTCGTAACCCAAGGAACAAGTTCACGATTGGTTTCGACTTATGGTGGGCAGGGCAAACACCGAACCAAGAAACCGAGACCTCCATTGACTGGATCACGTAAATGCTTTTTTTTTCATGTTACATAATTTTCCAACTTTATTACTATCTAAATTTAACCTCTATACTTTAGAGATGACCAGTATATTTCATCAAGTCCCCAATTCCTTATATTTCAGTTCGCGAGACTCACGTGAAACCTCTGCACGAACATGGCGGCGTGAATTTGAGTCCTATAAGTTCAGACCAAAGTTACGAAAGATACCCTGAATACGGAGAGCAAAATGTTTGCTACACGCCCCCAAACGCTGGATCCAGGATTGCGTACACAGCTTCGAGTCCAGTAGATCGTTATGGCAGTTCCAAGTACATCAGCGAGCAAAACATTAACAACAACGTGTACATTTTGCCCGACCAATTTCGAGCTCGCACCTTGTCCCAGGGTGCAGTTCGGAATACGAGTCCACGAGAGCAAGCGAAATACGAGGAAAAACCTCAAAGATATTACACCAACAGTTTTGTAGAAGAAGACAGGACTTACAGACACTCGCAAGATGTTCAGCAGAGTGAAGGAGTCAAGTCTTATCCGGAATTCAGGTAATTATTTATTGATGAATAAAATCATCGAATCGTGAGTTCCTTCTTCATATATTTGCAATTTCTAGATACTTAGATAACGAAGTTCAGCAACGATCGGGCCATCAAAACGACGATTTTTACATTCAACGATATCCAAGAAATTTGGAGTACCCAGATTATCGTAACAAGAGTCCTCCACAAGTGCCTTTACCAAGACAGAGACGTGATCCAGACACCATATCCATAACGGAAAATCGAGTGCCAGTGGCGCCACGTCAACACGCGATTGATTACACGCCACCCGGTTACTGGGTTCGCCAAAATGGGGAAATCGTTTGGTACTCGGAAGAAAAATACGTGGAAAAGTTTGGGAGCTTGGACCGAAGGAAGCAAAATTTTCAAGATGTTCCGTCCCGGTATCACTCGGCAACGTGCAGACCGAAAATGTCGCCCTCGAATTCGCATCAGATTCAGGTTACAGAGATTGAATGCAGTTGAATTTTAAAGCATTTAGGGTTTTTCCAGTTACATATATTAAAGTTTATTACTAAACAATTTCTGGGCGATGAACGCAAGAGGTTCAAATGGATGAAGAAGATTCTCAAGGTCAGGAAAAGGTCAGAAGAACAAGAGTTTTTATAGAGTTTATTATTCATTGTATAATCAATGTACTGGGAGTTCATTTCAAGCCAAAAGGCAAGAAATGACATCCATAATACTACTTTAAAGGTGTATTAGGGGTTTTGCGTGAACAGTTGTTGCATACAAGTCAGTCGACGAAGACTCCAAGCCTAGACCTGACAATCTGAAGTGTTCCTTCATTTTAAACATTATTTCTTGTTCGGTCCTTGCAGACTGCAAATTTGGAGCCACCCATTGTTCCGTCCAATCGAATTCTCAGGACCCAATCCTTAGGCAGTGTCGAAGCCCGTCAATTTCCAGATGACAGAAGCGAATCTGGGGAAATAAATCGCAAAGGAAGAGAAAAGGGTTGGTACGAAACATCGTTGGACACAAATTGTGCGCCACATCCAACTCCGAATTTAAGGCCCTCGGGATCTATTCGCTCTGAGCATCGTTACAATGTTCATAAAGAGCATTCTGCAGCGAATGTTCGAGCACCGTGAGTGTTCTTACAATAACTTTTGTAGAAATTTAGTTTTTAAACGTTATTTAATTCTTGGAGAAAAATGTCATGTTTTATTCTTATTTTAGTGAAATCCGAAGGACCCCTGAAATCGTGGATGAACCTCCACCTCGGATACCGAGTCGATTTTACGAGGCACCTAGGGTGATTGAGATTCCAGCTGAGTCTAAGGAGAAACTTCAACAGGAAAATGGAAACGAGGTTTCAATGGCCTTGGGTTCGCCCACGAACCGCACTATAGTGCACCCTGGCAAGTACCAACCTTACCGCGAGGTCACCAAGCCTTTCGAAATGTCAGATTTTTATAAGTACTCGACCAAGTACCGAAAGAGCAAAGAAGCTAATCAAATGGCAGCTACTTTGGTGAGCCTCGGGGAAGGGGGATCCAGGTCTGAAATTCGCAATCCACCGGTGCAACCAAACAGGTCGCATCAGGGTGTTCAAGTGAAAACTGGCCAATTTTACGATCCCCGGTGAAAGACAAGCTTATTTTTATTGTTTTCGTTGCTTGAAATATCAATGAATGACAGTTACAGTGTATACTAAAAAATATCAAAACTACTAATCATTACTTTAAATTTTTGCGTCTGTGTAAGATGCATCATTACGTGGGGAGGTTGACAGGCGCGACTCACTGAAAATTTAATTAATTAGCGAATAAAAACAAATTTGGCATCACACCAGTTTTTGATCCCACGAAAAGTTATTTTAGTTCAATTGAATGAATTTTTTCTCTATGTATATTTTTCTACACAACATTTTGTGTTGAATCAGAAACTGGCATGACTGGTCACTTTTGAGAGTCACACTTTTCGACCTCCCTTTTAAATGATTTATTATTGTTCATAAAAATATTCATGCAGCTAAAAAAATATCAACTGTAAATGACAGAATATGATACTAAACCAAAGACTCGAAAAATGTAAAAAGAGGCGTATTTTTGTATTTTTTACTATCTATTTACGCGAATCAGTAATATAATGAGAAAGTTTGTTCGACATTGATGTCTAAAAAGTACAAAAATGTGTGTAAAGAAATTTACGAAAACTAGTTCATGAGCTAAGACTTTGGTTGCTAAAAGGGGCCTTATATTTGTAAATCGCCAAACGTGCCTCGGGAATGAAAAAAATTGTAATGCCTAATCAAGGATTACATATAGATTTATTTATACCACTAGGTCTGTATGCCGATGTTTACACTAGAAAGATTAATAACTCGTGGTAAACTTAGCTAGTAATAAATCAAGTATAAAAAAACGTGAACCAAGTGCGGTATTTATAAACCATCCATAATCGTATCTTTGGCCAAATAAAATCCTTCCAAAAAAAAGTACTTCATGTAGCTTGTTTCTACCACTTTTTTCCAATGTAAACAATTGGTTGCAAAGAAGAAAAAAATTGATGACCGCCTTTAAAAAATACATTTCGTTACGGATTTAAAACTTCCATATCTGATTGACAGTGTTGGTCGAATCCCACGTTCCTGTACCAATAAAACTAACAGCGAAAAGGAGAAACAGCAACATTACGTTAACTTTGAAGCAACTCGTCTTCCTCTAAACTATTAGAAAAACTGCCCTCAAATGTAGTATCGAGCTAACATAAAAACGTGCTTAACAGAAAAAAAAAAAAAAAAAACGTTGGACATTCTTGATTTGCCGGTGAAGTAACGTTTTATTCTGTTCTACGTAGATTTTGGAATGATCGATTCTTATTAAGGACCTGACAAATGGTTTCAAAAATTCCAAAAATAATAATTTAAAAAAAAGTGGAGCACCAAATAATCGCCGATCGCAGAAAACAGCGTACTTTTTCAAAATGAATCAGTAAAACAACAAGAAAAACAAGTTACCCAAGGCCGAAAACGCGAAATGTCAGAAATAATACACTCGTTCCTGAATCGAACAAGCATTATCCATCCTTTTTTCTGGTGCTGATAGATCAGAATAGAAAGAGACGAAAGAACTTGTTCGATTCAGGAACGAGTGTACCGACTTCATGTCGCGTTTTCACCCTCGTATTTTGGTATTCGTGTTTCAAATCAGTACATTAAATCCCGGAGAAACGCCGCGTTGTGACCGCGGTACATTTTCTACGATCGAATCACAGTAACTTTGATTGTGCCAATTGGATCCTCGGGGTTTGGGGAGGGGGGAAGGGGGTGAGGGAGCGACGACGAAAAATCTTGTGAGGACCAAAATAAAGAGAGGCGAATTTGGGGTTCGACTCTCGGCTCAGCTGGTAGTATGTGTAGCAATGAATTTGATCTAGAGAAAGAGATCGTCATTATCATCATCATCTGAGAGTGACGCCAAGTGGATCATATCAAGCTCGTCCAGATGGTTGAATATCAGACTGCTGCGATCGTCAATCCATTCGTAAAGGAATTGCTGAAACACAAACTTTGGTAAATTATTAATTTCAACAAATGTTTCTTCATAGGGGCGTAGGCAGAAAAATTTTTGGAAGGGGTTTGAACCCTCGAAACCTCTCTGCTTATGCCCCCAATTTCCAATAAATTATGTTGATTGTTACTTACGCGAAACATAGTCAAATCCCGATCGTCGGCGTTACGACGCTGACGCACCGGTGGACCCACATCTTTTTTCGTTCCATCTGGTAGGGCGTGAAGGTAAAAACATTTGTTTCCAAACGGACACTTTCCGCGGCCTTTGTTGAAGTACTTGCAGTCTTTGGCACTGAAATACATAAATAAATATTTGTAAAATCATATGTTATAAAAAACAAAGACACGAAAAACCTACCTCATGGCGATTTTGTAGTCGTTGATCAATTTGTCCTTTTCATCTTTAGTGTCGAACCAGTAACTGCTGGGACACACGAAATCTGACGGTATGCGACACTCAGGACACGCTCGTATGATTTTGTTCTCAAATTGTTTGGCCTGTCGCCATTTTCTGATGCAACTCAAGCAAAAACAGTGATTGCAGTTCGGCAGAATTCCAAACCTCTGTTCTCCTGTCGACTTTTCCATTATCGTCTCAAAACACACGCCGCAGGATTTTTCTCGACTGCGCTGAATCGCGAATGAAAAATCCATGTCTATTTCATGTTGCTTCACGCAAGCCTGCGAAAATTCGAACATAGATAGTTATTAATTCATAGACTATATCAATGTCACAAAATCACAAAAGGTCACAAAATCACAAAATTCCAGTCAAATAATATTTAGAAACTAGAAATGCAACTCATAATTTTAGAAATAGACAGAATTAATAATTTTACATTTTCATGTCTTTTTCTGTGTTCCTCATTGTACGGGTGAAGAGCAGCACCACCGCAAAATTCACAAATGATGCCGTGAAGGTATGGGCAGTCGTGATTTCTACAGATGCCACTGACTTCGGCGTAAGGACAAAGTGGATCCGAAGGTGAAAGTGATTGGCCAGCTTTTGCGTTTACTGCTTGGGCATACGAAATCGGTGTCGGTGGTGGTTCGGCATCCGTGATGCACTCTTCTGCCACGGATGTTGACGGCACAAACTCTGGTGCCAAAGCCCATGCTATGTCGCCGCTATTGCTGACAAACAAAATTGACATATATTTCACATTAACCAGTTTCTAAACTCAAAAACTTTTTATTTCGTTCTTGTAATTTCAAAAATAAATTCAAGTTTTTTGCTTATTTAAAAAATTGTTTAAAATAAATCAGTATTATTATAGAAAGAAGAACATGTTGGATGGAAAGTAAATAGAAAGTATAATCACCTCAATGTATTGCTTGTATCCGAATTTGTGGATGTGTTAGGCTCTGAAGAGGAATTTCGCGAGGTCGGGCTGGATTGATTTTCATTGCTGTGACTGAACCGACACTGAGAACCGAATTTGCATGCTCCTTGCTTGAAAAAATGACACGGAATGGACTGTGCCACATTTTTGGAGCTCAGGTTTTCAGTGTTCTGAGAAACCTGAGCGTGACGGTATACACAGTTGTTCCCCTTTTGGCACATCCCATTTTTGAAATATCTGAAGATGAAAAATTTAAATAAATTATATATGAGAAAAATTATTGAAAAGGGGTCCAGTGAATATGATAATTTATCAAAAGATATGAATTATATTAAAATGTGTAAGTTGTATAGAAATCGAATGAAAAAAAATGTTAGCTTCTTGATAATTTGAAAATTAATTTTCAGCAGAAAGTTTTAGAATATTTGTATTAAAAAATTTAATTTTAAAATGAGCATATACTACATAATTATTTTATGTATTGTATTTGATTATAAAAAAGTCAAATATTTGTATATTTGAATAATATAAAAATATGCGAGCCAAGCAAAAATCAAATTTTGAAAAAATATCTGCATTCTAAAAGCTGGAAAATTTATTTGTATCTTCAGTCTCAGAATATTTCTACAATACTGATTTTGTACAATATTTTTGCAATATAAATAATTTAAAAATATGCAAACCATACAGAAATCAAATTTAGAAAAAAAATTATTTTTTTCCACAAAATTTTTATAATAATGGTACAATATTTACTTTTTAAGAATTGTATTGTATAGTTTTTATATTGTAAAGTATTTGTGTAATATGAATAGTGCATCAAAATCATTGACAAAGGAATATAGGGACAGAGTGTAAGCAAGCGGGCAGGCCGCTTTTTTCAAAATAAAAAAAAAGGTAAATATTGTAAAAGTTTAAAATTTCACATAATATAATTATCATATGTGACATAATTTTTATATGTATAGCATATAAATATTACATTGTGTGGTATTTATACAATAAAATATTAGTATAGTATAAATCCTATGAAAATATGCAAGCTACATACATCTAGAAAAATTACATTTAGGGAAAATTTTCACTATTTTGGAAATTTATTTTCATTTGAAGGTTTAAACTATATTCTACAACATTTGTGCAGTGAAATATTGTATTGTATAATAATTATATAACATAGAATATAAATTGTGCTGCATAGTATTATTCTTGTAAAATATTTGTATAGTATGAATAATATGAACATATGCAAGCCATACAGAAATAAAATATAGAAAATAATGCTGGCATGTTCAAAACTCAAAAATTTACTTTTATCTGAAAGTTCAAGAAAATTTTTAGAATATTTATATTGTATAATATTCGAATCGTTAAGTGTTGGTATAATATGAATGATATTAAAATATACAAGCCATGCAGAAATCGAATTCAGGGACAAAATTCCAGCATTTTGAAAATTCGAAAATTTATTTTTATCTGAAAGTTTCAGAATATTTTGTACAGTATTTATATTAAAGAAAATTGTAGTGTATGATAATCATGCGATAATGATCAATTAAACATATTGTAATTATTATTGCATTGTATAAAGTAACTATTTGACAATATTTGTATAATGTGAATAATTAAAAATATCCCAACCATACAGAAAAAAAATTTTGAAAAATGTTAGCATTATCGAAATTGGCAATATTATTTTCATCTGAAAGTTTCAGAAAAGCTGTATATTATTTACATTGTAAATTATTGTATTGTAAAATGAATATATATTTACTGTACATAACTCTTATATTGTATAATATTCATATTTTGAAATATTTATATACTAGAAGTATTATAAAAATATGCAAGTCATATGGAAATCAAATGGAAAACAAATATCTCAGTATTCTAAAATCAAACAATAAATTCTTGCATAGAAGTTTAAGAATATTTATACAATATTGGTAATCTATAGTATTTACATTATATGAATAATATACAAATATGTAAACTATACAATCATTCAGTTTATTGAAAATTATATAAGCATTTTGAAAATTTAAAACTTCCTTTTTATTAAAGTTTCAGAATATTTCTACAATATTGCTATTTTATAATATTCCTATAATATTAGTAGGAATTCATTGGTTCGTTAACATAAGTTTTGAGTGTATCGAGTTAAAATTATGATATTTCCTACTTATATTTACTGTATAATAACATATTGTAAAATATTGTATGATATGAATGAAATAATATATAAGTTATACAGAAATCAAATTCAGAAAAAAATTTTAGCATTTTGGAAATTCATTTTCATCTAACAGTTTCAGAATATTTTGACAATATTCGTATTGTATAATAATTATGATATATTACAATTAAATGCATTATAAAATATTATATGAATAAGAATATAAAAATATCAAGCTATGCAAAAATTGAAGTTAGGAAAAAAACTCTGATACTTTGAAAATTAGAAAATTGATGTTTATTTGAAAGTTCAAGAATATTCGTCAAAGTTCATGTAATGATTTCATAAATAAATATGAGTGTTATTATAATGAATAATAATTAAAAATATTTTAGGGTAAAAATATTCCATTATAACTTGATTTTCAGAAATCCAAATTAAACAACAAAAATGAAAAAAAAAAACACTTTCGAACACCTTAATTTCAAGCAATTTAAAAATCTAGTCACATGTGCCAAAATGTTATATCTATATCTACAGACTGCAAAACACAAACATAAACAAACGTCTTTGCATCATTCTCTCAAAAGGAAACGAACCAAAAACCTCAAAATTCCTCTATTTTTTCGCATCACGCATAATATGAATGTTCCAAAATTACACTTAAATTATCAGGAATAATAAATTCTGCTGACAAAATACGAGAAAAAGGAAAAATCGTCTCGGGCACTGCGCATCGTTGACAAACGCAAAACAGTCCGAGGGCATTGCGAAATACTTATAAACAGTGGAAAATCACGACTAACAATGACGAGAATTGCAAATTTAGAGTTTTTCTCACCGGCAAACGACGTTCTGTGTCCAATTTTCCGCCATTTTATATATTTTACGAGTTGTGTCCTCCTTTGCCAATGTTGCTAAATTGTTGCTATCGGAAAACTGCGGAAAACAATAGGAGAATGTTCATCAAGAATATTCGAGTGTGTTGAATGTGTGTTCATTGGTTAAGTGGTCGTGTGTGTCGGAAAAGTCGGAAATTCTGAAAAATTCGATTGTACCGACACCTGGTGCAGTGTCTGTGCCGTCTGTGCCATATTTTCACAATAATATCACAATCATAAGAATATCATTTCTACTCCGACTGTACTTCTAACGGTCATTTTTCTAGTGCTCTACATTACCGACCACGGGCGGCATCACACGATTTTTTCCAGTCGGGTAATAAATGATTATGATTTTTAAGGTCGCTAACCCTGAATATAGTATCAAAATTCGCATCATGTATTCTTAGACACAAATTATCGGAAAATTCATTTTTTAGAAGATTTCTGCTGTTTTATTTTTTTTTAATTTCTTAATATTCTGCAATACTAAATTTGCGAATTTAGCATTCCAAATTTGGATTACAACAGAATAAATTTCTAATTTGTATTATCGAAAATATTGTGACAATAATACTTTCGAAGTTACACAAATACATGCATCTTATTATTTTGTAACTCCAAGATATTACGTCGAATCTGAGTATGTTCTGTCTCCAAAATACTCTGTTGATATATTTAACTTTCTACGTTTCGGCATCGAAAAATATACCCAATTATACCCACATCTTCTGCCGCCCTTGTCATCGACAATTACGTCATATCACAATCAGATTAAAATTTCCTCTTTGACTGTACCTCCAACCGTTTTTAATGCGCAGACCAATCAGAGAGCGGTATTTAAATTTCCCCCCTCTCGGTGCCTTGTTGTTTTCTTTTTCTCCTCTCTCACATACACTGTACACACTCAAATCCGAACAGAAAGACTCGAATTGCTTGGGTGAAAGGACGCGCGCGTTTTCCCTTCAAAATTCCGTTTAAAATGCCAGAAAACGTTCCAAAATCGCGCGTTCTTTGATCGCGAAACCCACAGCTACCCAAAAACACGCGAAATCACCGAACGCTCGTTGTCAAAAGTGCGTGTGATAACGATTAAAAAAGCCATTACATTCAAAATTCAACGGTCGTAATTTTGATCGGACGCGCTTGTGTGGGAGATTCCATTGACAGGAAGCTGCGAGAGATAACGTTTGGCGGAAAAAATTTGCTTTGTTGCAACGGACGCGCGTCCCGAGATTTTTTTATTGTTCAGCATCCCTTGATTCGAGAAAAATGGACCCATTTACTCAGGTAAGAAAAGGGACGTTTTCACGTATTGGTTTGTTTGTTTCTCAAAGGTCACTTGGGATTTGAAAAATCATGCTTTTAGAGATAAAGTCATTTTTGGATAAGGGAATTTTTCTTTTCATTTGGGAATGATTGATGATGTTTTAAATGGATTCAGTTGAAATTGGAAATACCCTTATTTTGGGAAGTTTGTTTTTCTTAGATTTTATCGTGTTTTTTGAAAGGAAATTTGAATGGGGGATTTTTGAATGGAAATATAGTTTAAGTGTTAAAATTTAGAACTTGGTAACTTGAAATTTTGTTATTTAGAAATTTAATGGGGAATTTTTCGATCTACAAGTATATCACTACTAAGATTTTTAATTAAAATGAATGAATCAAAAAAATTTCAGCAATTAATTAATTTTGAATTTTTTTTGCCAAAAAATGACAAACAAAATTTATAAAATTTTTCGACATCAGAATCTGAGAGGACCTTCAACATTGTATAAATTTATTGGGAACCAGAAAAAAGTTTGATTATTGTTAATTTAATCATTTAAATTTTTCATTCATTATCATAAAATAATTAAAATCCTTGAAATAGCAATAATTTAACTTTTTCTGGTTATATTATCATATCATTTATTCATAATTATTTTAAAATAATATTATATTTTATATATCTCTATTATTTTTACATATTATTCTTATTGTTTATCCATGTAACTTTTTTTGATAAATAACTCAAGCCATTTCCAATAAGTTTTTGCAATTATAAATTATCTTGATATAAAAAATATGGCCTCAATTATTTTTGTAATTTCAACATAATAATATTCAATACTACAAAGTTTGATATTTATGGCCTCGATTGTTGAAATAAAGTAAAAAATTTTCCTGGAATTTTTTTATTATTCTAAGCTGGAAATCCTCTATTCCTTAAACATTTAATTGATTTTATGATCTTTTATTTTTGATGATGGGAAATGTTTAAAATTATTTTAAATAATCAAGTTAATTAATCAAAGAAATAATTAAAACATGTAATTTTTTATTTAGGTTCATTAATGAAACTTCATTTTCGAAAAAAGAAATAAATTTTAAACATCGATTAATTTTTCCAAATTTTGTCGATCACTGTGAAAAATATTCGGAAATTTTACGATTCGAAATTCGTCATAATACGTGAGTTTTTTCAAGAGTTTTTGATCACGAAAAATATTTTGTTCATTATGAATATTCACCAAGGAATTTCAAAGGCCATTAATTTCATTTCTCGTTAATAATATATTTTTAAAATTATAGTATAGAAAAATAATACTATGTGAAAAAAGGATTGTAAACTTTCGAATCGAGAAATTTTCGATTTTTCGACACGATAGTCGAAGATATTTTACAAACTTATTGAGCTCCAAAATTTTATAGCTCGATTAATTTTTCGAAATTTATTCCGATTACAGTGAAAAATATTTGAAAATGTTACTATTTCGAATGTCGTCATATTACGTGAGTTTTTTCTAAAGTTTTTTTGTCATAAAAATATTTTATCTGGAAATGACGAGAAAACGCCGGATTTTCTGGTAATCAAGAATTACGAAATCACATTTCACTTGTCACCTTACAGTACGTTTTGGCAACACCCTATTTTGACGAAACGCAAAGTAATATACTATTGTTTATTATAAATATATACCAAGGAATTTTGAAGGCCAATAATCTAATTTTATCATATTTTAAAAGTAATACTATAGAAAAATAATACTATATGCAAAAAATGATTAAAAAAAACTAAAGTGGCATAAAAATTTTCGAATCGAGAAATTTTCAATTTTTTTGAGATGATGAACAAAGAGATTTTGAAGATTTATTGAGTTCCAAAATTTTTTTCTTCAAAAGTCAAATTTTAGTTATGAATTTCGACATTAGTTATTATGATCGAACTATTTTTAGTGAAATTATAGAATTTTAAGAAGATAGAGCATATAATATGGAACTGCAAAAATGGTACTTTTATTTGAAGAAATCGTACTAAAAAAAAACGATTTTTGGCTAATATAGAGATTAATACTGAATATTATTAATTTAGCAAACTTGAAAATAAATACGAAATTTCTTGATTTTTTTAATTAAAATCACGATGATTAGAAATGTTTTCGAAAAATTAGGTTTCGAGTTTTTTCTCGTAGGATAGAACTTAATTTACGAAATGAAAAAAAATATATATATAACCATGAAAGAAATTTCCTACTAATGATAATATTGATAAGAAAAATGAACAAGTGGTTTCTAAGAAAAATCAACTTTTTAGTCGATACAAACAAATAAAATTCAATTCGATAAAAACAAAGTATTAGAAATCTCTTTAAAAGACAATGTTTTCTGAAAGAAAAAAAAAAAAAAAGAAAAATACTCAAGACTGTTGAAATTTTCAATGCTATAGCATGAAACACTGAAAATATCAAAAAATGCCAGAACATAACTAAATTTAATAAAAATATATCATACGAAAACTAAGCAATCTACGAAATACTGAAAATCTTTGTAGATGTATAATTTTCTCAAAAATCTAGAGAAATTAAAAAAAAATTTTAGAACTTTAATTTCTAGAGCATCAAATTTCAGAAAGATGTGTTTATATTTATAATATTACATATGAAAATCCTTAAAGTAATATAAATAACAAAAAAATTATGAAAAATAACTGAAGTATTAGCATAGAAAATCTTAGCCTTAGTGACTTGTATGAAAATCACAAAAGCCGAACCTCGTTATATGTTTTGAAATTTGAAAGTTAAAAAAATTTTTGAATGTTGAAATATCACAAGTTTCAAATGTCAATTATTGAATTTTAGAGTGAAGAATTGAATAACATCAACTAAAGTTATTTTTATATTTTTGAAAATCTATTTAATGTAGCAATATCAAAAAATAAAAATTATAGCAACACATTAAGTGCCAGAATTTTTCAAAACGATGTAAAAGAAAACTGAAAAAAGTACAGAAATTTTGAGCTTTTTCAGTAGACACCCTGACAAAAATTTGACAATGTAACAATATTATAAAACATTAAAAAAAACTTTAATTTCAGCGGATGCTTGAAAGGGCAAAGGCTAGAAGGGAAAAACTAGACAACAAGTTGTCCAGTGCAGGTCACGATATTCAGAAGAGAAGTCCTTTCAAAGACGCCAATGCCATATTGGCCCAGGTTCCAGGTATGTACATAAAACTTTAGTTATCTTATTACCGATACAGTAAATAAATGAACCTGAAGTTACAAACATTTAAAATTAAACGAAAAGAGACATTAAATGAATTTTCAATTATTCTCATGGGCAGGATAAAGTCGAATATTTTGTTAGTGAGCATGAAATTTGCTGTTTCAACCAAAATATCCTTGAAAGCAATAAGAAAAAATTTGTCATTGAATACTTCTTTTTTTCGTGTGTCGTTTAATTTTAAAAGTTCAATTGAAACCTCATACACGTGTAAATAAAATTAAAAGAAAAAAGAAAAACCGTTTATTCCTTTTATCACCACATCTCATTTTCCAACAGCTCTTTCGAGTCAATTGGCGCCAAAATCACCGGTGAAAATGCAAACCCCAACGTCTTCACCTGTCAAAAACCATAGAACTCCAAGCCCAACGAAAAATGTGAGCTGCCAAGTCGAGAAAGAAAACGACGCCAGGTCAAAGTTGCAGCAACTTGGGAGGCTATATGCAGGTAATCTACCAACACAAAGTAAAAAAACTCGATAATTGTGGGGAACACAGAAACAGGGATAAACAGGAAATAAAAACACAAACTCGATTGAAATTATTTAATTAGCGATTTAGAAACATGTTTCTTTCATTTTCAAAATGAAAATTTATCTCAAAGATGAATGTAGAAAAAATAATATTATTCAAAGTACATTTCTTTTCCAGAATCTGTACCAATTTTGGAAAATCTTTATTTGTTTTTGGAATTCAGATTTGCTTGTTTTTTTAACCTTAATCCATGGCACGATAAGAATGAAATTGTTTTTCCAATTCTTGTGAAATTTATTTCATAATCCTTTGGAACATGAAAATTTTTCTATCAGTTGCCTTAAAAAATATTGGGAAATTATTCCTGTTAAGAATGCTTTAAGAGAAATCGTTTTGTTTGATTTGGTTTTGGATATTGAAGTTGGGAAATGGAATTAAAAAGCCTGGAAATCATTGTTGTATTATTATTTCAGAGGATGGAAGCAGGGAACTGAGTTCTCCGATTCATAAGAGCGAGGAAAAATTCATAGCCGAGGATAGAACGGAAAAGAAATCGGGGAAAAGCGGCGCGAGGCTCAATCGTCTCGCAGCTCTTGCTTCTTCCATTAATAACTGGGAAGACGATTTGTCCCATCCTTCAGCGGTAATTAAATTATTCATGCCATTTTGAACTTAATTTTTACGAGTAATTATGAATTTTTCACATGTCTGAATTTATTGTTACGTTGTTAGTATTATTTTTTTGTCACGAAATCTATCAGATTATGAAAAAAAAAATATGATTATACACTCAGCTCAGAGAAAAGTTTCCAAAGTTAATTAAATCTTTGGTCACATACGAATCTTAAAAAAGTTTTCACTCATGTCTACTAAAATATTTAGTCAAGTTATTCAAAAGATATTTGGAAAAATGTTAAGGGTAATTCATGGAATAATCAAGAAGTACAATTATAATATGTATGTAATAAAGTTATTGAAAATTATCAAAAATTAATTTTTGAAATCTACAGGATATAACAATCATTTTTTAGAAAATGTAGGAAATTAATCTCTCAGAGCCGATTGTGTATTAATAGTATTTTTTTTTTTTTTTTTTTTTTTTTTTTTTTTTTTTTTTTATTCTTGCTGATCATTATTAAATTTGCTTTTTATGAATAACAAATAGTTTTTTGCAAATTCTTGAAGTTACACAATATTCAGAATTATTCATTTTAATGACTAAATATAACAACAATCCTAGATTGGAACAAATTTTTCTTTAACAGTTATAATTATAACTAGGAAAACTTCGAAAGTAAAAATTTAAATAATGGTTTCAACTGAGTAAATTATGAAGAAAAACTAGAATATACGAAAATGCTAAAAATCAAAAAAAAATTTCAAATTCTGCAACATAAAATTTTAAAAAATTACATTGTAACGAGCGAGCTTCCATCAACCAACGCTGTTAATGTATTTGACCGAGACCCGCGTTGTCTTGTTTCTTCTCTTCTTCTTATCGCTGGCTGAACTTAGGCTCACTTGTCCAGAGAGGACCCTAGTGGAGACTCTGCCCAAAAGGACCCTTTGAGGGATTTCTTGAGGAACCCAGAAATGTTTAAGGAAAATAATAACTGCATCTGATTCTATAATACGAGGTTTATTAAATTAAACATTGTTCCATACAAATCAATTTACAATATTTAAATTTGCAATGCGCATTCAGTTTTACGCTTTAACATTATTCTGGATAGTTCGTTTTCAATAATCGACTTTTTCATTCACAGTAATCAATTCTCATTTATTCATTTTAACATTCCCAATAATCGCATTCTTAATATTTCCATTCAATGTTCGCATTTTGCATTAAATTTTATTTCAGCATTCGCACGTATATTATTCGCGCATTGTCTAACATTATATCCGTATTCGTATCACTCAACTCTCTTCTAATTCCTGCTTCATTTCCTCGCTCAAGTTCCGTATTCATAAACAGTCATTTTTATTCACACTCATTCAATATTCCCGTTCGTATTTATATTCCATTTAACATTTTCCCTTTTGAAGAACTTTTAACGTTTATTTCACAATCTCATTTATGATCGCGATTATATTTCCATTTCTTCGCTCACCTCTTTTCCTGATTTAACAATACGCATTTAGATACCGCGTTCCTTATACTTGATTTCGCATCTTTATTTATTCAACAGCCTTTTCGCGATGGTAATTATTCATTTATTCTCTTTCCGATATTCGCATTTAGTCTCCTTCCAAACAATTCACATCTGATCATAATAATCGGCCCTGACGTTCCCTAAAACCATACTTCTCCCATATCGGCCAAATCCAATATTAATGCTTCTGAAGGTTCTATTTTCAGTTCCTTTATCTCTGTTCCTTCAACCGCAATAGGGTCCCCAGATACAGGTGTTTGGTCTAGTTCCGTCAATCTACGCAACTCCCGATCAACTAGATCTAGATCCAGTTTATTGGTCTGCTTGTGACCACAATATTTGCAGGTCGTCGTGATCCGCTTTTTAGGGGTTACTAGTGTAATTCCTAATTTCTGTGAGGCTTCCTTAGCTATCTCGTTGTCTACTTCTTCCCAGGAAAATGGAATCTTAGGATCTAATCTCTTTAATATTGTTAGTCGATTATATAAATTCAGTATCACCTTTTTTTTTAAACATATATCTTTTCTCACTGGGCTTTATTCTTTACTGTTTGATCAAGCTTTTAATTGTCCAGATCAGTTCCTCCACCAAAGGCACTGCAAAACGACGGAAATGTCCTCTTATATCCCGATCGAGAATTCTATAAATTGTACCGGTTTCCTATATTCCCTTTATAAAATATATTTCTTAACAGTCTCAAATTCTAAGTTCACCACGTCATTTAAAATGTTCCTGCGTATTGATATCCCTAGTTAAATATTCCCAATAATCATGTTTCGAAATGATACCCTTCAATCTTTAATGTTATCTCTTTTGTATCTCAATATTATTCATCTAAGTTCTGCCATTGTTAATTGTATAAAAGCTATCCTATCTAAAGTGGTCTATTTCATTCTACCCCGTTATTTTTCTCTTATAATAATTTCTGTTCTTTATGTTATTCCAACATCACTGTCACGCTTTTAAAGGAGTAAGAAAATGAAAAGGTTACAAGAATAAGTGAATCGCCTCGAGACGAGTTGCCCTGGAACTATGGCTCAAAAGCGATAAATCCCTTTCGCTCGAATCTCGGTCAATCAATATTCTGTATAAAAATTGGTTAAAGGTAAATAATGAAAATTACTTGTCAAATCTTGTTATCCTCGCACCAACTGATACTGGGACCTGGAGTACAACTCCGGCTTTCTATCGGTTAGCACTTGGCCAGTAATGATGGGACAAAGAAGTCGGACTTCTATCAGGGCCCGGGGAAGAGAACTCTTTAGTTTTCGGGCTTCCTTTCCAGACTCTAGGTAGAGCTTTGAGGAGACTAACTTCGAATTTCTTCATGTACTAACAAAATTCGCGGGTTTATGTACGCTTTTCAAATAAGGGGATATTACAAAAATCGAAAGGAAGGGGAAAAAACGAGTTCCGTTCTGGCCGTTGATTAACTTGAATCCTTCGATATTATAATTTCTATTGCCTGAAAGGAATTTGATAATCCTATTTTATTGTTCGAAAATTGTTATCACGGGCCGTTTTTAGTCCGTTTACATCCGTTCATTATTTGAGTCATTAGATATCTCTATCCTGAAATGATCCTCGTTAGTGTTTCCAAATTTCGAGCATTGGCGAAATTGCCGCAATTATAGATAACGCGCAATATCGCTGCGCGTTATCTTAACGTCTGTGAAAATAGTCTCTTCTGTAACTTTTATGAACGAACATTTTTCTAAAATAAATTTTAGACGAGTGGGTAGAACCCCGCTCGTCACAAAATAGAAATTCGTTAAAGTACTTACTAGAAAATCTTTCGAATCATGCTAACACTAAAAAAATACTCAAAGTAATAAAAACCTATTAAATAATTGTTTTTTTTTTTTTTTTTTTTTTTAATCTGAGATTAAATTCTTATGATCTATAAAACTTTGAATTCTATAGAGTAAACTAAAATTCTTGAAAACGTTTACAGTAATCTATAGTAATACTAGAAATATTAAAAAAAAATACAGAAAATGGTAAAAATATTATAAAACGTCAAAAATCTGCATTGATCTAATTTTCCGGATATCTATAAAATCACTGAAAATCAATCAAAAGTTGAATCTTGGAACATTAAATTCTACAAATCTTTATAGGAATTGTCAAAAATACGTGAATTTTAGAAAATTCTTAGAAAACCTTCGAAAACTTTGAATACTTACAAACTATGTGGATTAGATTTTTTCAATAATGTATGATACTTTGAATCCTAGAGCATATAATTCTGAAAATCTATCAAGAAATCAAATAAAATGAGTACCAGAGAAAGTGTATTAAATAAGAAAAAATGAAAAAAAAAAAAAACCAAACATTATTGGATACCTGTATAAAATGTTTACTGTTTTCTACAAAATGAAATAAAATACTGGAAATCTTTAAAATTTTCAGTGATATAAATTGATTCTAGAAATTTATAGAACGATCTAAAGATAAAAAAAAAATATGACAAAATGCAAGAGAATGTAACAAAATTTTATAAATAACATACAATACAAGAATTCTAGATATCTAAGAAATACCTAAAATCATAGTAGACACAATTTCCTTAAAAATCTATGAAAATATTAAAAAAATTTTCAGAGCTCTGATTCCTAAGGCATCAAATTCTAGAAAAATTTATAATTATATTACAAAATCCTTCAGACTTTATAAATACTAAACAACTTATAATAAATTATATTTTTTACAAGTTGTATGAATACCGATGAATAATATGCATTATTATTAATATTATTGTAAAAATACTTGAGTATTACAAATATTAAAGAATTTAATTATTATAACTACTGAAGAATCAAAAATAGCAAAGAATTAATAATATTGTTATATTATTAAATTGTATGAATACTAAAGAAATATTTATACTTAAAAATTATAACCATTCTTCAGTGTTACTAGAAATCTTTCAGAAATATATTTCTAACATAAACAAAAATAAGAAAAGGATTATTTTGAAAAATACCAAAACTGTGAGGAAAAAATCTAAATATTAGTGACCTGCGAATCACAACAAACGAATTTTATTCTATTGAACACAACATTGAAAAATGTATGACTCTTGACTTTTAAAACCCCAGAATTCGAAAATTTGAAAAATCATGGTTTCTCAACCAGAGAGTCAAAAATTGCATTAAGTCTAGAAGAAATTAATTTCTTTTCAAAACCCCTCTCAAAAATTGTTTCTTCATAAGCCCTGTTCATAGTTTTAGAAAAAATTGCGTTACTAGTAGGATAATAGGAATTAAAATAAAAGAAAAGAATGTACATGATAGGAAAAACAATTAAAACAATAGGAATTTCAGGGAAGGAACAAAAAAATACCTAACAGAAAAATATTTAAATAATTTCTTGAAGTACCTTAAATTACCTTAAAAAATCCAATATTTTAGCAGAAAATTTCACTGTAGCTACAAGTTTGATTTGTCCAAAAATTTATTGTATGAGTTCGTTTTTCTCTTAAAAATACGAATTATTAAATGATATTTATTCCCTCTTCATAAACTTGGATTTCAAATTCGTGAAAATAAAAAAAAGTTTTTAATTATATTCTTTTCCCTGATTTTATATTCTTAAAATTCTGCATTTTATTTTCTCTCCTTCCTTTCAGTTCATTTTAATTCAATTTTCATAAAAATGATTTTCAAATTGTAAGAAAGTTCGAGTATTTTTGCGATTGGTTTAGTTGAACATCGAGTTTCACAGATACATTACACAGTCTTGTTTATTTAAAAACACGTTGTACATTTTTTAGAGAAGTCATTGTTGTCTTTGAAAATACAGGGAAAAGAGAAAACCGTGACGAGCAAAGCGGAGAAAATCCAGGCAAAGATGAATGAACAGGTAAAAAATGTCTCCGAGCCGCAGCCGAGCACGAGTGGCTACAAAACGACCGGCACCACAAAAAATGACAGTCCCAAGAAACAGTTGCAGTGGGATAAATCTGTCCTTCAAAACTTGGTGAGTGACCAGTAATATTTTTACTCAATATTTACAATAATACGTGATGTAACAGAGTTGAAGAATGGACAAGATTGAATAAAAATAGACTTATAAGCAGTTTTTTTATATCAGTAGTTATACTTATCATACTCACTAAGTATGCAGATATGTAGTAGTTTTATCGAAGAAACCAAATTTATTAATGTGCTGTCAAATTCTTGGTATTTATTCATATTTTAAGAATTATCGGCTATTTTTGTATGATAACACATTTATTGGTTTTGGGAAATATTATGGGTTAGTGCACAGTTTCGGTCGTTTTACAAAAGTATCATAATTTTTAGTAATCTGCAAAAGTAATGAGCATTTCCTGAAATTGGCGAATTTTTCGAATATTCTAGATTACTGAGAATCAAGTATTTTTTTCAAAAATTGTAGAGAGATTGATTTGAAATTTTTAAATGATTTTTCGAAATTTTCAAAATATTGAAAATATTTTCCCATCTAAAACTTTGCGAATTTCATAATTTATTTTCCAACTTATCAAGACGTTACATGATTTTCCAATGGTTCTCGAGTTTTTTGGATATATATTGAAAAATGATGAAACATAATGCATGTACTTCAATAAAATCTGATTATCAGCACAATCTACTGAATTTTCGAATATTTTTCAACATTCTGAAATTTGCGATGTGTTTAAGTTTTTTGAATGATTGAAAATTTCAAATGTCATATATTCCAAATTCCAACTATGTATTCAAAACTTCAAGTACATACTTAAAAAATGTGTAGAACTCATTGAGATTCTTTATGATTTTGCATTACTTTGTAGGTTTTTCAGATTTTCACAAATAAATGGAAATGGAAATACATTATTATGCGTATTTCGAAGATAAACGATAACACAATTTAAAAAATTTATGAATGGTAACTGAAATTCAAGAAATTTTTCGAATTTTACAGAATTATCGAAAATCTTTAACATCTTAAATGTTTTCTTTGATGTTTGAAAATTTTCGAAGTTTGTAATTAAAACTATTCCAAACTTTCCAAATTTTGTAGAAATTTATCCAACTCAGAAAAATTTTCGTAATTTTTTTATGCACTTCAGGTTTTTCAAATTTTCATCAAAAGACGACGAAAAATTATCACGCATATTTCGAAGAATTATGGTAAAGAACATAATCTACAAATTTACGAAAATACTTTGATTTCTGATAATTTTTCAAAATTTCAAACAATATGCATAATTCTAAAAACTTCGAATTTTCTAAAATTTTACCATTTTTATTAGGATTATTCGTACTTATACTATTCGAAGTTTTTCAGATTTTTTTATCAATAAATGATAAATTAGTAGATAAATTACAATTTAAATTATAATTTAAGAGAAGTATGATAATTTTCACAGTTTATAACATTTGAGAATATTGTTTGAAATTTTACAGATAATATTGCATTTCATCAAATTATCGACAATCTCGAAGATCGTTAACATTTTTCAAGTCTCAAAATTTTCAATATTTCAAAGATAAATATAGTGATTCTTCAAACTCATAAATATTTTTCATGATTTTGTAGTACTCTTTAGGTATTTTAGGTTTTTACTGAAAAATAATCAGAAGTACTTTTTTCAAAAAAATATTATAAAAAAAATAATAAGATCTATAAAAACGTTTTCTGAAATTCTGCAAATTTTTGGTATTCCATAAAATTATTAAAAACGTTCATAACTTTGAATATTTTTTAGTTTTTCAAAATTTCCCATATGATTCAAACTATTCAAAACTTTCCAAAAATTTTTAAAGATTTTTCAACTCATACGAATTTTTCGTAATTTTCTAATACTTTTCAAGTTTCTCAGATTGTTCATCGAAAAACAATAACGAACACAGTTCAAAAAATATGGAAATACTGTTCGAAATTTTATCAAACTGTATTTTATTTTACAATTTTTATACAATTTTAATAAATTGTATCAAATTATCAACAATCTTGAGGATCGTTAACATTTTTCAAGTTTCGAAATTTTCGATACTTCAAAAGTATTTTATATTTTTACTGAAAAATGATAAAAAATCATGCCATACATTAAAAAAAATATATTATCAAAATAATACGGTCTCATAAAACTTTTTTTGAAATTCTGCAAATTTTTCAAGAACTTCAAAAAATTATTAAAAAAGTTCATAATTTCAACGTTTTTTTTAGTTTTTCAAAATTCCCCATATGATACAAACTACTCACAACTTTTCAAATTTTTGTAAAGATTTTTCAACTCATACAGATTTTTCGCAATTTTCTAATCCTTTTCAAGTTTCTCAGAGTTTTTATCGAAAAATGATAACGAATACAGTTCAAAAAATATAATGTTCCTGAAGTTCCAAACTTTCAAAATTAATTGAAAAAAATTTATAACTTGATACAGGAGAAAAAAATCTCTAACTGCTTTTGAACACGTTTTGATCATAAATCATAGCAACAAACATGATTCTCCCCAAAAATATATTTGTCATAATAAATGATCAAAGAATTCACATATTTTTTATTTTCGTTTAATTTCAAACGTTCGGAACTGCAGGTACATGAAATATAGAAATACTGTTCGAAATTTCATCAAATTATCGACAATCTTTAGGATCTTTAACATTTCTCAAGTTTCGAAATTTTCAATATTTCAAAGATTCGTCAAGCTCATAAATATTTTTCGTGATTTTCTGGTACTCTAAGTATTTTACATTCCCACTGAAAAATAATTAAAAATCATCCTGTATATTAAAAAAATATATAAAAATAATACAATCTATAAAAACGTTCGTTAAAATTCAGCAATTCTTTGAAACTCCATACAAAAAAAACTAAACTTGAAATATTTTTTTTTAGTTTTTCGATATTCCCCATATGATACAAACAACTCAAAACTTTCCAAAAATTTTTTCAAAGGTATTTCAACTCATGCAGATTTTCCGTAATTTTTCTAATACTTTTAAAAAAAAAGAAAATAAACATACTCGAAAAAAAATAGAAATAGTGTTAAAAATTTTCCGAGCATTTCGAATTTCATGTATTGAAATTCCAACAACAAAATACGATTTCCCTACAAAGAAACTGCAGTAAATAAATCAAAATTCCTCATCCCAACGACTTTTTACAGGAATCTCAAGGCTTCAATCGCAGCGTCAGCAAGTCACGTCTGGTGTACGATTACAACAAAGGAAACCGAGAATGTTCGCGCAGCCCGGAGAAATCGCAGCCCAAGGAACCGGCCCCAAAGTCGCCGGAAAAAGCCGTCGGTCACGGTGTTGGCGGCGCCCGCACAAATGGTTCGCCGAAAAAAACATGCGTGACGCAGTCGCCGGGCTCGGTTCTGAGCAAGGCCTCGATTTTCGAGTCGAGGGGCCAGCACCAGACCAAGGCAAAAGACCCTGCGGAGATGTCCCTGCTGGAAAGGAAGGCCCTCTTCGAGAGGAACAATACCGGCGAACCCTTGATTCCAAAGGCGCCGCTCACGATGTCCGTCCCGACGAAAATGCTCGTGAGCAACAAGGACAAAACCCCGAGTTCCGGTAATTTTCTTTGGAAAGGAAAGAGAGAGAAAGTTTTCCTGTTCAAGAGTCCCTTGAGGCCCATTTTGTGGTCAATTTATACCGGCAGGTTTTTCACTTTTACTTGTTCTTCTTCATTCGAGAATTCAGTTTCCTTTGAGATGATGTTGCAGATTCTGTACCATGTTGTTTCTTTTTCGTACTGGTTTTCTTATTGAATACATCCTTTCGTGGTGTTTTTTATCGCCCTTTTTTTTAATTTTGACGCAACTATCAGTATGTAACTAGAAATTGGAAATTAAAAAGGGCGTAGGTTGATTTTTGATTTTTGACTATCTGGTTTTAATTGTGTGATTTTCTGGAGTATTAGAATTTTTGAGTTATGTAGTTATTGGGGTTTAGAGTTGAACTTTTTTTTAACATTGTAATTTAATTACTTAAATTCATTTATTGAAAATTTTTATGATCATGGAAAGAGATTTTCATGATCTCCAACTTACTGAGTTTTAGATAATTTTTTCTTTTTGTTAGTATTTTTCATTTTTCTTCAGTGTTAATACAATTTGAAGAATCGAATGATTCCAATATGGATTTCTATATAAATATTTAGAATCCGTTATTCTAGGGCTCAAGGTCATTTGAATTTCGGATTTTGTTTTTTTTACAAATTTCGAAGAAGAGAATATTCACGAGATATAGATATTATTTAGATCAGATTAGATATAGATTTTTCAAATTTTCATATTTTCTGAATGCATAAGATTTCGTATTTCCTAGTATTTTTATAGCTTTTCAGTATGTAATGAATTTATTTACAGATTTCTGTGATACGATGTTTTGAAAAATATTATCTACGTATAGTCCGATTTTCAGAGTTTCATAGATTTTATAATTTTCGTATTTTTTGTAACTTTTTTAAACTTTGTAGTATTTTATTCTATTTTAATAGATTTCTTATATGTATTTTTGTTGTATTATTGTATTATTTTCCATATTCTTGTAGTATTATGTATGAAATTTAAAGGATTTTCTGGTATATTCATTACTTTTAACGTAACTTTCTGAAATCTGATGCTCCAGTATTGAAAATTATGAACATTAAAAAAGAATTATAAATATAAAATCATTTTTATTATATAAAAATTATGAATAAAATTTTATTCTTCTATTTATGAAATAATTATAGTTTATTTATCAATTTATAAAATTATAAAACTATGTAAATATAAATTTACATAGTTTCTCAATGTACAGTTTTTTATTGTATTTTTATATACATATTTCCAGTATTTTTGTAGATTTCTGAAATTTATTGCTCTCGCATTGAAATTTTTTTTTTCAGAATTGAAATTATTTTAATTTCGTACGATTTTAAAAGACTAATGAAAAAACAAGATGTTACGAATTATTATTATTATTATTATTATTATTATTATTATTATTATTATTATATAGATTTCTTGTATTTTCGTACAATTTTCTGAATATAAAAAATTTCGTAGTATGTATATCTATATATTTTATGGATTTCTTATAATTCTATGGATTGTTGTATACATACGTTTTTTCGAATTCAAAGAAGTAGAATTCCAATTTTTTTATATTTCGTAAAAATACAAATAGATTTTCAACAAAAAAAAAAACAGTACTTTCAAGAATTTCTAATACTCAAACTATTTCTTCAATGTCTATATAATAAAATAAGTATTTTAACGGATTTCCATGTAGATTTCAAAAATACGATGCTCCAAGATTCAAAAGTATAACAAATTTTTGAGAAAATTATATCTACATAATGTATGAAAATTAATTTATATCGTTACCTTTATATTTTTGAAGAATTCACGAAATTTCAAAGGATTTTCTAGTATTTTTGTGGATTTTGATATAGAATTCTAAAATTCGTTGCTCTAAACTCAATATGTTCATAAATTTGCATTATTTTCACTGATTCATGAGAAAACAAAATTAGATACATAAAAACTTCTTGTATTTTACAGATTTCTGGTAACTTCAAAGATTGCTCTCATAAGTTGTTTCTAGAATTCGATGCTCTAAAATTCGAAGTTCTACAGATTTAAAGTATTTAATAAGATTTTCCAAAAAACTGGATTTTATTCAATATTTTATTATTATCAGTATATTTATCACTTATAGTGTACAATTATTGTTTTTTGTTTATTATTCATAAAAAATCGTTAATGATACCCTAATCGCGGGAAAGGTTTGTATCTCTAAAACCCCCTCTACCCTAAAAAAAAGTCTGGAATTCGAATAAAAAAATATTTTTTAATTTTGTGTATAGCAAAGAATAAATTAAGAAAGTAAAAACAAACTATAACAAACAATAAATGATCCAACAATACCTTAATTTTACAGAATCTCCTGGATCACGTTCCAAAAATGATAAAGGCAAATGCGTGGGAGCTCAGCGAGCAATTTTCGAGCAAGGTTTGGTTATCCAGGAAATGGAAAACAATATTTTACAAGGCGTCCATCTCGAAAGGCAGCGCGAATTGGACATGCTAAAATCTCGCTTCAACCGAAACAAAGTATCTTCCCAAATCGCAATAGGAGCTGGAATAAGGACCAGTGAAAGCAGCGAAGGAAAGCCCAATTCTCCCAAAAATTCTCCAATTTGTCCTGTGAAACCAACACCAGCACCGGTAATTTGAATTCAAAAATAAAACATTTATGATTGTCATAAAAGTAAAGAATTGAAGATTGTATCAAATAAATTGAAAACATGATGATTTGAAATTGCATGATTTTTTTTCCAGCAGGATTTTATTCCTCCGCCACCTCCACTTCCGACATCAACGAATGCACAAAACAGAACTCTGTCGCCGGCAAAAAGACAAGGTGATAATATTTTGAAAATGTTGAAACCAGAAAATGATTGTAATTAGAGATATAGAAAGAATGAATGAAAGTATGGTAATTAACTGGATAAATTTTGTTCATTTCAGGTGACACAACGAGATCACAAAATCAATCTCTCGCTGACATGAAAAGGGTTCGAGTCGCGAATCCTCAATATCCCAGGCTCTATCCAGACCTCACGAATGTCGAAGTATCTTCGTTGGAAAGTGAAATAGAAAATGAAGAAACCACTCCATCCTCAGACGCGGAAACTGTTACATTGGGCGAAACCGAAACCACGACTGAAGCTGAATATCACATACAAGATGAGCTCAATGAAACCGATGACAGCGATATTGGAAACACGAGTCTTGGCAGAAGCATCATGCACGTCGTGAAGCAACAAACTTCCATGAACAAAAAAGTTGGTTTTGTTAAATTCATACGTGTAGAATGCAACAAGTAATTTGTAGAATTTGAGATGTGCATCTATTTGAAGCCCAGGAGATTCAGATTTAGAGACTCAGTTAAATTTTGTAATGTTTGGTTTGGGTTTTTACAGAGATCCATAGATCCGGATCCAGACAGTACGACATCTGATATTTCAGTTTTGGAGGAAATGGATGATTATCTTGATGAATGTTTGGCGAATCAAGAAACGTTGCAAGTGGAACCGCTGGAAGGCCCGACGCCCCCGAAATTGAACCGAGGAATAATGCAAAGTCCGTCGCGTCCTTCGACGAGTTTTAGATTCAGGCCAGGGTGATTGAAATTTTTCTTGCTTTTTCGGTGATCGAGAGATTATATTAGTATGATCTGAATGTGAATCTGTGGAAATTTTGGCTAATAGATTTGTTGATAATTTTGTTAGTGACAAATTTGTAACTTTAATGAATTTTAATAGATGAGTTTGTTTAATTTAACAGAGTTTATATTGTATTTTACAAATTGAATATGTTCATTTTGACAGATTATTATTGTGAGTTTTTGTGGCGTTTTGTGACATTTTGTGATTTTGTGATTTGCGATACACTGGAACCTTGATTAAATGTGAAAATTCAAACATTCGGAATGGAAATCAGATAATCTATGAGTTTTAAATACATAAAACATAGAAAAAATTTCAAATCAATCATAACTTGAATAAAAAACTCAATTTTCTAGAATAAGCACATTATGAAATTACATGCATAAGTGCATTGTTTTCAATTTATTCTGTACTTGGTCTTCATAGTATTCATAAATTGTACTTATCATCGCATAATAAAGTAATACCATTGTTTATTTAAAACTTTCAGATCTCATCGATCACCAATTAAAATTACCTCCCCATCTTCTCCCTCCAAAAAAGAGCTTTACGTCGTGGATGGGGACCAAAGTTTGCCTCTAATGCACAGTGTCAGTTTCTACAGGCGTCAGCAATCTCAGGTAAAAATAAATCTAGAAAGTAAAAAGGGAAATTTCTGTCAAGTTTTTGACTCTTGAGTTAAGAATTCATTGCACTAAAAAACAGTGAATCATTTTGTGAAACCTATTTTATTTCTCTTTACAGAGGATATTAAATTAATTTTGATGAATCTTTTCAGACACCAAAAACTCCAGCACGAGTAGTAACTCACGTGCCTCTTGACACGTCCTTCACTCAAGACCAAGACATGGATGAGGCAGAGTTGGTTCAGGAAAAAGTAAAAGCTTTGTTCGAGGAAGTGAATAAACAAACAACTGTTATGGGCCAAGCCAGTCAAGCTCTGAACCTTTGCACTTCCACTATCGAATTCAGTGGATCTCGTGAACAAGTCGAGGGAGAAAGATTATTGCTTCTTGCCAGTAGGTTCTTTTCCTGTCAAGAAAGTTTCAGTGTGAAATCATTTTTTGGGGATAAAAAAGGTCGTTTATTTCAAATTGTTTTGTTTGTGAAAAACAGGTCACAGAAGGAAAGCAGCGATGGATGAAATCCAACGTTTGAGGGTTGAAGGAACTTTGAGACCTGTGGTTCCTGGGTCTTCTGAAGTTCAGGAAAGTGGATCACTGACGATTTCTGCGATTTCTTTGCCCTTGAAACGTGATTTCTTCGTCCACAAGGATCCAGGTACAGATTTTTATGTCTTGAATTGTATTCATTGTATTCTTTATTTTATATAAATTTTATTTTATAATGATTAGTTGTGGTTATCATATTCAGTATTTTATTTATTGCAAATTATGTTTATTCAGGAGTACTTTCAACATACATGACGTGTCAAGGTTTATGATTAATTTGATTTTCGATTGACTTACAAAAAGTAGATCATTTTTCTTCAAACCTATAAGTTACATTATGATTCGTTATTAATTTTCATGAAATTTGAAAGAATTCCACAAGTTTTTATTATAGTTCAAATTTAGTTGGAAAGTTTTGGAAAAGAACGAAAAATCTTTAAAAATTGTACAAATTTGTATAATATTTGAAAATTTTCAAATAGTGTAACGCATTAGATATTCAATGAAGTCTGAGAAATTAAAAAACATTGACAGTTTCCGAAAGCTTGAAAAATTAAATTTACACAAAAAAATCGATCTGTGTAGTTATCTTTCCATAAATATATTAGTTAAATTTTGAATTGTTATGAATTTTCGTGTGATTCGTGATAATTTCAAAAGTTTGCACTATAATTAGAATTTGAAATTAAAAAAAGAAAATATACAAACTTGAAAGATCGTCCATATTCTATGAAATTCAGAAAATTTGTAGAATATCCTAAAATGTTTTTAATTTTGTTAAATATGCGCATCATTATATTTCCTTAATCTGGGCATGATAAGGTTTTTTTAATTTCCATAAAAATCTGAAAAACTTGCAAAGTATAAAAAAATCACGAAAAATCTTATTTAGTTAGGATAAATTTTTATAAAATTTTGGATGTTTCGAATTTTTAGTGTATTATGATTAAAATCTTGAAAATTTTGACGATATAATACAAAATCCATCAAAAATTTTAGATTTTTCAGTAATTCCATCAAATTCGAAAAATCTGTAGAATTCCGATTAACATGTATAAATTTTGTAAATTTTATTCATTGACATAATGTTATGAAATACGTATGATATTGTTTTATAATTCTTAAATAAATATCTGAAAAAATAAAAAAGGTTTTAAACATACATTGAAAAATCTTTTAAAATGGAAAAATTTTTTAGGATTCAAAAGTTTTAAGTAGTACATATGCAACACATTGTTAGTAAAAGGAATTTAAAAAAATTAAAAACCTTGAAAGTTCTAAAGATTGTAAATATTTTATAAAATGTGAAGAATATTCGAAAACGTTTAAAAATTTTGTAAATTTAATGCATTATCATATTTTTTCGATGTATGGAGTATCAGGTTTTTTTTATTTTTAATAAAAACCTGTAAATATTTAGTAGACTGAAAAAATCGCTGAATCACCTATTTAATAAGAGAAAGTTTAAAAAAAAAAATTGGGAATTTTCCAATAGTTAGTACATTGTTTATAATTTTGAAAATTTGAAGAAATTGATACAGAATACATTGAAAATTTTCATATCAATTTTTCAATTATTCAAATTTATTGAAATATTTTGAAATTCTATAGGGATTGTGTTTATTATCATACTTCTCAATAATATGCATGTTCTATCTTTTTTCAACAAAAACTTGCAAAACTTGCAAAGCACGAAAAATTTTGGAAAAATTTAATAAAATTTTGAATAGTACTATGTATGATCTTAAAAATTGTAAAAAATTGATACAGAATACATCGAAAATTCCAAAAGTTGTGAATAATTCAATAAAATTCGAAAATTAGTAGAATTTTTCAGAAAGTTTTGACATTCTACCACTTATGTTAATAATTATATTTCTTCGAAATATGAATGTTTTATAATTTCTTAATAAAAATCTGTAAAACTTGTTTAGTACTACAAAATTCAGGAAATCTACATAAACTCCACAATTTTTTTTTTCAAATCTTGAGAATTTCGAATAAAAAATCTTGAAGATTGTCAATAATTCTCTAAAATTCGTGAAATTCATATAATTTAGATAATGTTTATTTATTTTTCAGAATCGACTTTGCATTTCGTATGCTTCATTCGCCA
Source organism: Platygaster robiniae (assembly GCA_028476575.1). NCBI lineage: Eukaryota > Metazoa > Arthropoda > Insecta > Hymenoptera > Platygastridae > Platygaster > Platygaster robiniae. Next base: position 32,102,991 of record CM052023.1, read on the forward strand.
TTTGGACACGGTCTTGGCCACTTCTGCGATCCAGGCTGAAATCGGTGACTCGTGCCTTCGTTTTCCATCTACCCTGAAGCTCCAAAATTTGTACAGTGATTTCACTGTAAACATGGAAGTTTATTCTCTCGAAACTTGCGGTGAAATGTTGCCCTTTGACATCAAGTACCACATTAATGGAGGATATGGGTCGAGTAATCTCAGCAGCTCTGCTAAAAAAGTTGGTTTTATTTTGAAATTAGTCCATTTCCAACTATCTTAATGTAAGACATTAAATTTAAATTTATATAGTTATAAAGCCAGACATTTGGACATTTTCATGATTTTTGCACAGCAGTTTCTATGAAATTATATCTTTTCTTGTAAATATTTGAAATAAATGATTCTTTGGGTTCTAGATATCCGGAAAAACTCCTAAGAAATTGAAACAAGATGGTCGGTTGGTAAAACCAAACATACAAAGTCCTGCAGGACCATCCGCAGTTCGATCACCCTCGTTCACTCTTGAAGGCTACGCTGTTTTTAGCCTAAAAGAAGTTCATCGACAACAATTTACATTAAACAACGTAAGTCCTGTCATTAAAAAATCAATTTTCATTAACATTATATTTTTTTTTTAACAATCCAACCATGACTTTGCCTTTTTTCAAAATACATTCCTTTCTCAATCGTCATATTTTTGGAATATATAAACCATTTAAAAATTCTGAAGATTAATCATGAAAATGGACTGAAAAATCAAGAAGCTAAATTTAATTCTTGTAAAATTACGAGGGAAATCATTTTCGTCCAGTATTTTTCAATTTAATTTTTCTTCTCAGTTACCGAAGAGCTCGCCTTTGGAAGGAAAATTACAAATGCGCATTGAGTGTGAACTTTCGGTTTCGGTGGAACATCGAGGTTTTCTGACAATGTTTGAGGATATTTCTGGTTATGGAGCTTGGCACAGAAGATGGTGTTTGCTGAAAGGTGCGACCCTTTCGTACTGGAAATATCCAGACGAAGAACGTAAAAAAACTCCCATTGGAAGCCTAGATTTGCAAGGTGAGTTTTTTTTTAATTATATTCATGGAAGGTTTGGAGAACGTGAATTAAGCATATGAAATCTTGGAACTTGAAAAATTTGTTAAATTATTGTTATAGAGTAGAAAGGATTGAGATTTTTTTATCTTTGGGATGAATAATTTGAGAGTAGTCAATTTTTTTAATAAGTTTTGTTGACAAATGTTTTTTTCAGGCGTTTCAACTACAAATGTTAGTGTCGTTTCTCGTGATATCTGCGCACGCCCTCACACATTTTTGCTTGAGACCACGAGGCCAGCTTTAGCTGGGGACGTTGAAAGTTTGGTGGTCGTTAGAAACGGTTCACAAACTACAATTCGGTGAGTTTTTTCAAATAGATGTCTAAATTTTGAGTAGTTTCAGTGTTTTTTTATTTCTTCAGTATTTATTAAATTTGGAGTGAAGTTTTTTATTTAATTATTACTAACTTTTTATTTAATTTTTACTTACCTAAATTACAAAGGGCATCAAATAATTCGATAATTTCAGTTATGATTGGTATGGAAAATTCTACTCTTGACTATCGATTCTATAATAATTTACAATTTCGAAAAATCCTCATCCAAATAAGTATTGAGGTAACAAATTGTTTTCATTTAAAAATTTATACATTTTATTAGTTTAGTCTGATTTTTTTCCATTCATTTATGTATCAATTTTTTTAAACTCTTTTTGCAGTAAGTTCGATAAAAAATTTGTCATTGAATATTTATTAATTCAAAGCACTGAACAATAATATGTAGTAAGAAGAAAATTTTTTTATTCATCAGCACAAATTTATGAGAGTCAATGCAGTTTCTGAATGCGAAATATGTATGATGTTCAAAATTTCTGATACAAAATTACAAATTCTTTTTATCTCAAAATTTTCATTTGTGATTCGTTAAATCCACAACCATGACTTTGGTAATTTTTTTATTTTTTGCCTTCGTTTTTGACCTTAAGTTTCTAGTTGAATGAATAAATTCACGAGATTGAAAAATCGAAAAGATTTATTTTCAAGTAGTTGACATCAGTGACAGGTATTTTTTTATTGTTTGATTGTTCGATTGTTCAATAGAAAATATGAAAATTTTCAACTATTTAAATTTTTTCAATTCAGTAATCGTAAAATTTGAAAATCTCTTCATTACAGAAATAGATTTTCGAAAATTTAGTAGTTTGGTTTTTCGATATTAATTTACGATTTTTTTTTGGTTTTTTTTTTACATTGAAGCGAATTTAGTTTTAAATAATTATCATTGAGCAATTATACAATTTGAAATACTAAATATTTCATTTTTTTAGTGATGAGTGAAATTTTTGCAATAACAAATTCTTGTACCGTAGATACCTTGATTATAATTAATTTTCGAAAAAATAATATCTGCATACATATATTGTAATACTTATAATATTTTAAAAATTTTTAAGTATTCATCAAATTCAGTAGGAATTTTTAGTAATAATAGATTCATAATATTTTTTAAATATCTTAGTAGATTTCAGGTATATTAATAGATTTCTAATATAACTTTGACATTATGAATTTATAGTTTTCTTAGTATTTTTAAGGTATACATATGCACAATTTGAATTATTTTATGATATTATATATTATAGATTTTCTCATATATTTTCAGAATTGTATGCTCTATGACTTGGAATACTGTAGTTACTACTAGAATTTTCATAGATTTTCGAGACATTTATGTTTGAATAGATTTTCAGTAACTGTTATTTCCTCGTATTTTTTAGTATTTTCAATATTTTTGTAGGATTTTTAGTATTTTTATAAATTTATACGCCAATTTCTAGAATTTGATGCTTTATGACTGAGAATGTTATAGTTGTTATTATTCATAGCATTTTTGTAGATTTTCAAGAAAATTATATCTGCTGATATTTTTAGTGATTCTGTTATTCTCTTTCGTTCTGTGGTATTTTAAAATTTTGTAAGATATTTTAGTAATTTTATGGATTTGTGCATCGATTCCTAGAATTTCATGCTCATGAAATTTTATTTACTCATTATTTCGAATTTTATAGTTGATATATTATTGTATTTGTTATTTTTTATAGATTTTCGAGGAAATTATATCCGCTTATATTTTCAGTAATTCTATTATATTTCTCGTATTTTTAGGTATTTTTAATTTTCGTAGGATTTTTTAGTATTTTCATGGATTCATACATCGATTTCTAGAATTCGATGCTCTATGATTCAAAATTTAATAAAAATTCTTCGTAATTTCAAAGATTTTTGAGAAAATTATAACTCCTAATATTTTCAATAATTCTGTTACCTATCGTTTTTTTAGTAGGTATTTTTAAATTTTCTAGGATTTTATATTATTTATTTTCATGGTTTCAAACATCGATTTCTAGAATTTGATGCACTATGACTAAAAATTTCATAGTTATTATTAGTATTTTTATAGATATTCAAGAAAATAATGTCTGCTTATATTTTCATTAATTATGTTATTTTCTCGTTTTTTTTTTAACTTCTGTAGAATTTTGAATTATTATTATGGATTTCTATATCGATTTCTAGAACTTGATGCTCACTTACTTGAAATTTGATAGTTATTATTGTTCTTAGTATTTTTATAGATTTTCAAGAAAATTCTAACTGCTAATATTTTCAGTAATTCTGTTATACTACTTGTATTATTCGATATTTCTGATTTTTGTTTGATTTTGTTGCTATTTTCATGATTTTCTTCATTGATTTGTAGAATTCGATGCTCCATGACTCGGAATTTAATAAATGTTCTTACTACTTTAGATTTACGAGAAAAGTATATTTTCGAGTATTTAGAGTGATTCTGTTATTTCTTTGTTTTTTTTTTTTTTTTTTTTTTTTTCTTTGACGTAGAACTACGTCTTTCCCTGCGCTTTTCTCTTATGTAGGGGGTAAAAAGCTATGCAACAGCAGCGACTACGGAAAAAAAGGAGATTTTGATGAAACACTGTAATTTTTTAAAAAATAAGAATGTTTTTAATAGTAATACTTGACAATATGATTCGTGTACCTTTAAAAAGCAAGAATATTTTGTAGTATCAATATCGGTTGTTTGAGTTGTTTCAGAATCAGACTTGTCATTGAAAGACGTAGTTCTACGTAACGGCGAAAATATTCTGTGCCACCTATGAATTTTATTTTTCAAAAACTCATTACTCAAAATGTTCATTTTTGAAAAACTTCTTATTCATACCATTTTGAAGCTATTTGTCTGCTCTTTCATATGAGATTTCCAAATTCATGCTCAGGCTACAATTAAAGCAGTTATTTAAATTTCAAGCTACTATACTTATTGGTGGTTTAAGCTACTATGTACTTATTGGTAGTTTTAGTTTCTATGATAGTATTTATTCGTAGTTTCGGCTTCTATGATGATAGTAATTGGTAGTTATAGCTACTATGATAGTGATGATTCGTAATTTCAGCTACTATGACGTTTTTTATTTTTTTTTATTTTAGCGTTAATAAATTTTTTAGACTTTTTATTATTTTCATTGTTTCATACGTCGATTTCTATAATTTGATGCTCTATGACTCGAATTTTTCAGTTACTATTAGTACATATTTAATAAAATCTAGAGATTTTTAATAACTTTATTACTATTATATTTCGTATTTTTTAGTGGTGCAAAATTTTTTAGGATTTTCAAGTATTTTTAAAAATTAATACATCGATCTCTAGAATTAGTTGTTCCATGACTCAAAATTATCTAGTTATTTTTAGTCTTTTGATTGATTTTTGAGACAATAAGATATATTTAGATTCTTTTAATTCTGTTATTTTTCAGTTTTTTAAAATTGTGTTAGATTTTTTGGCTTTTCTATTGATTCCTAGTATTTTTATGGATTTACACGCAGATTTATAGAATTTCAATTCTTCAAAATTCAATGAATTTTGAATGAATAGAGTTAATGAAGTGAATTCAACTTCAAGAAAATTATTTGCTTAAAAAAAAATGGCTTAGAGACTACAAATCTTACCTTGTACATTACAATTTTCGGTTTTAGTCTACCACAGACATTTCAACTTCTATTATGTTACTCGCAAAAAAAGATTATTATTTATATTTTTGAAATGCATTATTCTAGAATTCAGAATTTTATTCGCATATACTTTCAGTATTTTTATAAATTTGAGGAAAAAAAACCATGTCAACCTAGATTTCTAATATTTTTAGTTTTTTTTTTTTTTTTTCAAATTTGTCATTCTCCTCCATGTAAAAAATTATCGTAACTCCATGTGATTGTTTTAAATACTGAAATTCCAATTTAATTTTTTTGTTTCATAGACACTTGTTATCAGCCGACACAAAAGAAGACAGACTCGAGTGGTGTGCCAAACTCAACAAAACTTTGCACCTGATCAGAGCTTGGGGTACGTCGACAACCAAATAATCATAAACATATCGATTGTTCGATACAAATTTTTCAAAAATCCGGTGCGTTATTTAAGTCTTTCTGGCAATGAATCATGTCACAAAAAATTTTCAAAACTTTTAATTGAGTTTCAACGTCATTAGCGAAACGTTACTTCCAACGTTTGCATCCATAAATCATATTATTTTATATCTTTAGAACATGACGTTGATTGACTTTAAAAAAAAACAGAAAGATTGTTTTTTGTTTTTTTTTTTGTTTTGGATAAAATTCATTCTGAGCAGTCATTAAAAACTCAAATGCAAGTTATCCATATAATATCATCAGCAAACTCATATAAAATGCCTTGTACATATATGATACGTTGCTTTTTTTGATAATTGTATACTAATATAGGTTATAATAATATATTATTATATTTACACAGATTTATTTGTATGCTAGTAACTAGGTTGCAAAAGTATTCATATTTTAGGCTTCATGAAACTACTTTAAAATTCCGGTGTTTAGAGTTAATACGAGTTGCTACTGAATTTTTTTTGTTTATATGAAAATGGAATATATTGCTCGGTTTGAAGAATTTCTAAATGATAATGAAACGAATTGTTGCAACAAAATTTTGATAAATTTTGTGGAAACATACACATTTTCGAAAGTAAAAAATTATAATTTTGGAATAGTTTACTGCAATGTATTAAATATTTATGAATCCAAAAATTTTTCCAAAAAGGAGACACAATTACCGGTGAATTATTGACCATTTTTTTATAATTTGATGTTATAAATTGTTTATTTTTTGCTAAAAACCCTCAAAATAAGTTATTCATAAGAATCTCATTGAAAGTCTTGAACCATTTTTTTCTGAACTCGAAATCAACCCAAATTTTGGAAAACTAAAAAGTTTAATTCGAAACAAAATTCCCATCAATATCTTGATTAATTTCGATTTTAGGAAAAAATAATTTTTAACTTTCTCATATTTTTCCAAGAAACCCATTTATTTAGTTATTTTACATTAACACCTATATAGACATTTTTTTGTTAATTAACATGTCTTTATTACTAATGTCATCGTTAATGGATTTTGTAAGTTGCTAATAAACTGACCAATCAACATGATGCAATTTTTTTGTCGATTTTATTGGACCTTATTTATACAGTAGATACAAAAAGCCAACATTTTAATACACGCTTTTTATTCGTACTCGCTAATCGTAGAGTACATTTTATGCTTAAAAAAAAAAAAAAGATGACACTTTGCAACAAATTTTCAGGGTCCGGTATTTTTGCGTTAATGCTATATGTACATTCGAGACATTTTTTTCTCGTACCGTACGCTTGAATGAGCAAAAACAGAATTTCGAAGACGAATTTACAACAGATTATTATATTGTTGGATTTTTTAAACGAGCGTGATTGTTGGGTGGAATCCGTTTTCGTCTGCTGTGTAGTCGACTCTGGAAAATTAGGAAAATTATGGTGCATGATTTTTCCGATTTCATTGTTGAAATTAAAGAATAATTAGGAATCTAAATCATTTGGGATTTTTATTTGTTTTTATTGCAATTTTGTGTAATTTTATATGAATCAAAAATTATGAATTCTCAAATAATTCTATGATTATTAATAGAAAATTGGTTGATGAGAAAATGATACAATAATATTTAATAATACAGTTATTTTATAATTAGAATAATTTAAGAACGAAATTTGGTAAATTCGTAAAAAATGTATAAATATTTCGAAGTTCACTGAAGATAAGTTTTTGCAAAATTTTGAAATCTCGAAAATAGTCCTGGTACAATATTTTGGAAATTCGAAAATAATTCTCTTACGAAATTTCGAAAGTTTTAGGAAAATCGTTAAATCTGAAAATTTTGTAGATTTATTAACAATGTTTACTATATTTGGTAAATTTTTACTCAAATGTTGACTGTATGAGGTGAATTTTTATAAAATTTTAAAAGTTTAACAATAATTCTTGATAGAAATTTGGAAAATTCGTGAAAAATAAATCAAAATCCTGCGCTTCCAAGAGAAATCGTGGAATCTGAAATTTTTCAATATACATAAAGTTTACTGTATAAGGTAAATTTTTACGAAATTATGAAATTTCGAAAATAACATGTAATTGTATACAAAATCAGGAAAATTCGTGGAAATTGCTTGAAAATCCTATTATCCTGAGGAGAATAAAATTGTGGAAGTGAAAATTATAACGAAGTTAACTGTTTCAAGTAAATTTCCACAAAAATTTGGAATTTCGAAAATAATTCCTGTACGAAATTTCGAAAATAGGTAAAAAGTGCATGAAAATCCTATTTTTCTAAGAAAAATCATTGAATCTGAAAATTTTCTAGGATAATAGTAACAATGTTTACTGTAAATCGTAAATTTTTACATTATGTAGAAATTTTTAGAATAATCCATGTACAAAATTTTGAATACATTCGCAAAAATGGAATAAAAATTCTGTTCTTCAAAAAAACATCGTGGAAGCTGAAAATTTCACAGTGAAATTAACAATGTTGACTGTATGAGGTGAATTTTTACAGAATTTTGAAATTTTGAGAATAATCCATGATGGAATTACGAAAAATTTGCGATAGATAAAAAAAAATTCGGCTTTCCCAAGAAATATCGTGGAATTTGATATTTTTGCAGTATTGTTGTTATTAACAAAGTTTACTGTACAAGGTAAATTGCTACGAAATTTTTAAGTTTTCAAAACCAACTGTTACGAAATCAGGAAAATTCGTAAAAATTGCTTAAAATTCCTATTCTTCTGAGAAAAATAAAATTGTGAAAGTGAACATTATAACGATGTGTACTGTATAAATTATATTTTCAAAAAAATTTAGAATTCAGAAAATAATTCTTGTAGGAAATATCCAAAATTTGTAAAATGCATTAAAACCCTATTTTTCTTAGAAAAATAATTGAATCTGAAAGTTTCGTAGCGTAATTAACAATGTTAACTGTATTTGATAAATTTTCACACGATTTTGAAATTTTAAGAATAATCTCTGCACGAAATTTCAAAAACTTGTAAAAAATGCATAAAAATCCTATTTTTTTGAAGAATAATCGTAAAATCTGAGATCTCAGCCAATGTCGTAAGCTTCTACATAATTTTGAAATTTCGAAAATAATTCAAGCACGTAGAAAATTCGGTAAATTCGTGAAAAATGTACAAGAATCCTATTCTTCCCAGAAAAATCGTAGAATCTGGAATTTTTGCAGTATTATCAACAAAGTTTACTGTATAAAATAAATTTTTACGAAATTTAAAAATTTCAAGAATTATCCTTGTATGAAATTTAGGGAATTCATTAAAAATTCATAAAAATCTTACAATCCTACAAAAATTGGGAAAGCTGAAATTTTGGGAAACTATATCAACAATTTTAACTGTATTCTATTAATTGTTACAAAATTTTCCGATTCCAAGAACAATCACTATACACGATTCGACAATTTCCTACAAAATGCATAAAAATCCTTGAACTCACAAAACGATTTTCAAAACTCCACAAATATTTATTCACAAAAACGGTAGAAGATTTTGCGAATTTCAAATATTCGTTGAAAATCGTTATAGAAAAAACGTTGATTTTGAATGTACATCACAAATTTGAATCATTTACTTTGAAAATCACTTAATGATGAAATAATCTTCATTACCTGTACGTTTTTCCATCGGCTGACGTAAAACTGAAGCTCCCAGTAACCTTCATTATTTCATTTTCCGTCCCCGCACCTTCCAGTACCGCGGTTTCTTCTCGTTTTTGACCGTCACTTTGCTCGTAGCTGAAAATTATATTTTCGCCTCACAATTCAAACAATTTCTCTGTAGATCAACTGTTATTTATGTACGTAAAATTTGACCTACCCTATACTAAAATTTGTAAAAATTTCAATCAATAATTTCGACAAATTTTATGTAACAAAAAAAATACTAGTACGAAATTTGGCGACCAAAATTAATAATTAAAATCATTATAAATTTTGTTCCATTGTCGATGGAGTTCAGAAATTCCTAGAAATTTTTGAAAAGTTTGAAAATTTGAAGTTGTAAATATCGAAATTTGAGAAAATTATCTATAATCAAGATAATGAATAATAATGCTGATGATGATAATAAGAGTAATAATAATAATAATAATAATAATAATAATAATAATAATAATAATAATAATAAAGGGAAATTTTAATATGCTTGGATTTATAAGTATCGATTTTGTATTATTAATTAAAACTTTTAAAAAAAAGTAAACAATTCCTCATTTAAGATTTTACACTGATTTCAGTAATGTAAATCCCAAATTTCTGTAAAATTCTATAAACAAGATTTTTGTTATTTTTAACTCTATAACTATGAATTTAGATAGACCCCCCTTTCAATTACATAGAATGAATTTTGTGTCAAGAGACATAAAATGGATGAAAATAACAAATTAAGTTTTGTGATATTCAGTAACAAATTGTCATTTAGAATGAATACAATTTTTTTCAAATTTTGTTCAAATGAAAAATTATGTAAAAAAATACAAGTTGTAACTGCTAAAGTAAAAACGTCATTTTTTAATCCAATATCACAACATTTTTTTATTTAACGTAAAAAACAGATGAAAAAGTGGAAATGTAATTTCTAAAGATTTTTTAAACTTATCGTGAATTAGAAAATGAACGTAGACATGATACTTTTTTCATCATCCAAGTGTATAGAAATTTTCGTTGGGAAATTTCTTCACCAGAAAAAAATCAAATATATATAAAAAAATGACAAATTTATTTAAAGTTCATCAAATGTGCGAAAAATTTATCGAATTTTAATAAACTAGATATAAAAACTATCAAAATTTTAAATAAAATATGTATATCAAAATATTAGAAAATCAATGTTAGAAAAAAAGAATCGATGTTTTATTTAATTTCGATGTTAAAAATAAAATTTTCTTTCAATTTGCATGACGTAAAATTTATACCATGTTTTAAATAAGTAAATCAAAAACCCTCAAACTTATTGAAAAATTGCCAAATTATTTTCCCTTTTCAAAAAAAAAAAATATACATCGTAAATAAAACCTGTGCAAAGTGGTTAATAATCCAGCTCGAAAGATTTAAAAAACGCACGATTTTTCCTACCTCTTCGAAGATTAACAAATTTGATATAATGCAAAATTTATCCCTTTTTTCCCACATTTCCCTAGATTACCTAAATACGAAAAAAAAAAACATTTTTTTCAAGATCAGTCCTTAAATCTATAACAGTTAAAATTCACTAATCTAGAATCGCAGATCAAACCAATTAGAATAAATTTTCAAATCAATGAAATTTCACTGATATAGTGAATAATTTTCTCTCTAAACAGTGAAATCCACTGCAAAATAAAGAAAAATCATTTCTTCAGCGAAATTTCACTGATTTATTTTTATTTTTCATTAAATTTCTTTCAAAAATAAATTCGATGGATTAAAGTTTTATAAGATCAATGTTTAAATCTATAAAGGTGAAAATTCACTAATCTAGAATTGCAGATCAAACCATTTAGAATCAATTTTAAAATCAGTGAAATTTCACTGATGTAGTGAATAACTTTTCCTCTATACAGTGTAATATACTGCAAAATAAAGAAGAATCACATTTTTTAATGAAACTTCACTGATTTATTTTTCATTAAATTTCTTTCAAAAATAAATTGGATGAATAGAAGTTTTTTAAGATCTATATCAGTGAAAATTCCCTAATCTAGAATTGCAGATCAAACCATTTAGAATAAATTTTCAAATCAATGAAATTTCACTGATGTAGTGAATAACTTTTCCTCTATACAGTGTAATATACTGCAAAATAAAGAAGAATCACTTTCTCAGTGAAATTTCACTGATTTATTTCTATTTCTCATGAATGTTCTATAGAAAATAACTTGAAAGAATTCCAAGTTTCCCCTCATCATAAAAAAAACATGAAAAAATCACCTAAAGTGATATCCATCGACACCGATGTTGTTGTGCTCTTCCTGGTTGACGATCGTGATATCGTTGGTATTGATCTGAGGCGCGGCCGCGGCTATCGCCAGCACCGAAGCCAAGAAAATGATCTGTAACAACCGATTGCGCATCTCAATTTCCGCCGGGTCAAAGTTGCAAAAAAAGAAAAAAAAAAACATCTCGCGCACTCCTCATTCATTTATTTTTACGCCCGGGCAAATTACTCGCCCAATTCGCCCAAGAGAGATGAGTTCGTGCAGTTCGCAACAATGGAAAGTTACGTAAGGCCAATTTCCAAATACCGCCTGTCGCAAATGCCGAATCAAGCGGACAATTAACGTTTTCTTCAATCTCAACGCGAACCTCCTCACTTGCACAATTTCTCACTGATTTTTCCCGAACGAATTACGTTTGGATCAATCGCAGCGCTCGGCTTCGAGACGTGTTGCGCACCGAGAAAATCGGCAACTGTGGTGCAACGAGCGCGAGTCGAAGCCGAGGGAAGGGTTCTTTTTGTTTCTTTTTATTCAAGAATAATGAATATTGACATGAATGACAGGAACGGAGTCGCGCGTGTTCACTTTCACTGATGAATTCGGCGCGTGAACCCACCGTTCTCATGTTGACAGGGATCGCGAAATCCAAACAATGTTTAAAGTTCTAATACTGATACCGCGGGCCCGTCCCGCAAGAGCCTTTATATAGTTGGCAAATCGTTCTTCGCGACCCCCTCCTGCAAACGGATTGGCCTCAGGAGATGCAGGATTCTGCACTTGGGCGCCGACAGACGTTCCATTCGCGAATTCTTCCGAAAGTGGTTGCATTAGTGGAGGAATTATTGTCAATGCGACAATCGACAAGTTGGTACAATTGCTAGATGTACAAAGTTTGAGAGGGAGGAAGAGAATCATAACTTTCATGAGAGGGTTGTACAAGTATTTGACAATTTTTTGTGATACATTGGTGGTCTTCGAATACGAAAGTGGAATTTACACTATTTTCTCTTTTTCGGGGAATCAGTTATTCGCAAACAGTGGATTATCACTGATTTTTCAGTCATATTTTTCTTAGCTACTGTTGACTCTGTAAATGACTGTTTCTATTGATCTAAGACAGTAAAGTCATCATTGTTTTTTCTCGGTGATCTTTTTGAACACTGTTAAACAGTGGATTCTTACTGATGATTCAGTGACCTAAGTTCAAGGAGGTTAATCAATAAGCTCTTTTGTTCCTTCCATGTTCGTCTTCAAATTGGTTTCGAAAAATGTTGAATAATAAAAGAACAGAGCAAAAAATAGTGAAAAAGTGAGAAATTCTATAAAAATTGGCATTCTTGCATTATTTTTTATCTTTTCAGACGCACAATTTTATTTTGAATTGTAATTCGTTTACAAGTTGCAGATACTGTGTATTCTTAAAATGTCCAAGTTACATCGCACAAAGATCGTCGATGATTTCAAAAATTTCAAAAAAATCTGGAATCCTGTTGAGAATAACTCAAAATTCCTATAAATTTCATTTGAAAAACTTTATTTATCTTTATCATTCAATAATAATGATAATTTAAATAAATTAATTAAGATCTATGAAAAAACTGTTTTCTGAAAAATCTCGTCAAATACTTCTATGATCTATAAATTTTGGGTTTCGAGAGCATCAAATTCTAAATATACTTTAAATCTATAAAAATTCTAGAAAACGCAACAAAATCTTGCAAATATTTCAAAAATACGAAAAAAGAGTAACGATAGAAAACATAAAAAATTGATATGAATGTGATTTTATCATTAATTCTTGAAATTACTGAGAATAGATCGAAATTTGCATCGAGTTTTTTATATCTCTGTAGCAATCTACAAGAATATAAGTGTATATAAGTAATCTACAAAAGTATACTTAAAAATTCTCCAGGGTTTCGTATATTTTACTGGAAAAATATGAAAAACGAGTGTAATAGTTCACTAAGTAACTAGTTTACTAGATTGATAATTTATTTGTTTACTAGTTAACTAGCTTACTTAGTTACTAGTTTACTAGTTTATTAGATTACCAGTTTACACGTTTACTAGTTTAACTTGCTTACCAGTATACTAGTTTACTAATTTAGCTGTTAACGAGTTTACTAGTTTACTAAATAACTAATATATTTCTTTACGAGATGTTAGTTTAATATTCTATTTTTTAACTTGTTTACTAGTTCAGTAGTTTACTAGCTTATTAGTTTGCTAGTTACCTTTCTTCTACCTTACTAGTTGACTAACTTACAAGTTTGCTACAAATCTTTCAATGTATAAAAATTATGTAGAAATAATTTGATTAGAAATTTTTAAAACTTTTTGTCCTGGAGCATAATTATTCATATAATACTATAACTTTAAAAATTATTGTAGAAATTTATATAGTACGCAAAAAAATACATCCAATTAAATTGATACCATTCACACAAATAAACGTACCTTTAATTGTAGAAATACTAAAAATATTGAAAACTTCATAAAAGAAACTGTCCTCTGGAAAATCAATTTAAATTCTCAAAATCGTTGAAAGTTTCAATACTATAGCATCGATTTCTAAAAATCCATTCAGTGATCCATAGAAATGTTAACAGTTTATAAATACCAGAAAATACGACAAAATTCGATAAATAATATACCATACGAAAATGATATCAATTTATGATGTACTTCTTGTCTGCGTGGTCAAAATTCGTTCACAAAACAATTCGAATTATATAAATTTTTTAGTAGTTATTCTGAGAGCCTTCAAATTTCAGAAAGCTTTATAGAAACCCATATTACCCAATATCAGATAATCCTCAAAGTGGTATATGTACAAAAAGTATAAGTAACAAAAATTGATATCACAGTTACTAATTGAAAATCACGAATATCGAATTCCATCATTTACGAACATGAAAAATGTGTGACTCTGGATTGCAAAAGTTGTATAAAAAATTGTAATTTTTATGCCAGTTTTTACTAGATTATTTCGTAAGATTTAAAATATACAGAATGAAAACTGTATCATAATAATTGTAAATTTTACTATACTGGTGCACAGGATATAATATTCATGTAGAGTGAAAAATCAAAAACAAAAATTCACCTTTCATCATTTGTTTTTCAGTTCGTATATCGAAGGTTCAATTTATCTCGTAGAATTGGGAAACACTTTTTAAATTCATAATTGAAGAATCCTAGAAATCTATTTTACATTCTAATAGCATTAATGACACATCTTTTAATGAGATGAAATATGCATAATTTATCGGCAAAAACAATGGCCAAAACATGCGACTACATAAATGTATCATGACCTTGACGACAAACATACGAGAAAAAGATCTCTTTTAGATTCCTTCATTTCTTTTTCAATCGATGAAAAATGAAAATTTCTAACAACAGAAAGAAAAACACGTTGACATTACAAGCTCGCATCCCAGATTTATGACGCGTGCGTATATATGAGCGACGACGTAAGAAAATCGTATAATATGCAATGACTCGAGATTTGAAACTTCCCTCATATTTTCTAATTCGAGTCGTTGCGCAACCTGTGCATAAAAGTCAATAAATTATGCAAGATTAACGTCTTCAGCAGTCGAAATTTATCGAGACTCAAGTTCTGATCCCAAAACTCGTTTCGAGTTCTCTAAACAAACAATGGTAAAAAAATGTTTCATGTCAATTTATGCAAAATATTATCGAAACAAATTTATTGAATACTTCAATATCAAATAATCTGTAATTTTGCGGACTTATGAACTTACTAATTAATTTGGAGAATATCTTATTATTTTTGTTAATATTTAAAAACATACTATATTATAAACACATTAGTCAAACGCACTGAATCTTATTTAGTCTTAAGTTAATTTCTTTTAACATTGGGATGATCGTGAAAAACCAATACTATATGATTCAAAACAAAATAAGTGCAAGAACCTTTACATTTCGATCGAGAAATAATTTACAGTTGAACTGGTTTCAATGTCTGTCATTTTTTAAATTTACCCTATTTCATTGACGGTGTACAGTTTTCACAGTTAATGTCTATTTTTTTCATACATTCATCCGTGACTCTAACAGACAATTTAATAGAGAAATTTCTTATAGTACAGTTCATCCTCTGGAATCGCGCCCACGAAATACCTTCAATTATTTACCCCGCGTTCGGTTTATAAGATCAGAACAAGCCATTGAAATCGTCACAATGGGCTCGCACAAAGGACAATCGAAGATGCATTATTTTAGATACGAAAGCGTCATTTCGTCCAAGGAACGTTCCATCAATCTTGGAATCATCGGTTACAAAACAGTATAGGCCACACATCGAATGCCCCGAATATTTCCAAAAAGTCACGTGAACACGAAATTCCGTAACTTTTTCTATTAGGCATTCCGTTCTGGGCCACACTGAAAATGGCCCAGAAAATCACGTGTATCGCTCATTTCTTTTTTACCGTGACACGTTTTTTATGGCTGATCATTAGAATAACAAGTTTACCGCAATAGGGATATCCTTTGGAACTTGGAATTGAAAATCATGTAATTGCGTAATCTGGTCTGTTTGCTTTTTGATCTTCGGTCCTTGACGAATTCGAGAACATCGATCCGGTTTTTTTATCATTTAAGCTGAATTATTTACCTCTTTAGAGTAAATTTATTTACAGGGGAAATTTTTGTTTAAGGGGAAAGATTGCGGAAATTTGGAAATGTTTTTGAGGCTTTTGGAAGATATTACAGTGAAAATGTTGGACAGCAAATCTTGATTATCTTGTTAAAGTTGATATATTTTGATATATTTGGTATTTTTACATACATGTATGATATAATTTTTGTATATTTGATACTGTTTTGAATATCTTTGATATATTTTTATTCTGTAAATTTCATGAATTTGATGTATTCAGTACATTTTGGTATTTAAATATATTTGGTTTTCCACTTCTAATGTCGAAGGAAAATTTATGAAAAAAATGCTGATACGTTTGGATTGGGGCAATTTTGTCATTTTTACGTCCATTTTCGAATTGCAAAATCGTCAGATAATAAATATTTACCTTCGAATAGCATATAATTAGTTTTTCACGTTGAAATTCGAAAATTAGAAACATCGTAGGAAAAATATTGAAATTTAAAATATTCTACTCATTTTCATATTTCTAAGAAACGTGCGTAGAAACTTTTTATAATATTTCAATGAAAATTTGAAAACTTAAGGAGTATGTATTCAAAAACTCTGAATATTCTCTATTAATTAGAAGGATTCTCGAAAAAATCAGAAAGTTTCCAACAGTTTTTATCAATTTTGATACTTCGAAGGTTGTGTAATGTAAATAAAATGTATATAATGTAAAAGTCGTAAATTTTGTAGATTGTGTTGATTATGATATTATCACTGAAATATGGATGATATTGCTTTTCCATGGAAACATTTGATTAATTTTTCATAAAAATATAAAAAAACTTGTAGAATAAGAATATTGAATAAAAATCGGATGATTTGAAACAAGTTGACAAATTTTTTTCAAATTCGGAACGTTTTAAAAAGTACGTATCACATTAGTAATTTCAAAAAAGTTTTGAATTCTCAAAATATCCATAAAATTCTAAAAATTCTTGTAATTTTGAAAATGCTCATGAATATTTTAGATTGTGTTCATTATCATATTATTTTTAGACATATTCATGATTAAGCTTTTTTACTTTTGAAATCTGTGAAGAAACTTGAATAGTGTCGAAAAGTCTTTAAAAAGCTTTCTGAGCTTGACAAATCATCATTAAATTTTGAAAAATTTTAATGAATCGGATTTTTGTTCAAATTTTATCTAGTTTCCTATATTATTTTTCTATTGCTGCAAATCTTCTTTCTAAGACGCAAAAGCTTAAGCCATTTTTTCGAATGTTACCTCACATTGTCAAAAAGATTCGAAATTTCCTACATCTTTCACAGATTTCACCTAAAACCATGTTTGAAGTGTAAATACGTAGAATTCCAAAAAAATGTTTTCGAGATGCATACAATATTTTTATTATTTCTTTTTCGAATTGATTGCATTGTAAATAATCGTGTTGAAAAATGTGTTTATTAAATTTAGTGTACTATGAAAAAAATATTTATTACGAATTTCTGTTTGTAAGTGTGTGATGAAAATTTTTCATATTTCTATGGATCGCTCTGTTGATTTCTAGAATTAGATGATATAATATTAAAACTCCCAACAATTTTGAGTAGTAAAAAATTTCTTGTGATAGTAGTTTGATACATTACAATAAAGATTTCCAGAATTCAATGCTCTAGAATATGAATTAAATCGATTTTAAGTAATTTTTTTACTTTTCCGAGCAAGCAACACCTTTGAAAATTTATCATGTTATACTTATTCCTAGTATTTTGTCGCATTTTCTAGTATTATTATCAGTAGGTTCTACATTTTATCTTCATTATGTTACGTTGTGATCTGAGAAGGCTGATAAAAATTCAAAAAACACTTCGTACCCACATAAAATACAAACAAAAACTTCCTTTCTCGAAAAAAGACCACTCCGAGGCCTTCTTCGGTTTCTGAGATCTTCATACGTGATATCTTCAGACCTGCAACCTCGCATAACCCTTCCGTTTAAGATCGACTGATGCCATCAATAAAATTATGCCTTGAAGAAGGGAAGGAAAAAAAAGGTCGAAGGAATGAGAGAGCGTTCGATGAGATACGAAATAAAGACGGGATGACCTATATTGCGCTAAGATCGAGGGCAGCTCCCGCGATTTCAAGAATTTCGAGTGTGAGATCTCTTTGAGTTTATTATCACGAGTGCCCTGGCGGTGCGCTAATGCGCGTTGCGCAACGCCGATAGCGGCGCAGGTTATTCGCGAGCACGCAAAATAATAAGATGAAGAAGACGGGGACGCCGAAGGCATCATCTCGGCATCTTCGGCGCATCTTCAAATGGCAAGGTCATCTCGGTTACGTAACCAACTTTCCTCCGAGCCGCCGCTGGATCGAGAAAACTAAATGTCAAAATGCGACCAAGGACGACTCGGGCCCAAAAAGCCGACCAGATCGAGTTTCAAGCAATGGCCATCAGGGATAATAGATAAAAATGTAGGTACTTCATGTCAGGGTCTGGAAGTAACGCGTTACTTTCAAAGGTTGCATTTTTTACTGTAACGATAACGTAACGCGTTACGTTAATTAACAAGTAACGATAACGGGAACGAGTCACTTTTTTCGGTAAAGAGTGACGAAAATCCCGCTATTTTACGTTACTCTTATTTGTCCCATCAAGTTTTTAGCACAATTGAGAACTTTTTGAAAAATCTTCTGAAACTGAGATCTACGTAATTTTTAACTTTTTCA
The DNA here is from genome assembly GCA_028476575.1 of Platygaster robiniae. NCBI lineage: Eukaryota > Metazoa > Arthropoda > Insecta > Hymenoptera > Platygastridae > Platygaster > Platygaster robiniae. Next base: position 32,121,791 of record CM052023.1, read on the forward strand.
TTTTGAGATATACAATTCTATGTTATTAATTTTTAATGAAACTATGTGGAAAATCGTAAGTTGTAATAATCTTCGTCAAAAATCTTGAAGATTTTTTATTTTTTTTGAAACTTTCACGATAGTTATAAAAATACTTTGAAACTATAGATCGCAAAATCCATAGCAGGATTTGTAAGATTTGAAGATCCTGCTAGAAAATTTTATGGAAAAATAATAAATACAAACAAAAATTCAAAGAAAAGAAAGAATACGAAAAATACTACATTTTATTGTTTTAAGTTACTTGATTTTTAAATAATATGTGTAATTCAAGGAATCAAAAAACTTCAATTTCTTGAGCTTTAAATTCTCAAATATTTATGTTAATTGAAGTCCATAAGATAAAATATGGAATTTTTATACTGTAATAACTCTGTGAAAAATACAAAAAATTCTGAGGGCCCTTCGAACATATAAAGAAACTATTTTCTGCAAAATCGATCGAAATATACTCCAGAAATTTCGAAACTCCAATTTTATTTCATTCTGGAAATTTAGAGAGATGTCTTTAAAAAAACTAAATATTCTACAACATTCTTTAAATGCTTAAAAATGCAGAAAGAAAAAACGTTCGGAAAATACGTGCAAACATATAGAACATTGGAAATCTTTCGAATTCTAGAAATTCATATAGCAATATATAAAAATAATGAACGATACTGGAAATCATAGAAAAACTAAAGAAATACAAAACGTACTTGAATAAGTGAAAATATATCAAGACACTGTTTTGTGTAAAATCCTGTAAAACACGTAATGTTTCATTATATTCAAATTCTAGAGTTCGAAATTCTTGAAATGTATAGAACAATTATTATCATAAAAGTACTAAAATTATGTTAAAATACTGGGAATTTCTGCAATACTTCATCATACTGTAAAATACGAATGGTTTCAAAAATACTGAACAATTCTTCAAATCGTAGGAAAATTAAGAAAGTTTAAAGAAAATACATAAAATAAAAATGTTCTTAGAAATTTTTTGCTGAAAAATCCTCTTAAACACCAATAATAATTCAATAAACTTTCAATCCTAGAGCATGAAATAATTATTCTGGAAATCTATATATCAATGTATAGAAAAATAGTAGAAATTTTCAAAAATTCTAGAAAAGCCTCCAACATTTTATACATACTAAAGAGTACAAAAAGATTTAAAAATTCTGACAATCTGGGTAGGTTTTGAGATTCTTTCAAAAATCTCTGAAATTTGCGAATGCTTCCTTGTGGCTGACATCGAATCAAATGTCAGGTTCAGAAATTTCGTAAACTTGAACAAAATATAAAATTTGAACAAGCTTTTTGATTTTTTTCTCAGGCTGAAAAAGTTCATTTTAAAATTTTTTATTATATTTGAAATAAACCATTTTTATAGAAAAAGATCACAAGTACGTTGAAATGGTATTTTCCAGCCTTAGTTTTTCGATTTTTGTTATTTCAATTCAATTTCTTCCAAAAAGTAACGTGAAAGTAACGGAACGTTACTTTTCTGAAGTGGCAACGGTAACGAGTTACTATTTCTTCTTAATTAACGGTAACGTAACGCGTTACATTTTTTCAAGTAACTTTCCAAACCCTGCTTTATATGGTAATGATGAGGAGGTGTTTTCTGATATATGTATGATCAGGAAAGCGAATGAATTGTCAAAACCTTTCGGTTTATTCTTTTGTCACTTGATTATTTATAAATGGAAACAGATGAGCTCGATTCACCTCGATGCACTCGAAGAAGGAAATGTTGAACAAAGGATCCGCGTCGAGAATCAATGGATTTATGCAAGATCTGAACAGAACTATGTTGAGAACTTGACAAAATCGTGGTCACGCAATCCTAAGATGCGTAATCGACATTGAGAAAAGATCTTTAGCCGAGAGGTCAGGTCGATTTCCGCGTTGCGAGGATCTCGAATTGTCTCCTTTGCGTGCCTTGCAATTTGCAATTATCGGCACTTCATCCGAGAGATCTACGGTAATGTGCGACAATTGGCACTCTTGAATCTAGTAACGTGTATATACGTTTTTGCCAAGGATTTACTCGACATATCCTTCAGTTTCGTGATTTTTTATCCTCCTTCGTTTTTGATCCGATCGTCAATTTGTCAGTTTTTCTTGGGAAAACAAACTAGTTTTCTGCTACTTTGTGTTGGGAAATTGCAGCCTATTATTTGCGATTAATTTCATCACGAGGATTACCTGGCAATTTTGATGAACGATGGTGAATGTTTAATTGGGTAGTGATTGAAGTATGGTTTCGAGGTCGTTGTTTAGAAGTTGGACTGTAAACAATCTTTATTTGCTTGTATTCAAATATGAGGTTTATGAGCAATGAATGAACCTTGTTTCGTAGGAATAAACCTTTACCTCAACGTGTGGTTGAAGCATTTATTATTCATTCATTATCTTTGTTGATATACAGGGTGTACCAAAATCCCCGTACCAAAAGAAAACCCAATATACCTTTTTGAATTTTGTATCGAAAAGTCCTTTACCACTTTTCAAAAAACTCAAAATGGAAAAAGTTATTCAATCCAAAAGTTTAAACAATAAATGCGCTCTCTCGACAAGTGGGGATAAAATCCATGAACCAAACTTTACCCAAATTTTTTTCATATTTTTTAGAGTCGAAAAGTCCTTTGCCACTTTTATCAAAACTCAAAATTGAAAAAAATGTGCGAGTTGGAAGTTTTGACCAATCAAATTTCTTAGATTTCAAACTCGAATATCTTTTTTGATTTTGAGTTTTGTCAAAAGTGGCAAAGGACTTTTCGACTCTAAAAAATATGAAAAAAATTTGGGTAAAGTTTGGTCCGTGAATTTTATGCCCACTTGTTGAGAGAACCCATTTATTGTTTAAATTTGAAACTTAAATAACTTTTTCAATTTTGAGTTTCGTAAAAAGTGGTAAAGGACTTATAGATTCAAAATTCAAAAAGGAATATTGGGTTTTCTTTTGGTACGGGGATTTTGGTACATCCTGTACATTATATCCGCAGACAGGGGCGTGGGTAGGAAAAATTTTCGGGAGGGTTTTTGCCGAAAAATATTTTTCCTTCGGGATTTCATAATTTTTAATCTTTGACAATATAGCCACAAGAGAGCAATTTTAATATATTTTTTATTTCAGAATTGAAAAGTTATACAACTTTTGGAATCCAGAGTTGCACATTATTCATGTTGGTAAATAATGGGATTCGATTTTTGTGATTTTCAATTCGTGACTGAGATTTCAATTTTTTTTTACTAATAATTTTTGTATCTATACCACTTTAGGGGTTATCTCATATAAAGTAAAATGGGTTCCTATAGAGCTTCCTCAAATTCGATGCGAAATAGGAATCAAACTTCTAATAAATAAATATATTTGAGTTGATTTTTGAGGAAATTTTAACCCAATATGGTATGGTGTATTGATTATCAAATTCTGTAGTATTTTTTGGTATTTTTATATATTTCTAATAGTACTATGGATCGCTCGATAGATTTTTTTAAGTTGATGCTATAGTATTGGAACTTTCAACGATTTTGAGAATTTTAGTTGATTTTTCAGACGACAGTTTCTTTCATGAAGATTTTCATTGATACAATCAAAAGTATCTTGAATTGTATAAATTGTATAAATTGAATTGAATGCATTTTTATTGTTTTCTATATCAATTTCTAAAGTCATTCCTCAAATTATGTAAAATTATAGTATTATATAAATAAATATGCCCCAAGGTAGAAAGTTTTAAAAATTTCCAAGAAAATTATACCTACATAATTTTTATGGACTGAAAATATCTAGTGAACTAGGAAGCTAGTTAACTAGGAAACTACTGAAATTGTGGAATAGTAAACAAGTGAAAAAGTGAAATAGTACACTAGCAAACTCGTTAAGAAGTAAATTAGTTAAATAGTAAACTATTAAACTTGTCAAATTTGTAATAATAAACTGGTGAACTCGTAAGCTAGTAAACTAGTAAGCTAGTGAACTAGTAAAAACGTAAAATCGTTAACAACTAAATTAGTAAACTAGCTAATGAAACTGGTAAATGAGTGAATTATTAAACTGGTAAGCAAGTTAAACTAGTAAACATTAAACTGGTAAGCTAGTAAACTAGTTACCTAGTGAACTATTGAACTCATTTTTCATATTTTTCCAGTAAAATATACGATACCCTGGAGGATTTCTAAGGAATTTTGTAGATTACTTATACACTTATATTCTTGTAGATTGATACATAGATTTAACAAACTCGATGCAAAGTTCGATCTATTCTCAGTAATTTCAAGAATTAATGATAAAATCACATTCATATCAACTTTTTATGTTTTCTATCGTTACTCTTTTTTCGTATTTTTGGAATATTTGCAAGATTTTGTTGCGTTTTCTAGAATTTTTATAGATTTACAATATATTTAGAATTTGATGCTCTCGAATCCCAAAATTTATAGATCATAGAAGCATTTGTCGATATTTTTCAGAAAACAGTTTTTTTTTTCATAGAATTCAATTGATTGATTTTAATTATCATTATTATTAAATAATAAAGATAAATAAAGTTTTTTAAGTGAAATTTATAGGAATATTGAGTTATTCTCTACAGGATTCTAGATTTTTATTGAAATTTTTGAAACTATCGACGATCTTTATTTGATGTAACATTTTTAGGTTTTTGGACATTTTAAGAATACACAGTTTCTGCAAATTGTAAATGAATTACAACTCAAAATAAAATTGTGCGTCTGAAAAGATATAAAATAATGCAGAAATACCAATTTTTATAGAATTTTTCACTTTTTTACTATTTTTTGCTTTGTTCTTTCATTTTTAAACATTTTTAGAAACAAATTTGAAGATGAACATGGAAAGTAAAGCTAGTAAACGACTAAGCTAGTTAACTTGTAAACTAGTGAACAAGTAAGCTAGTAAACGAGTGCATTATTAAATTAATAAACTAGTAAGCAAGTAAACTAGTCAACTTCTTTTTCACATTCATCTAGTATAATGTACGAAATCCTGGAGAATTTCAAAGTATATTTATTGATTACTTATATTTTTGTAGATTGCTACAGAGATTCAAAAAACTCGATGCTTCAAAATGCGAATTTCGATCTAATCTTAGTAATTTCAAGAAATAATGAGAAAATTACATTCATATTGATTTTTCATGTTTTATTCCGTTATTATTTTTTCGTATTTTTGAAATATTTGAGAGATTTTGTTGCATTTTCTAGAATTTTTATAGATTTATAGTATATTCAGAATTTTATGCTCGAGAATCCTAGAATTGATAGATCGTAGATACGTTTGTCGAGATTTTCTTGAAAACAGTTTTGTCATATAATTCAATAGATTTCATTATTCTTTTGGAGTTTGTATGAATCGAAAGATTATTAATACTTTCAAGCCAATTTTCATAGATTTCCAGAATTTGATGATCCAAAATTCAACGTTTCGTAAATTTTCAGCATTTCCGTAGATTTTTATTATTCTTGATTATTCACCGGGTCGCAACAATTTCTCTGATTTACATTCTCTACGTAATCCTACGTTTTGAAAATTTTCACTTTTTTTTCAATGTACACTGCTAACGTTTTCATGCATTTTTTGTAACATATATATTTATTGTTTATCGTAACTTTTTTCATTTTTACATAAAATATAGAATTTCAGAGGATTACGATAACGACTACAAAAATGGAGGACACAAGTCACAGTTTTTGCGATTAATAGCTGCCAATGTTTTAAAATGACTGGAAAATAAACTTGTTTGATAATCTCTTGCATCACATGCTTTTAATTGTTCGAAAAAAGAATATTTTGAATTTTGTCTGAAGTTGTACTTCCGGAATGTTGGTCATTTCTAGGATTTTCATAGATTTATAGTATATTTAGAATTTCATGCTCTAGAATCCTAAAATTTATCGATCGTAGATACATTTGTCGAGATTTTTTAGAAAACAGTTTTTTTATGAAATTCAATTAATTTCATTATTCTTTTGGAGTTTTTAAGAACCGAAAGATTTTATTAACACTTTCAAGTTGATTTTGTATAGATTTCTAGAATCCGATAATCCAAGATTCAACTCTCTTAATTTCTTAGAGTGAATTTTCACTCTGTATCGAGTCAAAATACTGCCACTCAAACTTGGAGTGATTTTTCACTTTTACAGAGTGGAAAGTCACTCGCAAGTAGTGAAATTTCACTCCTCTTAGAGTGAAATTCAACTCATTCTTCAGAGTGACATCTAACTAGAATTTTAGAGTGAAATTCAGCTTCTCTTAGAGTTAGGATTCACTCTGTTGGAGTGAATTTTCACTCCATGTTAGAGTGGCAGTATTTCGACTTGATGGAGAGTGAAAATTCACTCTAAGGAATTCAGAGAGAATGCTTTGCAAATTTTCAGCATCTCGGAATGTTGGTCATTCGGAAAAACTGGTGGTAACCATATCACATATTGATTATGTTCATTCGTTTTCTCTGTTGAATCCTGTACAATTCCACTTTTCACAGGGGTCGAACCTTTCAACCCCTCAAGCTCAATGATGCCATAAAAACAGTATTGGCAAGAATAATTGGCAGGACGGTGTTTCTGGAATACAAGAACCGATGCACGTGCATACGTACTAGTTCTCAACTGCAGAGTAACAGTCTTGACCGGTCGTGACTCTGGCTAGAGCCGTCAGCGGGGCCTCTTGCGACAACGTCACCTCGCATATAAATGCAGTGGCGACCTTTGCAACGAGCAAGTTACGTGATCGAGGGAAGAATGCGCTCCTCGAGCAAAAACCGTATGCTCGTCTTGCATCCTTCCAAATACTAAGCCGAGGCGCGATGAATGTTTCTCCGTGCCATTCATGTTGCCCGTGGAAAAAGCGGCAAGAGTCGGCCAACAAGCGGGATCAATAAAAAAAGGTCGACTCTGGTTGAATGTCACTCGTATTATAATCCCAGAACGCAATAAAAGCACCTGCCTCGGGATTAAATTTAGAGTTTTCATAGCGTTAGGATTTGTTCTGTCCAAAATTTGGGTGATAAAACGCACGTTGCTCAATGAATGGACGCACCGTCAGAAGTTGCACATTTATTTCCTGCATTTATACAAATTTTTATACATCGGTTTCGAGAATTTCGAGCTGTAGAATGTGAAGTTGAATAAATTTTTCATGTTCCAAAAGAATTTTTCAGAAAACAGGTGTCTCATGGGACTCGTATTTCTGTATAAATTTCTGGAATTTGATGCTCTAGTTTTGAAGGCCGTATAGATTTTCAATATTCCATAGATATACTTGTATTTTTTTGCACATGTATTTTCTTTTTGTATTTCCTAGTGTTTATAGAATGTTGGAAAATTTTAAGGTTTTTTCAAAGATATCTCTGTACATTTCATGAACTAGATTTCCTAGAATTGAAAGTTTGAAATATTTCAAGTATTTTGATCGATTTTGCAGGAAACAGTTTCTCTATAGAGTTAGAGTGTCCTCAATATTTTTTGAATTTTTCACAGATTTTTGAAATTTTACAGATTAACAAAATGTATGTGATTCTATTTTATGGATATTAATTTTTTGCTTGTCTTACATTACATTCGATTAAAAAAAAAAAGTTTTAAACCTTTTTAGATATATTTTTATTGTAAGTTGCTGCCCTTTAGAGATGATTATAAAATATGAAAATATTCTTTTTATTTATAAATAATTATCTGACAAACTTGAAAGTTATTACAAAATACAAAAAACCTTAGCAAGTTGAACAACTTTTTACCGAATACGAAAGGTTTTAAAAATTTGTATTGCTTTTGAAATTTTTGAAATCTGAAAAATTGAAAAAAAAATGGATAATTTTTATATTTTTGATAATTATAAAAAATGTTAATTATTATGCTGCTTTGAAATATACATTATTATGTGTTTTTTTTTTGTTGCAACAAATCTCAAAAATCTTTCAAAGAAAATAAAAAATAAGAAAAAAAATCAACGAATTCGACAAATTTTTGCAAAATCCGAAGTCCTTTTGATATTCTGTATGATGTTTGAAATTGGGAAAAATCAGAACAGGTTGAAAATTCCTAAAATTGTAAATAATTCTAGCAATTTGAAAAATTTGTAAAATTCAATATGTTCATGAGTTTTTTAAGTTTATTTCATTTTCAGACCAATTTATTGAAAATACGTACGCATGATATTGTTTTTTTAATTTTTTCATACATAAAAGGTGACCAAGATAAAAGAATACTGAAGAAATTCGGTAAATTACATGAATTTTTAAAAAATATGGAGTGTTATAAATAATTTGTACTTCTTTTGAAATTTTGGAAATTCTTCTAAAAGGAAAAACATGGAAGATTCTACAGATTGTCGATGAAATTGTAAAAATTTGAATATTCATAGGCTTTTAGAAAATTTTCATTACCTTCGAGAATTAGGTTTTTTGTCATCTTTCTTTGAAACCTGCATTATTATGTGTTCTTTTTTTTGTTGCAACAAATCTGAAGAAAACTTTTCAAGTACTGAAAATAACAAAAAATATCAATGAATTCGGCAAATTTTCGTAAAATTCGAAGTTCTTTCGATATTTTGTGTAATGTTTGAAACTGGGGAAAATTAAAACAGATCAAAAATTCTTCAAATTGTCAATAATTTTAAATAATTTAAAAGGTTTGTAAAATTTAATAAGTTCATGAGTTTTTCAGGTTTATTTCATTTTCATAACTATTCATTCGAAATACGTATGCATGATATTGTTTTTTTAATTTTTTCATATATAAAAGGTGACAAAGATAAAAGAATACTGAAGAAATTCGGTAAATTATATGAATTTCTATAAAATATGGAGTTTTTAAAGTAATTTGTATCTCTTAATTAATATTTTACAAATTCTTAAAAAAGGAAAAATATAGAAAATTCCAAAGATTTGTCAATAATTGTGAAAAATTTGAGTATTCTTATACTTGTAGGAAATGTTCATTGCCTTCGTAGATTGTGTTTATTGTCATCTTTCTTTGAAATATGCATTAGTTTGTGTTCTTTTTTTTACTAAAACGAATCTAAAAAACTTTCAAGTTATTGAAAATTACAAAAAATAAAGATGAAATGGACAAATTATCATAAAATTTGGAAAGTCCCCGCTATTTTCTATTATAATTGAAATTTGAAAATTCAGTAAAATTAGAAAAAATTTCACTCGTGCAATTGTTTACTCGCTTTGCTCGTTCGCAAAATCTTGCATTCCTAAAAACACTTTATTCTGCCCCTTGATACAAAAAAGACTATTTATATTCTAAAAACTGTCGATATATCTGTTAAGATGAGTTTCTATTATGTTTGAATTTTATAAAATTCTAGAGAATTGAAAAATGCTGAACACTTCAAAAATTATCAATCAACAGTTATAACAGTTAAAAATTCGAAAAATATCTAAAATTTAATACGTCCATAAATTGTTGAGGTGAAATTTATTTTTATATTTCTTTAAAGTGCTTTTTTTTAAATTCTTTATAACAATGTGCAAAAGATGAAAAATGCAGAAAAATTATGAAAAATCTTGATGAACTAGACGAATTTTCATAAAGATAAGAAATTTTTGAAGAGTTGGTATATTTTTATATGGTATTTTTTTCGAAACTCATCGATACACGTGTCACCAAATTTAATTTAATTTTCCATGCAAGCTCCTAATGTCGTAAATTTTAATCGAAATCCAGAGTTTTAGAGAATATTGATGAATTTCGTAAATTTTTGAAATAGAATTCATTGAAGTTGTAAATAATACAGTTGCAGATTTGTATATATTGCATTTTCACATGGGTTTTTTTTTTGGATGTTTTACTATTGTAGAATTTTCCACGTGTGTAGTGCCTTTTCTCTTTAAATCTTCCAATTTAAAATTCAATTATTCTCTTTCATTCAAAATTTCCCATCTTGTCTCTCTCTTTCCACAATACAGTTTAAGATTAAGACCTCAAACACGCCCGCAAAAAAGTCATTTCACACGTCGCCATTTTGCATAATGTACAATACTCACGCGAGTATCTCGCGGTTCGGAAAAAATGTCCAAATTGACCTTTACGAGGGGCTTCGCAGTGTACTTGTATTAGCGGAAAATTCAAGCCGGGATTTTCAATTTGCGAAGTGCTCGATGTGAGAAAAATGAGCGTCCCCGAACAATGGACATTGCTCGAGAGGCGAAAAGAGTCACGAGAATCTCCTCCAGAATTCTCGCACAGCCAAGAATAAAATGCAGAACTTGATACAAAAATTAGTGACATAGTCGTTCAATGTTTGTATTGTTTAACTAGCTTGTTAATTAAGATGTAGTCACGTTAGCTTGAATGGGAAATCTTGAAATTATTCTGCCTCGTCGTCAATTAATTGTTATTTGTTTTATTGTTACATGATAGAAAACCACGTTTTCGAGTCATTTTATTTGATTCGGAGTCGTTTTATTTCCCAAAAAACAACTTTTTCTCATAAACCAAATCATTAGTTAACTCATTAACCTTTCATCTTCGTGCAACACTAATTACTATCATCGCAATAAAAAAAAAGAAAATAACAACATACAATCATTGCGAAACGAGTGATCCAAAATCGAAGGCGATTTTTGGATGTGTCATTTCAAGAACACCTTTTGCTCATCAATTACTGCAATTTACTGCCGATCGGTGAAAAGAAGATCGCGAAAATAAATAATCGGCTGGAATTAAAGCGTCGTTATTTAAGACGCGAGCAATCGTAAAATTAACGAGCGCGACATTGAAAGTGAAACAAGCGCGGTAATGGTCAGACGTGCTTTCGATTTTTTACCATTGACCCTCGATTTTTTAAACAAATTTTAAAGAAATCGGCGAACGTTGAAATTTTTTTCGTTCGTGGCGTCCTTGGGTGGTAATAGGACGTTTGAGGAACGTTTTGCAGCCGATCCCTATCGAGATTATGTCATTTAAAGGATACGTTACGAGGGACCGTTTGTCATTACTGTAATTGCATCCAATAATGTTGCTTATCGTAATGATAATAATAACCTTCCGATACAAAATATTGAAGATCGTGCATGGGTGAGATAAATCGAGTCTCGATATTCTTGAGTTCATGGAATAAGTGCTATAGGGGAAAGGAGCGGAACTTTACTTTAGAAAATATGGAAATTTTGATTTTTAGTTTTTTGCGTTGTTTCACAATATTTTTGCAAAACCTTTTGCACAATTTCTCAATATAGCAGATGGATGCTGTTATTTTCATTTTTTTCTCAAAAGGGGACAAAAAATTTTGTTAGTGCTCTGTTGGACTAAATTAGATGAACATAACTAAGAATAAGTAAAAAATAACGAAATATTAGCACACTTTTCTTCATTTCTAGTAGCTATTATACCCTAATGAGTTAGTGACATTGAACTAAAAAATTACTGATTTTCTACTTATCAAATTAGTAATTTTTCACTTTTTGTGATATTCGTTTGCTTACTAATTATTTTAGATAACGAATAATTTGTAAAAAATTACTAATTAAAGAAGACGAAAGGGTGCTACTAAAGATTAATGATTTTTAACTTAGAGAGTATCATCTCTAGATGAGTTTTTTCAATTTTTTTAAATCAACTTGAAAAACGTTGACCAATTACAAGAAATTCTCATGAGTTGGAAAAATTTTTGTTACGTTGGGAAGGTTTTGAATAGTTTGCAGTTTGTTTGAAATTTACAGAAATATTGGAAAAAAAAAACTTGAAAAATGTTAGGCTTGAGAATTGTTCCGGGAAGTTTGAGAGAGTTGTAGGATTTTAAACTATGTTAAAAAATATCGTTAATTGTATTCAGTATGCACATTTCGAAGAAATATTATAATTATTATTTTCATTCAAAATAGGAAAAACTTGAAAAAAAAAAAAAAAAAAAAAAAACAATGAATAGTAATTAGTTGAACAGATTTTCGAAAAATCTGGAAATTTTCGATAATTTGGATTACGTTTGAAATTTCGAAAATTTTGGAATAAATATGAAACTAAAATTATGTGAACTGTCATAAATCATGAAAAATGCTAAAAATTTGTAGGGATTCAGGAAAATTTTTAAAAATAAATAGTGAAATGTGATCAAATTCCTCATTAACATTTTTATCCGAAATATGCATTAAGTTTTTTCATTTGTTAAGAAAAATTTGATTAAACTTAAAGTTATAAAGAAATCAATGAACTAATTTTTAACAAATATAGAAAGTTTAGATGAGTTACTATTATGTTTGAATTCTCTAAAATTCTAGAAACTTGAGAAATTTCGAACACTTCAAAATTAACAATGACTCTGGAAAATTTGCAAAACTCGTAGAATTTCACAAAAGTTTTCGAGCATTCTGCAGATTCTATTCGTTATATCAAAAATTAAAACTATGTACCATTTCGATAGAATGTGGATGATTTTGAATTGTTTGTATTACCTTTGCATTTACGAAAAATTGAAAAACATCGAAAAATTTGAAAATTCTGAAAAATCCTTCATGTTATTCAAGTTTTTCATCATTATCTGAAAAACTATAAAAGTGTCAGCTGAATTACAGATAAATTCCACGAATCCAAAAAATTTTTCTTACATTTGGATAAATTGGAATTTTTGGTAAAAAGTTTAAAATTCCAAAAATTTCGATAAATTATTAATTACAGACGATGGCAAAGGCTTTAAAAATCCTAAAAAATTCAAAAAAAATATAAAGAATCGGGAAAATGTTAATAAATTTTGTAAAACGTTAAAAATGTTGCTAATTCAGTGAAAATTCATAGAATTTCATAAAATTTTTTAGTATAAATACATAGTAAATTGTGTTTATCAACATAATAATTCAAAATATGCATGAGAATGTTTTTCCGTTTTTCATGTAAAAAATTTGACTTTCTTGATAACTGTACAATAAAATTAAGAAAAGTTTTGACATGTTTAAGAAATTTTCATGAAATTCAAAAAGTCTTGATTGAAGTTTTTATATTGCTTGATTCCCTTAAGAAATTGAAAAATCAAAACCATATATTATATCAAAAGATTGTCAATAACTCTGGAAAATTTGAAAAAGTGGCAGAAATTCAGAATAGTTTCATAAATTGTATTAATCGTATGGTATTTTATTACAATAATTTCAAATTTTTAGTATAAAACTTTTCCATTTCTTATTCAAAACTGAGAAACTTCAGAAGCATCTAAAAATTACGAGAAATCGTAATGATTCAAACAAACTTCGAGAAGATGTGAAAAAACTGAATAATTTGTCTTACAATAGGAATTTTGAAAATGTCGAAAAATTGGAAAAACATTGAAAATTTCCAAAAACGGTTCATGATTGTAACCAATCAAAACAATCAGTGCAATTTCAAAAAATGTTCAAAAACTTCCAAGACCGTATTAAACTATAATCTGAGAAACCCAAAAAACTTGAATTAAATTACAAAAAATTGCCAGTTACAGAACAAATTTCTTGTAAATTCTTTCCACATACGTATCCACAAAATTTCAAACCCGATTTGAAGAGAAAGTCTATAAAAGATGTTTGAAATTCCAAATTTTTCTGGACATCACTGTAGATTCAATTTTTTGCCCATGAGTTCTCGTCCCAAATGTACTTGAAATCTCTCAGACTCGGTTGAAAAAAGCGTCAAGTACTCTCGACTCGAGTGCTCTGTCCACGCATCATTCGCTGCACTTAATTTGAAGACACTTGTTTTCTTCATTGGGGAGAAATGCGCGCTAATAAATGGCTGTTAAGGTGCGCACTGGCAGTGTCAGTTGCACGTCAATGACTTTCATTGATCGGCATTCCCCTGGAACCTGCACGATCCAGGATCGATGGTGCGATTGTTCGAGAAAAGAGGGAAGGTCCGAGACGAAGCTAAATAATCAAGATGTAATGATAAATTAGCGGACGAGCCATGTCGCGTCTTGTTATCTCCCGCGGCGCGTTTGACTCAAGATTTTTATATCCGAGGGGGAAAAAAAGGAAAAATGAACACGATTTTTGCGACATTTCGAGACCAAGTTGAGAGGTCAATGATGATAGTTGTTCAGTGTGGATAACAGCCGTGCGAACGATGTTCATGCAGGGGAACATCATTTTGATTTATCGACTTTGAGGCATTTGACCGAAAGGTCGTTTTTTACTGAGCAAACGAGCAATGTTGATTTTCGATAGAAGGTGAATTTTTCGGATCCACTATCGTATTTCTGGAGAATGCTTACTTTTTTTTCGTTTTATCCTCAAATTGGTATAATTTCCTTTAGAATCTTGAAAAATTACACTTTCATAATTAACATCTCAAAATCTGACATCCTTCAAGACCTTCCTTAAATACCTGAAAAATTGAGAAAAAAAACATAGAGATGCAACGTTATTCAATTGAGGTGTCAATTTTAATCTCACGAAGAGAATTTTATCAGGGATTTGGATACCGAAATATAATATGCTCGAACATGAAAATTATGACGAGCAAGAAGATGAGAAAAGCCGTCCGCGTGACGGGAAAAAACCCGTTGGCATTTGCCATTTTCGCGCGCGGCGTTGATTGCGCGCTCCAACAAAGTAATTGAAATACGAAGACATTATATTTTCAAATACAGAACTAACTCGAAAACTTTCCAATGCAAGGTGCACCGAATTAAAGGTTGTGACATATGTTTCAAGATAATTGAATCGAACGTTACACAGAAATAGTTCCATTAGAAAATTGAGAAATTTACATTGACTCCTCTAAAATTCTTTCTGTAACGAGATTTAAATAAAATACAGATTCATCAACAAAAATATTGTGGAATTTTCCGAGATAATTAGTTCTCAAAAAAATCTTTTTCTGTCAAGCAAAAATCAGAATATTCAAGATAGGTCCGAGCTGATTGGGAGAGACCTCTCAGAAGATTTCGATGAAATGCTTCTATTATTGGTTTTTACGTTTTGATATGAATTTTGATATCTTGCATTGCATGACATTTTTCAGAAAACAGCGTCTGCATTTTATTTCTTTTTGGTATTTTTCCTATACATCTTCTGCGATCTGGAGGATTGTTCAGTATTCCTGAAACTATACGTATTTTTCAAGATATGTAAAATGTTACAGAATTTTCTAGTATTTTTGTATATTCCTAGCATTTTCGTTTGAATTGTTATTAGGGAAAACCTATTATTTTGAATAAAGGAAATGAGCTTCAATTTTGTTCCAAGCACAGGTAATTCGTAAATGAAATGCGACAAATTATAGTAGCAGTCTCAAGTTACCCAAGTATTTTTCAATGACGATACGATAGTAGATTAGCTAAGTTTTGGTCTTTCCGCGTCATCGCGAATTTTGCACACGCGTAAACAGACAAAATTCGCTTTTGCACGACTAGTTAGCTTAAAATTTGCAGCTACTAATTATATGTGTCTCAAACTATTCCAGTAATTTATTATAAGAGAAGTTACGCGCATGGGTGTGCCGAATTTGGTTTTTTTAAGCGAAACCTTTGAAAATTGAGAAGGTTAAACAGCGGCAAATTTTTCTTTTTTACAGTCAAATTGCGAACATTTCGCGGCAAATTAGAGTAAAAATCCCGAATAACTAAAGTTACTATGAGAGAAGATACGATAATTTTTAGTTTATCAAATTTTACGTGTTCAAGCATTTTTAGAAAAACAGTGTCTCGATAGATATTTACTACTTCTAGTATTTTTCGTATTTCTTCAGTTTTTCTACGATTTGAAGGATTGTTCAGTATTTCTGAAACTATTCGTATTTTTTAGAATACATAAAATGTTGCAGGATTTTCTAGTATTTTTATATACTTTGAGCATTTTGACATAAATTGTTATTCATGGATTTTGAGAATTTCGAGCTCTAAAATGTGAAATTCAATAAACTTTTCATGTCCCAAAAAAATTTTTCAGGAAACTGGTGTCTCGATAGATTCATATTTCTTCTAGTATTTTTCGTATTTCATCAGTTATTCTACAATTTGAAGTATTGTTCAGTTTTTTCTTGTATATTTCTGTATACATTTCTGGAATTCGATGCTCTAGTTTTGAAAGTTGTATAGATTTTTAATATTCCATAGATATACTTGTATTTTTCTATACATGTGTTCTCTCTTTGTATTTCTTAGTACTTATAGAATGTTGGAAAATTTTAAGGTTTTTTCAAAGATATCTCTTTGAATTTTAAGAATTTTGCAGAAAACACATTCATTATAGATCTAGAGTGTCCTCAATATTTTTTGAATTTTTTACAGATTTTTAAAATTTGAACATTTTTCTAGTATTTTTATGGTTTTCTATATATCATTAGAATTCAATGCTCGAGAAATCGGAGTCTATTGATTTCTGAAATCACAAAAATTTCCGAAGAATCTCATAGATTTTTTAAAAAAAAGTAAATTAAATTTAGCATTTTTCGTTTTTTATTTTTATTTCTGTTTTCATATTTTTTGTAAGGTTTTCAAGCATTATCTATAGATTTTAGGGATCCTGCTACAGATTTTAAGAACTAAGGTTTCCAGTATATTCATGTATTTATAAGCAGATTTCTAAAATTTAATGCTAGAACTGTGAAAATTTCTAATAAAAAGTGAAAAACATACTCGTTGTCGATATTTGTACATAAATTACTAACATACCACTCTGTTTCATATAAAATTCCAAAATTATACAATTTTCATCTCAAAATAAGGAAGTTTAAAAATTACCTATATCTGAGTTTCAAAAAGTTTCTTAAAAAGTTACAAATCGTTCTGAAAACTTGATGAGACAGATGTGAAATGAATATAAAGATTTTCGTCACTCGTTACCAAACAAAAAGGAACTTGTTCCTGTTATCGTTACTTGTTCATTAATGTAACGCGTTACGTTATCGTTACACTAAAAAATGTAACGTTTCTGGATAATATAATTTCAGTTGACTTATTGTATTTGCATTGCAGTCACTGCAAGCCTCGTAAAAAAAGAATTGAGAAAGAGCCATAACTCCACCATTTGTTGGATTTTTTTTCATCAAATAATGTTTGTTTATTAAAGTTGACAATATTCTATCACAATCATATAACTTCCATGTTATAAAATTATGTGCTATATACATTAAAAAATAATCCAAACCGTCCTCAAAAAAGGTGTGTAACCATTTAAATCATAAAATATATGTATAGTGTAGTAATAAAAAGCGCTTTTTTCTTATTTATTATGCATTTGTTATACACATGAATGTGAAAAAGGAATAATAAACGTGTTTTTCGCAATTGTGTTTCTGTAGTTATTGAGTTGCTTTTGTTAAATTTGTTTAAGAAAAATAATGTTCCGATATTGCCTTATATATTTGATTATTTATTAAAGAGTTAATTCATTTGTTTACTTATTTCATCAACATTTATTATCTACATCACTATGAATGGACCACGTACTGTCAAACCAAATCAATTACAATCACACGTTATTCTACAAGTACAACATAAAAATTGAAACCCCCCTCCCCCCACCTCATGTGCATGTTTTTGTGCACGGGCCTGATTCCAGAAGTTTCTTGAAATTTCGAGAAATTAATCAAAATTCTTGCAAAATGCGAAAAATTTTCCAAAATTATGATGCTAACAAGTGAAAAACCTTATATTTAATACTCGAAAACTTGAATTGCAGAGAGGGAGCAGAGCTCTCTTCGTCAGTGACTCAAGTACATTTACCAAGTCATTATGCAAATGCGAAGCCTCCATTACTCCACGTACACGCGTCTTCCCATTCTGAGATCACATAATATGCCCAGTAAAAAAAGCCTGAGTGAGAAGAAAAGTATAAAAAAAGTGGGCAACTTTCGCTTTTTTAAAATTATCACCGAAATGAAGTAGGATGCTTTTAATTGAGATTCTCGGTAACCCGCGTACGCGATATGTATCTCGGAATAAATTCATCAACGTTGAAGTTGCGAGGGGATAGTGACAAATGTAATTTCACGCGAGTTTATGCGCGGGAGAGCGATATTTTATGTGGCAATGAAAATAATGATCCCCCGAGCTAAAAGGCACCGCGAGATTATGCGCTTCGGCACGCCTGCACGATCCCAGATCCCGAACATCCTATTCATTTTATACCTTTTGCCAATCAAGTTTTTGCCGGGAAAGAAAAGGGATTCCCGAAATTTCGAAAATTTGGGGGTATACCGATTTCAACACGAGTTGAAGACTGTTTTGACATTTTCTTATGTAGGTATATTTTGTTTCCATATTCGTTTCGAAATTTACTTGGAATCAAAAAGGTTATCGATATTATTGGTTTTATCTATTTCTGGAGGTTCAGTTTTAAAAGCAGTTAAAAAAACTTTCATTGAAAAATAGACGAAATAGCAAGAGTAATTAGGCTGCTCTATATATTGTAAAATTCTGGATGTGTAAAATAACCAGAAACATCTACGTGAAATTGTATTATTTAAGAAATTTTAGTTTGTCAGAGCTATTTACCATTAGGAAACTATAACATTTTCTAGAATTCTGCAGTTTTTCGAATTTTCTGTAATTCCGCGAATTGCTTGAATTCTAAGGAAAGCCATAATAATTCTAGTAATAATCACTCTATAGTGAAATCATGAAGTCGTTTCAAATTAGAATATCATTCAAAATCAAATTCAAATTCAAATGGAGTCGGGGAATAGAAGAATGTATAGAATCAAATTAAATGCAATAACATTCAAATCAAATCAAAATTTTCATAGAATCCAGCAATTTCAGGTAAAACCAAAGTCGTTACCAACCAACAATCTAGAATCCAAACTTTTTTCAATCGCAACCTCTTACATAACAATCCATAATACATGATCCAATTACAATCACGTTCAATAAATTTCTCTCGAGTATCATAATTTCCCGCTCGTGGAAATATGCGATTGAACAAACGGGGAAATTTTCCGCGATTTTCCCCATATTTGATGCGTGGTGGATAAATCAATCGACCGAGAACCGGTCAACGATCTAGCCTGGGTCGGGCCGAAAGGGCAAAATTGTAATTCTAGAAACGAATGAACGAATGTACATGTAATGTGTAATTTCTTTATTCTAAACGGTTTTTAAAAAAATTTGTATCCACTGAAACACTATTACAAATCTATAAAGGAAAGAAAGTTCGTGTTTACGGTCGAAAATATTTTATTATTATAAATTATACTATTAATTTTATTATAATATATTATATCAAACATTGTAAATTATTGTTATAGTATATAAGATTATTTCTTAATATTCTGTTTATACATAATTACCTTTTATTTACACTATTACTTTTAACACGAGAAAAGTCAACATCTGCACAGATTTTTCTTATTGAATATATTTCTTTTATTTTTTAGTGTTTACAAAATTAACTACGTTTTATAATATTTTTATAGATTTTTCATAATTTTATCCTCTAAAATTCGAAGTTTTATAGACCTCAATTATTTAATTAGATGATTTTACAGAAATACTACTTTTTTTAATGTTAGAAAGATTCGAAAGATTTTCTGTTATTTTCATGTATTTCTTTGTAGACTTTTGAAATTTGATTTTATCAGGCATCCGAAGTTTTTCAATTTTTCGTATCTTTCAAGATTCTCATTTTCCTGTGCTATTTACAAAGTTGAAACGATTTTTCAAATTTCTATTGTCTCCGTCATCCGAGCTAAATATTTACAAAGATACTTCTGTTTGGGGGAAAATTCTTCTAAAGTTATTGTCGTTATTTTAAAGTAAAGGAAATAAAGGATTATGATTTTTTTGTATAACTTCAAGAACCAACATGTAACCATTTATTTATTTATTATGTCCTTTAGATATTAGTAAGTAGATTTTCGATAATTTTAACTTAAATTCATTATTTATAATTTTTTTTGGACTATTTTGACCATTTTTACTATCGTCGTTATTGTTTTCATGCATGAAAAATTTTTTTTTCAGCATTTTCTTTGTTCATAATTGATAGTTCAAGATAGATTGATCGATTTTTTAAAACAATATTATTTGTTACTTTTCAGAAAATTTTCTGTGATTGAGTTATAAGTAATTTTTAACTTCCTTATTTTCGAATAAAAAATTCCATATTCATACTTTTAGATGGAACAGAGTGAAATATTATATAGACAAAGAATATGCTTTTTTACTTTTTATTAGAAACTTGCGCAATTTCAAGCATTGAATTTCAGAAATTTTGATAAAATCACATAAAAATACCTAGAAGTTATAGATTTTAAAATCTATAGCAGGATTTTCAATATTTAAAAAATCTTACGTAATATAATGAGTACCATGAAAAATTCTAAAAATACTGAAAATACTATACATCCATTAGTTTTTTATAAATACTATTAGATTCTTAAAAAATTTATGTAATTCCAGGAATCAAGAAACTTAAATTTTTCGAGCATTAAATTCTCAAAATATATGTTTCTAGGAGTCCATAAAAATACTAGAACAATTTTTCAAATCTTGAAAGTCTGTAAAAATTCAAAAAATATTGAGGGCACTCTACATCTACATATATTATTAAGAGGCAGGTTTCTGTGAAATCGATCGAAATACTTCAAATACTTGAAATATTTCAGACTTTCAATTCTAAGTAATCTCATTCTGGAAATTTAAATACGATAGACATTTTTGAAAAAACCAAAAAAATGTACAACACTGTATGAATACTAGATAATACAAAAAGAAAATACACACATGGAAAAATAAAAATATATCTGTGAAAAAATCTATTTAGCTTTTTTAACTTTAGCATTAGATTCTAGAAATGTATATAGGAATATTTAAAAATACCGAAAGATTCTTCAAATAGTAGAAAAACTGAAAAAATACGAAAACTACTGTAAGAAATACAAATTTATTAAGACAGTTTTCTGAAAAATCTTTTCAAACACGAAAAATTTAATGAACTTTGAATTTTAGAGCTCAAAATTCTCGAAATCTATATAAAATATATATAATGCTAGATATACATAAAAATACAAGATAATGGTGCAAAACTTTATACATCCTGAAAAATACGATGAGTTTCAGAAATACAGAACAATTCTTCAAATCGTAGAAGCTTCTACGATTTTTTCTACTTTGTCAGTTCTAGAACTGACAAAGTGCCAAAAAAACAAAAAGAAATCAAAATCTACATGGACAGTAATTTCTAAAAAATCCTCTCAAATACGACAATTTTGATGAACTTTGAATCACAGAGCATAAAATTATTCAAATTTATGTAGCAATGTACAGAAAAATAGTACAAATTTATGAAAATACTAGAAAATCCTGCAACATTTCCTACATCCTAAAAAATACGTATAGATTCAGAAATTCACAAAAATCCTTCAAATCATAGAAGAACTGAAAAAGTACCAAAAAAACAAAAAGAAATCAAAATCCACATGGACAGTAATTTCTAAAAAATCCTCTCAAATACGACAATTTTGATGAACTTTGAATCACAGAGCATAAAATTATTCAAATCTATGTAGCAATGTACAGAAAAATTGTAAAATTTTGTGAAAAATGTAAAAAATTTGGTAAATTTCCCTTAAAAGTATTGAAAGTTTTTAGTCCATACTCTGTATGGGATTTTTCCCATGAATATATCTGGAAAATTTTCCTCACGCTATGGGAATTATTCCATAAACATGGAATTTTCCCATAATCTGTGGGAAAACTACTATAGCACATGGAAAACTTTCCAAATCTATTTATGGAAAAAATCTCTTGAATATGGGTTAAAAACTTCCAGCACTTTAATGGAAGATTTACCAACGTTTTTTAACAGTGAAGCTGACTGATTTCGTTCTCATGGTCAAAAAATACTAATTAACAAATGCCTAGTGATTTTCTTAACTTAAAAAATTTATTCATGGAAGGTTTGTCCTAAAACAAAATAGATCTCGAGAATAAGATAATTGTTTCAAGCAAAACGTTTTGTTGAAACTCAAAAAGGAAAAACAGTTTCTAGAAAAAAGAACACGAGAACGTTGATATTATTTTTTTCACCCTCAGCTGTTTTTAGTCTTGTTCTTTCCAAAAAGTGACATGAAAGTAACGGAAAGTTACTTTTTTAAATAGTGATAATACGATAGATAAGTGAAACCTCTTATAATAGGTGAACAAAATTGATCTTAATGGGTAAATAAAACCTTTTTTGCCTATGCTGCTTTATATACATATATGCATAAATAATTGCGCGGCGCAATACGCGACTAACGACACTGGATTGCAGCGCAACTGTATACATATACAGTGAACTGTAGCGAATGCGCTCGTGGCATTTACCATTTACCGGAGCCGTGACGTCGCATCATCCTGGCTTCTTCGCGAGTGCATCTTGCAAGTGTGCGTCCTGCTGCACGTACGATATTGCGCAGGGTGTTCCCCAGGCAAAAGGTCATCACGACGCGAGCAAGTTTTTCGGGAGGTCGATCTGACAAGGGAACACGTTTGCTCGTTAGAATGACACTGGAGCGCAACGATGAAGAAGAATCCCCTTTAGTGCTGTACAAAAGTAGATCATTCTAGAAATATATTCTACTTTATTACTACAATTTTGAGAGATACAGAACTGTGTATGATAAAAATTTGGAAAGATTGAGATCGAAATTCAATGGTTTATTAAGGAAACATGATATTTTGAATAACATGATAAGACCGAATTTGAAAACGTCTGATAATATAAGAAATTTAACGACTCGTAAAATTCCTGATTTTGTAATACATACTCTTGGGAGAAAAATATAATGCTTCATATCAGGATAATAGAAGAATTCCTTACATTGAAATTATAAAAGACTGTGAAGGCAACATTTACAAGATCGATGAGAATCAAAGAAATGACTTTCGAAATGATATGGTACAATCCTTACTTAGACTTTTCCATAAAAAGGAACATTTAACAATAAAGGAGAAAATGATAATTAATTACACGAGGATGACACAGAGGTTTTTTAAAGAGCATAATGATTTAATGGTGACAAAGGCGGATAAAGGAGGTAAAATTGTAATAATGCTTATCCTCTAATTACACTAATTTTATTCAACAAAGAGGAATTTATTTTATATTCCACTTTAGATATGTAAAAATATATACTCTAAACAATAACATAATTTTCATCAAAAATATGTTTCATTAGAGAAACATATCATCTACATTGATGAATGAATATTTTATATGCCTATACATAATCTAATTTTGGGGACTTATGGACTTATTAAATCCATTCGAGAATACGTTATTATTTTCGTTAATATTTGAAAAACAAGGATAATGGTATCATCTAGAAAAAATCATTTATGATGCTTCTATTGATTATTTGCATTCTCGAGATGATTAACTAATTATGAAACATGCAATTCGATTTTCTCGTAACGTTACGAGAGGCTAAATAATTAAATTGCCAAGATGCGCCATTTCATAGAGTCACTTAAAAGGACATCGAGAAACTGATATAAGTTGAACACATTGAATAAATATTTTGTATGTTAAGGTCTATGAGCTCCGACTTCCACGCATTAGCGATAATTAATATCATTGCAAATTGAGCTGGTTTTGAAAACGTGTTATTTTAAATGAAAAATGTCATGAAACTTCTTTACTGTAAGTTTCTTTATTTCATATCGTGGCACATTTTTCTTCCTTTTTATGTAGAAACCAAAGAAGATCGCTTCTTTTTTCGAATTTATTTTCGACGAGCGGAAAGGTAATCGTGATTTGAGGTTTTTGCAATTTTTTGTTAAATTTACAAAGTTACAATTTTCCATTTTGGAACCTAAAATTTAAAACTTGTCAATGTCACGTAATACATTGAAATTAGAGAACACTGATTGATTGACAATCTATTTAAAACAGATATAAAATTTTTAAAGAGCGAAAACTTCGTGAATAAAAAATAATAATAAACTCTGCTCATGGTGACGAACAATAAATTTCCATCCTCTGAAAAACTTTGAATACCGAATAAAATAAGGGGTTATATACCTTTTTGTGCAGACGAATTAAGCATGATTTGGAGTAACTTTTAAAGTATGTAGCAATAATGCTTTGTCAAAAAAAAAGTTATAGCTTTTCAATAGTGTATTGTTCACTCGAAAAAAAAAGTATTTGTTCATAAAAAAATATCAACAATTGACGGAGTTATGGCCTTTTCCCAGAAACAACTTTTTTTTGAAGAGGCTCGCGGTGACCACGATGCAAGTCAAACAAGTCAAGTTAAATCGGAAAATCCAAAAAATTTAATTAGTCCAGAAATATATCTAGTTCGTGAACGATCACTTTTTCATAAAAAAGTTTTTATTTTGCAGATAAGAATTTTTTAATAAAATTGCAGAGCTCGAAAAATCGAAATCTCGGGGAAAACGTTCTTGCATACAGTAAAAACGTAATATTTATTTTTTCAATCGTTCAAGAACTAGATACATTCTAAGACTAATGAAATTTTTTGGATTTTCTGATTTAACTTGACCTGTTCGACTTGCATCGTGGTCACCGCAAGCATCTTAAAAGAAAAAGTTGTCTCGAGGAAAGGGCCATAACTCTGCCAATTGTTGATATTTTTTCATGAACAAAAACTTGTTTTTTCAAGTGGACAATACACTATTAAAAAACAATAACTTTCGTGTCATAACATTATTGCTACATACTTTGAAAAATACTCTAAGCCATCCTCAATTCGTCCGCCCAAAAAGGTATATAACCCCTTAAGTCCATGGAATATCCTAAATAGTTTTTTAGCGAATTCATAAAATAAAAAAAATTTATCATTCTTTAAATTCTGGAGCATCAAGTTCTGGAAATATGTAAAGAAATCAAGGAAAATACATGAAAATTCTTTGTATAGCAAAAATATCAAAAAAATACAAAAAATATGCAGAGAACTAGAAATTCATAGAATACTAGAAATCTAGAAAGATTGGAATGCCATAAAACCTTGAAGGTAAGATTCTATCCAGAGAGTCATGAAATTATGAGAAATCTGTTGGAATACTAAAAATTACTACAAAATTTTACTGTAAATACAAAGAAAAGTAAAAATAATAGCAATCTCAAAAATATCTGAACTCTACGATGAAAATTATTTTATCAAAAATTCATCCAGATACCTTTGATCTTGAAACCTCTAAATCCTACTGAATCCAATTATAAAAATTTATTATGAAATTCATAAAAATACCAGAATATCCGTAAAATTTAATGAATATTAAAAAAAATTCAAGATCATACACCCCAAAAATCATGTTCAAAAGCTCAAAATCAGACACTCCCAAAATCAAGTAATTTTCAATGGCTTTTCCTCAAAAATACTCAATATCTAAAAAGGGATACATTATATTTTATTTTTTATATACATTATATTTTCAAAATGTTGTGGAAATGAAGGAAAATACCGAAAATCTATGAAAAAACAGATAGAGTATATCATGATAAAACCTTATGAGCATGGACCATTCTCAATAATTTTTTCGCCATTCCATAAAATAGAAAAAATTCATAATACTATTGAATCCTGCAGCACGAATATCTGGAACTGTGTAAAGAAATCGAGGAAAATACATGAAAATTCTTTGTATAACATAAATATCAAAAAAATACGCAAAATATGCAGATAACAAGAAATTGATAGAATAATAGAAATCAAGGAAGATTCTCACCAAAAATCTTAAAAGGTAAGATTCTATTCAGAGAGCCATGAAATTATTAAAAATCTTTCAAAATACTAGAAAATACTACAAAAATGTATAATAAATACATAAAAAAAGAATAAAATGATATAAATCTCAAAAATGCTAAAACTGTATGATGAAAATTACTTTACCAGAAATTCATGAAAATACCTTAAATCCTGAGAACAAAAATCCTAGAGCATCTAATTCTCAAAATTCGTAAGGAAATCTATAAAACTACCAGAATATCCATAAAACTTCATGAATACTTAAAAAATTCAATACCATGTACCCCAAAAATCAAGTAATTTCCATGCGCTTTCTTTCAAAAATCCAATAAACCCAGTCAACCAGAAAAGAAAGGAAACAAAGCAAAAAAAAGTTCAATGGATTGTAACAAGTTTGAGAGAACATCTGGACGATCCCTTTCTCTTTGCATCCCTTCCCCCGGAAAATCCGCGACTGTCATTTCAGCGATTTATACGGGTCGGGCGACCCGTTGTAAATCACGAAATGTTTTATCACCGGGATCGCGTGTAACATTAGTACATACAACGCCCGAAGACGTGTCGGGTAATGACACGCGCGACCGTTGATTTCGCAACGCGAAAAGTCTATGTTGGACGGTACCTCGCGAGGTCGTCGCTGGTACCAATGCACCATCATCAGCATTACTTCTTCTGATCAAAGGTCTTGCGCAAGGGCGTTCTTACAACGTTCATCCAATAGTACACCGTGTACCCTAAAAGACTGACCCTCAAGAAACATTTCTTTCGAGCGAACTCTACTACCTTCAACATCATTTGATGAACTCTGGAAGATGACATGATTTGCGAACCACCTGACGAATTTTTTTCCTCAAACGCAAATATCCTTTGATTTCGTGCATTCTAAAAAAGTCATCAACAGCTTATTGACGAGATTCGTAGGTGATTATCTTATTCAATGAATTTTTTTCCAGAAGAATAGGGATTGTCAACGAAAGTCGGAGAGGGATCGATAATTGATTTTTTGTGACCATAAATTATTCGTCTCAATGTAGTTTGCATTTACGTTCATTCAGAGGGACTTGGGGTTATTCGTGTGTGATTTTCGTGGTTTCAGAAGTATTGGCAAGGTCAACTGGATGATGGGTTTTACACGCAAAGTAGGTGAGTTATGAAACCGCGAAAGAATTCAATCGTGAAATGCCGCAAGTAGATGAATGCTACTCGCTAGAGAAAAAACGGTGATTCAAATCATCCTCGAAAATTAGGATGATTATGAAGGAGTGCAGAACATTCCAGATATCTCTGACAGTGTTAGAAAGTACAGAAGGTGAATGGGGAAATGATTGATTTGAGGTTGGTTCACTGACAGTCATGAAAATCAATTGCATGATGAGTGTACTTTTGTAACTAATGAGGATTTTCTGATATTGTAGGGGGTTTTTGTGCAAGTAGATTTTTTGGACTCGTATATATCTTCTACGATTTGGAGGATTGTTCAGTATTTCTGAAACTGTTCGTATTTTTCAAGATCTATCAAATGTTACAGAACTTTCTAGAATTTTTATATATTTCTAGCATTTTCATTTCAATTGTTATAGATTTCGAGAATTTCGAACTGTAAAATTTGGGGTTTATTGAATTTTACGTGTTCAAAGGATTTTTTTAGAAAAACAGTGCCTCAATAGATATTTATTTCTTCTAGTATTTTTCGTATTTCTTCAGTTTTTTTACAATTTGAAGGATTGTTCAGTATTTCTGAAACTTTTCGTATTTTTTATGATACATAAAATGTTGCAAGATTTTCTAGTATTTTTATATACTTTGAGCATTTTGACATAAATTGTTATTCATGGATTTTGAGAATTTCGAGCTCTAAAATGTGAAGTTCAATAAACTTTTCATGTCCCAAAAAAATTTTTCAGAAAACTGGTGTCTCGATAGATTCATATTTCTTCTAGTATTTTTCGTATTTCATCAGTTATTCTACAATTTGAAGTATTGTTCAGTTTTTTCTTGTATATTTCTGTATGAATTTCTGGAATTCGATGCTCTAGTTTTGAAAGTTGTATAGATTTTTAATATTAAATAGATATACTTGTATTTTTTCTATACAGGTATTGTCTTTTTGTATTTCCTAGCAATTGTAGAATTTTAGAACATTTTTGGGTTTTTTTAAAAATATCTCTTTGAATTTCAAGAATTAGATTTCCTAGAATTGAAGGTTTGAAACATTTGCAGTATTTTGATCGATTTTGCAGAAATCAGTTTTTTTAAAGATTTAGAGTGTCCTCAATATTTTTTGAATTTTTAACAGATTTTTAAAATTTGAACATTTTTCTAGTATTTTGGTTTTCTGTACACATGTATATTAGAAATCAATGCTCGATGAATCGGAGATTCTTGATTTCCGGAATTACAGAAATTTTCGAAGAATCTAATAGCTTTTAAAGAAAAGTAAATAATGTCTAGTATTTTTCGCATTTCATTTTTTTTCCTGTTTTCATAAAATTTTGTAAGATTTTCAAGCATAATATATAGATTTTAGGAATCCTGCTATAGACTTTAAAAACTAAAGTTTCCAGTATTTTCATGTATTTATATGCAGTTTTCTAAAATTCATTGCTGGAATCGTGAAAATTTCGAATAAAAAGTGAAAAAGCATACTCTTCGTCAATATTTCTACATAAATTACTAATATATCACTCTCTTTCATCTAGAATTACAAAATTATGCGATTTTCATCTGAAAATAAGGAATTCCAAAAATTACTTATATCTGAGTCTCGACAAATTTCTTAAAAAGTTACAAATCATTCTAAAAACTCGATGAGACAGATGTGAAATGAATAACACGATTTTCGTTACTTGTTACCAAAAAAAGGGAACTTGTTCCTGTTATGGTTACTTGTTAATCAATGTAACGCTTTATATTGTCGTAACACAAAAAAATGTAACATTTTTGGGTATTATAATTTCAGTTGACTTATTGTATTTGCGTTGCAGTTACTGCAAGCCAAAAAAAAAAGTTGGGAAAGGGCCATAACTCCACCATTTGCTGATTTTTTTTTCATCAAATAATGTTTGTATATTAAAGTTGACAATATTCCATAACATGAATATAACTTCCATGTTATAAAATTATGTGCTATACATTAAAAAGAAATCTTAAATTTACATTATAAAAAAAAAAATAAATATAAATTTAAAAAAATATGTTTACAGTGTAGTAATAAGAAGTGTTTATTTTCTTATTTATTATGCATTTGTTATACATCTGAATGTAAAAGAGAAATAATAATCGTTTTTTTCGCAATTGTGTATCTGTAATTATTGAGTTGCTTGTGTTAAATTTGTTGAAAACATAACAAAGATTCAATATATAAAGTAGAAGTTGTCGGAAACAAATGATGTTTTGATACTGCCTCATATATTATATGATTAATTATTGAATAGTTGATTAATTTATTTACTTATTTCATCTACATTTGTAATTTACATCGCTATGAATGGACCATGTACTGTCAAACAAAATCAGTTACAATCGCATGTTATTCTACAAGCCCAACATAAAAGTTGTAACCCCCCCCCCCCCCCCCAAAGTACTGGTTTCTTTGCACGGGCGTGGTCAAAATAAAAACACGAATTTCAGTAAAGTCGTCCAATCGAATTTTTGAAAATTAAAGTTCCAGCTTGCTTTTTCGAAAATATCGTAGAATGGAAATCATGGTCAAAATGACATTCCAGATATTCAATCTGACGTTGAACCTTGGAAAACATAATAATCCCTTAAACTCGTTCTCGTCGCGAGCTTGAATTTTTTTCTCCAACAATTACTCGTTGAGTTTCAGGTCAGAAATGATGAGGGACTCGCGAAATCCTGCGGTAACGGACGATGGAATCATAAGATTCCTCTGCATCGCGCTATTATATACCGCGTCTCATTTTTATGGCATTTTCGAATAATCGCATTCGCGAGATCATCATCATCGTTGCTTTATCAGCCGAGTGTAAAAATCATCCGAAGATGATGGTTCATTGGACGATAGTTTGATCAAATTCACTTCCAATTCATGAAATCAATCAACGTATTCTGAATTCGTAGAAAATCTTCGAATTTCGTTTCATTGAGAGTCTGTAGAAGTTCCGATCTTGTTAATTTGTTCGATAATTTTGAAATGTAAAACACAATACAAGCCGATGTAAAGTTTATGAATTCGACAACAATTTGCTGATTTTATTGAGATTTTGGTCGTCTTGTGAGGAAAAACGGTAGGACCTCGGAAAAAATTGCAGGTGAAACAAAAGGCTGAAGAGGATGAATCGGCCGCTTGAAAAATGTAGACACCTCAAAGCCCGAAAAGAAAGCGGTGATTGCACAAGCGACGTTATGCTAATGACGATCGTTAAGGAGCATATTCTTCAGGGAGGTCGGCCTGAATCTGGTCGATCCTCCATCAGGTGGGAGGAGGATCGATCGAACGCGCGGATGCGTGCTGCACGTGTTGATCCATAGGTTATGTGGCGCTTTATATGCGCTACCAGACGCAAAAAAAATATTAATAATCGCGAGCCGCTGACATTTTATTATATCCTCGTAGCGTGTACGTCTCGTCATTAATAACGATTGATAATCCGTTTTGATTGCTTTTTTGCGCGCATTGTCAATTCGACCACGCTCTTTTCGTCCTCTGGCTTTCACTTTTCTCTTTAGAGACGGTGGGTCTAGGAGAATCGAGGTTCAAGAGTGTCAGAAAAATTTTTTTCAAACTTTGGCATGGTTCTTCTGGATGGGGTATCATTCGTGAGATCCTTGAAGTTGACTTTTGCGATGATGATGATGGTGGTTGACAGGGGTTTTTTTCATATTTTGTGTAAATAATATGAATAATAACACATTTTTGCATGAAATTTAATGTATAGTTATCCTTATGTAATATTTCCTTTAATATAATACATGAGTAAAAAGAACTAGGAAAACTATTTCCTACTTTCAGTTTCATTATAATAAAATGACGTTGAAATTTTAAGGGGGGGGGGGGGGGTGAAAATAAATTTTTTTTTTTTATATCGGAAAATTTTGGGAATATTGAACGGTTTTTGCAGTTTCACGAAATTTTTGAACATTTTCTGTAATCTCATCAATTTTTGGAATACTTCAGAATGATCGAAAATCTTGAAATTTTCAATATTTCAATATTTTGTATTGTAGGGATGACTTTTTGAGTTTTTCAGATTTCAATTGAAGTATGATAAAATACCAAAATTGACCTTTCAAAGAAGTATGATAAACAAGTTTTGTGAATTTCGTGAAGATTTTATAAAATTCTACAAAATTCATAAATTTTATATTACCAGTGACTAACTTTTGAATTCTCGAAGTTTTTTTCGAATTTTTCTAAATGTTGAAATTTTCAATCAAACTACAAACTATTCAAAGCTTTCGTATTTGTATGAAAATTTCTTCATTTCTGTAGAAATTCTTCTTGCAAATACTGTTGAGATTCTTGGAATTTTTGAATTTTTTGATTTGTTGACAACCTTCGAAATTTTCTGGGTTTAAATAAATTTTTTTTTAGTATCAAGATGAGATAAACAATATTTTACTATCACTAGCTTTCCAAATTTTATAGAAACTGGTGCAATTCTTCAAGATTTTTGTAATTTTTGAATACTTTCCAAGTTTTTCTAATTTTATACAGAACAATCATAAAATATTATCATCCACATTTCGAGGAAATATGATAAAGAACACGAACACAATATAGAAAACTTATATACGTTTGTGAAATTCTACAAATTTTTTAAATTTTTGACGATGTTTAAACATTTAATGTTTCCTAGTTTTTCAAAATTTCAAACATTATTTATACTGACTATTCAAAACTTTACAAATTCTATGAAAATTTGCCCTACCCATTCGGATTTTTCGTAAAATTTTATACCTTCTGATTTTCTCAGATTTTCATAGCAACGAAATTTGCAAAACTATCAAAATGTATCAAATAATTTAAATTTTCTTGATTCTGGGAATTTAAAATGTTTACAATTTTTCAAATCAGACTTTTCGTAATTTTTAATACCCTTTAAGTTTTTTTTAAGATTCTTATCAAAAAATGGAATCACGTTACCTTGAATATTTTTGAGAAACATTCTAATGAATACAACAAGCAAAATTTTTGAATTTTTTCTCGAATTCATAAAATTTCTTGAATGATCTAAAAAAATCGATAATCCTAAGAATCATTGCATTTATTTTCAAAATGAACAAAATTTCAAAAACAATACAAATTTTTTCAAACTGTCAAGCAAACTATATCAAAATTTATCCAACGCATTTTCCAATAATTTTAGACTTTCATAGAACAATGAAAAAAACGTTATAATGCTTATTTCAAAAAAATACCTTTTCAATTAAAAAATCCCGTTCTACGTCCCGGATATTTTTATGTACATATTCCACAACGTGATTGTAAAAACGTTCCCTCAACTCATTCTCCTCTCTCCAACCATAAACAAAATATCAAGCCATTTTCACAACTTTATTGAACATATCTCTTGCGACATTCATTGTAAAAACTTATAAGCCCACAAAAATACGCAATACGAATCTCATGCTGGGGGATCTTTTATTACATCCCAAGTTACATGGCTACGAAATGATTTCTTGTGAAAAGCTGCATACGTAATCGACAGTTTTCGGAAAAAAAAAGAAAAAAATGCCGGGTGCAATAAGTCGCTGCTGGAAAATCCATCACTTTCGTCGCGAGCAATCGCGTAATAATTCCCAATAAATTAGCAAATAAACGCTTTCCTACGTGACGACGTGTAAATGTTCGAAAAAGGACTTCTCTTTAGCAATTCAGCCAGCGAAATTATATAGCTTCGATTGTGTATAATTACGCGCGCGAGGTATTACACATCAAAAGCGTCGGCGAGACTGACAAAGTGCAGCAGATATTAGATAATCTATCCGCGAAGAAGGTCGCGCTTTTCGTGACTCGTGTCGCGGCGTGGCAGACGGAAAAGTCTTGCTGTAGCTCATCTCATTCGGCTCGTTTCACTTTCCGACGACGCTCTCGATTATTGCTATTTTGACCTGTTCGTGCACTTTCTATTTAAAACACTAGAATTCTGTCTGTTTTGTCTGTAAGATATTAGTCAAACACTGACAAGCAGTGAATGTTCAGTGATTTGACAGTCGTATTTTACCTACATACTGCTAATCTTAGTTACCTTTTCAACAAATGTTGAACAGATGATTTTTACTGATTATTTATTCACCCAAGTTCAAGAACACTGTAAAAACAGTGCATACTCTAATTCAGGCCCGTGCACAGAAACCTGCATCTTGGGAAAAAATTTTCAAAGGTGGGAAGGGGGGAGTCTTCTAGATAAAAAAAAATCATCAACTTCTCTATTTATTTAAGTTTCGATTACAACCCACTCAAAAAAACACCTTCCTCCTCCCCTCATTTTCACGTGGGCACAGCCATATGAAACGGAGTGATTGCCAGAAGATAAAAAATAGATTTATCGCCTCCATACGTAGGCATAATGATCCGAAATCATATATTCCGCGACCTTCTCCGCTAAACCAATGAATGAAATTCGGAATTCTTGACTTATAAATACTTCGATTCATGGTTGCAGAAAAGGTTACCCGTTAAGTGATGTAATGAGCACTTGGATGCGATGCAAAATCAGTGGAAGTGTTAATATTCATTCGAATAAATACATCGAAACATGTAATTGCTCGCGTATTTACGCTAAATTCCTAATTAGCGCCCGAGTCGAATGTATTTTCATCTAATTGAACCGTTTATTAAAAGAAAAAAACGAGTAATCTTGTTTTATTTCTGCTGTCTTCATATTTTACATGTTTCACGTTGTGGGTAAAAACTATATTTATGTACATATATTCTCATACAGAATACGCTTTTATTTTAGAATTATTCTCGTATAAGGAAAGAAATTGATTGATTTTTGTTTCCCTGAAATCATTGATTCCTCTAACTCTCATGAAAACCTTAAAATCTAATATTACAAGAGGTATGTTTGATAAAAAGTTTGCAGGTTCGGGTTTTAGTTTTTTTTCATTACTCATACCATCATGTCCATTGGTGCCACTTCTGGTCATTTTTCCATTTGGGTCTGGATAAATATTTGCCCAATAATTTATGCTATCATAATCGCTATGATCAAGTAACATTGGTATTTGGTGGTTCCAAGCAACATTTAATTCCATTTCTAGCAGCATGGATTTGACTGCTGAATTTCCTCCTGATCCTCCTTTACCGTTAGCTCCACAATTTCCTGTGAACGTTGTTCCATTAATTAAAAGAGAATTTAATGAAAAACATCTTTTCTCTATATTTTACATGTTTTCTATGCATGAATCGCATTTTTGGGACATAAAATTTGTGCTTGATACTTAATTTGTATAATTCTAATCTACCGTCATTTCGGAGTTTGTTGATATGAGAAAGTTTATCGAGTTCGATGATTTCGATGATCCCTGAGTTTCCTCCAAATCCACCTGAACCGCCGTCACCACCATTGCTTCCATCAGTTCCAGGGACTCCTTTTTTTATATATTCATCTTCTGTCATGGCAAAAAATGCTTTCCAACCAGTAAAAGAAAATTCTTCAGCTTCGTAAAAGTCTTTGAAGCAGTTGTATTTGGTAGGGTAGAAAATGATGCCATCCACAAAGTCATTGCCACGCAGACAAAGGTTTAATTTCCTCAAGTTCCTAGGATCGATGCTGACGATTGAATCGGTTCCATTTATACCTAAAAATGGAAAATTCAATTTAAAATCCAGTAATTCTACAATTTTTCCTTTTTTCCTTTGCCTGTCTCACCTCTGCCTCCATTTTGTCCCACACCACCATCGCCGCCATCTGACTGGATCGTCAAACCGACCCCATTTTCAAAAACTCGTCCAACTCCTAGAAAATTTCCACCTGAGCTCCCAGGGTTACCAGCTTCACCCTGATTTCCAGCACCAGAATGTCCTCTTCCAATCACACCATCTTCAGCATCAGCCTTGTCCTTCCCTTTGTCACCTTTGAAAGATACCCTTTTTTCCCCCAAAATCACCCAAACAGGCGACATAATGATGACATCTACTCCACTACCAAATTTGCTAACATCGCAATCAATGATGACAGAATCAATGGCATAAATCCTGATAGTTTTAGCATTTTTCCAGCAAATATCATCATTGATAACAAAACTCATCCTTATTTTATTCCCAGTCACTTCCATGTCCAATCCATCACTCGAACACGTTATTCCAGCTTCCATAAGAGAATTTCCCAAAACCGTCTTCAGCCCCTGCAATCTATTCAGATTCAGTCTAAAACTTGCAAGACTGAACAACCCATCATACTTCTTCTGCATCAATGATGACAGTCTCCTGAAATCAAGGTCACCAACTTTTCCAGCAGTTTCGGCGTCTTCTAGAATCTTTTCGATGACGATACGTTCCTCTTCCGGTCTCCCAGAATTCAGCAAACACAAATCATCGTACAGCTCATCCAGAAATTCGTACCACAATTCTGCATTCTTCAAGTACTGCTTCATCTTCGAAAATATTTCAACCGTATTGACCATGTTACCAGCATTGATCTTCTTTAATCTTCTGCATAATTCAAATTTTTCAACAACTTTCCTCCAAGTTTCCGCATCCTCATCCGACAAAATGATTCCTAAAATCTTTATGGCACTTCCAAGTGTTTTAGGATCATCCAAGTTGACTTCAGACAACGTTTCATAACCACGACGAATTTCATCCCGCAATACAGAAAAATCCTTGATTATTTTTTCAGCGTTCGTGTAAAATTTTTTTACCGTTCGGCAAATGATTGTCACCAAATCGATGAACTCAGTTTCCAAGAAACGAGTGGCAAATTTTTCTGCAAAAGTATCGTTTTGGGAAGACAGGAAATTCATCAATTCACTTACTTGTTCCGTAAATTCCGGTGGCATGAAGAGTTCCTTGTACTGGACTCTAAGTAGAAAATTGATATAGTCAACATGTTGCTGTAATTTTTCCATTGATGATCTGTCACATGTATTTTTCACAATTCGTATGAGATCTTCCGTGAACTTCAGTGGACCTGAAGTGGATATGGAATAGACCATATCATAAGTGTTCTTCAGATCATTCTGGAATTCTTCGTAATCCGTGATATTCGCGAAAACTTGTTCATGATGAAATTTGAACTGTTTTATTGTACTCAAAGCATCATTTGTCAACCCATGTACTAGAATTTCAGTAATCAGACCATCAATATTAAGAACTGCCTTCGGGGATAAAACGTACCCAAAGTCTGCATCATCGTCCTTACAGACGTTCTTCAGACGTTTAATCATCTCTTTGATGTCATGTTTGCTTTTCTGGATTTCTGGCATGTCCTTCAGGAAACCATTTTCCTCGACTTTTCGCAATATGGTTATTTTCCCCTCCTGAAGTAGAACATCCAACAACTTGATTTTTTCCAAATCGTACTCAGGCTCATCCAGAGACAGGCCTTTTTCTTCATTCAGATATGCAACAATCTGTGAAACCATTTGTTCATCTGTTTTGAAGGTGTCATCTTCATTGCACTCATTATCAACCTTATTTGCAACCATTGCAATTGAGTCCTTGTACCTTTCAACATCCTTGAGCAATGTCACAATGTACTTCACCAAATCAGGGAAACTCGATCTGTCTGAGCTCTTTCTCATGGAAGATTGGTTCACCACAAGCAGAATTTTGAAGGACTTGGCTTTTGTTAGTAACTTATGGATAAAGTACACATTTGCAACTTCGTTGGTTGGTCTTGTGTCTTCGAAACCAGGGCAATCGTAGAATGTGGCATTCAGGTCTGGATCATTGACTGCTTCGGGAATGACGGTCTTGGATACGGAAGTCGTTTTGCCAATTTTGTTATTTGGGTCTGTTACCAAAAATTCTGCACATCCTGGACAGTTTTCTTTCGCAGTCAAATTAGCGTTTGTTAGAAGCAATGTTAAAGCACTTTTTCCGGACCCTGTAGGTCCGATCACCAAAATCAAGTCCTTGTCAAGACTTAGCTTGAAGTCTTGGTCCTTTTCTCTCCAGAATTGAAAAATGTTTGTAGTAGAATTTGAAGTTGCGATGATTGTTAAAAAAAATGATGAAAGGAGAATGGGCTTTACTGACATTTTGTTACTGGTTTTGAAAGCTTGGGATTCTAGGATTTACTGAGTTCCGGAACATGAAGTAAAGTCTTTTGATATCAACATCTAATTTACAGTTCTTTTTTGTTGAAGACTGTCAGTTCCTGTCATGTTAAATGACTTTGAATGACTTAATTGAAGTTAATTTTATTATCGTCGGAAAAATAGGAAACAGATATGAGTCATTGCTTGAGAAAAAATGAAACTTATGCTAGTAATATGAATTAAATGAGAAAAAATTTAATCTACTTCAGTTTGACGAACTTGCAGTTTATGACTTTTTTTCTGTATCTAAATGACTCGGATTCATCAATTGTAGTCCAGCTGTAAATCTAATGTTTATTGGCAAATAAGAGATTTTTTTCTAATAAATTTGAAATCGATCGTTTGTTTTGATGTAATTTCAATGCATGAATTTATGGGGGGGGGGGGGGATTATAGAAGTAAGAGTGCACAATTATATCGTAAAAACCCATAATACGTAAAAATCATCATGTGAAAATTTAGCACAAATTTATACATTTTAAATATAAAAATAACACCTTAATTTTTTTTGAATGCTACCTCAGCCAAGTATTCACTTTAGTAAAGGTTAAAATTTCTCTGCGTACAAATCTATTTAAATGAGTCAAAGGTCTGAGGCAAATGTCGTGCTTTCATAGCGAAGGTTCGAGGATGAAAGCATACCTCGTTGTCGTGTGAAATTTAAAATAATATAGGCATTCGGTTTCAGACAAAACCGTTCAAGTAAAGATCATTTCACGAACTTTACGACACGTAATAATGGATGATTGAAAATGACGTTGACGCAATGAACCCAAGGTCGAATTTTTTTTTTGGATTCTAGCATAGGGTTTTATATTATGAAGACAATTATGCATCGAGGATGAAAGTAAATTGTGGATAATTTGTTGTTTATTGGATCTGGAAGATTGTTTTTATACTGGATTTTAGAAAAAATTTTGCATAAAGGTTGAAAAAAGAACAGATTTGTAATGTATAGTGGACAATTTGGAATGATATTTGTTTAATATGGATTATTATATGATTACTGTATGAAACTTCTGTATTACTCTCTATTTACAGAAAAAACGATTGAAACACCTCATTTCTTTTAACTGTATAAAAATATGATGAAACCATTTATTTAGAATTTATTGTACATGAAAAATAAAAAGTTATCATGTTACCTTTTTTTGGAATTTATCGTGATTACGAAAATAATAATACAAGTAATCAAAATTCTTCCTTTATTTTCTTTTCATTCCAACTCTCATCTAATTAAGTATTTTTCATGTCATAACGTGAAAATTCATTATTTATGAAAATCAGTTAATTAGTTATTAAAAAAATAAGAAGTAAAAATTTGTGAACATAAGGAATTCCTCAGATCGAAATTCTTAGATTTACGGTAAAAAATTTACAATATCTTTAATATTTTTTATTGTGATTCACATTTATAAAAAAAGTTCGCACCGTGGATCCCAAACTTTCACTCTAAAAAAAAATCAGCCACGAATTACGCGATGACTTTTTTTTATCCCCAATATACTCGCCTCCTGAATTAAACGATCCAAAGATAAGATCTTGAACGTTTGATACGAGTTTACACACGCTGCATTTTTCTTCCTGGTGAACAGAAAAAATAATTTTTGCAAAACTTCTGGATCATTTTTAAAATGAAGTTCACAATTCAAAGTTCCAAGTATTTTTTTATTATTTCTAGGTTTTTTTTTTTTTATTTTGAATTCAATTTTATATTTGATACGAATTTAACTTTCATTTTAGAATTTTTAAATTTAAATTTTTACATGAATGTCACATTTTTTTTTATCTACGTATTCAATGAAGTGGAATTCCTTTTTTTTTTTGTAATTTTCAAGTCACTGAGGTCTAGATCATTTCCCTAATAGTTTTATCATTTTTCATTATTTTTTAGAATTAATACACATTCGAGGATTTTTTGATGAGATAGTGAATTTTTTTATAGGTCTCTATAATTAAATGCTCTAGGAATGAATGTTATAAAATTTTTTAATGTAATGAGAAATTTTTAAGAAAATCATATCAACAAATATTTTGAATATTTCTTGGGTTTCTATAATTCTGGTATTGTATGTTATCTATGAAATTGTGTAATATTCTGTAGCATTTTTGGAGTTTTCTGGCAAATCTATGGATCACTCTAAGATTCCTGAAATATAATGCTACAGTATTGAAAATTTCAACGATTTTGAGTATTTTATTTATTTTTCAGAAAAGAGTATCTTTTATACAGATTTTCATTACTGTTTGCTTTTATTTTTCATTTTTTTTTAGTTTTTATACATTCAAAAGAATTTTTCTATATGTTCATGGATTTACATGTAGATTTTGAAAATCATGCTTTAGGATCTAAAATATTATAAATTTTTGGAAAAATTATAACATACGTAGTTGTTGAGTATTAAAAGATTTCTAATATTTATCACATTTTTTTATTCTTTAAGAAAGTTTGAAAGATTTACGGGTATTTTCATATATATCTAGTATTTTATGAATTGCTATACGTATTTCGAAAATTTTATGTCACAGAATTTAAATTTTCGATCTTTCGTAAGATATTCTATAGATTTATGGGAAAATTACGTCGATATTAATTTTTCATGTTGTATAGATTTCTTTATGTATTCATACAATTTGAAAAATTTCCTCGTACATTTATGAACTTTGATCAAGATTTCCAGAATTATCCGCTTTATGATTTAAATGTTTATAAAATTTTTGAAAAAATGATTACATAGTTTTCGAGTATTTGAAAATTTCTAGCATTTCTAGCATTTTTTAGTATTTATGGGCACTTGAGAGATTTTAAATTATTTTCAAAGATATTTTGTATTTTCATCGTTTTTGCTATACAGATTTCGAGAATTTGATGTTCAAAATGAAAATGTTCATATATGTTAAGATATTCTAGAGATTTATGGTAAAATAATGTTGATATAAATTTTACACGTTTTATAAGGTTTTTTCGTGTTTTTCAGTGATTTTATAGATTTCTTGTACCACTCTATATTTTGAAGTTTAATAAATTTAGAAGAATTTTTTGTAATCATGTAGCAAACAGTGTTTTAAAAAAATGCTATTTTTTCAATACTTCTTCCAGAATTTATATGATTCGAAAGATTTCTTGGTATTTTATGGTTTTTGTGAATATCTTTTGAGAATTTGATGCTTTAGGGTTGAAAGTTTTTTAAGTTTTCAGTATTTCATTACATTTTAGTTTTTCTTTGTAATTCACTCGGTTAAAATAATTTTTAATATAAATATTTTCTACGTGCTCCTAGCCAAACATTCATGAACAGAATTTTGTTTTAAAAAATTCTCCTGAAGTCCGGATTATTGTTATACATATTTAGTTAGAAAAATTAAGAATTCCGAATATTGTTTAACTTTGAAAACTTATATATGCAAGCATTGGTTATATACATTGAATTTCCGGGAGAAATTTAATTTTATAATATATTATTCTAATTCTTCTAGGTCATTTTTTATAATTTGTATATAAATCATGTAATATTCAAACCTAATTTCCAAGTAGAGTAGGAATTTTTCTTAAAATTTGTTCATGTGTTGAACCATCAAAATCAAAACATACTGAAACCATCAGTATACAAATTGCAATGATTCTCATTAATGACTTATAATTCATCATCATTTTTCTGTCTATTTCTTCGTCACATTTGTTATTAAAATTTTCCAACTCTACATTCATTTTTCACCAAAATTTCCCAGTAAAATTCTTCTTCTTTACTGCATATTTCACAAGCCATTTCAGTATAAACTCCAAAACCTCAACTGCTACGAATTCCAAAAATAACATAATAAAATTGCGCAAAATTCATAAAATTCATGCATCATCCTCCGCAGCGATCGATTACCAAATAAAATGCTGCGGGCAAGGATCGCATAGTCGAAAGATGATAATAATTGCCCGAGGCATCGACGGGTTTTTGCGGATGACCACGTGAATCCGATGAGATGTTTCGAAAGGATCAAGAAGAGTCAACGGATTTTGGCACATCCGCGAAAAAAGTGGGGACCCCGAATGAATTCGATTTCGGGGACTATATAATGCCCCGAAACTTGGATTTCGATCAGTCTCCAATCATCTTCGATTTTGACTCGTGAATCTCAGTTCCAACAAAAAATCATCCTTCATCATGAAAGTGGTGCGTGCTGATTTTCTGCGATTTAAAAATATATTTTTTTCAAAAATTTTGTCTGTGAAAT
Source organism: Platygaster robiniae (assembly GCA_028476575.1). Classification (NCBI taxonomy): domain Eukaryota; kingdom Metazoa; phylum Arthropoda; class Insecta; order Hymenoptera; family Platygastridae; genus Platygaster; species Platygaster robiniae. The sequence goes on from CM052023.1 coordinate 32,162,918, forward strand.
AGACAATCAAGCGAAGATTCTGGTCTTTGAATTTTCTTTACTCTTACTTTTCATTTGAGTTGTAAACAAACGATTTCGCAAGGACGAAATTTTTTCTTGCGTCGTTCATCATTGCGAATTCGCGAATTAATCAATCAATCTTAATTAAGTTTCGTGACAACGTTGTTTGACGCTCAGTGGTTGGCATATGTGTGGAAAATTGATAATAACGTTAATGTCAAAACATAAATTTCCTCGTGCCATTAACGTTTTCCCGGTGAAGCTTATTGTGCACGTAGAATAATGTTGAATAGAGGATTGTGTAATTTGTGAAATTTATTGATAAAAGCACTTAAAATTCTTCCGAGATTCTCCGGGATTTTTTACCCCGATCTTCATTATTCTTGAATATTTAGCGATGGTTACAAAAGTTGTGACAAGTTGTGTAAGAGGTGTATTTTTTGCTGTCGATGTTGAAAATTGTTATAATATATTTTCCGTCAGTTTTTCTAAGCATCAGGAATATGGTTTGGTTTATTAGTTTTCAAAATCACTCACTTCTAGTTTTTAACTGTATAGAATCACAAAAATAATTTTTATATATATACCGAAATTCTCTAAAATATTCGCCAAGCTTCTTCGTGAAAAAATTCCCAAGTCGATTCTACAAAAATTTGCTTTGTTTTTACAGTTGGCAGTTTTTGTTGCCCTTGTGGCCGTTGCCTGCGCCGCCCCCCAAAGTAGGAACGAGCACCAGGAAGAAGTGGTGCTTCTGAAGGAGATTCCCTCGAACAATATTGGCGTTGGAGGTTACAATTATGGATACGAATTGTCCAACGGGGAGACCAGGCACGAAACTGCAGAACTGGTGAACCAGGGTTTGGAAAACGAGCACCTCGTCATGAGGGGAAGCTTTTCCTGGGTCGACCCCGTCACCAGCCAAAAATACACCGTCAACTACATCGCCGATGAAAATGGCTTCAGAGCCGAAGGGGCCCATATCCCCACTCTCTAACACGTTTTTTGTACCGATAATTAAATAAATATTTTTGTAAGACAAACCGTAAATCGTTGTTTTCAATGTTTAGCTAGATATGGCGATGGGGATTCCACAAATTCACTGGATTCTCGTGATTATTTGAATTTTTAGTTTCTATTAGAATCTCGAGGAAAAGGTTTGTATTGATGTTATTTGTTTACAAGAATTGGATTTTCAGGTTTTAAGGAGTTCTCTGAAAATAGGAAAAAAACGATAAAAATTGAAGTTTATTTATTGCCGATTTTGCTATCAAGTTTCGGTTATTCGATTTTTTTGTAATTTTCATAAGGTTTTTTAAAACTTGGTACTTTTTTTAGAAATTTCGACAATTTTTCAAAATGGAGAACATTGGGAATTTCATAGATTGTCATGAAAAATTCCAACAACGTAGAGGAATTCAGAACATTGTGATACATTTTCGAAATTGTTGAATACTTTGAAGATATTGTACACAGAAACTGATGAATTTTTCTAAATTTTTGAAAACCGGAAAATTTGAGTCTTACGAGATTCCTCAATAAATTTGAAAATTTTTGAAGATTGAGAGCCATTAAAAATCAAAAAGATTGTTAATAATTCTTAAAAGTTCAAGCACATTTTCAAACTTCAGTAAATATTCAAAAATTTGAATAAGTTGGTGTTATGTTTGAAATTTTGAAAATTTCGAAAAATTGCAAAACATTGAGCATTTTGAAGAACGTCAAATAAAATAGAAGAAATTCTTCGTATGATTTTAGAAAATGTTGACAGATTTTGAAAACAAGAAAAATTGAGTTATTTTCTTGAAATTTTGAAAAAACGAAAATCTGATTTTGTACTGGGTTCCTCGTACGTAATTTTTGAAATTTTGAAAGATGAGGAACTATTTGAAGTACAAAAGATTGTTAATAATTCTTAAAAATTCAAGCACATTTTCAAACTTCAGGAAATGTTTATAAATTTTGGCTGGTTGATGTTATGTTTGAAATTTTGGAAATGTTGAAAAATGTTAATGAACTCAAAAAGTAGGGTAAATTCGTATGATTTCAGGAAATGTTGACAAATATTGAAGATTGTAAAATATTAAAAAATTTTTGAAAACTTTGCGAACTGTGTTACATTCTTGAAATTTTCAAAAATCAACATTTTTTCTTTGCAAAAGGTTTTTCCGAAAAATTCGAACATTTTGAAGGATTAAGGAGCATTGAAAATTAAAAAAGTTGTCAATAACTTTTCAAAATTTAAGCATTCTTTCGGATTTCAGAAAATGTTTACAAATTTCGACTGGTTGGTATGTATTATGATTGACATTTTGAAAACTTTCAAAAATTGCGAAACATTGAAAATTTTGAAAAACGTCAATGATTCTAAAAAAAAAAAAATTCGTATAATTTTAGAAAATCTTGACAAATGTTGTATATTGTAGAATATTTATTGAAGATTCTGAAAACTACCAAAACTGTGTTATATTCTTGAAATTTGACAAAATTAGAAATTTTTTTCGAACAGGGTTCTTCGATAGTTTTAACCATTCCGAAAAATTAGAAAACAATGAAATTTAAACAGACCTTCGATAGTTACGAAAATTCGAAAAATCTACGATTTCAGGAAACTTTGATAAATATTTAATGGTAGTGCTATGCTTTCAATATTGAAAAGTTTAAATAATGAAAAAACATTGAGAATTTCGAAGATAGTCTACAATTTTGAAAAGTAATACAAATTTGTAAGGTTTCAGAAAGTATTGATAAGTATTGTAGATTTCAAAAGTTTTTAAAGATTTGTACCTTTTCAAACTACGGCAACTGTGTGATATATTCTTGGAATTTTAGAAAATTAAAAAATTTTTGATCCTAAAGCATTTGTCAACTGATATCAACTGATATGTAAATCTCGAAAAATTAAATAACATTGAAGATTCAAACGATTATTCACAATTCTGAAACATTAGAAAAATGTCTAGGATTTCAGGAAATGTTTACAAATTCTGAATAGTTAATGTTATTTTCTAAATTATGAATTAGAAATTAGAAATGGAAAAACATTGAAAAATTCAAAGATTGTCAATCCATATCAAAAATTTGATAAACTTCGACTGCTCGGGAGAATCAAACAATTTTTTTATGGATTGAAAAATAATTTGAAAACTCCAAAAACTTCAGGAGCTGAATTATATATTTGAAATTTCTAAGAATCAGAAAATTTTTTTACGACGTTCATCGATAGTTTTGAAAATGTTTGAATTATATCTGTGGCTTCCAGCCATAACCGAGAAAGTCACACATGCCATAACGTTCAAAATTTTATCAGAATATCATGTAAACTGAGCCTTATGGCACAAGTGACTTTCTCGATTATGGCGGGAAGCCACAAATATTCAAGCATGAAAAATACAAAATATTGAGTATCAATAATTCTGAAAAATTTGGAATATTTGTCAGATTTCAGAAAATTTAACAAACTTTTTGAGTTATTTATGCTTAAGATTTTAAAAAATGGGAAAATATTTGGAATTTCGATTATAGTCAAATGTTTTAAAAACTGAACGAATTCGAACAGTTTCAGAAAATGTCAATAAATTTTGTAGATTTAAGAATATCTTGAAGAGTCCAAAACTTAGCAAAAACTGTAATATTCTTCAAACTTCTAAAAATCAGAAAAATGTTGATAAATTGAAAACCATTGAAAACTTGTAAGATTGTCAATGATATTGAAAAAATTTTAGGATTTCCAAAAATGTCGACAAATTTCGTAGATTGTAAAATATATTTTAAGGGTTCCATAAAGACACAAAAAAAGCATAATATTTTTAGAATTTTCTATAATCAAAAAATGTATCGTCAGACAGAGGTTGTAGATAATTTTATGTTTAAAACCCCAATCAAAATCAATAAAATTTACAAATACTGCAAAGTTATAATAAAAATTTACATATCTCAGTATTCCAAGATTGATTTATATAAATATTCATATAAAAATATTCTAGTTCTGTTTAAAGTCAAGCTAATCTTAAGTGAAAAGTTTGGATCATTATAATGATTTCTCGTGTCAAGAGACCTTTCCAAAGGATGCTGCTGAGAGAACGTTGAACGTAAATTTATTACTCGTAAATCAGCGATGGTACTCCAATTCGAAAAATTCGACGGTTGAAAAACTTTCGTGCCTGTTTCGCAACTACAGCTTAGCTAATAATTTCAGTGTCCTTGTTCATTTAATGGCCACTAAATATTACGTCGATCGACATTTTTCGCGAAACATGAAATCACCATAACATCTGAATTTCACAATTAACATGTCATAAAATAACTTTGTCGACAATCAAGTTCCTTGTACGTTAATTGTTTTTCAAAAAGCAAATATGGCTTTTTTGTCGTAGGTCATTTCTGGCTATAAGATTGATAACTGACGTTATTCAAATATTCTGAATTTCGCAAAAGTGAAACAACGCGAAATTTTTTCGATTCGATTTTGAAATAAACCTTCGTTTCGAGAAATGTCAAACTGCGGTAAATATCCCATCAATTTCATCTTTTTTTCTTTTTTATTGCCACATGGAATCATGGTATTAAAACTCACAACTTTATATCCCTATTACGCCATTAGATGATAATTTTTCATTTGTCCTTGTGGACATTGTTTCAAGGACTAGGAATTCTTGGATGAAGAAAATTTGTAGCATTGTTGAACGATGTAATTATTGTCACAGAAGAATATAAATTGATGAATAAATTTGTGTTCTTCATCAATCTCACTTTTGTTCATTTTTGTATCGTGAAAGGTATGATTATGTCGCGAACGTTATTATTTTTCAAGATCTATAAGAGGATTTTCTGGTATTTTTATATATTTCTGGTATTTTCATTTGAATTGCTATAGATTCCGAGAATTTCGAAAAAAAGAATCGAATTTTTGGTTGCTGGAAAAAAATCGTATCTTTTTGACTTGGCAGATCGTAAACTTTTGTAAGGTTTTTTCTGAGATCATTGGAATTGATGTACTGTTGGCTCTTAATGAGTTTTTTCACCCGAAATCAGCGCCTTTGTCGCAGGTATTATTAACTTAATGTGGTATCTCTCGGAGGCTAAAATTTTATTCGAGGTGTGGGAAAAAATGGACGGTGGCATTAAACGCATCGCTCTTTTCTCGCCACATAAATCACTGAACCTCGTGTTTGGTTACTCCTACAACGCGGGAACACCTAAATGCTATATCGTCCGTATAGACCGATTGCAATGAATGAGACTCGCGCAATCCGCGACCATAAATCAGATCCCAATCAAAAGTCAAACGATAATCCTTGACTTTTCCAAAAATCGCCGTTTACCGCCATTTCGGCCGTGAATTTCTCATGTCGCGAATCCAATCGCGAAAAAAATGTATTGATCTGCGAATTGCAGTTTTACAGAATCATCGGGAATTTGGTATCATGGATTTGTGTTGAAATTTTCGAAATATTGACCATTTGTGTATTAGAGAACTTTTTTCGATTTCGTAAATTTCATAGAATTTTCACAATTTTCTCTGTTCTGGAAAATTTATGAGCATTTTCTGGAATTCGATGTATTTTTAAATCTTCAGAGTCTCTAAAATTAAGTATTTTCGTTCATTGTTATTATTTTTTTCAATTTCCCACGTGATACAATTTATACATAAATTTCCCAGTTTCAAAACGATTTCTCCGATTATTTGACATTTTTCGTTATTTTTTAAATTTGTTAAAGTTTTTGAGATTTTTATCTGAAAATGAAACAACTTTTTAGAGCATGGTTCATAACCATACAAAATATAACCATAACTTTTTCAAATTTTGTAGAATTATTGGCAATCTTAAAAACTTCAAATGACTGTATAGTTTTCGAAATTTTCTGAATTTTGATCGTATCACAAACTAGTTTTTCCAAATTTCAATCATGATCTAAACTATTGAAAACTTACAAATTTTTTCAGATTTTAACTCAAAAATAATAAAACTTTTCCACTCATATCAAAACGATAAATAATTATTAACATAATCCACAAAATTTATGAATAATGTATGAAATGATACAAATTTATCAAAATGTTTTGGATTCATGTATCAACGATTTTCAAATTTTAAGTGTTTTTTTATTATTATAGATTATCAAAATTACAATCGTAATAGAAACTTGTTATTTCAAATTTTCATCCTCATACAAATTGTTTGAAATTTTGCAAATTCTATTATTATTTATTCAATTTTTTTATTTATTTAAACCTGTCGTTTCTTTCAAATACAGTTCAAGTTTTTCACATTTTTATCAAAAATGAAAAAACTTTATGAAGCTTATTTCGCAGACATATAATACTCTACAAGATCTAAAAAATTAATAAAAATTTTATTGAAATTCCACAGATTTTTCAAATGTTCCAGTATTAAGAACAATTTTCAAAATATTCAATATACATACAATTCTTAAAAACTGTAAGAATTTCGATAGTCACTCAAACTAGTTTCTCGAAATTTCAGTCGTGTGATCAAAACTATTCAAAACTTTCTGAATTAAAAGAAAATTTTGTTTCGACTGTTTTCATTACTTAAAACATTTAAAAAATTTGTAAAGTTTAAAGTTTTTCTTGAAAAACTTTTTGAAAATGTTTTTAGAGTTTCAACTCCTTGAAAATTTTGATAGTTCAATAGCTTCTTATATTTTTTACATTTTCGAAGGATGTTCAAAAATTTCATTTATTCATGAACCTTAGAGAAAAGTAGTTAAAATATGTTACGATTTACTGTTTTGAAAAAGTTGTCGTGCATTATTATAGCCTTATAAAATATCTTACAGTTATCCAAAAAAAAGGAAACTCTTAAGAGTTCGATTAAGATTGTGATATTTTCTTCGTAAATTGCTTTATGTGATTGTATTTTCCACTTGTTGGTTGTATTTGAAACAATGCTTAAATTTTTAAGGATATTTCGGCTATTTGATATAATTAAAATTTTCAAAAAAATTCAAGTATTTCTGAAAATTGAGTATAACTGATAGTTTAAATAAACTGGAAAGTTTTATGTAAGATGTCTCGAAAATTGTTTCATAGTTTTCACAGTCGAACCGTATATAACAGATTTTTCAACAAATTTGGAATATTCTTTTGGATTTCAAAAAATATCGCTCTCAGACAAAATTAATGACAAAGAATTTCAACGACTTCCAAAAGTTCGTATCTACCATCCAGAATTTGTAAAAAAAACTTTTTCATGCCACCTATTTTCGTGATATTTTACATTCATGAAAATAATATGTAACCTTCGATATTTCAGTAGCATTCGCTATATTTTATTTGTAAATTATTTATTGTACCTATATTTTTCGAAAAATTTTTATATTCTTGAAAAATGCAATTGTCTAGTGAATTTCGTAAATTTTCACCCAAATTTCTCCATTGTTCAAGAAATAAATGCCATGCTCTAAATTCTTCCTAAAACCATGTGTTAAAACTCAAAAACTCCAAATTTTCACATTTTTCCATTACAAAAATATTTTATAATCAAAAAAAAGTTCATACATCTCAATAAATAAAGTATAACTTATTGATATTTTTCAACTCACTGAAATTAAACTTTGAATCTACCCAAAAACATTCCAGAACAAGCAATAACTCATGAAATTCAGCCAAGCGCGATTGCGAAATTGTTATAACATTTATCTGCACTTTATTTCTTTACATAAACTCGGTGTAATTGAACCGGGAAGTGGATTAAAGGTGGAATTAAATGCGTGATTTTAATAATGTTACAGCGTCGGAGAACAATTTTATTCGCGACGCGGAAACTTGCGAGGGTGATTTCGACATCGAGATGAAAAATGTTGGCAAAAACACGAGGATTCCGAAGGTTCCATCCAAGGATCTTTCTCGATGCATCGATAATTTTCATGATTTTTCAATGTCCCGTGGGGTTTTGAATAACGCGTTGTAAATTACGCCATTAGCGTTCGCTGATAGAAGGATTACTTCAGGAAAGGCTAATGATTATTGCATTTCGAAATGACGCCGCTTCTTCAAACCAACAGTGTGACATTTTTCATGGATTTTTTTACGAAAGCGAAATACCAGCAAGGCTTATAATAATTGAAAGTTGCAAGTAGCTATTGATTTTTCTTTTTTATACGAGTTTTTTGGAAAAATGAGATAGGGATTTGTTTACAGTTTTTATATTAGTTGATACTTGATTAACGAGCGTTGAATGAAAGTTGGATTTTGTTGAGTTTTAAATGTTAATCTGCAAGTTGAAATGTTACATAGAAAATTTTTTGATAGATGCAATGTTGTTATTTTAAGAACAATGTGTTCATTTATGTATATGTAGGATTGTACTGTAAATATGCAATATTGTTATACTTTTAGTATTTTTTTTTGTTTCCCGAACATTAAAAAATAAACAAGGGTGAAGCTGCGAGGTCACCATTTTCATGTCAGTATTTAGGGACGACCGATTCATCGATTCGGAAAGGCGCTTTCGCTTTCGCTCGTTCGCAAAATCTTGCACTCGTGAAAACACTCGTTTATGCCCCTTGGTACGAAAAATACTATTTTTGATGCAGATAAATTTATGAATTTCACAGTAACATTAAAATAAACTCGATACATTTTTTTTTATGCAAGTTATTTCAAGTGCAATCATTTCAACATAGCATCAGTTATTTTCCTGTAAAAAAATTTTTTTTACAAGTGGTTAAATATGCAACATTCAATATTATCATATCTGAATAAGAATTCGTTGTTTAGAAAATTGAATTTGTAGAAGTCAAAGGTGTCATTTCTGCAGTCATTGTTACATGCTTTCTTTAGTTGAAATGATTAAACTTCTTATATTTACGGCGTACAATTCAACAATGCGTTACTTTCTAAATTATCATTATTCTGTGTGAAATTCCACCCCGAAGAAAAACAGATAATAAAATACTCATTTTTATGGAAAGATACTTATTTTAATTTTAATTTTCTTTGAAGATATAGTTTTTGTACACATTTTTTGAATAAATCACGGTAACATAATGAAAAATCTGATTCAGGTGCATTATTTTACCCCTAAAAAAAATTCTCAAAACTTCAGTTATTTATCGCAAGAAATAACCTTCTGTTGGGCCTGTTTGCAGTTTGATAAAAAGTAAGAATCTGGTGCAAAATATCTCGAAATTTCGAATAATGCTCAATGGATTTAAATAAATATCTCAAGTGCATCAGGAGTTGGTCTTGAACACTTAATCGAAAACAATATAATAAAACATTTTTCATGCTCATCAAATCTCATAATATACCTATTTACATCGATACAGATTTTCGATCACCCATTATTTTACACAGCATCCGATTCGAAATTCCTATTTTTAAAAGTAAGATATTTTTCTAAGTCTTAATTTTTGCAAAATTTTGAGCTATCAAATTCTGCTCTGCAAAGTCGAAGTTCATATGTGTATGCAATATAAATTATATTATGAACTTATAATTTTAAAAAATCAGTCTCAGAAGCAATATTCGCGAAATATATTGAAAAAATTTTCAGTTAATATAAAATTACAGTTACGTATTTCACTAGCAATCTAGAAAAACTGTTCACGATTGATACGACGTGACAGCTTGAATGATAAGAATAGAAGACTGTTCATTGATTGTATAGATCGACTTTATACAGGAGTCATAAGAAGTGATAAAAGTGTCTTTTAAGACGAAAACTATTTTCAAAAGATAAATTTAGCGAAGAAGGTCGAAAAAATTAAATAATATTCCATAATATAACAAATTCTTCAAATTTTCTCAGCGTTATTGTCGCAAAAAGTGCAATCGTTAATTTAACAAAGTTTCGTCACATGTAGGTACTCGTAGTTCTGTAATTGTAAAAAATGGGCCTCTTTTGACTTTTTCGTCTCTATTTTATTGTTGTTTGTTGAAAACAAAATTTCGAAATTAGAATGTATCTAAGAAATATATTCTCAAGCTTAGAACTTCAAAAGATTCTCCTGATTGAAAAATTGTAAGTTTAAGAAAACAAATTTTTCGATTTAGAATTTTATTGAAGAATCGAAAAATCTAGAATTAAAAATTCGACAATGGAGAATTCTGAAGTTCTGGAGTTTTGAGTTTAAAGTTTTCTAGCATTACAGATTTTATAATGTACAGTTCTAAAATTTTAATGCCCAGAATCATGAATTTTTAGATATGGGGTTATAAAATTTTGAAAAACAAAGTATTGAAATCTAAAAATTTATACATACTTTGAAATACATCATTCAACGACTCTTTTTTTTACGTTTTTATACTAGACGTTTGTACTAGAAATGAACATCGTGTTTCTTATAAAATCACTTACATAGCTTTGAACCAAATATTTAACGGGTGTCCTATAAAAATTTTTTTATATTGATTTCAATAAATTTGTCTGGGCAGTTTTTTATAGTAACACATGATAAAATCAATATGCAGTGTCCTTCAATTTCATAAATGTTTCTAAATTTCAATCAACAAGTTGTGGAATAAACTTGACTTTAGAATATTCCTATGCAAGTATATCAAAATCCATATACTTGTTTGCCTTATTTCGGTGCTTGTAAAACATAGATACTATCGATAGAAAAATCTAGAAAAATTTAGTCTTAAATATAACATTATACACTCAAACTATGCCAAGTTTTAAACATTTATCATAAGTTTGGCACAAGTTATGAATTTTTGAACAAAATGTATGAAAAACTACATGTAAATGTCGTTTGTGGCACGCGTTGATCATGTCCAATTTGCTTCGAACTTTACAAAAAAAATTTTTTTAATATCTTGAATGATATAAAGAATGGAAAAAATTCTGACATCGCCAAAATATGGGACACCCTAATTAGTACATATGTACTAAGTTGCGCGCGTATGAGACTTCAGGCAGTGTTGCCAGATCAGCAGATTTTCCGCTAAATCTAGCAGATTTTTAAGTTGGGTAACGGAAAAAAATTCATCATTGCGATTAGCAAAAAACACTGTCCGACAAAATTCAACATTAGAAATTCGGAGCCGCTCTTATTATCATGAATCAATCGTATATTTTATCACAAAACCATGACTACAAAAACATTTTGCAAAGTTAGCTCTTATTTTCCAGTTATTCATTGTTTGAGTTTATAATTTTTGAGTCGCTTATTTTCTATGATAATGATCGGATTTTCATAAATAAAATACGACAACACTTTTTTGACGTCAAGAAAACGATTCCTGCCTTCAGATTTGTAAAAAATCTCGTTTTTCGCAAAGTGCTCTATTTGCCGAAAAAACATTAATATTACCCTTGTGAAAAAAAAAACTATTGAAAACTATTGGTAACTTTTGATCGATAGTTTCCAATAGTTTTTCAATCCTATAGTTTCCAATAGTATCCAATATTTCAATAGTTTCCAAAATTATTGAAACTATAGACATTATGAAATCTACTGAAAGATAAATTATTGAAACTATGAAAACTATGGAAACTATTAGAAGATTAATTATTGAAGCTATGGAAATCATTGAAAAACTTGAAAATGATTGAAAATCATTAAAAATCTTGGAAATCATTGAAAATTATCGAAAATCTTGAAAATGATGGAAAATTGTTTCCAAATTGAGAATTGCACGAAAAATTGTGCTTTCACAATTTTCATGCAAATAATCATTAAATTGTGATTTCAAATCGGATTTGAAAATCATTGAAAATCATTGAAACTATTTTAATGACTGAAAATCATTGAAAATCTAGAAAGTAATTGAAAATCATTTTTAATTAGAAAATTTCATTATAAATTGTGATTTAACAGTTTTCATGCAAATAATCATTAAATTGTGATTTCAAATCGGATTTGAAAATGATTGAAAATCATTGAAACTATTTCGATCATTGAAACTATTTCAATCATTGAAACTTTCAATCATTGAAACTATTGGTAAGAATATTATAGGAACTATTGAAACTATGGAAACTATAAGAAGGGAAATTATTGAAACCATAGTAACTATGAAATATACTGAAAGATAAATTATTGAAACTATGAAAACTATGGAAACTATTAGAAGATAAATTATTAAAGCTATGGAAATCATTTAAACTATTTCAATGATTGAAAGTCTTGAAAATGATTAAAAATCATTGAAAATTTTGAAAATGATTGAAAATTGTTTTTAATTTGAAAATTGCACTAAAATTTGTGCATTCACAATTTCCATGCAAATAATCATTAAATTGTGATTTCAAATCGGATTCGAAAATGATTGAAAATCATTGAAACTGTTTTAATAACTAAAAATCATTAAAATGATCGAAAATCATTGAAAATTTTGAAAATGATTGAAAATTGTTCCCAATTTGAAAATTGCACCAAAAATTGTAATTTAACAATTTTCATACAAATGATCAGCAAATTGTGATTTAACAATTTTCATGTTAATAATCATTAAATTGTGATTCCAAATCGGATTAAAAAATGATTGAGAATCATTAAAACTATTTTAATCATAGAAACTTTCAATCATCGGAACAATTGGTAGGAATATTATAGGAACTATTGAAACTATGAAAACTATGGAAACTATTAGAAGATAAATTATTGAAGCTATGGAAATCATTTAAACTATTTCAATTATTGAAAGTCTTGAAAATCATTGAAAATCTTGAAAGTGATTGAAAATCATTTTCAATATGAAAATTTCATTAAAAATTGTAATTTAATAATTTTCATGCAAATGATCATTAAATTGTGATGTTAAATTGGATTTGAAAATGATTTAAAATCATTGAAGTTCATAGTTAGAATGATTTAACATCACTGAAACTATTTCAATCATTGAAATTATTGGCAGGAATATTATAGGAACTATTGAAGCTATGGAAACTATAAGAAGGGAAATCATTGAAACTATTAAAACTATTGAAATCATTCAATAGTTTCTCGATAGTTTCCCAATAATTCCAAATAGTTTCTAATAGTTCCCAACAGTTGCTGATAGTTTTTTTTCATAAGGGATATCAGGGAAAATAAAAATTTTTTGTCTGCAAAGAGAAAAAGAAATCGAGGAATATTAAAATTAAAATTGATTTCGGAACTGAACCATGCCGAACGGATTTCTGATCAGTAAAAATATTGTTTATGTTACAGATACTTGTTCTTTTATAGATGTAAAGAAATAAATAACTAAAATGCTTTTGTTGTTATCAGTGACCTTCTTATGTGAATCCAAAAATAATCCAAAAACTGACAGCGATATATATATCTTAACTTCCTGTCATTTTTGAATTTACCGCGGGATCTAGCGGAAACTCCAGCGCTCCCTAGCAGAATTTGACATTACCGATCTGACAACATTGTAGAATCGGCGCGAAATCGGCAAATCAGCTGATGTCGAACTGTCAAATATTGACGTAAATATTGAATCATTGTGAATGATTTTTTATCGTTTATTCTAAATAAAAAACACGCGAAAGTGATGGTGAGTGAAAAACGATCAGTGAAATTGAGAAAGCCGCCATCTTCTTTACATGGTAGTTCTCGTAATCACGTGTAAACTTTATACTGAAATCGCGCGCGAAAAAAGTCGATCTTTGACGTTTAGTATCTATAGTGAACCGGGTGAGAAACAAATTTTGTTTATTCCCTATAAAATTAATATTTCAGGCAAACTAACTTAAAAATACTTTTAACGTTAATTAACAGTTGAACTTCAAAAATCAGACTTCTATTCAAGTAATTTATCACTAACGAGGCCATACATTCTGTAACATCTTGAGCGCTCTAAAACACGGAAAAGTATTGTCTGCGCGGTGACGTCACGAGTCAAAATCGAAAGTCCGAATTTGAAAAAATAAAAAATACTGTTCGATAGCTATTAAAAAATTAATGTTAGCTTCCCTTTACATTTTTTTTGTAAATGTCATAGTTTTTGTAGAAAAAAATAAAAAATGAAGATTTTAGAATCGAAAAATTCATGTTTTCTAGAACTTTCATCGACCCTGAGCATTCATTCTTCAATGAATAATACATAACATTTGTATATTTTTGTTAGGGAAGGTCTAGCGGTGAAAACAGTATCAAAATATTCATCAAAAGTTATTGACAAATGAATGTTTTTTTTATCTGAATGAAAAACCATGTTTTCTGACGTTCGCATTGAAAATTTATCGAGGGAATTTTCGTTTTTAATCGGGTTTTCATACTTGTCGTAATCTGAAGTGTATTTTCGAACTTTTTGGAAAGTTCTAGCTCTTAAAAACTATTATTACAGAAAATTCAGCAAACTGAATAAAAACGCGCAACGCGATAAGGTTGAATTTTTCGCTGGTACGATTCAATTTTGACTTGTGACGTCATTGCGCGGACAATAATTCTCCGTGTTTTCGAGCGCTACAGGGCGTTACAGAAACCGTGGCCTCATTTATCTATTATTCTTATAAAAACTTAGAAATAAAAAATTAACACGAACGATTTCATTGTTATTGATGGAAAAACGTATCCCAAAGTAATATATGGATTTTTAACTCTTCTTTTCTAAATATTCCCTTTTTGCCGAATTTCTATCCTCTTTTCAATCACTAGCGATGGAACTTTTTTCAGATTCTAATTATCGATGAAATAAAACGAGCTTTATTATTAAGAACTTGTTTTTATAATGTTTTTCTACGTATTTCATGCATGTGAAAATCAAACTTCAAATTTTTACACTCTAAAAAATGACATTTGTATTCCAGCACCATCTTTTACCATTCATAGTATACCCCCGTGATCCTCGATATGGCTGATGAAGAAAATTCGGCATCTGCTTCTCAAGGTGAGTTTTATCGATATCACATTTCGATTTAATATTTTTCATAATGTAAGTTACATATCGAACAAAGAAACTTTTCGATATAACGTTCAATCGAGACTCGTTCTTTGATTGAATAATGAACATTTATTTAACTATAAAATCAGTTGTAAGTTTTGCAATGTCAAACTCATACATGATTTTACGACATGTCAATTTTGAATGGGCGATATCTATTTTCTTTATACATGTTAAATTTTTCTGTAATTCAGCATGAATGAGCTAAATACTTCGAAAATTCGTCATGTTTTATTACTTTTTCCGGAATTATTAACTATAATTTTTGCGTGCATGAGCAAAAAAATTATTTCTACAGCATGAAAAATGATGGAAATTCAATGAAAATATGCATAGGAATCTGATATTTTGGAAAAATGAAAAATCGAAGCCCCCAAGTTTTTATCTTTTCAAAAAGCTTAACGTTCCCTTTTTTCTATAAAACTTTATTTATATGTCAATATTCACCTTTCAATATCTAACCTGTCTTGAAGTGTTTCTTGTATTATGATGATTTTCAATATTTTTTCGGGTATGTTGCTTTTGAATTCAAAATTTTTAGTATTTTCATTTTATCTTGTTTCCGGATACTCGAGGCATTTGAATCAACTTCAATTTCTAACATTTTAAAAACTGCTCATATTTTGAAAATTTTCATATTGGTAATTTTTTCACACCTTTGTATGTTTCAATCGTTTTTTTGTAGATACCTACTGAAAATTTTAATGGATATATATGTAGTTTTGAAAACTTTGATACTTATTTCAAGAGTTTATACGACTGCTACTATTTTCAATATTTTTAAGTGAATATACTTCTTTTACACTTCAAATTGAATTCATTTAAAATGTTATACAACTTTTTTCTAATCTACCATATTTGTTCTTACATTTAGAGTTAATGGTGTTCTATGTTTATAATCAGGAGTCTCATTATTTTTCGTTTTCCTCTTCATCTGGATAACATTAACTCGAAATAACTTAATTTTTTTACATCATTTTATTTTATTCACTCGTTAAGGGTTGCCTCATCTACGTAAATTATTCTGCATTATTTTTATGAAACAAAAAATATTAAATAACCAAACATAGTTTGTCAAATAATGATTAATAGGCTTTAAAACTGTGTACTTCACTTTTTTCGCTCTGGAGAAAGAAATACATATTAAAATTCGCAAATAACGGGCTGTCCCTGTATTACGTAACGCAATTTTCGGTATTTTTACCCTCCCCCCCCCCCTCAAGGCGTAACATAACGGAGTCTTCAAAATCAAAATAGAAATACTTGTAGCATTTTTTTGTACTTTTTAATAGCATACAAAACATACAAAGATTTCAACAAAATTGAGGTCAATGTCTTCGAAAAATTTTTTCAAATCGGGAAGTTATTTGTATGGAAAAACATAAAAATATTCAACAAAGATACGAAATGTCAAACATGATTAAATTTTATTACTATGAAAATTTGTATTGACCTTTTATAATAAACTTCAAAAAAAAATACCGTTTGTTGGCGATGAGTGTAACATTCACTTTTTCACAGTTTAGGAATAAGAAATCGTTAATTTACGAGTTTATAAATGATAATCTGTTATTTCCTGCAATTATATTGCTATCGGGCGATTCATGTAGTTTTTTAACGTTGTAAACAAGTAAACAAATGTGAAGGTGTTCATTAGTGTCAATTGGTGTTCATGATCGAGTGATAATGCAGTTTAGTGTTCTGCGAACTTTCGTAGTGATTTGATTTACTGTCGATGATGATGATTTTTTCTGTACGAAAGTTTCAAAAAGCGGAAAACAAGATGAAAATTTTGCATGGAGTCTTGGGAAAAATAAATAACTTTACAAAATGAGGCTCTTAGGAAGATATAGGTCATTAAAAAAAACTGGAATTAGGTCTAGGGCATGGTACTTCTGTTAGTCAACTAAATGAGCGCAATAGGTAAATGTCTCGGTTTAAGTAGAACTCTACTCACTTTTCATCAAGATCTAATGTTCTCTTTTTCATCAAAACAAATTTCAACTCATGATGACGCAATCCTACTAAAATGCTTTTTTATTTTCAGTTCTAGAGCCACAACGTAAAGCATACGAATGCAGAACGATGACTTCGAACATGGAGCAAGAACCAGAAAACAATGAAAATCATTGGACGGTTTTGGGCAATCAACTGAAATTCGACGATGCTGATGGTCATGCATTAATTGAAATCGCAGCTCTTCAAAATTGTAAAACCCCCGACAGTTCCTTGAAAAGGATCACGCCTCGAGTGAAACTTCCATCGGGAAAGAAACTTCTCTGCCAAATTCCATTACAATCACAATTAGGTAAGGGTATTGGGCCATACTTAACGGAGTACAGTGATGAAGAATCAGAGTCCCAAAATGAAGGGTTTCAAGTAGTCAGACAATTTAAATGGACATTAGGACAGAAAACTTATCATGTCTACCGTTTATATCGGCCTGTAAGTGTCACCGCGCCAATCGGAAGAAAAAACATAAATATGGCAATAGTGTCACTTTACCGAGCCGATGAAGTCATCACTTTCAAAGAATCAGCAATTATCTACAAACCAGCTCTGGGCATTAGAATCGGTACGAGGTTCTTTTTTAATATAGAAGTTTCTGAAGAATATCAACCAATAGAGAAGATTGCTCATGAAATTGAGAGCAAAGTTCTAACTTCTGAAGAGAGTAATCTGTCGGACTTCTCATTTTCAATCATGGGAACAACTTCGTACGAATTTGGATTTTTTCCTAATGGACTCCTGCAAGCCACTCCATCGACACTTATTCGACCACTAGGCATTCGAGAAAAGGTGTTTTCATTTGCTGTTCTTGGTGACAAAAGTTCTACCATTGATACAAACACTCTGCATTCACAAGTAATAGAAACCATTGAGAGCCTTAGGAATCAACAGTCTTTTCCCAAAAGTGCGAAAGGTTCTAGTGACTGATTGTTGAAGATTGTTATTTTTCCTGAAAGCAAATCTGACGAAAATTATGATAAAAACAGATCTCTGAGTATTTTATTGACCTTCCATGAATTGTTTTTATGTAAAATCTGACTGACATCGGTAGTCACATGAAAATGTGAATGTAAAAATATTTCAGGAAAACAGATAATAAACGTTTATTCACGAAGAATGCCTTGTTTTACTTTTTTATACCTAGGAAAATCAATCATATGTGAAAATTTCAATTTGTTCAATTTGTTTCTGGCATCAATGAAAAAGAAAAAGGCGGGGATTTCTCGCTGTTTTATAAATTCATTATAAGTCATCGTCAGTTCCTTACACAAGACGTTTGTAATTTTGGCGGGATTATAAATTTGATGTTGTTACGACAATAATTTTTATGTGATTGGTCAAAGAATTTGGAATTGTTAGTTTGACCTTTATTTATTGGGAACGAATCTTTTCGATGAAAGGAGAATTGATGTTTGAATAATACATTGTCGACTTGTGAGTAGATCTGAGTTTATCTTTACATTATTTTAGAGAATTATTTATTATTATTATTATTATGTGATGTTTATATATGAAATAAGAGATATATTTTTTTTTGAAGATTTATAAGAATCCTGATGAGGGCCCCATATGTTGGCTGAAATATTGATAAATAAATAATGGAGCTAAAATATTTGGCTCTGAGTGATCACTCTTCCTCTCATTTATCGAACAAAAATATGTGAAAATCATTAGATGCTCCGGCTGGTAAAGAC
Source organism: Platygaster robiniae (assembly GCA_028476575.1). NCBI lineage: Eukaryota > Metazoa > Arthropoda > Insecta > Hymenoptera > Platygastridae > Platygaster > Platygaster robiniae. Next base: position 32,181,467 of record CM052023.1, read on the forward strand.
TCGTAAAGATGTTTTAAGTTCTTGTATGTATAAACACATTTAACTGTAGTGTTTATTTAAATTACGATAGTACATAGTCAACTCGAGCTAAAATTGAACGAACATCCCAACCAAAATTTTCATTCCGACATCATAACATTTGAGAAATCGAAGCCCAAGCTTTGATGTTTTCATAGTTTTGTTTTTCTTGTATTTTGATGATTTTCAACATTTCTTCAGGTTCGATGATGTTGGGTGAAAAGTTTTCAGAATTTTTATCTTATTTTCGAATATCAAAGGGATTGAAATTAACTTCAATTTGTAACATTTTAAGTAAGCTGCTCATAGTTCGAGAATCTTTCTATAGCAAATTTTTTCACATCTTCGTTTGTTTCAGTCTTTTTTATAGATACTGGAAATTTTAAAAGATGTACATTAGTTTTGAAAACATCTTTATTCATTTCAAGAATTTTCATGGCTGCTACCATTTTTAGTGTTTTTCAAGTAGAATATAAATTTGTATAGATACATTTTAACTTTCGGTCATGTAAAATTTTGTACTCATTTTTTCTAATGCAATCATTCTTATATTTAGATTGAATGGTGAATTATGTTTAAATTTGAAGTCTCTCAACATATTCTTTGTTTTCTTTTTCGTCTCAATAACATTAACTCGAAACAACCTAATTTTTTTATTTTCCACATACTATCATAGATTGGTGTTACTGAGTATCAATACAGAACAAATTCAAGTGTTTCAGACTCGTATAGATTTTATTTGACTTACTCATTAAAATTTAACGCATATACGTTTATGATTCTGCATATTTTTTTTTAAGTTATTAGAAGACATAGCTTAGTTTGTTGAATTAATATTAATGGGCTTGAAATATCACACTGAGTACTTGAAATACTTTTTTTTGCCCAATGAAAAAATATTGAAAAATAAAACGTTGCTTTAATCAAAGCAATTCATTTCTTATTCATTTATACTTGAAAACATCGACATCGCAACGGTTTTCGCATTGTGAAAAACCTCAAACATTTAGTGTTCCAAACCAGAAGTACATTTTTTGTACTCCTAATAAATAGCGTCTTTGGGAAAATAAACTACTGCAGGTAAACATGCAGTTGGTAAGATACAACAAGAAGCACATGGGAACTCCCGAACATCAAGATCGATATAAATTATACCAGTAACAATGACACGATACCATAATTTCATTTTCAGTTATTGAGCTCAAGTCGTTCAGTCTGCCTACTGTTGTATGGAATACGAGCGGACAAGAAAAGCAGAATAATGGCAACCTCTGGGAAAAGTTTTCGCTGAAAAAAACCATTTTTACGGTGAAATAATGGCGTAACCGATTAATTTATGACAATCAAACAACCGTTTGCGGAAAGAAATTTTGACTTGACTAATATTTTGTAGGAAGTCATTCACATTGATGACGGCCAGCTGAATATAAAGGAACTAGAAATGCCGAGGAATGTTTGGCAAATGCCATAGAAATGGCAGCCCTAGAAAACTGTGGATCTTCACGATATTGTCTCTCAAAGTGATCGCACCGTTCGAGCAACTAAAGAAGTAAGATGATAACTAACATGCCATTAAACTCAAAAAAAGGGAAAATGAGCTTCTGCGCAAAAGATGACTACTGTCGCAGAGTCACTGAAGCTTCTCAAAGAATAAAAAGAAATGGAGATCCAATAAAGGCTCACTGAAAAAGGCAAAGGGAGCCTATGAACTATGAAGGCTCCCAACTTGGAGTCCCAAGAGCACCCGGGAAACTCCGTCGTTTCCACGGAAAACGCTCTAGGCGTAAGTTTTGAGTTTCAGCCAACGCACCAATCACAGGCCTTCCGCATATCTTGAGGATTTTCTTGCTTTTTCATGTATTTTTAGAGATCGTGGATGTTTTTTTCAGATTTTCTAGAAGGATGTTAATTTATGAAATTCGATATTGTATAGAATTAAAATTTCAGACGATTTTCAGTCACTTTGTAGATTTTTGAGTTCACTACATGTATATCAATTTTCGGTGTTCGTATAGATTTCTTGTACTTTCGTATTTTTATAGTATTTATAAGATTGTGTACGTTTTCTTTGTATTGCCTAGAATTTAATTTTAAATTCTGTTTATTTATATTTTCATAGATTTTAGGTACTCATATAGGTTGAAGATTGATTCATAAGTTTTTTTATAATTTCATGCTCTAAAATTCAAACTTCATCAATTTTTTTAGATGTTCTAGAAAATTCGTTGACAGAGTGTACTTACTTTTATTTTTTTAATTTAAGTAAGTTTATACATATCTAGTAGTAATATAGTTTTAAAATTCATATAGATTCGAAAAATTTCACGCTTTGGATTCACATTTATGAAGTAAGATGCTTTAGAACTTGAAAGTTAACAGTTTTTGAATATTTTCTTTAGGTTTAAAAAAATTTTGTCTAAATATATCTACGTACAACTTATCTACAAATATATTATACTAGTTGATTTTTTACAGACTGCTATTATTTTCAGTTTTTTTTTTTTTTTCAATATTTTGGTGATAATTAATTTTGTAATGAAACCGAATCATTTTTTGAATTTCTAGTTAATTCGTATCGTTCTTATTAGTCTTCGATTACAGTAGAAATATTCATCCAGCTTTTCGTCAAATTTCATTTAACTATTCTCATATAATATGTATATTAAAAAATTCTTATTTCAATGACATATTCTTACGAAATCACTTATAAATTTTTAATTCTAAAGCCCCATTGAAAAGCATATAAATGCAGATTGTTGATGAATGATTTAAAGGTTCATTCATCATCCCATCATCCCATATAAACAATACATTAAAAAATTTGAACAATTAAATATTTTAGCTCTCAATTTCAAGGTGTAAACGTTACGATTCGAGCACATGGCAAGAATCAGGAATCTTGAAACAAAATTTACCATTTTAGTATCATGAAATTTCAGAAATCGACGCTCTTATTTAAACTCTTATTTATTATTAAACTCTTATTATTATTTATCAATTTTATATGTTTCATTTAAAATATTGCATTACTAAAACTTGATGAATCCTTCATTGAACGTAACCTCAGTTAATTTACGTAAAGCAAATCCAGTTGAAATGACAAACGTCGATTTTTTCGAAATTTTTCACAATCGGATTAAGACAATTGCATAATATTTAACTTCGGCCTGACAAGAATCACAGATTATCTACTCAAGTCGTCTTTATGAAGATTGATGACAGGCAACAAGTTTTTTTTTTTTATAATTTCGTTATTCATTCACACAAACAGCGACCGAAGTGAAAGTTAATTTTACCAAAAAAAAGGCACCACATACTTTGATTTCATGAAAATTTTCTTCAAATTGGGACATTGAAGAAAATGTGCTCCTTGACCTGCAATCTAAAATAATGATAAAATTCTGCTGAAAAATTGAATCATGGAAAACTACTGAAATGAACATCTTTTAAAACTTCTTTGATACAATTTTTATAGAATTTACCTTCAAAAAAATACTCAAAAATATTCTGTTACTTTAGAAAATGGAGTGAAAAATAGGGAAGAAAAGCACGTGCATGGTCGGAGATTTGAATAAAGGGACGGAAACGAGAACATTCCAAAATCCCAATCGAAAGTTGATTCTATGTGGGAAAGGAGAGTCTTTTTTTTTGAGATCACAGAAAACGAATGTGAGAGGTGAATGATCGAAAAGTACGATTGGGCATTAATTTTGGGCAGGAGGCTCTCTATATAATCTCACCCAAATTCAGACTTGGACATCAGTTAGTCTCTTCTTCTCACAAGTGTCGTATACTTTCGCTCGTACCTTCAAGATGAAGATGGTACGTATAACCGTCGTGTCGCAATCGTTTCGAGAAACGGGATTAACGGTTTTAAAAAAGTGATTTCATTTATTTTTCGAGCTATTGAGAAAATCGTGGTAGCAGTGTTTCAAAGAAATAGTTCAAGTTTATTGCGAATTTTGAGATTTCATTTTAGAGGATATTTCTCTCTCGGTGTGAATTTCGTGTGGAAAGTGGAAAAAATTTTTTGGATTTATAGTTAAAGGAACTGAGGTTTTTCAAATTTTGTTCATTTTTTTTCGGATTTTTATAATTAATGATTCTTGGGTTGGTGATTTTTTAAATGATGAAAATATGAAAAGTAAAATTTTTACTACCTGAAATATTCTATTCATTTTCGGTTGCAATTCTTGAAAATAAGATAGAAGAAAAAGTTTTAGTTTCAATTTTGAAATGTTGTTTCTGTACGATCCAAGATTCGACAAAATTTTTGAAGTTTCCTGAAAGCAAAGACTGTTTTTTTGTTCAATTTCTATATTTTTTTATGATTTTTGAGCTTCGCGATTTGCAAACTAATGAAAACATGAGATGTGAAATTTTTCAGATGTTTATAGACATGTTCCAAAACTCTATCCTAAATTCAAATTCAGTTTCAGCTCTGGAAAATTAAAAACACAACTTTTTTCATTTAAGAAAAAGTATTGCAATTTTGTGCGGGTATGAACCATGATTCTTGGCATATACCATTGAGTTTGACAAAATTGTTTAAATTTCCAGGAAAGTAAAGGATGTTTTTTTTTCTTATTTTTAGATTTGATGATTTTGGGCTTGGTCTTTTTAAAACAAGTGATAACGGTCAAAGTGAAATTTTTTGCATGCTCCTAGTTATTTAGGAATTCTAGACATTTTCAGTTTAAACTAATGAGAATTAAAACGAAAGGATATTTTTATCATGCGTATACAATTTTTCAAATCTTGCTTAAAAAATTTGTCGGGGTTTTAAAGAAAGAAAGTACGAAAAATTTACATAGAAATCAACAAAGCATTATAAAATCCTTCGAAACATAAATAATGAAAAAATTTGAAAGATACTGCAAATACTAGAAATTCCTTAAATACAAGAAATCTGTAAAGATACTATGTTATGAAAACTCTTTTGAAGTACGAAAACTATAAAAAATTTGAAACTGAAATCATCACATTCTAAAAATCTCAATAGAAATCCAAAAAATAGTAGAAATTGATTATAACACAAGGAATTATCACAAAATTTTATAAATGCTTAAAAATAAGAATAAGTCCCAGAACGATAGAAATATCTGAAATACGATAATTCTTTGTAAATATGGTTTTATCAGAATTTGAAAAAATAGTAAAAATCTGACAATTTTCTATCCTAGGACATTCTAAAAAAAAAATAATAATATTTAAGAATCCATTGAAATACTAGAAAATTCGTGAAATTGTATCAATTATAGAAAACTACAAAATAAACTAACAGTAAGAAATATATATGAAATACTAGAAATTCGTGAAATATACTGTTTCCTAAAGAATCTAATGAAAGACTTGAAATCTCCAAGAATTTAGATTCTAGAGCATCAAATTCTAGAAACTTACCTAGAAATCGTTCAAAATACAAAATACATATCTATAAAAAAACTTGAATATTCTACGAAGTTCTAAAAAACTGAAAAATATAAAAAATACTATTAGTAATGAAAATCCTTAAAATTCTCGAAATCTATGTAGATATAATTTTACCAAAAAGGTGTCAGATTTACAAAAATCTATAAATCCTCGAATCGTAAAAATCTGCACAAAAATTTATGAAAATACTATAAAAAATCCACAGAACTGTAAAAAAAACTTTTAAAAGGCAAATACGAAAATTTCTAAAAAAACTGTAAAATGTCAGATATTTTGGAGGATACTTTTTTCTCGACAAATGCAGAATGTGGAAAAATCTAGAATTCGGTGATGAACATCGAATTCTAGAACTTCAATATTAAAAAATCTTCATAGAAATTTAGAAAAATACGAGAAATCTATAAAAACTTGAAACATCCTACAAAACTCAATAAACAGAAAAAAAAACTACGAAAAATCCTTAAAATACTATTTTTTCATGGTGCGCAGATACGATTTTCTGAAAAATCTCTGAAAGTACTAAAACTGAAACAAACTTCGAACATTAGAACATCGAACTCCAGAAATCTCTAAAAAAAATCCATAGACGCAATAAATAATCCTCTAAATAGCACAAATACTGAAAATATAAATAATTATACAACAAAAAAATAAAATACCTAAATTTTATCTATACGAAAAAAAAAAATACAAATCCTTAATAAATTCTCAAAACTCTGATTCTCGGTCTAAATATTTGAATAACCTGGTTTATGATCAGAAGAACAGAAAACATTTTTTAAATAAAACATATTCAAATAAATCCTTCAATAAAATATTCCAAAAGTAAATATTTTCAGATCGACAATTTTATTGTAAACATTCCCCAACTTTTAGTGTACAGAATAAAAAAATTCTCGAATCCAAAACTGAAAAAAACGACAAACTTTGGTAAACGATATTTGTTTATTAACAAACTTAGTAACAAATTTCATATAGGTGTATTATACTGCAAAATTAATTTATTGACTAATATACTAGAAAAAAATATAAAAAATAGTACACTGCAAACTCAGAGTCTCTTGCTCTTGTTTTTCTTTAGATGCAAGAGAAAATGAGTTTTATGAGATTTGATTCGATCCTCGTGAGCAAGAAATTCCGAGTTTTGGGTGTATTTTTGTGAATATATATGGTAATGCTAAAATTTCACAGATGTACATCGGTTTCCAACATATACTAATGCTAGACTCAACGTTAATCAATAGATATGAATAATTGAAGTTTTCCTTCCCCAGTAGAAATTATTTGCAACGCTTTCATAAATTCTCTTAATAAACAATTACATAAAATTATATAAATAATCATTAACTAAATCGTTTTATATTTGATTTTCGATATTTATTAAACCATAATTCCTAAAAATTGCATCAAATTTTTCGTCTTAATGTTTTATGATCAGATTATGATCAATTTGGAAAAATATTTTTACAGTTCATTGTGTTCATCGCCTTCCTGGCCGCAGCCTCTGCTGCCCCTCAATTGCGTCGTCAACAGAGGCGTTTCCAAGATCAGCAGCAACAGCAGTTCCAGCAACAGATTCAGCAACAAGCCCAACAAGAACGGGTTGCCCGTCAATTCAGTGGAAATGACGAAATCGTTGAGCAACCTGTGGTGCTCGTCAAGGAAACGCCCTTGGACAACATCGGTACCGGAGGCTACCAATTCGGTTACAGACTCTCCAACGGGGAAAGCAGGGAAGAAATTGCAGAAGTGATAAACGAAGGTCTGGAAAACCAGTCACTCGCGGTCAGGGGAAGCTTTTCCTACGTTGACCCCGTCACTGGACAAGAATATTCCGTTCAATACGTCGCCGACGAGAACGGGTATCGACCCGTTGGAGAGCACATTCCCGCATAATTTATGTACTTATAACGATTAGTGTGATATTTTGTTATAGGAAAATGTTGAAAATAAAGGAGAGTCTGCAGAAGAATGATTGTCTTATTTATCATTGTATTGCTTTCATTTTGCTTATTCTACTTATTGTTCAATTCCCATTTTTTCAATTACCAACATTACTCAAATCTCGGTACCCTGTATTTTCATTATAATGATTTCGGTTCTATTGGATTTCAGTTCTATTGAATATCGTGTATTTCTGATAACAAAAGGATTTTTAATTTTTATGATATTTTTTTGTTTTTCTTTTATTATTTCCCTTGTTACATCTTGGTTGTATGCTTATTTCCGTAAATTTTTTACCACCCAACAGACATTTCGATATGCATTATGTTCCTTGTGTTCATTTGTTGTCATTATGTATTATTAATTTACTATTGTTTTGAAAAAAAATCTAAAATAACTCAAAATCTATAAAAGCTTGACTCTAAAGCATTGGATCGGAATTCTCTATAGAAATCCATGAAAATGCCAGAATATTCTCTAAACTCAATAATAAGTCGATCATCAAAGGAGCCAATCAATAAAATGTTTCCAAGCTTTCGGTCTATTTATTCGACCCACTTCAGGAACTATAACATTGTTCCAATTAAATCTTAAACAATTTTTTTTAACAATCAATTTGTTACTTACTATTTACATCTTGTCGAATTCACAATCAGCCATACTTCTTCATTTATTACATTATTAAAAGGTTTCTATGTCAATTTTTACTTTCTTCACAGTACTTAACCAACATTTTCGTACTTTAGTCAATATCAATTTTTAATAGATCTTTTCACGTCCGTATGACAACTCGATTTGAAGAGTTCAATAAAGTCGCGTCTATTTATAGGAAACGAATTGATAAGATTACACCACGTAATCGAGAAATTTGTCATAACCGAACTTAAAAATATTGTGTCCTCTTGTCTATTAATTGTATTCCTTGCTCTTTTTATAAAAATCATTTCTGAAATAGATCTCTTTTTAAGAAAATCTCTTTTTCCAACTCTTTAATGTATTCTACCATAGAAATACCATTATTATATAATTATCATATTTATATAATTATTATTGATTATGGACTTGAAATGGAGCGTTTGTACAAAAATGATTACATGCGGCACTGGATCGTAGGAGTGCCTAGGAATTGGAACCAGCATAGTGAAGTGGAAGAGAGAAGAAATTGGAGAGACACGTTTATGAAGAGATCTAATATGGACGGTTATTTTACGAAGATAAAGAAATATTATGGGATCAGAGCAGTGTATTGTCTGAAACAGTGGTTAAAATTTGTGTTTATGATTGCTATGATAAAGAATCAACTGTGTTTACTAATAGAATGTCGAAAATATGACTTGGCCCCTACACATATTCAAAATATGAGATTTAATTTACAATTTAGAAGTAATTATGTCAATAGGAAGTTTGATTGTTATGTATTCAATATGAAAAAGAGGATTTTGAATTTGGAAATTAAGGACGCACATTATCATTTAGAATTAAAAAAAAAAATGTAAATTGTATAGAAAACGAATTGATAAGATTAGTTCCAAAACACATTCTTGGGCAGTTTTTTCGTTACAACTTTATAAGATACAGGAAGAATTATGATGCGCAGCATTTGAGATGTAGGAAAAAGTTTCTTGATCTATGTCTAAAAGTGGTTTTAATAGTTTAAAATTGCATGAGAAAAGTGTTTGGAATATGACTAATAGGGTACTGCCAGGACAGGTACTATTGACATTGTCATTGGGAGAAAAGTTCAATTTTCCATATGGGAATAGTAATGGTATTTCTATGGTAGAATAAAACAATAAAAATTCAAATTTCTACTTTTTATCGCATTTATTCGACTGTCCAACCCTTTCATTCGTTTGTCCAGGGCTCGAAATCGTTTGTCCAACCGATAAATTTATTCGTCCAACAATATTATTGTTATTAACATAGAATTTTTATAACCTGGTAATCGGAAAATTCAAATTTTCACTGTTAAACGCGTTCGTCCGATTGCCCAACCTTTTCATTCGTTTGTCCAGGGCTCGAAATCGTTTGTCCAACTGTTTCAGACAATACACTGCTCTGATCCCATAATATTTCTTTATCTTCGTAAAATAACCGTCCATATTAGATCTCTTCATAAACGTGTCTCTCCAATTTCTTCTCTCTTCCACTTCACTATTCTGGTTCCAATTCCTAGGCACTCCTACGATCCAGTGCCGCATGTAATCATTTTTGTACAAACGCTCCATTTCAAGTCCATAATCAATAATAATTATATAAATATGATTATTATATAATAATGGTATTTCTATGGTAGAATACATTAAAGAGTTGGAAAAAGAGATTTTCTTAAAAAGAGATCTATTTCAGAAATGATTTTTATAAAAAGAACAAGGAATACAATTAATAGACAAGAGGACACAATATTTTTGAGTTCGGTTTATGACACATTTCTCGATGACGTGGTGTAATCTTATCAATTCGTTTCCTATAAATAGACGCGACTTTATTGAACTCTTCAAATCGAGTTGTCATACGGACGTGAAAAGATCTATTAAAAATTGATATTGACTAAAGTACGAAAATGTTGGTTAAGTACTGTGAAGAAAGTAAAAATTGACATAGAAACCTCTTAATAATGTAACTAATGAAGAAGTATGGCTGATTGTAAATTTGACAAGATGTAAATACTAAGTAACTAATTGATTGTAAAAAAAATTGTTTAAGATTTAATTGGAAAAGTGTTGTAGTTCCTGAAGAGGGTCGAATAAATAGACCGAAAGCTTGGAAACATTTTATTATTGTTCTTGCCCTTGAATACTGATTTGGCTCCTTTGATGATCGACTTATTATTGATTATGGACTTATAATGGAGCGTTTGTACAAAAAAAAAAAATATTCTCTAAACTGTAAAATAAATAGAAAAAAAAGAAAAATACTAAGAGTACTGAACAGTTATAAAGTAGTGATTTTTGGAGATTCTGATCTTTGAAAAATTTCCGAAATTCAAATTATGCACAGAATATAATTCTAAGACTTCTGATTTTTGTGTATCTATTTCTAAATTCCCGAGCTTTAGAATATATAATTATTCACAAATTTTCAATTATATCAAATTTAGAAAATCAGGAATCAGATAGAAATATATAGAATTCAGAACATATCAATTTTGTATGGAGTTCTGAAATCTTCGTTTCTTCTGTGAAATTCCAAACTCATATATGTTAGTATTTTTAGGAATTTTTCGCAGAATTTCGAAGAATAATTTAGTTTTTTTAAATATATTTCTAGAATTTCTGTACATATATTGTATTCAAATGGTTTTCGGAATTCAATGATCTGGAATTCGAAGTTTATGACTAGATTTTTACTATTTCCAAGAATTTTCAAGGAAACAGTATTTAAAAGATAATTATTTTTTCATAAATGTCCAATGCTTTTATTATTTATCATATTTTTCAAGTATTTTTACAGTTAGTATGATTTTCTGGTATTTTTATGGAGTCTTAAAAAAATATCTGGAATTCGATGCTTTAGGATTCAAGGTCTTACAGATATTCAGTAATTTGCAGTAATTTGATAGTTATTTAAGGAAATGATATCTACATGGATTTTCGGAATTTTACTGATATCTAGTGATTTCAGTACTTTTTCTTTAATTGAATATGCTTTTCTAGGTTTTTTTTTATAAAAATTGTTCCATAGATTTCTTGGATTCGATGCTGCGTATAATCTAAAATTTTCGGAATTTTGCGTATTTCAATAAATTTTTCAAAAAACAGTATCTTCATATATTTCAAGTATTTTACAGATTTCTGAAACTTTTAATTCATTCTGTATTTTCGAAATTTTCATAAATTCTATTGAATTCTCTAGTATGTATTTTGACGGATTCCTTTATAGATTTTTAGAATTGGATGCTTCAGTATCAAAAGTTTACAAATTTTGTATTATTTCCATAAACTTTGAGGATATCATATCTATTAAAATTTCCGGTATATACAATAGAGATTCCTATTATTTTCAGCCTTTTTCGTATTTTGCGGCAATGATTATAAAATTTCGCATTTTTTTCGCTATTCTTTCCAATTTTCAATATTTTTATAGATCGTGATGTAAATTTAAAGAATTTGATGCTCTCAACATTAAAGTTTAACAAATTATCAGTATTTCAAACAGTTTTTTTGATAATAGAGTGTATTCGAAGATTTCTAGTGTTTCGAAGAATTACCTTTATTTGATTGTTTTCCATATTTTTTTATTATTTATAAAATTTGAATAATTTTCTTGGATTTATAAATAAATTTTTCTAATGGGCTGCTCTAGGATTCAAAGTTCTATAGATTTTGAATAAAAAAAAAATATTATCAAGAAAATTTCATCTTCATACATTTCATGTATCTATAGATTTTTCTTTTTTTTTTTGCATTTTGTGCACTTATGAAATTTCGTACGATTTTATAATTTCAGAGTGAAATCCTCTATGGATTTTTAGAATTTGATGTTCTGTAACGCGAAATTTTCAGAATTCTTAGTATATCAATAAATGTTTTTTTAAAACAGTATATATTTATACGTTTCATTAGATTTTATAGTGTTTCAATTGATTCCTGTATGAATTTTCAGAGTTTCATGCTTTAGGATTAAAATAATTTAGAGCTTTATTTATTTTTCATGAGTAGTGAAATTTTGTATTATTTTCTATTTTTCTTCTAGATTTCCGATATTTTCATCGATCACTTTGGAAATTGGATAAATTCGATGCTCTAAACTTAAAAATTTTATAGATTTTTTATTTCAAACGAATTTTCAGAACACAGTTTTTTCGCAGATTTCTAGTATTTGAAAGAATTCTAGTTATTTCAGTATTTTTCAGATTTTCTGAGGACTTGTAAAATTCGAATGATTTTTAGTTTTTTCATGAATTCCCAGATAAATATTTATAACAAGATACTCCAGGTTTCAAAATTCTATAAATTTTTGGTCAATAAACAGATTTTCCGGTTCATTCTCACTTTATGCATTTCGTATGCATTTTGAATATATCTATTTATGTTTCCACAAAATATCTCGAATGTATGCAAATATTATTTCCTCAAAAATCAATGAAGAATCTTACAGTATAGGATTGTAAAACTCAATGTGGAAAAATGCTAAAAATATACGGAAATAAGAAATTTTTACAAATTCTAATTTTTCTTACATTCCAGTGGGGTGCATGCAGCTTAGATAAAAAAAACTACTGATAAGACGGTTTTTCCATATTCAAATTATTCCTAAACTTAGCCATCGTCTGATTACTCTTTACGAATTCCAAGAATTTGATGTTTTTAGTCACGTCAATCAAATCGCTTTGAATATCGTGGGAACTATAAAAAATCGTTACTATCCAACACGTTTAGTAAATATACCCGAGAAACGCGAGTTTTACCAAAATAAAAATATTGTCGATGACTCGTTTTGTACTCCTCGAAAAAGTCTGTGGGATAAATTATGTATGCATGTATGCTTACACGAAAATTGCCTTATGTAACATCTTCTATGAGATATCGTAGGAGACGAAATGCTCGAGCTGAATATTTTACATCTCGAGGCTAAAATTTAGTGCCTCTGAATGATTTTTTAAAAGATTTCCGACAGGAGTACACAAGACATATTTTAACCAAATTTTCAAAGGTATAAGAATTCTTTTTAAACGATTTTACGAGTTCGTGAATTTTAAATGTTCAAAATGTTTTCCATTTTAAAAAATAATGCAGGGTAAACCGAAAAAATCGGAATGATTTTCGAAGATTTCATTTCAGAATCTTGCAGGTGCATAGAAAATGCAAATAGTGACCTCATTTTTACGAAGATTGGATCAAACTTGAGTTTTTCAAACTATTACGAAATTACTTGAGAGCCACCAAAAAGCAAACGCATGTTTTGGAAATTCCTGAATGATGCATTTATTGAAGGCAGAACCTTTTGAAACATCGATCGTCGATCACGATAAAGATACGCATCATTAGAATTTGAAAAATTTGGCCTGATCTTCAAAAAAAACTTGAGTGAACGACGTGTACCAAATTATGGTAATTTTTTCAGTCATCAATGATGAAATTTCTTGAAATTCTGGAGTTATTATCTTCTTTTTCATCAGAGTTTTGTGTGATTTCCACTCACGTTGTATAAAATTTCCAGCATTTGCCTTTGAAAAAAAGGATTCATAATCATTCAACTAAATACTTGTTCAAATTTCTGGAAATAGTAATAATCAGTGAGATATAATAAATACTGCTAAATTCTTTTTAAAATGATTCTGCAACAATATTTAAACATTAAAGTAACTTTACTTTATGAATTAATTACGATTTTACCTATAATTCTTTTAACTTATTACTCAAGATTTTTCGTGATTACAATGATTACCATTTTATATTTTTTCCAGAAGGTAGAGGAATCCCAGACAAATGTTTGATCAGATTCGCCACGAGTTTCTTCCCACTCAAACGCGAAATCAAAAAAGTTTTTCCTTCTGGACACGCAGAAATATTGACAATCGTCCCCAATAATCCCATCACAAATTGCGACGATTTGTTAGTTTTTGGCGGAAAAACTTTTTTGTGGCAATTAATAAAGGACGTGAACGTGCCATCGACGATCGTAATAAATTCTTCCAATTTCTCTTGAAACTGTTGTTATGCAAGTATAATAACTTTTCTTGAATTTCATGAAAAAATGCACCAAGTGCTGAATTTCGATCTATTTTTTAAAACGTACCACAAGAATCCAAATATCGACAATTTTTGGATACCGAGATGCATGCCACATTAATGGACAAATAGCAGCACCCAGAATAGTGCAAAATTCATTTTGCTGATTGATCTGCAATGTTTATTATACAATGTAATGTTTTTTAGTTCCTCGCTGCTAATGTATAAAATATAATGCATACTTGTTTTTTCAATCGAACTTCTTCTTTTTGTGCTTCTTCAAGCTGGATTGTTTTGTCTAGTAATTTTTTTTCGATGTTTTCTATTCGTTCCAGAGATTTTGTGCGTTTGCAGTAATCTGGTAAAATTTTGTAAAAGGCTTCATTTGATGGAGCTTTCGGTATTTTATTATTTTCATTTTCATGAAGTATAATATTTTCAAATCACTGAATTTTTGGTGGTTTTAAATAATTTTTATTATGATTCTATTATGTAGCGTCAAATTCTAGAAATATACATATAGAGCCATTTATGCAAGTATTAACAATTTATGTAAATACCATTATTACTAAAAAATTATATTAAATGACGAAAAATGCGAAAATTGTAAACCAATGTAAGACCAAAAATTTGAGTATCTATTATTTTTTCAAAAATCTATCAAAATTACACATTTTTTCAAAACTCTGGATCCCTAGGCATCGAATTTCGGAAATTTCTAGAAAGACTGATAAGTAGAGCAACTCAAAGAAATACTGAAAATCCAGAAAATATCAAGAAATACAATGAAATTGTGTGAATACTTTCTTAAGAATCTATAAAATACTGAGCATTCGCATTCAGCTTTGAACCCTAGAACACCGAGCTCTAGAAATTTATAAGTTCTATATAATAGAAAAAATTCTAGAAAATTTATAAATTATATATATATAGAATTAAAACTTTTATGGATTCATTGAATTTAATTGATTTTGAAGAAAACAGTATATTTTATACAGATTTCCAGTACTTTTAGTATTTTTTTGGTACTCATGCCATTTGAATGATTTTCGGATTTTCCCGTATTTTTATGTATTTCTATGTAAATTTTTAGAATTCAATGCTTTAGGGTTCGGAGTTTGAAAATTTTTCAAGGCTCTTATAGATCTCTGAAAAAACATCTACATAGATTTTGAGTATTTTATAGACTACGTATTTCATCGTATTTTCCAGTATTTTTCGAATATTTTACAGTGTTTTCTAGCATTTCAAGAGATGTCTGATATTTCCATAAAATTACTTGATACGTTTTTTGAGAATTCGAGGCTTCAGGATTTGGAGTTGTTATAGATCTTCAGTATTTGTATAGATTTTTCAAAAATCACTACCTTCTATAGATTTTGATTACTCTCAATATTTTTTCAGTATTGGAATAATTCGATATATTCTCTGATATTTTTATGAAGTGTGTATGAAGATTTCTAGAATTCGATGCTCTGGAATCGGAAATTTTATACAAATCAGCATGTACTTCTTAAGATTTTTTCAAAAAACTACATTTACGTAGTTTTTAAAATAGTTGTATAAATGTCTAGTTTTTTTGGAATTTTTTATTATTTCTGAAATTGTAACGAATTTTTTAGTGTATCAAAATAGATTTCTATAATTTGATGCTCTAGAATGAAAATTTTATTAATTTTTCAGTATTCTTGTATTTTGTAAGAAAACATCTACACAGTTTTTAGTATTTTTATTACCTGTATTATTGCATTTTTTTAGAATTTTCGAAATTTCGAAAGGTTTTCTATGTATTTTATACGTTTTTTAGAATTCGAAGTTTTACAGATCTTCAATATTTGTTAAAATTTTTAACAAAAAAAAACAATATATACATAAATTTCTATTACTTTTAGCATTTTTTCAGTGTTCCAATTCAAAAAATTTTCTGAAATTCGATGAATGTCCATGAAAATTTCTGGAATGAGATCTTCCAAAATTCCAAGTTTTTTTTTAGATTTTCAACATCTTTATAGATTCACTTATTTTGCTTTATTGTACACGTCGTTTAAACAATTCTCCAAATTATTCGATTCTTCGCTATCCTAGGTGAACATTTACAATGGGATTTTTATGTACGAAAATTTTTTTCCGAAACCAAATACCGAAAAACTAAAGGAAAAACTTCATTTTTTTATTTATTCCTCGAAATTCTATTAATAAAATTGCAAAATGAAACCAAAAAAACATACAAAATTATGTAAACATGACTTTTTCCTAAAACTAACCTTTTGGATAACATCTCTCGGAAAAATCCGACGTGATCTCAGGAATCGAATGCGTAGATGATACATTTGTCAAGTCTTCCTGACTTGTAATAAGACTCAAGTTCAAAAATTGAAGCATAGACGGTTTCGCCAGTTCTTGGTTACAAAAATTGATAATTTTCTCATATTTCCGAAAAGCCTGGTTTTTGGACATAATTCCTAAATCGTGAAGTCTCCGGAAAAAACCCAATTTTCTTAACCACTGATAATTTTCAAAATCTCAAGCATCGTGACAAACGACAATTTAGAAACTATAAAATTCACAAATTCGACTTCATTTTAAAAAGGTTATGGAAATTTAGGAATCAGACCAAATCGATCGATCTTCATTTTTTATAAGCTCGAAAAATGTTTATATCTTCAAAATACCTGAAATCCCAAAATCTAAATGATTGAAACTTCACTTTCGGATTTTGGGACTATTGAACACTAAAATTTTTAACATAAAGTCCCAAAAATTTGATAAAACATTAATATATAAAAAACAACGTCAAGTAATATTGAAAATCACAAATCCTTTATTTCCTCGATTAAAATAAATACAATTATTTGGAAAAAACACTCCTTATTTACAAACACGATTCTTACAAAACTGTAGTCAAATCTGTACTCGAATGTCACATGTGCGAATATCGCAAATCCGTGGTCACAGTTTCACGGTTCTCGTAAGCCCAAAATCCATGGAATTCTATGAGAATGCTAACAACTGTTTCACCTTGTCCACTAAAAAAAAAATCACTTCATTATTTTTAACTACAAAAATTCCCCCTACAAACATAATGTTTCGCAAAAAAAGAATCTTAAATTTAAAAAAAAACGTAACTTACCTGAAGGGTTTTCGGGGAACAAAATGAGGACCAACCAAGATAGATTTTTTCAAAAAACAATATGCAGAGTTTTAAAATCCGACATCTTGAATTTCGAAAACAACATAACTTAATTGATTTGTTTTCAAAAAACAAGATGGAAACGAACCGAGATAAGTTTTTTCTAGGGAAAAATATGAAAGGTTGAAGGGTTAAACAAGCCGCCACCTCAAATTTGAAAAAGACGGTAATTCGAGTAAAATTCTTTTGTTAAACAGGATGGAAAAACTAATGATTGTAATTAGCCTAGTGAGAATTGTGAACAGCTAGGGCTAGTATCGCCATTTTTTTCAATATTTCTTAAAAAAAAAAAACTTTTTCGTCAAGTAAATATTTTCAATCACAAAAATTTCCCTGATCAAGAACCATTTTTCGCAAAGAGTATCTTGAATTTTAAAAAACAATGTAACTCAGCTAAAAGGTTTTCAAAAAACAACATGGAGACGAAATGAGATGAGGTTTTTCCAAAAAGCAAGATTGGGAATTAAAAATGCCAGCATCTTGAATTTAAAAAAACGTTACTCAACTGAAGGGTTTTCAGAAAAAAAGACGAAGACGAACCGAGATGAGTCTTTTTCCAAGGAACAATATGGAGGGTTAAAGAGCCACAATATTTAAGTTCAAGAAAAGAGTAACTCGTGTTAAATTGGTTTGTAAAGTAAGATTGAAAGAATTAGCCTAGTGAAAATTGTGCAAAATTAGTGCTAGTATTGCTAATTTTTTAATATTTCCATTAATTTGAAAAAAAAATTTTTCA
This sequence comes from Platygaster robiniae, assembly GCA_028476575.1. NCBI lineage: Eukaryota > Metazoa > Arthropoda > Insecta > Hymenoptera > Platygastridae > Platygaster > Platygaster robiniae. The sequence goes on from CM052023.1 coordinate 32,199,462, forward strand.
TAAAAAAATATCTTCAACTTCGAAAACAATGTAACTCGACTAAAAGGTTTTCAAAAAACAACATACAGACGAAATGAGATATTTTTTCAAAGAACAATATGGAGGGTTTGAAAAGCTACATCTTGAATTTCAAAAAGAGCGTAACTCGAATTAGATTATTTTGTAAAACAAGACGGTAAGAAATCAATGCTTGTAATTGGCCTAGTTGAAATTGTGATTAACTAGGGTCAGAATTGCCAATATTTTTCTCAAAATTTCTGTTTCTTTGAAAAAAGAAATAACTTTTCCAACAAATAAATGAATAATTTCTCTTACCAGGCCAAAAGATCTTGTAGAGTGATTTTATAAGGATCTGCTGGTTTAACCATGTCGAATATTTCATCCTTCACGTCATCGAAATTAACAGGTTCTTGGCCATGCATCGTGATTTGCTCCTGTATGGCCTAAAATGAGAAAGATTCATTTTGCATTACAGATTTAAGCAAATAAATATCTGAATCCTCATCTTCCACAGTTATGTCGACTTACAGAAATTACTATTACACTAGTTCTGACATTTCAAAGTTGTCAAAGTCATTAAAAAATTAATGATTGCTTGATTCTTACCCGGAAGAAATAATTCAGGCAAAAAGTATCGAGGTATCCGCAGTCGTTGATGTCCAGCATCCTGAATAAATAATGTAAACTTTGTGGTTCGTGTCGATTTTCTAAGGCCAAGACGAAATCAACAAAGGTTTTGTAGTCCATTTCATTTTCGTATGTGAGACACACTTGAAAAACTCGGTCCAAGAATGCGCTTGTCAATGTTCCAGTGCCATACCTTAACAAGAAAAAGTATGAATACTAAAAAATGAATGAAGAAAAAAAATAATACATTGAACCAGAAATTGTACCCTCTAAGTTCTACTTTGTTGAGCATCCCATTATGATCCTTGTCCAAATTGAGGTACTGCCCATAAACTTTGAGAGCCGAAGGCGCAGAAAACCAATTAGCTTCCTGGAGATATTTAGACGAATTTTCGTCTCGCAATTCCAAAAGATCGTCCAAAAACGTACAACTCAAAATGTCCTGAATTCTCACGCGACCAATTTTCATTGGGTCCAGGAAGAACATGAACTTTCGAACCGTCGTACACAAGTAAAACGAGTGAAACGATTTTTCTAATCCGTCCAGTTGTGGCAGTGTTGGGATCAAGTCATTTATGTAGCTTTCTAAATCCTGTGAAAAATATAAAAAAAAGGGATTTAGTACTTGTGAAAATATATTCAAGTTTTGCAATAGAGATAAATAACAAACCAACTTACAGATTCTTTCATGAAACCTTGCCCTGTAACATCGTACAATGAAAGGCCAATTCTCGTTCCATAAGACCAATTTTTTCTCATCACATAATCATAAAATGACTGAGTGTTGATTCTGCCATGAGGATCGCCTTTTTGCAATTTTGCAAAAACCACGGCTGTAAAAAATGTGCTAAATTTGGGACCGGCTTGTTTTCCAACTTTTCGAAAATCAGCGTAGTTGATTTGTTGAACAGGGCTGGAAAATGGGGGACTGTGATGCTCCTCCAACAAGGCCAAAAGAACTCTTAGTTCGTTGTCGTCCAAGTATTGGCGAGAGCGTCTTTGCAGGAATAATGCTCTTGTTTCTTGGCGAAACTTTTGTGACAACACTTCGTCTTCTTTAGGCAGCTACAATTTAAAAAAGGATTTTTCATTGTGATGAATGAAAAATTTTTGAATACGTAATGCAAAAATGAATGAAAGTTAGGTATAAAAGCATTGATTACTATTTTTGATTCGTTATTTTATAATCATTATTAAACCAGTATTATATAAAATTATTGAATTAAAATAGCAGATGTTAAGTATTTATATATTTCACGAATCTTATATAATCGTATAATGTTATATTAAATAAATTACACATAATAATCAAACTTTATGATGTAAACCAATTTTAAAATAACAAGAGTTATCAAAACTGTAAAAACTCACACAATCATATAAAATTTTTATAAATGTTGCAGTTTTTTTCAAGACAAAAAATAATACTTAATCCAAAAAAGTTCTTTACTGACATTAAAATATGTATATGTATAAACTAATTTAGCAAGATATATTAAAAAAAGAAATAGTACATTTATTGATATTAACTAATAAAAAACTGTTTCTCTTTTCATCAACGTAGAAAATATCCCGATTTAAAATTATTTATTACTGACATAGAAATAAAATCTGGGTTTTTTTTTATCACAAAATATTTTCTTAAGCAACATTAAAGTATAAAAATTAATTTCTCTGAGGTATAAAACAATAATAAATTTACTGATTTAAGAATATTAAAATCACATAAATGTTTTAATTTTTATTAAGACAGAAAATGATACCGATTATTAAAAAACTTGTTACTTACATTGAAATACATACACTAATTTCTAAAGGTATGTGAAAAATAAGAAAACAATTTATTTGATGACGATAAATATAACAAATATTTCTGTTTTTGATGAGAGAAAATGATATTAATTTCTGTAAAATTCTTTATTTATATTGGAATAGAACCTTGGAATTTTTCTTGAAACAATAATTTCTTAGACAACATTGAAGTATGAAAATAAATTTTTTCAAGATACAAAAAAAAACGAAATAACTGATATAGTAATAATAAATTTTCATGAATGTTGCAGTTTTTGTCTAGACAGAAAATTGTACTGATTTCGGAAAAATTTGTTCAGACATATGCAAAAATAACAGAATAGTTGATTACATGATATTTATAATAAATTATTATCTTTGGATTGACATTGAAATAAAAACTGATCTTAAATAAGTTGTTGCTTACATAGAAATAAAATGCAGGTATTTTTTTGTAACTCAATAATTTCTTAGACAACATTGGAATGAAAAATGAATTTCCTCAAGACAAAAAAAAAGTTATTGATTTATTATTAATAAATTTTTCCAAACGTTTTAATTTTTGTCAAGACAGAAAATGGTACCGATTTCAAAAAAATTGGTTACTTACATTGAAATACATAAACTAAATCTTTAAGAAACAAAAAAATGACAAAGTTCTTGATTAAATGATGCTTTATATGAAGTTTTTCTGTTTCAATTTTTACCAAAAAGAAAATATTTTATTCAACGATGCATTCCTATTCTTTGAATAATTTAATGATGTCGGTTTATTTTTACAAAAAACTTCATAAAAAAAATGAAAAAGAGAAATGAGTTTCATTGTTTGGCTCCAAAAATCGAAAATTAGGAAGATTATGTATCACAATGATAAAGCGTTATTCAATTACTAACATAAACTTATTTTCTATGGCATAAAAAAACGAAATAATAAAATAAATTATACTTATTATTATTGAATATTTACTCACATAGAAAAAAAACAAAAATTTTGAAAAAATTCATTATTTCCATAGAATCTGTGTATTTTCCCATAACACAATAATTTCTTAGGCAACATGAAAATAAAAAAATTAATTTTACCATGGCAAATATTTACCATTTTTCCAATACAGGGAATAACACAAATTTTGAAAAATTCGTTACATTAAAATATAAAAATAAATGTTTCAAGGAATGTAAAAAAATAACATAATAGCTAATTTATTGATATTGCATAATAATGTTTATGATAATTTTAGTGGACACAGAAAACAGTTCTAATATTTACAAAAATCCATAACTTACATTGAAATAAAATCTTGGAATTTTTTCATACGTCGCATCTTGCTTCACGTTCCCTTTCCACTCTCGATAAAATTTTTTGAATAATTCGTCCTCTTCTCGTTCTTTTTCAGCATCTGTTTTGGATTCTAAAAAAATTGTAAAATTTATCCTTCAGACACAAATCACTTCCTAAATCCAAAGTCCAATGATAAAATAGTTTAAAACCTTTTTCAGATTTGCAACGGGCAACGTAAGCTCGCAAAACTGATTTCAGATCCATTATTTACTTCCTATTTCACGCTTAAATATAAACTATTCCTGGTATTTGCAATTACTTTCTATTATAAACTATTTTTGTTTCGACTTTTTGCAGTTTTTAGGTTATGATCACAGATGTACACTCAAAACAAAAACACTGCAAAATGACTGATTGTGATGTTGGGAATTTTTCACACTCAATATTATTATTATTGTGATTTTATTGTGATGCACAGTCACAATAAAGAACATATATATACGCGGCCATTTTAGATTGTCGTAATTTTTCGCGTTGTTTTTTGCAGTTGTTTATTGTAAATTTGTGCAAATTGCGGTTTTTGTTGTTGGTAGACGAGTGTAAATCCGCTTGACACTTTTCGACACTTTTCGACTTCTTATCACTTCCTGTGTTATCGAGTGATAACAGGTGAGAATTGAACTTTAATCGATTTCCTGAACTGCAAAACAACTATGTAATTAAACAACGAATCAACGTGATTGGCATTAACCTTAATTACACTTTGTGATGAATATTTTACTACCGTAATAACGTCGTTTTTTTCTCAAATTTTTCAATTATTAACTGTTTTTATACACTTGCGTTTTCGATAATTAAACGACACTTTTGTGAATTTTTATGTTTGACATTATTTTGATAATGACTGATTGATTTTTTATTGACGTTCGTTTCTGGGAATATCAAAACTTAGGAATTGAATTTTGCATTAAAATTTATGACGTATTTTTTAACTTAAAAATAAAAAATACGTATTTGAAAACGTTCATGCAAGCAAGGAAATTAATATTTTTATATTCTTTATTTCATTTTAATTATAGAATATCATCATTATTATTTTATTATATTGATGTTCATAATTAACAATGTTTTTTTTTTCATGTTAAGTCATTTAAACATTTTTAAGATTCTTTTAAAAATTTCTGACAAAAATATTCAAAAATTTTATTTATCGCGTTCTGATATTTATTATAATTTTGTATTAATTTTTGTTTTAATATTATTCAATGATTTTACAAATTATTAAAATTACAAAAAATATTCAGTGTTCTAGCAATCAAAAATGAATTTTTCGTTTCCTATAGAAACAATTTATTCTTTTTATAGGTATTCTTTAAGTAAAAAATTAGAGAATCAAAAATCTCGTGATTCCCAAGTTTGCATTTCCATGCATAATAATGATCTTCACGAATTTCAGGGAACACAAGAAGACGTTTAAAATTAGCTTTATTTTGCATATTATCAATCTTAACGAATTCTGAAATATTCCATGCTTATTTTATCCTGGCATGATTGTTACACAATCTGGTAAATTTCTCAGAGTTTTCATTTGTTGTTGAAAATGACAAATCATAGAAAATTTTGAAAACATCAATACAAGTTTATGAATTCTCATAATGTATTTTATCAATGTATAATATATAAGATTTTTAATAATTAGAGTTTCTGAAAATCTTCACTATTTAACCAATCTAAAATGAAAGTTGTTAGTTCCAGTCCAAACAATTTATTTTTTCCATAGTTATTCTTCCACTATTAAATTAGAGAATACTTAAATGTTCCGATGCCAAAATTAGCATTTCGATACATAATGATAATCTTTATGAATTTTAAAGAACACTAGAAAATATTGGTAACTAAGATAATTTTGCATATCCTCAATGCTCACAAATTCTTAAAAATATTACATTTTCATTTTGGCATGATAATTATGTAATTTAGCAAATTTTCTCGTATGTTCAGCTTTCAACTAATAAACTAATTATGAAAAATTTTTGAAAAAACAAGAGTTTCTAAATTTTTCAACCTCTGATGTCATTTATAAATTTTTATGATCTTCTGCCTTGAACAGAGATTTTTTTCAAAAATTTTTGCAAGGTCAATAAAATTTCTAATAAGTTTTTGTCTAAACAATTTTTGTTATACTCTTACTAATTACCCAAAATTTTCAAAAATTTTTATCATTTATCCATTCGAAAAAAAAAAACAACTTTTCTTTTTCTATAGAAACAATTAATTTTCTTCTTCCACTATACAATTAGAAAACCAAAAAATGTTGCGATTCCAAAATTAGCACTTAAATGCATATTTACAATCCTCAAAAATTTTGAAATACACCAGAAAACATGAGAAAAAACATGATTTTACATATTATCAACTTTAACGAATTCTTAAATATTTCATGCTCATTTTATGCTGGCCTGATTGTTACATAATTTGGTGAATTTCTCAGAATTTTCATTTGTTATGAACAATGACAAATAATGAAAAATTTTAAAAATCAATGCATGTTTAACCATTTTGAAAACTATGCTGTATTTTATATAAATTTTATCAACTCCTTTAAACAAAGATTTTTTCAAAAATTCCTGCAAAGATAAAAAATCTCCAAATAATTTGTATAGTTATCTTGTATTTACTACATTTTCTAACTGTTGTTTTTGTAATATTTATAATAATTACTCAAAATTTCTGAAAATCTTTTATTTTTTATTAAACTAAGAAAAAAGTTATTACTTCCAGTCGAAACACTTCATTTATCCTACAAGTATTCTTGTAAAATTAAATTAGAAAATAAGAAAATGTAACGATTCCAAAATTTGCATTTTAATACACAATGCTAATCTTCATAAATTTTTAACAACGCCAGAAAATGTTGGTAATTAACATAATTTTGCATATCGCCAGTATTCACGAATACTTAAAAATAACACATTTTTTCTGACATGATTGTAATGTAATCTGGTTAATTTTTCAGAATTGAAAAATTTTCTATAAAATTACTAAGAGTTTCTACATTTTTGGAACTTTGATATCATTAAAAAAATTTTTTATCGTCACCTGTGTTGAACAAAGATTTTGTTTCAGACATTTCTGTAAAATCGAAAATTTTTCAAAGATTTTTCAGCTATCTAGTATTTATTATAATTTCTGAATGATTATTGTTGCAAATTTTTTTTTACATCTGGAAGTTTAAATTATTTGATTCTTCGAGAAAAACAATTTTTTATTCCCAATTGAAGCAGTTAATTCTTTCTGCAGGTATTTCTCCACAATGTAATTTAAGAATCCAAAAATGTCACAATTCCAAAATTTGCATTCCAATGATAATGATAATCTTCGCGAATTTTGAAGAACACAAGATGTTTAAAATTAGCATAATTTTGCATATTATCAGTGTTAACGAATTCTTAAAAATATTCCATGCTTATTTTAGTCTGGCATGAATTTCACGTAATCTGGTGAATTTTATCAACCAATAAAATTTTATCAATCAATTTGTTTTCAATTTGTTGAATTTACAGCTTTCGATTGATTAAAAGTTTCCAAGCAAAAAACTTTAAAAAAATAAGTATTAGTTTATAAATTCTTGGATCTATGATATTTTTGATGGAAATTTTCTTATCTGTCTTAAACGAGGATTTTTTCAAAAATTCGTGCAATATCAAAAACATAAAAAATTTTTTGACAGTTATTTAGAACTAGCTATAATTTCTCATTGATTTTTGTATGAATATTTTTATTAATTGTTCTAGATTTCTAAAAATATCTTACCAATGGAATAAAATTCGAGAATGCAAAACTCTGAAAATTTGAATACAAAATTTTTCGAAATCAAAACCTCACACTTGAGCAATTTAAAGAATTCTCAGATTCCAAAATAAATTTTTTCTTAATCTTCATATTTTTTTCCAAAAAATGTGTTAACCTATAACACCTTAAAAAAAACTTGGTATTTCATTAAATCTTATATTTTCAGAATATTGAAGTCATGTTATTCATAATGTAGGAATTTATGATTTAAGAATGAAATTCTCATGTTTCATGGTTGGAATATATTTAGAAATAATTTTTTTTCATGAACTCCAGCTGAAATCGACCCAAAACCAGAAAATGGCATCTTCCGAAAACGTGAAGATGGAACCTGGAGTCGGAAATGACCCTGTCACCAAAGCTGTTGTTGACAACATCATGGGAAACTTACCAACGAAAAAACCACTCGTCAGTTGCAACGACTGCAATTTATCTTTCACCAGCCAAGTCGTCTTGGATGCTCATCTACAGGGTGCTCGCCACGCAAAACAGGTATGCAACATTTAGTTTCAAATTCATAAAAACAATTTTTATTTCTTCAAAACCCAAGACAATAATGTATTATTCATGTAATCCTGGAAAAATTTCTTACAATTTATTCCTCATTCATTGATTAATATTTGAATATATAGATGAAGTCCAAAAACATCATGGCCAATTTGGGAGAGACCAAAGATTCCATCACCAAGGACGAAACAAATGGGCTGAAATGCAACGTGTGCAACGTTTGCCTGAATTCGGTCCAGCAACTCCAAACCCATCTGACTGGTAAAGAATCCCAATTTTATATTCATTTTTTTTCAAAGAGCAGCAATAAAATTTTCAGAATTTGTTTTTAATTAAGCGCACATTAATTTGGTTTTTCGAGGGTTCCAGAATCCAAACCTGTTTAGAACAATCAATCATTTATTGGTTTGGTATTTACTTTTCTAAATCGAGACAGCTACTTTTGTAGTAACAAAATATTTTATGTGGCGTGGAACGAGAAAAAGTACCTTACAGCACACTAATCATTGATAAAATCAATAAATTGAACTGAAATTTTACTTAGAAGGAATTATCTAGTGGGAAAAACGTGATTGAAATCAGGATTGTGATCAGAAAAAGATTTTTTCAGTAATAATGGTGAGTTCCAAAGATTGTATTGACAAGAATGAGCTTTATTTTATCATATTAATATGATTGATTATGTAGATCTCTGAAGAGGACTCTAGAATTAAGAAATGAAATAGATGTTCTATATAATGAAAAATGTGTGACTCATTTTCTGAGTTCACTCATTTATTAGAAGTTTCTTCACAGCTCTATCTGGACAGACAGAAAACCAAGTCAACTTGTCGACCCAAACTCGTCAGAACGATGCCAGTGAATTGCCTGACCAGGCAAAAACAGCCGTTAAAGAAGTTCTAGACGCGGCGAATTCGATGTTGGAAAAATTGGCGAAAATCTTGGAAACCGCTCTCGAGTATGAGAAAGCGAAAATTAGAGGTTTGGAGGTAAAAGAGTTGGAGAAAGGTTGAAATTAGATTGGCTGGGGGCGTGAAAGAATTTTGAATTGATGTCTGATTTTTGACACGAGATCGGCCAAATGGGTTGGGAATTTTTGTATATGGTTTTGGTGGTTTTGGGCCAAATTTTAGAGGTTGAGAAAGGCTTGGAAATTGTGATGAAGAGTTAAGAGGAAGAAAAGAGTTTAGAAGCAGAAAAAAAAGAGAGTTGAAACAATTGAGACTTGAAATTTGTTGTACCGAATTCGTTGAAGAAGGAATTTTTTAAACATATGAATCTGAATTATCAAAAGTGATTGAAGTTTGCAAGTTAAGGGTACGAAGTTGATAAGTTCTTTTAGTTTAATTTGGCGACTGAAATTTCCTTCATATGCTTATTTTCCAAAAGTTTAGGAAAATTGTAAGAAATATTCTAAAAATTACTTATTATTTTTATTTTTAATTTGCATTTGTTATAATTTATTAACTTAGTTTGGAAAAATCAAAATTCTGTAATTTAGAAAGTATCAGGTTGAAAACAACAGTCTCTGAATTCCAAATTTCGTATATTTAAATAATCTACGTTTAAATCAACTATTATTTTCTTTTAATTCTGTTTTTGAAATATCAATTTTTCTACCTAATGATTCAAAATTTGTGTAAAACCAATTTTTCGATTTCCACGAATCCTTATTATTGTATAGAAAAATTAAAAGGAAGAAAAGGATTAAACAGTACAAAAAAATAAATAAAAAAGGTAAAACTCTTGGAAATTAAAGTTTGTGAAACCAGATTTGTTGAACTGGCTTTTTTTTTCAAAAATTAATCCAAATTTGGAAAAAATTGAAGTATGCAAGTTCCATTTCGAAATTGACGAATTTTTTAATTTTAATTTGATGATCGAAATACCCTTCGTACCTTTTTTTAAGTTTTTGTGAAAATTATAAATATAAACTGAAGTTTTGAGAATAAATTGTTAATTTTTTATTTTAGAACCTTCGAATTCTTCATCTCATAATTTTGAAATTTGGAAATTTTTATGTATGTTTCTTTCGATAATTTGAAGTCATAGTAATAGATTTTTTTACATTTCAATTTTTATTTTGAATCAATAAAATTCTGTGATATTTAAATTATGCGATTAAAAAAAAAGGTTTTGAATTTGAAAGTTTCTATATCTTAATATTTAACATTTAAGTCAACATTATCATATTTTTCAAATTCTGTGTTTTTAAAGTAAAAATTCTCATATTTTAAACAAATATTTATTTGTAATATTTAAATTAAAAATATCAATAAATATTATCATTACTATTAAAAATGTTATATAATATTATTAAATATTCTATAAAATTATAATATTAAATATTTAAGTCAAATTTTGTGTAAAAGCAATTTTTCGATTCTCGTAATTTTTTCTTATTATGTAGAATAGTTTATAAGAAAAAAACAATCTTGGAGTAAAAAAAAAATAAGATATGCAAAACTGTTGCAAATTAAAGTTGGAGAAACCAGATTTGTCAGACTAACCTTTTATCCAAAAATTAATCCAAATTTGAAATATGAAGTATGCAAGTCTAAATAAAAAATTAATTAATTTTTTTAATTTTTTCGTGACATTCTACTCAATAAAAAAATTAAATTCTTGTGAATAACTCATTCGTATATTTTTTCACATTGGCATTATTCTTGTCTCAGTTTTGAAAATTTTCATTTCAGTTTTATTTTAGTATTTTAATGAGTTGAAGTCATCATGATTTGATTTTTTTTAATTTAAATTTGAAGTTACTTAAATTCTGTGATGTGTTGAAATGTAAAAATGTTTCACACTTACATATTTTAAATTTACATCAACATTTCGAAATTTACAATTGAAAAAAAAAAAACTGCTAGAGTAATGTCCAAGTTCTGCTTAGCCGATCTTACCAGAAGACGAATGACATTTGAAAAAAAGTACCTAGAAGAAAAAATCATTTGGAGTGCCTGTGGTCAAAAGTCAAACCTGCATTTTTAATTAAGACAGTTTTCACGTTGAAATGCCACTAAAATTGGATGGTGTTAATTGTGCACAAAGCAGTGTGAAATTATTTTATAGTTTTTCTAATTATAAATTATTATTTCATATTTACTTACATTTTATCAATTTATTATATGCTTTTTTGTACAAACGCTCCATTATGAGTCCATAATCAATAATAAGTCGATCATTAAAGGAGCCAAATCCAAATTAGATCTATTGAAAATTGATATTGACTAAAGTACGAAAATGTTGGTTCAGTACTGTGAAGAAAGAAAAATTGACATAGAAACCTCTTAATAATGTAACTAATGAAGAAGTATGGCTGATTGTAAATTTGACAAGATGTAAATATTAAGTAACTAATTGATTGTAAAAAAAATTGTTTAAGATTGAATTGGAAAAGTGTTGTAGTTCCTGAAGAGGGTCGAATAAATAGACCGAAAGCTTGGAAACATTTTATTATTGTTCTTGCCCTTGAATGCTGATTTGGCTCCTTTAATGATCGACTTATTATTGATTATTATATGCTTGTTATAATATATACTTTTTTCTATTATTCTATCGAATATTTTTTGGCCGCAATCGTCAAAAAGAGCAATTAGTGTTGTGCATAGTCGACAACGTTAAAAAAAAAAGTGGGCTTTCGACTTTTGCTACGTCTGTTGAACAGTTGGAGACCGGGATGCAAAACGATGAATTTAGAGATGATAACCCAGAATTCGAGATGCAAGATGATTTCGAGTCTCGTCCACGTGAATTCGAGTCTCGCCCACAGAATTTCGAGTCTCGCCCACCGCCACCGGACGAAAAGGTTGTTAGGTGTTATAGATGCAGTAAGTTTGGACACGTCCAAACGACCTGTCCCTTGAATGGCACCAAGTATTGGTTTTGCTACTACTGCCAATACATAGCGGAACACAAAGGGGACGGATGCCCGAGATCGGGAGGACCCATTCGAAAACCAGGACGCACGCAACCGTATTCTAAAGGATCTAGAGGACGTGGTAATTTTAGGAGGTACGAGGATCCAGAGAAATTTTTCTCGATGAAGCAAGGATTTCAGGACGTTTTGGAAGATATGGAGATATCATTTTTATAATATTAATCACGACAATTCAATTTTTTTAGATGTTTCATAATATTTTTTTCAATATTTCATTTTTTTCTCCATAGTATTTCAACTTAATTACAGTATAGGTTATTTATGGTATGTATTATATTATTATATCCAAAATAGTACTACGACACGTGAAAATTTTTGGATTGATGAGATAAATATAATAATAATTAAATTTAATTATAAAATAATAAAATTATGGACATTTTATATGTGATGAAACATTTTTTAGTTTTGGAAAATTTCAAGGCTATTACACTGTTTCTGTAATTTTATGGAATTCGCAGAAATTTTCATAGTCCATAAAATATATGAAAATTTCCTGAAATTTTACTGATTCTTTGGATGTTTAAGAATTAATAACTATTTTGAGAATTTTCAATGTTCTTGAATTTTTTTTTATTAAAAATTTCCAAATTTTATGAATATTTGTACGATTTGCAAAGATTTTCCGCAATTTTTTCAAGTTTATCAAGTTTTTTTAGGAGTGTATGAAAAATGGAAAACATTATTATGCATGTTTCGAAAAAATATGATGAGGATAACAATCTACAAAATTTATTAATTTTTCCTCAATTCTACGAATTTTCGAATTTTCCAGATTTATTGATAATCTGCAATATTTTTCGTTTTTCAAGATTTTTGTTATTTCGAAAATATTATAAACTTTGCGAAACACTCCAAATTTAACGAAATTTTGGAAAACTCATAAAGATTTTTTGTAATTTTTTGATACCTATCAATTACTTGGTTACTTATCAAATTTTTCAGATATTTAATGAAAATGAAAAAAAAAAACACCATTATGCATATCTCGAAGAACAAAATTTTTTTGAGCAACATAATTTCAACAATTCATGAATTTTCGATGTTTTCGATTTCTTAAAGTTTCGAAAATATTACACACTATGCAAAACTTTCCAAATTTCATGAAAATTTTACGAACTTTTTAATTTTGATAACTTTTAAATAATGTTATTCAAAATTTTCTGATTCTTGATAAAAATGAAAAATTTAGCATGTATATTTCGAAGAAATATGATAATGAACACAATCTAAAAAATTTATATACTCTATAAAATTCTACAAATTTTTTGAATTTTTTAGAATTATCGAGAATCTTTAAAATTTGAGTTATTTTTTGATTTATGCAAAATTCCCAAATTTCAAACATAATGATTATCACCCATCACCATCAAAATTTTATAAAAAAAATAGTAAAACTTCTATAATGATTTTTTGTAATTTTTTCATGTCTATCAAGTTTTTCAGTTTTTTATTAAAAAAAGTAATACAATATATTGCACATGCTGAAAAGTTGTAACTATGAAAATAAAGCACAATAATAATCAACATTTTTATAAATTCTACAAATTTTTAGAACTTTTATGATCTATTGATAATATCCTCAATTTTTAATGGTTTTTTAATATTTTAAAATTTTTGAAATCTCAAATGAAAAACAAAACTATTCAGCTCTTGTTAATTTTTTAATAATTTTGTAGAACTCGTCAGGATTTTTTGCGATTTCTTATACTCTTTAGGTTTTTCAGATAATTACTCAAAAATGAAAAAGTATCCATATTCAGAAAAAACATTATGAAGAACACCATCTGAAAAATTTTAGAGTATTTTCTGAAATTCTACGTATATCTTGAATTTTTCAGATAATCGATAATTCAAAAAATTTTCAATGTTTTTCGATTTTTCTACAATTTCAAATATCATACAAACTATTAAAAATTTTCTGTATTGTATAAAAAAAAGTGCAATGTTCAATTTATTTGGATTTTTCGTAATTTTTAGACGGCTCCCAAATTTTCTTAAATTTTCATTAAAAAATGGAAAAATATGTATATTTTCAAAGAAGAATGATAATGAACACTATATTCAAAAATTATGAAAGTTTCCTGAAATTTCACCACTTCTTCAAATGATGTGGAATACTTTGACGATCATAAGAATTTTGAATGTATTTTCATTTAAAAATTATTAACGAACAAATATTATAATTGACACAATCTACACAAATTATAAATGTTTTCTGAAATCATACTAATTATTATATTTTTTTGAATTTATTGACAATTTTCCAAATTTTTAATTTTTATTAATCCCTGGAGAGTTTATTCATGAATGTAAAAATCTCATAAGTTTCAATGGAATATTTTTAATGAAATAAATCTCAGGTTGGATGTAGGGCATTGGCTATGTGTTATTTAATCAGAGTCAGCGTCGAAAATTTCAATTAACGTCGAAAATCGCGTTTTAGTGGCATTTTAGAAATTTTCATTTTATTATTCACAGGTAACCAGCGACGAGCTGAAAAACTGAGATGCATTCCTCACTTCTGGAAAGTTGACTCGAATACAGTTATGATTATAACATAATCTCGATATATGTATCTATACGAAAATATTAAATTTTTTTATGTTAAACAAATCATTAAAATCTTATCTTCAAGCTGAAAAATACAGTCCAGAATTTCTGTGTTATGAATTAATTGATGAGTAGAAACCTGAAGTGAAACAAATTTGTACGAAAAGTGCCCTGAAGTGATGTTTTCATAATCTGAACTGTGGAGCTGAAAAAATGAAACTTACTGATGGAAGGAAAATAAATTTTGGCTTGTGTTTCAAGGTTTTAGAAAAGTTACTCTAAGACATAATTTACGAAAATTTGTATGTGTAAGCTCGCTGATAGATAAGATTATACTGTAAATCATTATAAATGAAACTAATTAAAGTACTTAAAATGAATCCTGTGTGTATTTTATTGGAACAGTAGTAAAACTAACTGAGCGGTCAGGCATAGAAATTAAAGCGTGCACAAATATTATCGCTATTTTTATTGATAGTATCTGGGTTTAAAATTGTTGCTGAAAAATGTGTATTAACATGAAAATTCTTAGTAGTTATAATATATGAATATTATATAACATGAATTTATTCATAAATTGACATTTTATGCAAGAATGTATATTTGCTATTGTTAGTTAACTAATATTTCTCTTGTATCTTCTGAAAATTTTTAAATTGCTGCTCTGTTTATTCAACAATAAGAACGTTATTTAATAACTTATGGATTTGTTTGCTTACAGGTAATCGCCACAAGAAAAAGGTGGCCAAAGGTAAGCGGAATTTTGCAAATTTTTTATTTGCTTTTAATTGCATGTAAATGTGCTTGAATAGTGTAGGTGAAGAATTCTTAATCAATTATTTTATTATTAACTTGTGAATAAGCGATGATAATTTTATTTTGTAACAAAAATTTAAATAATTTTATCAGTATGTAATTATAAATTCAAAAGTTTTGACTGAGCTTGAAAAATTTACAATCATACAATTTGATAAAGTAACTTGGAAATTATTTATATGAATGCTATAAATGCATGTGCGAATTTTCAGATTTTTTTTTTGGGAATAGAAAAAATTTTTTTTTTAGTGGAAGGTCAATATTTAAACTCATGTTTTTTAGTTCAGCATACAGAAGTTTCTTCTATAAATCTTTTTCTAAGCTCAAGAAAAATCTCGAAAAATTTGAGATTTTTTATAAAATTATTAACAAAATATCTCACATAAATATCAAAATTTTTGAGTCGAGAAAATATTGGTTTTTTTTTTCAGCATAATCAAAGAACTTCTAAAGATTTATTATGCTGCAAAATTTTATTTTTTTCGACAGTAAACCTTTAATTCTACGCTGGACAAAATTTAAAATCATGATTGAACCATTTTTATGTTTCATTAAAATAACTGGCAACTAATTTTTGAAAACAGTAAAATTGTAGTCGACTAAAAACGAATTTCAATTGACTGAAATTCATACCAAATGTTTATTAAACCAAATTTTTATTAAAAAAGAAATGAAAAAAACTGATAAAATAACAGAACCTTCAGGTTGAAATGTATATGAATAAATTTTCAATGATAGTTAATGAAATTTTGAAAATTATCAAGCTTCAAAAATTATTTCTTCGGGAGTAAATCTTTGATGATAAACAAATATCATCATAATCAAATTTTTTTTCGTAGAATTATATAACTTTTCGGAACTACAGTATAAAAATGACTGCTAATTTATACTGAATGTTTATACAAATAAATTGTTACTAAAAAATGAATTAAATAAAAATTGAATAAATGAAGAAAATTTGAGCCTAGAAATTCATTAATTTTCTTTTGTATTTAAACATCAATCGAGCTTATAAAAACTTTTTTGTTTTAAAAGCTAACCCTTACTAAT
Source organism: Platygaster robiniae (assembly GCA_028476575.1). Taxonomy (NCBI): domain Eukaryota; kingdom Metazoa; phylum Arthropoda; class Insecta; order Hymenoptera; family Platygastridae; genus Platygaster; species Platygaster robiniae. The sequence goes on from CM052023.1 coordinate 32,215,883, forward strand.
AAACTAAAACGAAAATCATTATCATCAAACTATTTTTGGTGTAATTATAGTAGGTATTCAAGAAAATAAAGTCTATGAAAATAACTTCAAGAATGACACTTAAAATTCAAAAATCATAGATCTCAAACAATGAATTTTGGAAAATGGAGATTTATACCGAATATCAGGTATTTAACTAACTTTTTCCAAAAAATAAAAAATTGATGCTGTGTACAAATTCTTCGGTAAACAATCTTTCAATAAAAAAAAAATTGCTAGAAAATTTTCATCACAAAACAAAATTTAGGATTATTTTCCTAAAAAATGCAGCTCAATCCACGAATAAAAAAAATTGAGCAGTCGTACAATTTTCGACTGAACCATTAAATTTCGAAGGAAAATGACCATGCACCATTGAAGAAAAAACAAAAATTCCATCCAACCTGAATCACCAGCTTGATTTGGAATGAAATAACCCTTATGCAATGAATTCATCATTTAATTTTCCCATTCCTAATCCCTGATTGAAAGAGCAACAATCAAGCAAAAGGAGCTCGTTCGTTGCTCGCCGAAAAGAGCGAAATATCAGAGTCGATTCGCCCCTAGGCTCACAGTATGTTCTCTTTTGTCGTAGCATTAAATGTAGTGCTCAAGCTGATTTATTATCACACGAGACTGTTGTTGTTGTGATGAATAGATAGTGTTGATCGTACATGGATGCATAGGTGGTGACTCCTCCTCGGCCGGGGCAAACTGGGCAGTGTCCACGTACGACGGGGCAAATGAGACATCTTTTCCGACCGCGGTTCCTACCCCGAAAACGGATGATATGCTCTCGTGCGAAGAATGCAACAAATTCTTCAACTCCCAATCCCAGCTAAGTGTGGTAAAAAAGATTATCTGATTGGAATTATTATTTATATTAACGTTATTATTTCATATTTTTTATGATTCATTTATTTTTCATCGTAAATTTATTTCTACTGTTATTTTTAATATTTATTATTATCTTTAATACTGTTTTATATTATTTATTAGAGATTTTTCACACATTTTGGAAGATTTAACCACCCCTCTCCCCTTATACGTAATTTTCCACTTGATTTTCATATCCCTTATATTTGTTATTGACACCCCCCTCCATGGAATGAGCCCAACCGTAAAGGAGGATACAGGTAGTTATTTTGGGGGGGGGGGGGGTGATAAAAAGTGTTCTAGAATTGATTGTTGCAGGGTTTAGGGTTCTGGAAAATTTGTTTTAAATTATTTGGGGTAGCAGAATTTTATACTTGTTTTAGACTGGAGTTTTTTTTATAATCATGTGATTTTATTATGATGCATATTCTAGAAATTACGATTCCGTGATTCTGTATTCTAGGATTCACAAGTCTGGGATTTTTTATGTCAGAATTCACAATATTCTAGAATTTCTGATGCTAGTTTTTAATTCTAGAATTTTTGAATTCGGAGTTATCAATTATAGAATGTTTAAATCTTGGATTGTGAATTCTAGAATCTTCGAATCTTAAATTCTGAATTCTAGATTTTTTGAACCTAGAATTTTTATTTCTATAATGAATAAATCTGGAATTGGCAATCCTAGAATTCTTAAACCTGGAATGTTCAATCCTAGAATTCTTAAGTCTGGAATGTTCAATTCTAGAATTCTTAAACCTGGAATGTTCAATTCCAGAATGTTTGAATCTTGGCTAGTAAATTCTAGAATCATCTAACTTGAATTCTGAATTATAGATTTTTTGAACCTGGAATTTTTTATTTCTCGAATTCTGAAACTTTCAATTCTAGAATACTCGAATCTAGAATTTTTGAATCCAAGATTTTTTTATATAGAATATTCAATTCCAGAATTGTAAATTCTACAATTTTCAAATCTAGAATTTTTAGATCCAGCATTTTCAGATATAGAATTTTCAATTTTACAGTTTTCAAATCAAAAATTTTTTATTCTAGAATTTTTGAACTTAAGATTTAAAATTTAGGATTTTTAATTCTAGAATGTTTAAATCTGGAATTTTCAATAGTAGAATTTTCTAATCTAGAAGTTTTTATTCTAGAATTTTCAAATCTGAAATTTTTAAATCTAGAGTTCACAATTCTACAATGTTCGAATCCAGAATAAAAAATCATTAAATCTTGCATTTTAAATTCTAGAATTTTTCAACATAGGATTTTATTTCTAGAATTTTCACATTGATAATTTTATATCTAGAATTTTCACATTGATAATTTTAAGTATAAAATTTTCAATCCCACAATTTTTGAATCTATTTCTAATCATGAATTTTTAATCCTAGGATTATCAAATCTAGAATGTCAAATTTTACAATCTCGAATCTAAAACTTTCAGTTGTACAATTTTCAAATCTAAAATTATAGCATCCAGTATTGTAAATGCTGGAATTGTCAAATCTTAATAGTTAATTCTAGACCATTCTTAAACCTGGGTTTTTTAATCTAGAGTTTCCAATTACAAAATTTTTCAAACCTAGAATTTCAAGTATAGAATTTTAAATTCCAGAATTGTCGAATCTATAAGTATCAATTCCAGAACGTCTTTATCCAGAATTGTACATCCTAGAATTTTCGCATCTTGATTTTTGATTCTAGAATTATAAATCTAGAATTTTTAAACCTTGTGTTTTCAACTCCAGAAGTTTCTAACCTACAATTTTCATGTCTGAAAATTTTTTTTCTAGAATAATTCTTGATTCCGCAATTTGTGATTCTAAAATTTTTACCTTCTGAATTCTCGATTCTAGAATCTTTGATTTTAGAATTTTGAATTGATAAGTTTAGTATTCTTGAACTCACAATTATTCTTATATAGGAAAATTTTTGAAAGTTTTAAAGTTAACAATGCCTAATTCTTGAATTATAAATCTTCTATCACATGCATATATTATAAAATTTACAATGTATAAAAAATGCGAAAAAAGGAATTGTTGAATTATATACTCGAATATACAGATTTATAGATTTTTATATTGTTGTTCATAATTTTATGATGGTATATGAATAAATTTATAATTGTAGGTATCAGAATTCTATAACTCCACATTGTAAACTTTAAAATTCCAGAAATATAAAATCAAAAATCTCAAACGTAAGATCTCTATTTTCAAATTTTTAGTTCTAGATTTATAATGCTAGAATCTTTATTTGTAGAAATTAGAATCGAAACATTAGTATCCTTAAACTTACGTTTTTCCGATAAAGATAATTTTTTTGAAGTTTTACAATGTCTAATTCAATCGTGGATTTCACAACACATATAATCATTAAAAACATAAAAGAAGAATTTATTGAATCGTATATTCCAAAGTATAGATTTCTAAATTTTGATACTTAATGTGTTCAAAATGTTATGACCTCATGAAAATGAATTCAGAATTCTGGACATTAAAATTCTAGAACTCTAATTCTAGAAATTTAGACTCGAGAATCCAGAACTTCAGAATTTTTAATTTTAGAATTTTTAACTCTAGAGTTTTCTTTAATTTACAACTTTTCATTCCAGGAAATTTTCTCAGGTTCAAAGTTTAACAATATATTTCGATTAATTTTAATTTCAGAATTTTGATTTTTTTCCATTTTTCAACAAACAAACATAATAGTTAATTGTCAATATGATATCCATCGATTTTGGATGTTTCTTTTTTTTTTAATCCTTTTCTAAAGTTATTTTTTTTTAAAGAAACCAGTCTATTAAATACCATAGATTCACGTTGATGCAATTTTCCCGAAAATCCATGAAAACACTGACAATCTCCAAAAAAACCAGGAAAATATTAAAAAATCTTTCGGATCGTATGAAATATATTGAAAAATCGTATGAATGTAGATTTATTTTATGAAATGAATTTTATTACAGCATCTAGCCTCGCAGAAACATGCTGATAAAGTCAACGGCAAGACGAAGAAAATGCGTCGAAGAGCTTTTCCGTACTGGAAGAAAAACAAGTCCAAAAAACAAGGATCCAATGGTTTTCCAGCCCTGGGCGCCAATTTCGTTTCTGGCGGTTTTACTAATGCATAATTTATCACTCACTGTAATTGTATTAGTTTTTAACCAACTTGAGAACTCTAAACATTTTTTACAGCACCGTTTCCAGAGTTTTTAATCGAGATTTAAAGATTGATTTCTGTGCTGCTCATTTATTTATTAATAATTTTCCACAGATACTGACACAGAAGAGATTAATTGCAAAAGTTCGAATTTATTGAATGGCAGTAATAAAATTTTTCATAATTTAAAACATGAATTTGAAATTTTTGGATTTTAGATGATTTTTAAACGAGAATTTAGATATTCAAAGTCTAGTCAAAATGGGGGAAAAAACTTTGAAATTCAAGTTTAACAACTTGAATCATTTTTTACTGTGGGATTGTTTTATCTAATTCAAGAATTTTCAGACAATTTTCTTTGTAAATTTTTAAAATTTCCAGGCATCCTGAAAATCGAGCATCTTTTTTGTGATTAAGATATTTTAATTAATAACGTAGCTGAAAACCTTTATTTTACTGAAATATGCAAGCTTTATAATTCGACTGTTTTTTGTACATTCATGTACCTTGATGTGAAGAAATGTCTAATAAAACGATTATGGAATTCAAAAACGTCATCTTTTTTATTTATGAATATTTAGGGGTGAATGGAAATTAAATTGGGGGAGGAGTAGAAAAATTAAAAATAATTGGATTTCAATGAAATCACGTGAAAATCGACAACGCCCTTTTTGCTGAAAATTGAATTTCAGAAAACTTTTATTTCGTGCAAAACAACGCGTTTTTCGCGATTCATAAAAAATTGCAGGAAAGCACAAAAAAGCTTCGTTATAAAAGCACGTCTCGTTGCACAAATTGAAAACCAAGCGTTCATCTCGAAACGGGTTTTTCCCCGTTTTTCAGCCAACAATTGTAACTTTTGAGCAGACATTCAAATTCGGAGTTTTGGATTTTCAAATTTTCCACCTCCCCGTTCATTTTGTGTCGCTCTTTGAGGATTTCGTGATATTTTTTCAAACCGACAAAAAGCGCGTCCCAAAGTTTTTCCTTTTTTTCATCGAACAATTCCGTGTAACGATTCCAATATAATTGGACATCGTCGTTGGTCAATTTGCGGGATATAGTTTTGTCGAAAATTTCAGGCTGTGCATTGCCTGACGTCAAATTTTTGACTTCGTGGTATTTCGAGACGAAATTGTTTAGGGCTGACATTACGTGGGCTGATTCTACTTGCATTAAATGGTTATTGTCGCAGGTCAATTTGTATTTTGTAGAGAAATCTTGTTTTGGCTCGGATTTTTCGATCTCGTCGTGGCCTGGAATTGTATTATAATGATTGTTAATTAATTATGTTTTTATAATCATTTTAATGTATTTTATCAGTAATGAACTTTAAATATTATTGTAATAAATGTAGGATTTTTAATTATGTTTGTTATAACCTAAGTCAGTGTATTAACGAAACAGTTTTTAGAATTTTTTATTTTTTAACATTTTTTCAAGGTTGAAACTTAAAATCTAGAATACATGGGAATTTTGAATACTGAGTTTCCAGTAATCTATGAAATACCACAAGTCCCTAGAGATATTGTTTTCTGGAAAATGTATAAGTATGCTTTAAAATTCTGAAAACTTTGAATTTTAGAGCATCAAATTGCATAAATCCTAAGTATTTTTGAATTTTATGTAGTTGAAGTAAAAGTAGAAAAATACAAAACAGCACAAAAAACCTATAATCAGGGGTCCAATTACGATTGTTACAAAAATAATTCTATTGAATGATTGAAAATTACAGGCATTACCTTCGTTTACTCCGTCCATTTCTTCGCCGTTTTTTCCCGACAAATTACTCTCGCTGCTTTCGCGAATCTCATGTTTCACCGTGGAAATTACAGTCTCGATCAGTTTTTCCTGGGCCTCGTTCGAATCTTCGTCTTCTCCGCACAAGCAAAGCGCTTCCCTGAAATTCCCCAGAGAAACGCTAAATTGTTCAACTAACTAAGCGACGATAAAATCCTTCGTTAAACGGAAAAACTGTCGAGAAAATCTAGTTCCCTCAATGATTTTTCAGAATTTCTTGAGATAGGATTTCCTAGGTCATATTTATTTTTCTGTCTGAATAGATTTTTATTTCTTTTTAGTATTTTTTGTACATATTTTCTACGTTTTGAAGGATTGTTCAGTATTTCTAAAACTATTCGTATTTTTCAAGATCTATAAAATGTAACAGGATTTTTTAGTATTTTTATATATTTCTAGCATTTTCATTTAAATTGTTATAGATTTCGAGAATTTCGAACTTTAAAATTTGGAGTTTAATCAATTTTACGTGTTCAAAGGATTTTTCAGAAAACAGTGTCTCGATAGATATTTATTTCTTCTAGAATTTTTTGCATCTCTTCAGTTTTTCTACGATTTAAAGGATTGCACAGTATTTCTGAAACTATTTGTATTTTTTAGGATGCAAAAATGTTGCAGGATTTTCTAGTATTTTCGTATACTTTAAGCATTTTGACATCAATTATTATCCATGGATTTTGAGAATTTCAAGCTCTAAAATGTGAAGTTCAATAAATTTTTCATGTTCCAAAAGAATTTTTCAGAAAACGGATGTCTCAATACATTCATATTTCTTTCAGTATCCTTCGTATTTCAACAGTTTTTCTACGATTTGAAGGATTGTTCAGTTTTCTTGTATATTTCTGTATAAATTTCTGGAATTCGATGCTCTAGTTTTGAAAGTTGTATAGATTTTTATTATTAAATAGATATACTTGTATTTTTTCTATACATGTATTATATTTTTGTATTTCCTAGTATTTATAGAATGTTGGAAAATGTAAGGTTTTTTCAAAGATCTTCTTGAATTTCAAGAACTAGATTTCCTAGAGTTGAAAGTTTGAAATATTTGCAGTATTTTGATCGATTTTGCAGGAAACAGTTTCTTTATAGATTCAGTGTCCTCAATATTTGTTGAATTTTTAACAGATTTTCAAAAGTTGAACATTTTTCTTGTATTTTATGGTTTTCCATACACATATATTATTAAAATTCAATGCTCGAGAAACCGGAGTTTCTCGATTACTGGAATTACAGAAATTTTCGAATAATCTAATATGTTTTTAGAAAAAAGTAAATAATATAAAGTATTTTTCGTATTTCATTTTTGTTTGTATTCATAAAATTACGTAAGATTTTCTATCATAATCTATAGATTTCAGGGATCCTGCTGTAGATTTTAAGAACTAAGGTTTCCAGTATTTTCATGTATTTATATGCAGATTTCTAAAATTTATTGCTAGAATTGTAAAAATTTCTAATAAAAAGTGAAAAACATACTCTTTGTCGATATTTGCACATAAATTACTAATATATCACTCTGTTTCATCTAAAATTATAAAATTATAAAATTTTTATCTGAAAATAAGGGAGTTGAAAAATCACTAATATGTAAGTTTAAACAAATTTTTTACAAAGTTCCAAATCGTTCTAAAAACTCGATGAGACAGATGTGAAATGAATAACATGATTTTCGTTACTCCTTGCCAAAAAAAAAAGAAACTCGTTCCTGCTATCGTTACTTGTTAATTAATGTAACGCGTTACGTTATCGTTACAGTAAAAAATGTAACGTTTCTGGATATTATAATTTCAGTTGACTTATTGTATTTGCGTTGCAGTCACTGCAAGCCTCTTAAAAATAAATAAGTTGGGAAAGGGCTATAAATCTACCATTTGTTGATATTTTTTTCATCAAATAATGCTTGCATATTCAAGTCGACAATATTCCATAACATCAATATGACTTCCATGTAATAAAATTACGTGCTATATACTTTAAAAAATAAATCAGACCGTCCACATAAGAGGTGTATAACCCTTCGAATCATTAAATATGTGTACAGTGTAGTAGTAAAAAGTGTCTCTTTTTTTTATTTATTACATCATACATCTAAATGTGAAAAAGAAATAATAAACGTGCTTTTTGCAATTGTGTATCCGTAATTATTGAGTTGCGTATGTTAAGTTTGTTGAAAACATAACAAAGATTCAATATATAAAGTAGAAGTTGTTGAAAACAAATGATGTTGTGATATTGCCTTACATATTTTATTATTCATTGATTAATTAATTAATTTCTTTACTTTTTCATTCTACATTTATTATCTACATCACTATGAACGGACCATGTACTGTCAAACCAAATCAATTTCAGCTGCATATTATTCTACAAGTACAAGATAAAAGTTGAAACCCCTCAAATACAGGTTTCTGTGCACGGGCCTGACACGACGTTTATTTTAAATCAATTATCGTCAAATTAATAATGATAAGATAACAAACTCGGGACACTAAATTTTTTCAATAAAATACTCTCTATGATGAAAATCTCGTTATATTCATTGAGAATATAAGTTGAGGAACTTTTTTCATGGTGTAATGTATGCATATAAGTATACAGTAAAAAAATTTACGGTTGCATCAACGATTCGAAGCTTGTTTGACTCGCCAACGAGTCAATGCTTTTTGCGCTACTTTCGGGCACCGCGCAAATAGGGCATTGCAAGTATGGAATAAAAAATTTCAGCATTACATCCATCTCATTTTGCGTCCTTATGCCGAGGGCCTGAACATTCATCGCGAAAAATGAAGATCCTCGAATCAATTCCACGCACTGCTGCTGTTATCGCGCAGATGTATACATATACAAAGAAGATTATGTACCTGGAATACATTATCGAGTTTCACGATTATTTTATCATTCTCGGAATACTTTTCCAGCAAAATCTGCAATTTGTCTTCAATGAAAAAGCCAGTTTTTTCGGCTATCTGCAGGATAATTTGATTGAATAATTTCCTTTCTTGATTCATTTCCAGCCAGGTGCTCGATTTTTCCAACGGTTCGCATTCTCGTATTTTTTCGGCTATTTCTGCTTTTTCTGAATTGAAGAGTTTTTTTTTGGATTTAGAGGTTTTTGAATGGGAAAAGTCGTTATTTTTTTGGGCATGGGGAAAAGGAATTCATTAGAGTGGTTTTTTGAGAGGATTTCACACCAAAATAGTAAAAAAGTCAAATTTTAGAGGAATTGATTGAATATTTTAAAAAAGATACTTTTTTCCAAAATTTGCGTCGCCTCTTGAAAAGAAGGCAAATCTTCCATTTTCAGGAGTTTTAAATTTGGAGGAGTCCATTCCATTTCCAAAATTTGTTCATAAATCATCTTATCAATGTCCAAAATCTGAAAATTATTCATCATGACACTAGTTAATCATTAAATTGAATATTTTCGAAAATTTTTCTACTTTTTCAAGAAGCTCGTTCGCCTTATTCGTATTCATTTTCCAAATATCCCAGTACTGTTTTTCATTCATCTCAGCTATATGTTGGGACTTTTTTTCTAATTCCGAAATTCTTTTTTGGGTCCTCAAAATTTGATCACTAATTTTTTCTATTTCTGATTGAGACGACCGTTCGGTTTCTGCGTGAGATTTTTTCAAATTATTTATAACGTCTTGAAGTCTAAAACAAATTAATTAAATTAATTCAAGCTTATTTTGTTAAAATTTTCGAAAAACCAAAGAAGTACAGAATGCAACCAAAACCCACTTGTTTATTCTTCTTTTTTGCTGATTTTTTATAATCAAATTTTCCTTTTCCCGCTGTCTCAAGACCGCGTAATTATAATTAATTTTCTCCAAATTCAGCATACATATAGATTTTGTTTGCAAAATTTGTTGTTGAAGGGACTGATACTCTGTTTCTCGACAGATTTTTTGATTTCTGAATTCCTCGTAATGAGAAGTCATTAATTTTTCCATTTCCTGTTCGTACTCTTCAACAATTTTTCTTCTTATTTCGATCCCATCCCGTTCAGTTTTTCGGCTTTCCTCGTACAAAGCATCCCATTTTTCGACCGCGCGATCCAAAAGCTTTTTTCGCTCAGTTTCGACAACATTTTCTATCAACGCGAGTTCTCGTTTAAAAAGTTTTTCCATCGTGCTTGTCTGTAAAAATCGCACTCTTCGTGAATTTTTCGGTTTCCGTTCTACACGTCTTTCTCGCACTTGAGCGTATTCTCTGTTTGTCAAAGTGAGACGTGGTTGCCATTACGGCGCTCGCCACATCAAAAATTTAAGCACGTACAAAATCCGTAATTCGCAATATTTTGGCGAAATCCTTTGGCAGGAATATTCTATAGAAGTGAACAAATCGAAAGCTGGTTGATTTTTCGGAAAAAGTCATTTTTGTTCGTTTTACTAATATTTATAAGGTTAGATCGGTTAAGATGAACATGAAATGATAACCGTTAATTTTTTTTGATAAAATAACCATGGCATTATTTATCCACTCTCACAAAATACAAGTTCAAAAGAATTTCGCCAAAATTTATGAATTACAGATTTTATAGAACAAACGGTCACACACTTGATGTTCGATTCTTTCGATGATCAGATCAATGTCCCGATTCTGCTTTTTTTGATCGTCTTCGAATTTAACGTCGGCCTTTTCCAATTCTATTTTGAGTTCCGAAATAACTCGATCTTTCGTTTCCAAAATCTCACGGCATTTTGCGTTTTGAGATTCGATTTCCGAGTGAATTTCCAGAGGATCATTGCATGATAAAATGACGTCCCATTTTTCACTGACAGATTTGTATTTAACAAGACATTCCTCCGCGTTTTTTTCCAAACGCTCCAGCACATTTTGTCGAATTTCTATAGTTTCCCGTCGTCTCTCGATTTCCCTCGCGTCGCTCGCGATTTTCACGTTCGATATCTGAGAGTGAAGCGAAGAATTTTGAAAAATTAAAACGCAGACAATTTTGAAGATTATCAATAATTCGAGGAAATCAAAATACTGATGAAATTCCAGAAAGTAATCATCAATTTTGCCGGTTGTGTAGGATTATGTTATTTCAATTTTCGATAAAAATTTTGCAACTTACAACTTCGTCTCCCTCGGCCAACAATTTTTCCAGCAAATCCTCGCTGGCTATAATCTGCGCTTCCGTTGGTGTATCTGCTGCAGAAACCTCATCTTCTGAGGCTTCTTGGCTAATTGAAAAATCATGTAATGACCTCATAAACTTTCAGAGCACACAAATAGAAGTGTATTCTGCAATTTACAGACCTTTCGAGAACTCTTAAACGCCGATTCAACCGGAGTTTTCGAGCCAATTTTCTTTCGTTAGGGTCTCCCGAAATGAGAGATGGTTCCGCCAATTCATTTTCCGCCTCGAATTCACTCATTTTGGTTTTTTCTTAGTCTTGTTTTTTACTTCAAAATAATGCTTTTTTTAGGAGTGGTTTGGAAGCACATGCGAAATATCGTGGTTACTAACAACAGTTATTTCGTTGCTATAAACAACTTGGAGAAGGTGAAATATGTTGGATGTCACATTTATAAAACTCTGAAGTTTAGAGCATAAGATTCTAAAAACTTAAACAGAGATCGATGAAAATATCAGAAAATAATTCAAACTGTGTGAATACTGGAGAAATACTAAAAAAACTAAAAACCCAGGAAATCTATATTATAGATACTGTTTTCTGGAAAATCTTTGAAATGTCTAAAATCTTGTTGATTATGATTCTATAAGGCTATATTCTGAAAATCTATAGAGCATTCCAGAGAAGTGTTTGAACTAATATACAGTGTTTTTTAAATGTCATATATAAACATTTCTGAATTTCAGTAAACCAGTTTGCGGATTTTAATGAACTTGTATTGATTATATTTAGATACAAGTATATTAAAATCCATAAACTGGTTTGTGCTCTCTCAGTTCGATTTAGTAAAATTGTTACTAATTCGATTAGTAGTTCAGAGATAGTCAGAGGATCTACTCATAGATCAATAGAATTCCACAAGTTGACGAAAAAAATAGTTGAGTTCTACTAAATTATGTATTATAAAAAAAATTTCATGCAAGAAAACATTATTCAAAGCTTGACGTTTCAAGTAATAAATATTTTAACATATGTCTATTATTATTGTCTGATTTTTGACTATAAAACAATAATGAATTAGTAACATTGGAATGTTCTTTAGATAATCAAAAACTGCAGTGGTGAATATTTATTACTATGAACAGTAATCATTCACTAAAGTATTAGTAAAAATTGACTTTTTCATTAGTTGAACTATACTTATCTTTTAGCCATAATACACGAATAAAACTAGTCAAATTCTACTACTGTAGTAGTGGATTTTTACTAAAGTTTAAAGATAGTTATTCACATTTTTTCTTCAATCAAATATTACTAATTTCATCAGTAAGCTATAACACTAGTTCAATTATTAGATTCTTACTGAAATCTAAGTTGCTCCCTTTTCAATTTTTCAATAGGTGAAATTCTACTATTAATTAGTAGCTTTTTACCAATTCAAAACTGAGAGTGAAAAGTTCCGAAAAATTCGTGGAATTTGTAGAATCTGAGAAAATGATGTTACATTTTCTAGATTGTAGAAAATTTTTTTAAACTGCACGAAATTTAATATGTACTCTTTAAACTTTTAAGATTCGCAAAATATTATGTCTAATGGAAATCGTCAAAAATTTCGAGAATCTTAAGAAGAAAATGTAAAATCTTTAAAATTCAGTAAAATTGAAGAAAAAGTTCAAGATATCTAATGATTCTGAAAAATTTGCAGAATTTCAGAGATTTTAAACAACACAAACTGTGATATTTTGAATATCACAGAAGAAGATGAAATTACTAATGTTGTTGCTCAATACCATGACTATGTCAATAATGATGATATAATTTCAATATTTGAAAAATTTGATTTATAATATACGAATATAAATGACATTTTGATAATTCCATTCGACTTTGATATGGCTGCAGTTTGCAGTTCTTTTTATTAAACAATGATATTTTAAGTAATATTACTTTTTTTTTGGCATAAAAAAAAATTCGGGTTTGGTATTATTACGCGTACGTACATAATGTCCATTAAATTTTTAAAACTCCAGAAAAATTATATCTATGTATTCAAAATCGTCAAAAACTTCGAAAATTCCGATAAGAAAATTGGGAATTTTCAAAATTTAATTAAATAGAAGAAAAAGTTGCAAATATCCAATAATTTTGAAAAATTCGCAAAATTTACAAAATTTCGGAGAATGTTAATAAATTTTCTAGACTCTGGAAAATTTTGTTTAACTAAAGAAACTGTTATATTCTTTGAATTTTCGAAAGTCAAAACCGTCAAAAATTTCGAGAATTCCGATAAAAACATTAAAAATTTTGAAAGTACTGTGATTGGTAAACTTTTTACTAATTCAATTAGTAAATTAGAGATAGAGATTTACTAATTGATTTGTAGAATTCCACAAGTTGACCAAAAAAAAAGTTGAATTGTACTAAATTATATATTACATGTGCCTAGTTGTAAGAAAAGTCCATGTAAAAAAACATTGTCAAAAGCTTGATGTTTTAAGAAAAAAATATTTTAAAAACTGTCTAAATAAGTCTATTATTATTGTTTGACTTTTTACAATAAAACAATAATGAATTAGTAGCATTTGAATGATATTTAGATAATCAAAAATTGCAGTGGTAAATATGTATTATTATGAACACTGATCATTTACTAAAGTATTAGTAAAAATTGACTTTTTCATTAGTCGAACTTTATTTATCTTTTAGTCATAATGCACAAATAAGACTAGTCAAAACCTACTTACTGTAGTAGTAGATTTCTACTACAGTTTAGAGACTTGTTTCTTCAGTCAAATATGACTAATGTCATCAGGAAGCTATATCACTAATTCAATTAGTAGATTTTTACTAAAACTTGAGTTGCTCCCTTTTCACTTTTCAAAATAGTGAAATTCTACTGTTCATTAGTAGTTTTTTACTAATTCAAATTAAGAGAGTAGGTTCAATAATATATGTATAATAAATGCCGGAAAACCCCTTTAGAAAATTTTCTTTTGCCTTCACCCCCAACTCTTTCGTATTTATGAGACTTTTAATAGTTATCGGAATGAAAAATGAAGAAAAAAAACGGTGTAAAGTACATTCGTCGAGCGGTGGTAGAAATTAATCGTCGTTGGAAAAATGCAGCGAAGAAGCGAGCTCGCGGGGTCGCTCGACCTTATATATTATCACTCTCGTAATTGCGAGAGCTCGTCACTCCCACGCGAAATCGCTTATTTGCATTGCGAATGACAAAAACCGAGGCATCGCACCACTTTCACGGAGCTCTCAAGACTTGGTCCCATTTCGAAAGTCGAGTGATTCGCGAGATCGCGCGGATTTCAGCATTTTCGCACTCCTCACCGACGCCGGCGAATTTCTTATTTTTCAGCCAATTTCGCCTTTTCCCGATCACTAAAAGAAATCGCTTTCTATTGTGCATTTGTTTAATTGACGGTTATTCATTTCGTGGAAGCGGATCTATTTGAAAACAACGAAACTTTCTTAAACTCTTGATTCATTTTCTCTCGTGTTTAATTATTTCTGAATATTTAGGTTTGTTATTTTTATTGATTTTCACTTTCGAGTTTATAGTATTTGAATTAATTTTCCAGAAAACACCTGCATCTACCTCTGCAAAGTTTCGAAAATATTTAGGATTATGTTAGTTTTTATATTCCAGGTTTCAGAGTTTGGAAAGTTACTTGAAAAAATGTAACGCGTTATGTTACCGTTACAAAGGTAAAAAAGTAATTCGTTACGTTATCGTTAATTAAGAAGAAATAGTAACTCGTTACCGTTGCCACTTCAGAAAGGTAACGTTCCGTTACTTTCACGCTACTTTTTGGAAGAAATTGAATTGAAATAACAAAAATCGAAAAACTAAGGCTGGAAAATACCATTTCAACGTACTTGTGATTTTTTTCTATAGAAATTGTTTATTTCAAATATCATAAAAAATGTTGACATGAACTTTTTCAGCCTGAGAAAAAAATCAAAAAGCTTGTTCAAATTTTATATTTTGTTCAAGTTTACAAAATTTCTGAACCTGACATTTGATTCGATGTCAGCCACAAGGAAGCATTCGCAAATTTCAGAGATTTCTGAAAGAATCTCAAAACCTACCCAGATTGTCAGAATTTTTAAATCTTTTTCTCCTCTTTAGTATGTATAAAATGTTGGAGGCTTTTCTAGAATTTTTGAAAATTTCTACTATTTTTCTATACATTGATATATAGATTTCCAGAATAATTATTTCATGCTCTAGGATTAAAAGTTTATTGAATTATTATTGGTGTTTGAGAGGACTTTTCAGCAAAAAATTTCTAAGAACATTTTTATTTCATGTATTTTCTTTAAACTTTCTTGATTTTTCTACGATTTGAAGAATTGTTCAGTATTTTTGAAACCATTCGTATTTTACAGTATGATGAAGTATTGCAGAAATTCCCAGTATTTTAACATAATTTTAGTACTTTTATGATAATAATTGTTCTATACATTTCAAGAATTTCAAACTCTAGAAATTGAATATAATGAAACATTACGTGTTTTACAGGATTTTACACAAAACAGTGTCTTGATATATTTTCACTTATTCAAGTACGTTTTGTATTTCTTTAGTTTTTCTATGATTTCCAGTATCGTTCATTATTTTTATATATTGCTATATGAATTTCTAGAATTCGAAAGATTTCCAATGTTCTATATGTTTGCACGTATTTTCCGAACGTATTTTCTTTCTGCATTTTTAAGCATTTAAAGAATGTTGTAGAATATTTAGTTTTTTTAAAGACATCTCTCTAAATTTCCAGAATGAAATAAAATTGGAGTTTCGAAATTTCTGGAGTATATTTCGATCGATTTTGCAGAAAATAGTTTCTTTATATATTCGAAGGGCCCTCAGAATTTTTTGTATTTTTCACAGAGTTATTACAGTATAAAAATTCCATATTTTATCTTATGGACTTCAATTAACATAAATATTTGAGAATTTAAAGCTCAAGAAATTGAAGTTTTTTGATTCCTTGAATTACACATATTATTTAAAAATCAAGTAACTTAAAACAATAAAATGTAGTATTTTTCGTATTCTTTCTTTTCTTTGAATTTTTGTTTGTATTTATTATTTTTCCATAAAATTTTCTAGCAGGATCTTCAAATCTTACAAATCCTGCTATGGATTTTGCGATCTATAGTTTCAAAGTATTTTTATAACTATCGTGAAAGTTTCAAAAAAAATAAAAAATCTTCAAGATTTTTGACGAAGATTATTACAACTTACGATTTTCCACATAGTTTCATTAAAAATTAATAACATAGAATTGTATATCTCAAAATGAAAAAGTTAAAAATTACGTAGATCTCAGTTTCAGAAGATTTTTCAAAAAGTTCTAAATTGTGCTAAAAACTTGATGGGACAAATAAGAGTAACGTAAAATAGCGGAATTATCGTTACTCTTTACCGAAAAAAGTGACTCGTTCCCGTTATCGTTACTTGTTAATTAACGTAACGCGTTACGTTATCGTTACAGTAAGAAATGTAACCTTTCAAAGTAACGCGTTACTTCCAGACCCTGCCAGTGTTACTTAGAGTTGTCTAAATCGGAGATAAATTTCATGTATGAAATTGATGTAGTTTTGAATCCATGTGTGTATGAAAATAATTACAATCTCGAAAGGCATACAGTTTTCGATTGCATGCGTGGCTTTTTATGGAGCGAATGCGCTGGCCGCGACGTCCACGTCGACGAGATTGACGACGAAATGCAATTGACGAGCGATTACGTTGCACCTTTTCCGTTCTAATTGCGAAGTTCTTGGGCGACATCTGCGACTCGACGAGGATGATGAAAAGTCGTGGGGCAAAATGGGACACATTGCCCAGCGACCTCGGTAGGACTCGAGAAAAAATTTTTTTGATGTAACAGAATTCGCAGAATTTTAGAGTCCATCAGGCACTAATTTTTCAAAATTGTGTGAATTCTTTAAAGAACAAGTATTCTGAAAAATTGAGCAATGAGAGACTTGTTTAGAAATTTGAAAATTATTAAAAAAAGAATATTAAAGTGTTGTGTACTAAATTTCTAATGCAGTTTTGAATTTTAACGTGAAAAATTGCATTAGGATGACAATGTACATAGAAAATGTTTATTATATATTTTGCAATAATAATTACTGCAATCCTTTCTTTATTGCTCAATTGAACGTAATAAAAACAAGAACTTTCCTATATTCTATGCATTAGTAGATTTTCAGCATTTTTTGGTAAATTTATATCAACTTTTTAAATTCCGTTGTAAATTTACAAATTTCTAGTATTTTTGTGAATTGTTCTAGGTATTTCTAGAATCTGATGCTCTAGAACTCATAAGTATGCAATATGATTTAATTTATAAAAAATTCTTCATATCTGTGAAGATGTATCAGAAATCTATAAAGTAGAAAACATGTATAAGTTTAAATTCTAGAGAATCGAATTCTATAAATCTTCAAAGTGAATCACAAAAGTACTAAAAATTTATAAAATTACAAGGAAATCCTTTAAGAATTTTGTAAATACTAAAAAAAATTATAATTATAGATTTTCTGAGAAAACATCTACACACATTTTAAGTATTTTATAGACATCTCGTATTTTCTATATTTTTTGCTATTCAAAAAATTTTGGAGGATTCCCTCGTAATTTTATACATTACTAAGTAACTTTAAAGATTTCTAGAATTTGATGCTCTAGAATACAATTTTATGTAAATTTTATACTATTTTTATAGATTTCTGATAAAACATCTCCACAGGCTCCAAATATTTTATATTAGTACTTTTGTGATATACTTTAAACGTTTATAGAATTCGATCCTCTAGAATTCAGATTCATATATGTTTTCTATTTTATAGATTTCTGAGACAACATCTACATAGATTTGAAGTATTTTTTATTAATTAATTAGCTAATTCAAGGTGTTTATTTAAGTATAAAAAAGTTACATGTTTTTTTATACATAATTTTGCCGAAAAAATAAGGCCTTTGATGAGTGTTTATAATGTGTACGACGGAAAATACATCCACTCGCATACCATGTACACTTTAAAATGTAAATTTTCTCTGACTTTACACCTAGTTGATTCTTATTTTCGAAAAAAAAAAATAATTCATTTTGTTATCTGGCTGCAGGATAAAAACTCATTCCCTCGCGGTCGTGAGAAAAATCTGTTGCCTGTTGTTATGTTTTACTTAGTATTTTTATTAGACGTTTCGTATTTTTTTGTGATTACAAAATTTTTAAAGATTTTCTTGTAATTTTCAGAAATTTCTAGTATGTTTGTGCATTACTTCCCATACTTCTGGAATTAGATGCTCTAGACGAGACTTCAAATTTGAAGAAATTTTCTGGTATTTTTATAAATTTAGAAGAAAACATCAACAAACATAGATTTGAAGTATTTTATAGACTTCTCGTACTTTCGTAATTTTTGGTATTTACACAATTTCGCAGGATTTCATTTAAAACTTACAGATTACTATTGTTTTTGTGAATACTTTCAAGATTTCTAAAGTTCGATGTGCTAGAATTCCAACATTCATGAATTTTCTAGTATTTTTGTAGATATCAGATAAAACATCTACACGGATTTTGAATATTTTACAGACTTCTTGTATTTTCGTATTTTATTGTACTTACAAAATTTCAAAGGATATAGATTCTTAGTTTTTTTGTAAATTACTTGTAAGGTTTCTAGAATTTGATGCTCTAGAATACAAATTCATGTTAATTTTCTATCATTTTTATAGATTTCGGAAAAAAACATCTGCACAGTTTTTCAGTATTTTTTAGACTTCTCCGATTATCGTATTTTTGTAGTGTTTACAAAATTGAAGCATTTCCTTGTAACATTATGGATTTCTAGTATTTTTGCGAATTACTTTAATTATTCCTGGAATTCCATGCTCTAGACTTCAAATTTAGAGAAATTTTCTAGTATTTTTATAGATTTATAAGAAAAAATCGACATACACAGATTCCGAATATTTTACAGACTCCTCATATTTTAGTAATTTTCGGTATTTACAAAATTTCAAAAGATTTCAATTGTAAATTTACATGTTTCTAGTTTAGATTCCACTTTTAGTATTTTTATAGATTTCTATGTAGATACATGAAATTGGAATCCAGGATTCCAAGTTTTTGAGATAATAAGCATTTCCTTAGATATTCATTCTTCATTATTCACTTCATGTAAACAATTTTCCGAATTTTTATTATATTCGTTATTCCAGCCAATCGCTAGTAAAATAAGAATTTTTTTATGAAAAAAAATTCTCCCGAAGCCAAGATTGCTATCATTTTTGAGTTACTGAAATGAAGAATTCTGAATTTTCTTTTTCTCTAAAAACTTGCATAAAACTATGTGTTAAGTCCTTCAGATTCTAATAAGTGCATTTTCTTATAAGTTTCACTTTATTTTATCATCCATTTTTATAATTTCTATAAATCGTTTTATTTCTATAATTTTCATGCACACTTTTGTCAGTATTTTCATTATTTATTACTTATAATCCCTTTTTTTATTTCTCCATAAAATAATCACGAATTCTACCCAAATTTCGCGATAAATTAGAATTCTCAAAACCCCTTCTTGCCTACGCCATTGTTTTATACCAAACCCAAGCTTCTCTCAAAAAATACTCACGTAAACAATAACTTTTCGATATCCAGCAATCCTAGTTGAAAATATTGACGCAAAAACTTGAGTAAAAAATATACATTTTACTACCAAATCATTATACTATATACCCTCGAACATCGCGTACTTTTCCGTGCGAAATCTCCGCCATTTTGTTTTTTGCACGTACCCAACATTCGGAAAACGCCCATTCCCGCTCCTATTTTCCACCCACGGGAATCACCGCAACCCAAAAAATCCCTTGAAAAAAAGTTTCCCACCAATCCCTCCCAAAACCAGCAACAATCAAAGCTCAAAACATACTCAATCTTTTCCACGAAACGTCCAGAACAGTCTAGAAACGTCCGCCATATTGTCGACATGGAATCACCAAGTCCTCATCCCCGATAAAAAACGAGATGCAACGCGAAAAGTTCACATCCCGCGAACGAAAACCAGGTCAAAGCAAAAAAAACCCCCCTCAAAACAAAAAAATCAACAATACATCTAAAAAACTGCAGTGCAGAAAATATCTGCTAAAACTCCATTCTCCGAGAACTGTAAAAAACCGTTGTGAAGCGTATAACGAACACCATGCATTTCTGCGAATCCATTGATTGACACGAAAACAACGAAATAAGATCCAAAATCTGATTAAATCCAAATAGCGAAATTCCAAGATTTCCAACGTCGAGTCGTCAAGCGAACCAAAGCGAACGCGCGTTCTGAAATCAGCGGCTTCGCTCGTTCGACCCGTTCCCTCCCCTCTCCTCCCGGCCCCACTACGCGCAACGGTTTTCCCACCACTCCCCCGCTTTTCGAGGTAGACTCGCTCCCGAGCTCCCCACCATGACGTCGCGCCGAGTCCGCCTGGCCAGCGGATTTCGCGCTCAGTTTGCGCCAGTCGGGCAAGAGGAATGTTGATTGCAAAGTGAGTACGTTCAATCGCGAAAATATCGCGTTCCTCGTTGGAGAAAAATCTCTTCGTTGGAGGAAAAGCAGTCTAGGATTCGACAGAGGAAATAATAAGTGTGCAGTGGATATGCCGGTGGAAGATGGGATGGGACGCGTGTTGTTTTCCGCGTGTGGAGAGTGATGATTGCCCGATTTTACGAGGGCGTCGTTTTCACGGTGTGCGAGTTGTTTTTCAGCGAATAGTGTGAAATCGCGTGTGCGCCTTTACCTGGAATAAAATTGTTTTTCGAGAGGAGTGTTACGTATGTATATACGGCCTGTATATACGTGTGTTCATATGTAAATAAAAGGTGCAAAGGGAGCATCGCGGGCGCGTTTATTGGAGTATCGTGTCTTCACCGATACAGCTCCAATAGCCCCAATGACGAAGGAGGTTAAAAATGGTTAGAGAGACGAGGCATCTGTGGGTTGGAAATCTGCCGGAAAATATCCGCGAGGAACGCATAAGAGAGCACTTTAAACGGTGAGTATTTCGGTTTACGTGCGTTTTTTCATTCTTTTCAGCGCTATGCCAGCGGCGTACAGTGTTGCCGTGTGTATTTACAGTGTTGCCCCCTCCCCCCTTCCCCCCGCCCCGCTTCCCCTTCGAGCGGCTTCCCGCTAAATTCGGAATGGAATATGTACATAATGTTGTGTGCATATTTCGTCATTTTTTTCATGGGAAACGCGAGGGTTCATTTTTATTATTGTTGCTGTTTTTGTTGATGTTGTTTTTTATCAGGATTTGAAGGAATTTTGGTGGTATGGTGGATGTTTGTTGAGAGTTTTACAGTGTTGCCAAGCGAGGTTTTTGATCTTGTTTTTTTTTAAGGATTTTGGAAAAATGGTGGGGAAGGAAATCATTTTGAGGGTTTGAGATGTTTTTTGTGGAATATTGAAAGTAGGGGTGTTTTTGTTATTTTGTTTGTGGGGATTTTGAGAAGTTCTGTGGAATTTGGTGATTTTTGGGTGATGTTTTGATGATTTGGAAGGTTTTTTTTGTTTGTTGGGATTTATGGGAATTTTTAGTAATCGAAGTGTATCTTGGAATAATTATCAAATTAGAAAAATATTAAAATATATAGTTAAAAAAAATTGTTAAATTATAATTAAGTATTGAATGTGTAATTAAAATATATAAATTGCGGGATTATTTATTTGTGTAACCAACAGTTGAGAATCGAATTAATGAGATTGAATTTGAAGAATGATTTTCTATTGGATAATTTATGGAAAAACTTGATCTTGAAAATATTCAAATTTGAGCTGTTTCGTGTATGCTTTGAGAATTTATTAATTTTCTAAATGAAAAAAATTAATTTCGTGAGCATTCGTGGTGGTTTTTTTTATGAAAATTTTGAAATTGGGGTATTTTTTTGTGTATAAGAATTTTGGAAAATTTCGTTGAATTCTGCGATTTTAGAGTGAAAAATATTTCGATGGTTTAGGGTTTTTTTTCCATTATTTAGAGTTTTTGGAATTGTTAGTAATCCAAGTATTGTGGAACAATTAGAAAAAATTAGAAAAATAATAATTTATGTAACTTAAGTAATTATTTATTTGTGAAACCAAAATTTAAAAATGAAATAATTGTGATTAAATTTTAGGAATCATTTTTTATTTAGAAATTTATTGAAAAACTTAATGTTGAAAATGTTCAAATTTGAGAGATTTCATAGATCTTGTATTTTCGATTTTCTAAAGTAAAATAATTAAATTTGCGAGATTTCCTGATTTTTTGAAATTTTGAAAGTTAGAGTGTTTTTTTACTTTCAAAGTTAATATTTTTTTAATAAGGATTTAAACAGTTGTTGAATTTGGTAATTTTTGTGTGAAAAATGTTTGAATGATTCGGAAGGGTTTTTTTTGTTAGAATTTTCGGGAATTATTAGTAATCAAAGTATTAATAAACAATTATCAAGTTGGAAAAATATCAATTCACGTAGCTCGAGTAATTTTTTATTTGTGAAAGTAAAAGTTGAAAATAAGATTCATGGGATTAAATTTCGTGGATCATTTTCTATTTGAAAATTAATTGAAAAACTCAATTTTGAAAACGTTAAAATTGGAGTGATTTCATGTATGCTTCAGTTTTTTTCATTTTTTAAGTAAAAAAAATGCGATTCGGGAGAATTCTTCGTGTTTTTATGAAATTTCTAAAGTGGGTTTTTTTTTTTACTTTTAAAGCTGTTATTTTGTTTTTGAAGATTTTGAAGGGTTTTGTTAAATTGTGCGATTTTTGGGTGAAAAATGTTGAAATTATTTGGAAAGTTTTTTTTTGTTTTTTAGGATTTTAATGAATCGTTTGGTATGTAATCAAAGTATTCTGAAATAATTAGCAAATTAGAAAAATGATAATTTATGTAACTTGGGTAATTATTTATTTGTTAACTGAATAGTTAAAAATGACATTATTGGGATAAAATTTCGGGAATTATTTTCTATTTGATAATTTATTCAATAATCCAATTTTTAAAATATTTAGATTTGAGTTGTTTTATCTATGTTATGTATAACTTATAAGAAATTTTGATTTTCTAAATGAAAAAAAAATCAAGTTCGCAAGAATTCGTGGTGTTTTTATCAAATTTCAGTAGTGGAGGTATTTTTTTACATTCGAAATTTTCAATTTGTTTATGGGGATTCTGAACAGTGTTGTAAAATTGTGTGATTTTTGGTTGAAAAATGTTCCGGTGATATGCAAAGTTTTTTTGTTTTTATGGTTTTAGGGAAATATTGGCATTCAATGTATAATGGAACAACTTTCAAGTTCAATAAATAATAATGAACGTAACTTTAGTAATTATTTAATAATGAAACTATCAAGAATGAATAAAATTAATGCGATTTATTTCCGGAATCATTTTCTGATTGTATAGTTATTGATAGTTATTGAATGGTTCAATTAATAAAAAGACAATATACTATTTTTTCGAATGACTTGGGATTCCCGAGAATTTTCTAATTGTTAGAATAAAAGAAATAAAACCTGCGAGAATTCAAAATGTTTTTATGAATTTTTTAAGGCGTGGCTGTTGTTGCATTTATGAATTTTCCAAAGAATGGTTTTTTTTAATCGAAAAAAAATATTATCATATTAAGTTTTTGTGTTTGTAAGAATTCGAAATGTGTAAATTTTCGCAATTTTTTCAAAGAGACTCGAATGCTGAGTATGCAGAAAATGTTTTTATGATTTGGAAGGTAATTTTTTTATGACTATAAGAATTGTTGGTGATTAATTATTGTACATTCACGCTTGAAAAAAAATTTTCAAATCAGAAAAATATTAATTTGCTATACTTCAGTCAGAAATGAAATTGGTGTGATTGTATTTCAATGATCGTCTATTTAGTGATTCATTGAATGATTTATGTTGGGAATATTTGAATTTGAGTGATTTGTACATTTTAAGACAATTCTCTAATTTCCCGAAAGAAAAAATTGAAATTCTGGTAGTTCGGGACGTTTTTTTGAATTTTGAAAAATACGTTTATTTTTTCAATGTTCATAACAAGTAATTATTGGAAATCGAATTGTCATGAAAAAAGCTATTAAATCAGAACAATGTTTTTTACAATTATCTGTAATTAAGTTTGAATGGCATGGAAAAATTTTCATATCATTAAAATATTGAATAACGAAATGCAAGGGAATATTTATTTATAGAACCAACAGTAAATAATGAAAGAATGGAATTGAATTTGTAAATTATTCACTGAATGATTTTCTGTTGGTTCTTAGAATCATGGATTTTGTTCAAGTTCAGAATAAAAAAAGTACTGAAGTTCAATTTTATTCATGTGTATAGTGTATAAAAAAATACCCTGATCCAAGGTTTCTTTTTCCAATTGTGCCCTTTTGTCGCTGGCTGATTTCCCAGAGCTCATCCTCTTCCACGCGATTCCCAGGGGAAAAGTTTGTGATTTATCGCGAGAGTCTCCGGGGCCCATTGTTTGCCTATCCCACTGGCCCACGATTTTCTGGCTTTCTATGACCTTTGGGCCTGCCAATCCTCATCCACCATGTGCGAAGCAGAGAAAAGTCGCTCGAAACTTTTTTTACTGTTATACATATCACATCGAGAGAAAAAACCCTGGATTAAATATAAAAAAAATAAAATAATAGTCTGAAGTTTGTGACTATTTTAAATTTTGATACTATGTATCATCAATTTATTTGAGTGAATTTCAGAATCTGAGAGACTGAATTATTATTCCTGTAATGGGGAATTTTAGAAATTTGAGTTCCACAAATTTCAATTCTAGAATTTACGATTCTTCCATATGGAATTTCAAAAATTATATTTAATTATTATTCAATATCGCTAGATTATGTTTACAAATATTGCATCAATCATAAATTTTTGATGATGTTTAAAATAATTCATCGATACTTTTTCTTATTTTTGTCTAATAAAAAACGCAATTTTTTATTCTTTTTCGCACTCATGAAAAATATCGGTATTTTTTAGTTATAAAACAGTAAGAAATTATAATTTTATTCAGATTTTATCATAACTATGACACATTTCCTGAAAATTCATTTATGACGAAAATACAGCTACTTCCACAAATAAAAAAATGTCAACGTTATTTACGTGACGTTATTTAGTTACGTGAAGCGTATCGATCAAAGAATCGAAACCCGAGAAACGCGTGCATTTATCGTCGCAAAACGCCCCCGAAAATGCGGTTTCCCAAGGGCAAAAGTTTTTCTTCCACTTTGACAGCAAAATAATGACCCATGAAAAAAAGGAACATTTTCAAGGAATTTCTAAAAAAAAACGTATGTAGTCATTTTTGACCTATAGTGTCTCAAAGTCGTTATTAGAGATTTAGGAATTCGATGTATGCCCATAGAAATTAGGATTTTGACACCTTTTTGCCTGAAAAAGATGATTTAAATTTTTGTCTCATTTTTTTGGTTTCCTGGTGTTTGGAAATGTTAATGATTGATTTTTGAATTCTGAAAATGATGAATATGCATTTTTCATAATGGTTGAGTTTTTTTCTATTTTATTGAATGAGAGAATTTGAAAGGTTTTGAGAATTTCAATCATAGTTTGGATGATTTTTGTGATGGATACTAATCTTTTTTTTTTTTTTTTCAGGTTTCTCAATGGTTTTTAATGATTGACGTTGGTTTTGTTGCTTTTGGCTTATCCATATTTATTGATTTCGTCTGGAATGGAAAATGTTGGGTCATCGAAATATTTTAATCGTTTTGAAAACTATGATTTTTAAGAATTTAAAACTTGCGATTGAAGGAATTCTTAAAAAACAAGAATTTCTCAGTTTGAACGTCGTTTCTCTTATTTTTACATATTTTTTTTTTTTTTTTCTCTGAACCTAAACATGGAGTTGGAAATTCTCTCGTATTGATAAAAATGTAAATTTTTATTTCGTAAAATTTTCATAATTTTTGTTGACTTCGAAAATAATGTATTTGTTGAATGACTCGTTTATCCATTTTTTTTCATGGCTAAAACTTGTGAAATTCACATCATTTTTAGGAAATTTTGCCAGTTGTAGAGTTTTTATTTGTTCTAAGGTCTTATGATTTTCAAGAATCTCGAAATTTCGAGTAAAAGAATTTTCCAAAGGTAAGGAATTTATTATCAATCGTTTATATTTTATAAAAATACAGTCAAAAGTTAAAATATTATAGAGGTTATAACAAATATTACCTTTGCTACATTGTTGTATTCCCATGTTTTCATTATTTTTTTTAGATATATAATAAAAACTAGTATGTTCAAAAACCTTCTAAATTCATAGAAGTCAGCATTTCTGGTTTCCTGAAATTATCAATTTTTATAAAATTCATAAAATACTCCATCTGAAAATTCATTCAATTATGCATTGAATTTTCATCATGCCCTCGTTATTGACTATCCTGAAATTTTAGTAACTTTTCAAAAATTTCAAAGAATCATGAGTCGTAGAATTTTTTAAATTCATTTCTAAAATTCCATATATGTAATAACTAGAATTTTTTGTCGTCTTAGTTTAAAGTACATCGCAGTTCATAATTTGTTTTTATATACACATTCCGCTTTTTTTATAAAAATCGTGTAAAACACGGATTAAAAAATTTTTTGTAAACTATAAATAGTTTTTAACCATGCAAACATTCATATACATGAGTAAATATTAGAAATAAATCACAGAACAACAAACTACCAGGTGTATCTTAATAAATTGTAATATTTAATGATGAACTGACTATGTGGAAATTATTTATTATACATATGTTTATATGTTTATTGCATGTTGAATGTTATTATGATTGAATTGTTGTGTATATACTCTTATAAATAATAAAATGTTAACATAATAATGACCATTTCTTAAAAGTTATCAAGAGTATTGAAAAATCAAGAATAATTTAAGAAGAAGAATAAAAAGGTAAAGGTTGGAGAAAATAAAACATTGAAAATACTTCCACCTCGTTTATTTTAAATTGTGATTCTGAATCTTCTTGATCTATTTACGAACGATTCAGCATCAAATGCATTTTATTTCATGGCAAAACCTAATGAATGATATATTGCATAAGATAAAATCAATGAAACACGTGGAAAGTTGCGATCATTTATTATACAGTATTCACAACTGACGTGAGCAATATTATTACTGGAAAAGGAGAAAAAAAGTTGCTTTACTTCTTTAGTCTGAATTTAAGATTTTTAGGTATGTATCTATAGATATTTTAAAAGTAAAAATGTAATATTTTTGGTGTATGTACACATGCGGAATTGAAATTTTGCGAATCATAAGAAGAATTCTGAAGCTCAAAATTTTTTTTAAAAAGTGCACCAGTTTGGGATAGTTTAGTAATTTTGTTATTATTGTATTTGAAATTTTGAAGATTTGGGTGGGGTTTCAGTTAAATAAGTAAATTGGGTAGTAAGTTGGAATTTTGTTAATTCCTTATTATGAATGATTTGTTATTATACTGATTTGCTCAGGCCGAAAGATACATAAAAATTTGAGTGACTCGAAAAGTATTTAAACTTTGAAATGATTTTTGAATTTGAAGCTCACATTGATTTCTTACGCCATTCCAGTTTAACGCATATTTGATCTTGATGCACGTGAAGTTGGTTCATGTAACTTCAGTCAAATGTCTGGTATATTTGTCGCAAATACTGCAGAATCCGAAGAAATCAGTATGTAACATACGCGCATATTTGTATTGAACTTGCTGTTTTTTCAGTGCCGAATTAGTGGAACACCACTGAATTTCAGTGATATCTCACTGTTTTGTATTTACAGGACGAATTCAGCAGGCCATTAGCGATAACTTCAGTCTATTTCTTATTCTATATTCGGCCAATTTCATTCCTTTTCGTGATTATCAAGTGCCTTAAATAAATATTTACATCATTTGCATTTTGTCCCTTTCGCGTCTTGTACAGTCTTTGTTGATTTGGCAACACCGCCGAGCGGTAAAAAACGAGCCAAAAAAACAGCCCCGAGGAGCCAAAGGCCTTCTCTCTTCCAGGCCATTCGTTATTTAGCGTCGAATCCTGGGCTATATTCTTTTTTTTTTCTTTCTTTCTTTCTCTCCCCACTATAACGCCGTTCTTCTTTTTTTCCCCTCGTGTCCCCCCTCCCCCGTGCCATGGTGGTACCAGCCCGAAAAGAGAAAGAAGGAAAATCGTGGCCCGGGACTCGTCGCGCATTCGTAAGCGATATAAAAAGTCACGGATGTTTTCGGCGCTCTCGCGCCCTGCACACGCATATGGGAATAAGGCCTTGTCCCGTCCTGCATACGTATATACCAGTCGGGGCGTTTTCGTTGGGTCTTTTTTTTTCCTTTTCCTCTTCTTCCTTTTTATTGCCCGGGGTATAATAATAACTGAGGACAGCCATTTTGAGCTCCCCGCGGGCAGCAACCGAGTTATTGTTGGGCAGTGACGCTCAATTCGCGGATACTCTGGACCATGTTTTTCGATGGCTCTGGGAAAGTTTGAAATTTTTGAAAATATGGAAAAAAAAACTGGAGAGATTGTTTTCATTGGATTTGATGGGTTTATTGTCGAGTGTTTATTTATGTTTGAGGAATTTGGTATGAAATTATTGACTGTTTTTTACTTTTATCTAGGATGAAAGTGTCAGATTGGTTTTTTGTTTATTTTTTGAACGTTTGGAACTTGAGGTACATGTTTTTTGAATGTTATGTAGCAGCGAATCTTAGATTCGGATACTTTGGTTGTTGAAAACAAATTAAGGAGGGGTTATTTATTTGGAGAAATTCTATTTCTTTTGGTGAAAATATGATATATGTTCAAATGTCCAGGATTTCACGTTTTTCATATTCGTATTCTATGTTTTAGAGCTCGATTTTTGGGATTTTTTAATCACTGAAGTTTACATTTTTGAAATCATTATATTATTATAATCACTATCATGGTATTATAAATTTTTTTCTAGTTTTTTTAGAATTCAGTACCCTGAGAATCAAGTTGTGAAAATTTTTATAATTCTTAGGATTTTTGAGGAAATAGTGCACATGCGAATTTCACTTATTTCATAGATTTTCAGAATTTTCATAATTAATGAATTACAATTTTTAGTGTTTCTCAAAGATCGCTATGAAGATTTCTAGATTTTTATGCTATAGTACTTACATAAAATTTCGGCGATTTTGAGTATTTTTTATATAGATTCCTACAATGTACCTTTCTCTTTTTTCTTATTTTTCAAGGATTGAAAAAATTTAAAGAATTTTCTAGAACATTTTTCGATGGATTTCTGAAATTGTATTATCTAGGATTTAAAGTTTTATCAAATTTTGATAAGAATTGTATATCTTGATAGTATTTGGGTTAGATAGATTCCTAATATTTCTTATATTTTTTTGTATATCAAAATTTTGGAGATTCCTATATTATTTTTGTGAATCGCTTTAAAGATAATATCTAGAATTCGATGCTATAATAACGGAAATTCCAATGATGTTTCGAGCATTCTAAATGATGTATCAGGAAAGAGTATATTTATACAGATTTTCAGTTATTTTTATTTGTTTTATTGCACTTACTTTCGAATTTTTTAGTATTATTTTAATAATTCAAAAAATTTCTCGTATATTATGGATTTTTAAAATTATATGCTCCAGGATTCAAAGTTTTTCAAGTTGTTATTATATTTGTAAATTCTTATTTTGCTTTACTATTCTGTAAACGAAATAATTATTCGAATTTTTATTTCCTACATTATTCGAGACAGGCATTTATGATTTCAGTTCTGCATAGAAAAAATTCGCCTGGAACCTATTGTTGTTATTTTTTAACTGGTAAAATGAATAATTCTGAATTTCGTTGAGCTTACATGAAACCATTCGTTTCATTTACTACACTTAGATTGGTTTTTTTTTTTTTTTTCGTAATTTTCACTAATTTTGATTATTTATCTTTATCGTTATTTTCGACAATTTTGTCTTTTATCACTTGTTTACATATTGTTCTAATTGTCATCATCGCTGAACGAAAATAATACATATGCATGAGAGGCGAGATCGACGGAGAAATCACAAAGATAATTGATGATTGATTGTTAATACTCTATAATTATTAATAAGTCTATTGATCATGCATAGTATATCAATTATTCATTTGTATACTCATGAAGTTTCGTATCCGTTTATCATTCTTATATGTGATCTCTAAAATCCATTATTATGCATTATCACCGATCGCTGATTTTTTTATAAAGAGTACGTCAAAATATCGAATTTTTAATAATCCAATATTACTGATGATTCATGTGAAATAATGTATAAAAATGAAAAGTAATAGTATCTGTCAACGTGGTTGACAAAACACTGAAATTTTAGTAACGAAATGACAAAAAATAGATAAATTTCAAAAGGTAAAAATACAGAATCCACGAACCAAGTATGAAATTTTTTTTATAGCACGCCAACTCTCGATTCCCTCACAAAAGCGTCATATCCCATACTCGCCCGTGGGAAAAATCGCGACATTGACTCTTTTTCCGCATTTGCCTCGAGCTACGAAAACTTGGGAATCGAACTCATCGAGATCATATCGTTTTTTTCCCGCGGTCGTCGAGTACGAAGTAGAAAAAAAAATGTATACCCAATAGACATTGCCGACGAAAAAAAAAAGAAGAAAAAAAACATGTTGATTCATTGCGAAGCGTTGCACAACGCGCTCTTCGAGAGTACGACGTTACATTTTTCATATAGCGTGCATATAACGATCCGCGATGTATCCTGAGCGGTGTATGTCCGAACGAACCGGCGACTATGTTACGTAAAAATGCGAAATAACGCTAGAAATCCGTTGGCGCGAGTCATTGAAAAGTTGGATGGGAAAACAAACAATGACACGGTTAAAAATTCGTATAAGTGTTGCAAAGGGAATTCGGGGAATGTAATTTTTTGATTTTTTAGAGCGAATCTTCGCTCTACAGAGAGTTGAAATACTGTCGATCGAATAGGGAGTGGACATTCACACTCATAGAGTGAAGATTTATCTCAAAAGAGAGTGAATCGTCAGTTTTGAACAAGTTACACTTGACTCTTTAATTATAGTTGGATTTATCTTTGAGGAATGAGTTGATTTTCATTCTAAAAAGAGTGAAATTCAAATACTTTTGAGTGACTGTTGACTCTAAAAAAATGAAAAACGCCCTAAGATTGAGTGACAATATTTTTACTCGAGGCAGAGTGTAAATTCACTCCAAAACATTGAGAGAGAACTCTGCATCAAGTCGAAACACTGCTACTCGTACAGGGAGTGGACATTCACTCTTTTGGAGCGGATATTCACTCTTGAATTCTAGTGAGATTCTTCTTTTATTATCAGTTGATTTTGACTCTAAAAAAGTGAAAAATCACACCAAGTTTGACGGGAAGTAATTTGACATATCGAATGGAAATTCTCTCTGGAGAAAGAGTTTATTTTCACTCCTTACGAGTGACTTTTAAAAAAACATGAAAAAATCACATCAAGTTTGAGTGGGAGTAATTTGACTCGATGTCGAGTAAAAATTCACCCTAAGAAATGAAGAGAGTGCTTGGATTGGACAAAATTTTTTCATTCGTTATTTAAATTTCTTTTTATATTTGATGAAAATATGTTTGAGCTTGAAGCCCTAAAACTCCTCGTAATAAAACAATATAAGATGAGGTTTATAAAATTTACGAAAAATTCGATGTGTAAATTTTCCGGAGTTTTGAAAAATTCAGTACTAAATTACTTGATGTTTCGTTTAAAGACTACAAAATAATAAGAATTCGATATATTGCTTAAAAATTGATTAATTTCGGTTCTATTTTTGAAATTTAACATCGAAACACGAGCATTTAAGACTTCAAAGTAAAGAATAAATAAGAATCTTACATTTTATGTATTATTTTTTAATTTTTTGTTATATTTTCAAAGATCGGAATCGATACACTGAAAATTTTGATCAACGATTGTAAAACCAATTGAAATTTCATTTTATACGGTTGAATTTTTTATTGTATTTTTCGGCTTTTAGAATCGAACTTACATCAGTGATTGAGTTGAAAATTGTTGTACAATCATAATCTTGTGAATTAGATTTTGAATTTTTTCGTTCTTTTACTGAAATTACGGAACAAATTTACTGTAAGTTCAGTTCAGAAATGCTAAATTATGGTAAAATTTCAATCTTGTTCATTATTTATCCATTATTAGTTCCATTTTTCTAAATTTGAAATCGAAACACTAGAAGCTTGGTCACAGAAGAACAGAATTAATCTACAATGTCTAAATTCGTTCATTATTTTTCAATTTTTTTATCCATACTTCTGAATTTCAAACTGGCTACACATAACGGTTTTTTTATGAGTTATAAAATGAAGAAGTAAATGTCAAAATAAGATTGAGGATTGCTAAAGAAAAATTTTAAAAATTCTGGATTATCTTCAAATTTTTCTCTGTTTTTGTTCTTTTTACGGATTACGATTCCAAGTAATAAGAAGCTGAGTCTCTAAAGTACAGAATATCTACAAGTTACAAAGTTTGTAGATAAATTCGGAATTATTTGGTATGTCCTTAGAGTTTAGAATTGTTGCGTACAGTGTTAAAAAATTTTGTATTGATAATAATAAATTTGTCTTGCAAGTTTTTTACATAAACGAATGTTTATGTAAAAATAAACATGGTTTGCTAAATTTAGTAAACATTTCATGCATATTTTGTTCAAACTTGAAAAAAATAATTTGATAATTTTTTCAGGATATCTCACTATTATCTTTCGAAAATTGCGAAATGACTTGAGAAAAATTTTTCGCCCCAGGGGGGATTTGAATGTATGAAGTATTTTTCTACGTATAGATACCTATATAAGGCCTACACGTTTTGACAACTGAGCT
The DNA here is from genome assembly GCA_028476575.1 of Platygaster robiniae. NCBI lineage: Eukaryota > Metazoa > Arthropoda > Insecta > Hymenoptera > Platygastridae > Platygaster > Platygaster robiniae. The sequence continues at coordinate 32,248,813 of CM052023.1, forward strand.
AATGTCACATGTGAAAAATGAATTTTCTTTTTAGATCATTATGCAGTCAAAGGTTTAATGCACTAGTTTAAAAATGTAAATAAGCACTATAGGAATTTTCAAAAGTGTTAAGTTATTTTCATGTACATGTTGAATATCAACAGTGTAATAAATAGTTTACAATTTAAAAAAAAAACTTGGTTGTATGAAAGCATATTAAAATTAATGACGTTTGCATATGATACATGTTTAATGCATTTGTTTAGAATTTTAAATAAACTCTTTACACATTCTCAGAAGCGTCTAGTTTTTTTTAATAGACATGTTTATTAATCACGGTTTCATTTGTTTCTGATATCCACACTAGGTTCCGCATACTCTTGAAATAATTACCGCAAAAAATTTACCAAACTAAGGGCACCAAACAACCACCCCTTTTTTCCCTTACACTATATTTTTGCATATATAAATATCTTACAGGCCCCCACATACTCTGTCCTTTTTCCTCGTACTTGGTCTCTTGTTTATTTGTTTTTTCCGCTCCCTACGCGTCACCGCGCGTACACCAACCCGTAACATAACAATTTCGCGCTCTAAAAAAAGCCCCCGGCCTGGTACTACATACATACATACAGATGTGTATATATATATATATATATATATATATATATATATATATATATATATATATATATATATATATATATATGTATATATATAAACATATATATATGCATACATACATACGTACACGCGGCCACGATTTTCTCGCAAAACCGAATGTAAATTTAACACGTAGTGCCCTACATACGCTACTCTCTCGCCACGACAAAGGCACGAGACGAGTAGAGCGGCAACGGCATGATATAGATATATACGTACCTACATATACTCCATACTCGCCCCCCGAGATGGAAATACGTGTGACTGGGCAAAGCGTTCGAGGGTTTTGGTAGCGAAAGGGGGTGAAAATGCCAAAGGGGGTCGTGGCGCTCGCGGGCTTAAGAGTGATCGGCAGCCTCGGTACGAGCGCGAGGGGGTGGGGGCGAGAAGGGGCTGGGATTGCGTCCCGTGGGGGTGTAAGGGCGGGGGCGGGGGCGGGTGAAACGAGCGCTCGGCGGGCGGACGATGGATATAGGGGGTCGTGGGTGCCGGCGGGGGTGGTGGCGGTGAAATGGCCGACCGCGTGCGATCAATATACCAAAAACGCCAGGCAACGCGCGGCACACTCGTGCACACCACCACCGCCGCCGCCCCCGTGCGTAAAACGCGTGCCGCCCCGCGGGTTTCCCCGAAAAACATGCATTCGGGTGTGCTCATTTCCTTTTTTTTTTTTCTTCTTCTTCTTCTTCTTCCTTCCCCTTCCTCTCTTCTCTCTCTCTCTCTCTCTCTCTCTCTCTCTCTCCCGTGGATCCCCCTAGTCGTGGGAGAGATGGAGGGGGGGTGGGGTTGTTCCGGGACGTCGTCCGGGGTCTCGAGGGAAAGTATATACGAGAACGAAATGTAGTAAGAGGGATGGTGGAAACGATGAGAATTATTATTGTGGTAATGAGATGAATGGGTGGTTGAAGGGGGGAGGGGGGAGTATTGATTTTGGGATTTTTTTTTTCGAAATGTATTAAAAATTTTGTATCACTGTGTTGATTTAACGAATCACCTCAATCAAATTGAGAAATCAGTCTCGTGTGAGTGAAAACAGTGAGATTAATTTATCCTCAGTTTTTTTTTACACTTACGTGTATTACAACTACATACACTGAAAAAAAGGATTAGTTGAATCAAATATAATATTATAGCTATGGATAAATCGCAAACTTGGATGAAATTGTTGTTGAGTTGAATCAAACTAACGATTAATTCATATAAACTATCTAATAAAGTTCAAAAAAATTTGTGTATATTAACAGTTACTATATGCGTATTTGCTATGAGTATCAACGAAGTAACCGCCATCAAGTAAATACCATGTTTGTATGAACTCTTCGGAAAAGTATGGACAAAACTTGATATATTAATAGTTACCATGATGCTATTTGCAAGCGAATTACAAGTAACTTGACTCAAGTTAAAAGTTGGTTGTTGGAAACTAAGATTGGCCTAGGTTTTTTACTAAAAAAAAAAAAAGAATTGACGTGTGTGTTGTGTGGCATTGAATTTAAAAAATGTATAGAGAAATTTATAAAAATACTAGAAAATATTTCTAATTGTATGAATACTATTTAAAAAAAAAAAAAAAACTAGTTATCTTTGATGAATGACACTGTTTTCTGAAGAATGTATTCAAATACTTAAAATCTCTAAAAATTTTAATATGACAGCATCGAGTTCTAGAAGTCTATAAAGCAATCCAAATGAATAATAGACATTTTCAAAAATACTAGAATATACAACAAAACTTCGTAAGTGACAAAAAATAAGAACATTCTAGATATCTGTGAAATACTCGAAATATGTGTAGAAATAATTTTCTCAAAAATGTATAAAATACCAAAACACTTTGTAACTTTGATTCCTAGAGAATCAAATTTTATGAATGTATAGATCAATCCATGGCAATACTAGTTATCTTTAAAAATACCAGAAAATGCTACAAAATTTTACGAATACCAAAAAATATAATATTAAAAACTTACTAATACTCAAAATCTATTCCTACATAAATTTTTCAAAATATTCATGAAATTTCAAGGTTTAGAGCATTGAATTCAAAAAATGTATACAAATATCCAAAAAAAAAAACCATAAAATGATTAATATTGTACGAAAACTGAAAAAATACAGAAAATACTAGAAATCTGTATCAAAGATATTTTTTGAAAAATCTATTGTATTACTAAAAATGTTTGAAAACCTTTATTTCAAAGCATCAAGTTCTAGAAATTTATAGATCAATCCACGAAAATGCTAGAAATCTATGAGAATACTAGAATACTTCGAAATTTCATAAATAATGAAAAATACGATAAATACTTAAAAATGTAATAATGATTTTAAACTATATCAATATAATTTTCCAAAAATTTACAAAATTTCGAAATTGAAGGCATAGAACTCTGAAAATATACACAAAACTTGATAAAAATAATACGAAACATTGTAAATCGTATGAATAATAAAAACTAACAATACATGAAAAATACAAGAAAAACTAGAAATCTGTAATAAAAGATACTGTTTTCTGGAAAATTCATTAAAATACTTAAAACTAACGATAAATTCATATAAACTATCTAATAAAGTTCAAGCAAATTTCTGTATATTAACAGTTACTATACTATGCGTATTTGCTATGAGTATCAACGAAGTAATCGCCAACAAATGAATACCATGTTTATATGAACTCTTTGAAAAAGTATAGACAAAACTTGATATACTAACAGTTACCATATTGCTATTTGCAAGCGAATTACAAGTAACTTGACTCAAGTTCAAAGCTGTTTGTTAAAAAATAAGATCGACCTAGGTTTTTTACTAAAAAAAAAAAAAAAAAAAACTGACGTGTGTGTTGTGCATACATAACCCTAAGTGAATGAATTGGTTGAAAGAATTAAAATATTTGAAATTTTAAATTCGAAGAAACTGCATTCTAGAAATCCGAAAAATTATCTATATTTAAGAGAATAAGTAAATCCTGCAAAAACTTAGAAATACTGAAAAAACATGAAAAACACTAAAATACCCAAATTTATAAAACATGACGAACTAGAGCGTCGATATCTAGATAATTTTTACTGCTATTTGATAAGAATATGAAAAAAAATTTCATACCTAACAATTAATGAAATTTTGAATGATTGGACGGAAAATTACAAAATTCTGAAAATTTATATTTGTTTATTTTATGATAGGAAATTCTACACTAACAAATTTTTGAATTATACATGTATTTTGAAATTTCCGATTCTCCAATGCAGTTTTTCGATTCTTATATCTAAAATCTAGAATCATGAATTCGTTAACATATTTTCATTAAACTCGGAATCCAGAGTACATCGAAATTTAGAAAATTGCAATGTGAAGTTAGAAATTGAAAAATCTTTTTTTTCCAAGTGTGTACTTTACATAATGAAATATTGTTTTATTCTATTAATATCGACGGCAAAATCCTTCCGAACTTTTTGATAAATCAATAATATACTCGAGAATCTAATTTTATCAATTTCGCCGAACTATCGTATTTATCATGTTTATTAGTATTCCATAACCAACAGTTTTTTGCAGGTAACACAAACACACAATTGAGATTCGTCGATTTTTTTTTTCGAGTTGCGTAATCCACGATACTCGCGAGATATCGCAAATCGCGCATTGTTTCGCTGACAACGAATTCGGGCGAAAAGCGAATTCGTCAATGATGTCGTCGTCGGACTAAAAAAATCGAAAAAAAAAAAAAAAAAGAAATGATCTCGCACAGTAACTGACTCCATTAGTTACGCAAGACACCGCACTTACCGCGAAATCTTATCTCGCCTTATCTCGGAGTCTCTGGAAATTCGTGATATACGTGACTTGAGCCCCCCAAAGTCCACTTGCATCTTTCGGCAAGAATTTCGGCCAAAGGTCGCGTTTGCAGAGCACACATGCGAAATCTGCGAATTTTTTTTTTTTATCCCCGGGCAGAGATCAAAACTTGGGTGAAAGAAGTGAATCTCATTACACGAGATGCACGAGTTTTTTATTATTTTTTAAAATTTTGAATTGTTATTCGAAAATTTGCTGTTTGAATTTTTCTTCACCTTGAGTAAATAAATATGAAATAATTTATGAAATGAATCAATAGCATTTATTTCAAAGTATCCTTTGGATCTGTCCACATATTACGTCATCAATTTTTTACCCATTTTCAAACCCCCCCCCCCCCTAGTGTTAACGTAATCACGTAACATACAATTTTCATCGTATGCTCGATAAGCATCATTGCATTCATTTACCGAAAAGAACACTCTGAATGCTTATTTTCTATTTGTACGAAAACGAGATTCCCTCAGGGATTTCCAATGCTGGTATTGCACTAACAATAAGCACCGAGAAATATCACTTTTTAATTATACGCGTGATTATAAAAACCCACCGAAAAGAACATTAATTTTCTCGTTTTCGATTTTTACAAATCGGAAATAAGTATTCAAAATGTTCTTTTAGGTAGATTAGTATAATCACGCGTATCAGTAGTTTAAATGTAATATTTCTCGCTGCTTAGTGCAATATTAGGATCGGAAATCCCTGAGGAAGTCTCGTTTTCGTACAAATCGAAAATAAACATTCAGAATGTTCTTTTCGGTAAATGAATGTAATGACGCTTATCGGACATATCAGTTTAATCAATAAAAGCATTGGGATAGCGTTTTATATACGAGTCATGAATCGAAATTGTTATAATATACAACAATATCATGTGATAGGTGATCTCACTATGCAAATTTCGTAAAAAAGTTACTTAATTTTTTGTTTCGGAATACAACTTTCCGAAATATTACCATTGGCCCGAAATTCGAAATCTGGGAGGCGAATCGTCGCATCTTATGGGGCAAACCGCCATACCCTACATTGCCATTAATTGTGACTCTCTCATCTTACACTTATTTAAACAAAACGTAGGCGTTTCTATAATCTAATGATATTTCTTTATTTTTATTACATATCTCGCACAAGGTCGGCTATGGAATGGCTATGATAGTTTCATAACCGAGCATAGCCATATGATAGCCAGTTTTCAAAACTATCATAAAATCGTTATTCTGTTTAGGTTCTCTAGAATATGTGCAAAGTTTCTCAAAAAAATATGAAATTGATATAAAATAGGGAAAACTCACAAGTAAAGGAAAAAATCAAGTATAATCGTAACTTTGAAAAATTCAAAATCGTTTTTTTACTTTATTTATGCATTTTTCTCGTATTTTCCAGCCAATTTCATACTTCCTGAAATAACGATTTTCGAAAATATTGAAAACTAAAAAAACCTCCTCTAAGAGCGATGACGTAATATGTGGACAGCCCCTTTTACGAGTGGGAAAAAAATCTCATTACGTGTTATATTATGCGAACGCCCACGGAAAAAGGGTGATGATGAAGAAAAAAAAAAAATGCAACAGGAAATGTTGAAAAATGCGCGTAGCATACAATTTTACAGGGCGACCTTCGAGGTTGTTATTCCCTGTAAATAAATCATCAGAGCGAAGCCGAATCGTGTTTCCCAGCGTGCAAAGTTGGTGCTAAAACGAGTGACTGGGGGGGGGGGGGGGTTAAGGCAATGGCGGTATTGGAAGGGCGAGGGGGGGGGGGCAAAGCGTACCGAGGGTCGAAGGGTGGCCATTAGAGACGTCGGCGATGTTACCTTTGCAAAGTGTAAGATTAATTGCGCCCCGTTCTCTGACATGACAAGAACGAGGCTCGCGAAGAGGCGTTGCCCGGTGCATACATACACGCGTTATTGCGAAATGTTCCGAGGCGACTTTCGAACGTTGTTGATTGCGAATGTCGTAGGTTTTTTTTTTCTTTTTTAAACTGTAAGGGCTTTTTTAGGCCTGGTGTAGAGTTTGAGAAGAAATAGAGTGATTTTTTTTTTTAATACTGTGGGGAATTTATTGTTCGAATTACAGTTGTACGGAGAAATTGTTGTTTTACACTGTTGAAAATATCATAGATTTTAATGAAGTTTGGTTTATAAAAATAGTATTGGAAATCATGAACGTGCGTATGAAATCGTGATTAATAAACATGTTTATAAAAAATAAAAAAAAATAGACGATTCTGAAAATATGTAAAAAGTTTGTTGGAAATTCTAAAGAAGTGCACGAAATCTGTATCATACATGAACGTCATTATTTTAATAAACTTTCATACATTAAAGTTGTGTTGAAAATTATAAAACAATTGTAGAACCGTTAATAATGAACATGTATATTAAAATAACCTAACACTTATGGAAATCCCTATAGTGTTTGTTAAAAGTTTTAAACTAGGGCATTGAAACTTTGAATGCATATGATATAAAAAGAAAATAAATTGTTTACATGTGGCATTAGCTCAGTTGTCAAAACGTATAGGACTTATAGATAGGTATCATCTATAGGTTGAAAGGTACTAGGTTCGAATCCTCCATGAGGCAAGAAATTTTTCTCAAGTAATTCGGCAATTTTTTATAAAGTATAGGTTAGGTATCCCGAAAAAAATTGTCAAATGGATATTTTCCTCTGAAAGTTCGAACAAAATATGCATGGAATGTTTAATAAATTTCACTAACCAGTACATGGATTTCAATATAATTCACTGAAAAAAAGGATTGGTTAAATCAAATATAATATTATAGCTACGAATAAATCACAAACTTGGATGAAATTGTTGTTTAGTTGAATCAAACTAACGATTAATTCATATAAACTCTCTAATAAAGTTCAAGCAAACTTGTGTATATTAACAGTTACTATATGCGCATTTGTTATGAGTATCAACGAAGTAACCGCCATCAAGTAAATACCATGTTTGTATGAACTCTTCGGAAAAGTATGGACAAAACTTGATATATTAATAGTTACCATATTGCTATTTGCAAGAAAATTTCAAGTAACTTGGCTCAAGTTCAAAGTTGGCTGTTGGAAACTAAAATTGACCTAGGTTTTTTTACTAAAAAAAAAAAAAGAACTGATGTGTGTGTTGAGTGTACGGAACCCTAAGGTGAATGTTTCTTTTTTTTTTCTATTTCTCGGAATTCGTTCCTAATTCTGTCAAGAATATAAATTTTTTCGGTCTTATCCGAGGCGCGTGAGTACCCGCTGATCATCCACCCACGTACAGGCGATAGTTACCGCTGCTTGACTCAAGGAACTCGATGGTCGATCTCAAATGCAACAGCTTCATTGGACCCATCGACATTTATTTTGCTCATATAAAAATTTGAGTTACTCGAAAAGTAATGAAACTTTTATCCCATAACATTGAAGATGCTGGAAAGGCCACACCCCACGAGGGGAGGCTTCATTATTTTGTTGAACAGTGAAAATTTATTTATCAACTGGCACTCGCAAGCTTGTCTGAGCTTGTCGATATTGTCGAAAATTTTCCACAACATTCGTCAAGTATCGGTATATTTACCGTGAGCATATGAAACAGTTGTAAATGAGCAACATTAGTCAAGTATCAGTATATTAACTATTACTATATAGAACAGTTGCATCAAACATAGACAGCTTATTTGCTATTATTTTTGAATTTGAAGCTAACATTGATTTCTTACGCCATTCAAGTTCAACACATATTTGATCTTAATGCACGTGAAGTTGGTTCAAGTAACTTCAGTCAAGTATATGGTATATTTGTCGCAAATACTGCAGAATCCAAAGAAATTAGTATGAATCATGCGCTATCTTTATAACAAAGATGTATATTAATAGCTGTTCAATATTTGAGAAAACGACGCAACTATGCGCGTACATTCGTATTGAACTTATCATCTTTTCAGCGTAGAAATGACTTTCACGTAACTCTAAAGCTGGATTTAATTTAAGACATTTTAAGAAGCAGCTGCATTTTACGACGTGCGACGTACGTTGTTGCAAAGCCCTTGCAAGATAAAAAAAAGAACGAGTAGGCAAAAGAGTAAGAGAGAGAAAAACGATGCCTGACGCGCTTAAAGAACAACGGCTCGGAGGCAACTTGGCTTCTTCCCTGGCTTCCGTGAACACCGTGTGACCCGCGCACCTGCGGAAAACGTAACTGCCAAATTTTTGCAATCCGTTGACCCTGTTACCGACGTCGCTTGGCTCCGGCAAGTCCCGGAAATCGTGCCAAGCCCTACCATTTCCCACGTGAAGCTCGATTGGGAATTCCGCGGAAACAAAAAAAGGAAGGGAATTCATCGAAAGAAGATAGGGCATGGACGAAGTGTCTAGTCAAGTGACGAGCCAGAAAAGAAAAACAGGAAGTGGGTTTTTTTGGAGCAGCGTAAACACGTCGTTGGTCAGAATAAGTTACGTAAGGTTTTGGTTATGTGTAGAGAATGTTTTGTTTGTTTTGGAGTTGTGGAATTAGGGGAAAATGCATTTTTTAAATTTGAGTATGCGACAATGATTTTTAGATGAAATAATGAGATGTAGGGATGGAGATCGAAATGAACAATGTCAATGAAATACGTTGATGTATTGTACTGATTTTGATGAATTTTTCGGAAAACAGTTTATAGATTTACGTATGTACATAGTACTTTCAGTGTTTTTCGTATTTTTCAGTAGATATGCAATTTGAAGGATTGTTTGGTATTTTCATGGATTTCTACGTAGGAGCCTAGAATTTAAACCCTTGGGATTCGGAATTTTTAGAAATTTTATGGAATTTTGAGACAATCATATTTACCCGTTGGGTATTATCTTTGTGTATGCACTACCATCGAACCGAGTGAGTTTGCAAAAAAAAAAAAGGTTGACGAGAGAGAAAGCCAGAGAAGAAAAAGGCGAGGCCTCTGTAAGACTTTTCCTCGGATAGTCCGTCGTGTCAGATATGGCTGGGAAACACAACGAGAAAAGGAAGGCACGCCTTGCACACGCTCCCGTGGAAAACGACGTCGAGAGCGTGGTCGTCCCGGACTTTTGAACTTTACGTTCGTGGGACGTGATTTAATGGCGCAACAGCCCGGCGAAGAAAATCTCTTCTCTCAATCGAGATCAATGAGTTTCCACCGATTTCCCCTATCGTCTCCCAACTTAATCGCTGCTGCTGCATCAGTGAAATAAAATTCCGACCATTGAACCGTAGAATTAGCCGGGGAATCAGTGGAATTCAATGATTTTGTTTATCTACTGATCGGATGAGTAGAGGTTGTTTTCACTGATTAGGTTGTTCATGATTTTCAATACTGTGGAATTGCAGAGGGTATGGAGTTTCGAGATGTAGATTTTTGTATAGCATAGATTTTCAGAGATGAAGATGATATGGAATTCTCAATAATTGCATGAAATTAGAGTTAGCGATTCGAAGAGACGAATAGTACTCTAGAATTGTAGATTCTAGAATATGTATCAATGAAATTTTGAATTACTCAATTCTAAATCCAACAGTGCAAAATTGCGATGAATAAGATTTGAATTGTAAGATGCTGACATGAAAAATCACAAATTTACGAACTGTGGCATGTAGATTCTCTGAAATCTGAATTCCATTTCAATGAAATCCAAACAATCTGCGATCACCCCTATAACCCTTGCGAACGAATAACCACGTCCGCCAGTGACGAGTGAGAAAAATGATATGTGAAATGAATAAAAAAAAAAAAGAAAAAAAACGATCGTCAGAATCGCGGCAGGCCAAGTAGCCGTAGTAATACGTTGCAGGAGAGATCCATGAGAGTTTCCAAGGCGATCGGTGGATTGGCTCTCGGGCTGAAATGATATGAGCGAGGCTCAATCTACGCGAGAATACAAGATGCGGCGTTGCCGAATCGCGCCCGCTATCCCCGCGACCTGTGACCGCGGCGCGACGTTGCCACGTCTCGCGCTCGCCGTATGTATAGTATTGTATGCACAAACGATACTCGAGACGATGGCATCAACGGCGACTTTCCTTCTTTCTTTCCCTCGGACTACCTGCAATGATTGTTCCAAAAATCAATTGGATCGCTTGAAATTTAACGGCGTTGGAAATTTTTGTATTGACTTTTATAAACTTGTCTAAGAAGGAAATCAATATACATCGTCTTTCGAATTTTATCAGCGTTTTCTGAATTTCAGGAAACCAGTTAGAGGATTTTAATGAACTTGTACTTAGAATGTTCATATACAAGTTATTAAAATCTATACACTGGTTTGTAAAGTTAAATAAACATTCCATGCATAGTTTGTTTAAACTTTCGAGTTAATACATTTTGGTAATTTTTTCAGTATATCTCACTATACACTGAAAAAAAAAAATTGGGAAATTTTTTACAGCATGATGGTAGTGCAAATTTACTATTCTTTCATGTTTAACATACTTGAATAGGAAAATTTCATTGAAATATGGAATATTAGTATACAGTGACGGTAAAATTCCAACTGCGTATAGTACAATTTTACCAGAAATTTTTTTTGAGTGTACTCTTTCGAAAACTGCAAAATGACTCCAGAAAAATTTCACATGCATTCAAATGTTTAATGCACTAGTTTAAAACTTGTAATAAACGCTTTAGGGATTTTCATCAGTCTTAAGTTATTTTAATATACATGTTCATTTTATCAACTGGTTTTTAATGTTCAACACTACTTTAATATATGAAAGTTTATTAAAATTGATGAAGTTTGTGTATGAGACAAATTCAGTTCACTTGTTTAGAATTTTGATTCAACTCTTTACATATTTTCAGAAGCGGTTAGATTTTTTAATAGACATGTTATTAATCACGGTTTCATACCTATGTTTATGTTTTTGAATGCTATTTCCAGATATTGAAGTTAATTTTAATCCTTGATATTATTGACAGTGTAAAGCTTCATATTATACATAGATATTTACACTGTCAAAAAAATTCGAAATTTCAAATATTTTTCACAAACTTTCTCTTAGAATCGTGTTTGAAGTTTCGTGGACACGTATATGAAAAGAATTTCAAAGAATTTATGTAATAATTTATTGTTTGAATTTTGGATACATTGATTTTTTTTTCTTTCTTTTTGAAATGAATTCGTTTTTAAGAGTCTACATATTTGTATGTTTGAAAATATGTACATATTTATATTTATATTATATTATATATGTACAGAGTAAATTTTTTTTCACGAAACAGCTGTTGATTAATTAGGAAAAATCTGCTCTAAAAAAAATGTATCATGCCAAAATCTACTCAAATTTAGAAAAGTTTTAATATACATTTTCATTGAGAGATCATTTAGGGTTTGATTGAATGGTTTTGATAACTGCTATATGTATATTAAATAAACACTTTGATTTCATAAAATGTTCATTATTTTGATAGACAGTGTCTGTTTTTTCATAGATGCCTTTATAACTTTAATAGAAAACTTCAAAGACAATCTCTTAAATTTAGTAGAGAAATTTTCCGAGAGTGTATGTAAAAATCCATCAAAAGACTTAACAATTTTTCAGATTGTATTGTATAAATATCAATATTGAATGGAATATATTACAGCGTCTTAAAATCAAGAAAAGTGAAAACATTAAAATTTTATAATCACTTTGTAACAACAGATTAGAATTTTGAAAAAAAATTCTCACTTGCGAATCAAACGTTTTGGCATAGAATGACTTGTACAGAATGCAGTTCATACGATATAAAAATTTTTTACACATTTTTTATTCACACATAACAATTCAACAACGCTACGAGAAACATTTACTATTCATTGCTCATAAATTTTTTACAATTTTGAACATTTTTATACAAAAAATTATTGAAATTCATAGATTTTCCGATTAGAAATGAAGATTTAAAAAAAATTTTTTTCGAAATAGAGGTAACTTTGAATTTGACAGCCTAATCAAAAATCACGAATTCTCGAAAAAAAAACCGACTTTCAACCCAGAATAAAAAATAAGTCTATTTTATAACTAATTTATAGATAAATTAAAAAATTTTGAGAGAAATCGGTAATTTGGTCAGTGACGACCAAACCAATTATAAATAGAATGATTCCTGAATCTATGCAGTGAATTGGTATAATATATTAACAAATTTTTTCCAATTTGTTAATGATGATATTTTTCATTTGAATGTTTATTATTCCCATCCTAAATGGAAGCATCTATATATGTATTTAAGCTTTACATATTTTGTGACATTCTCTAATCTAGAGTTAAAATTTCATTGTTTTTTGAGTATAACATTTAAAATTGTGGGTGTCATAATAATTAATTTCATTTTTATGCCAACTATTGAAATAATAACTCCCATAACTTTCGTCCAAAAAATAATTACGTTACACTAAGTTATTACATGTATTTTATATTCTGTACATTTTATGATTATTTGTAAATATTCGCTTTTTCTTACATTACTTCAATAACCTTCGATATTCTGAATCATAATAGTAAAAAAACGATATTTCACATTCATTATAATATTCAATAGTATTGAAAAAAAGCCTTGACAGTTTTACCTACCCACATAGGCAATCTAAATGTACATCTCCCTTTTTCTTTTCAAGACCCATAAGTCAGAAAAAAACGGGTCAAATAATCTTGTGATGGGGACAAGCGTTAGCAACCCTAATAAAATTCCCCGCAAAACTAGCTATTTTCGTTAGTAGTTTCACCTGACCATATCCCACGAGAATTGAAAAAACGTGTCAGAAATAATGGAAGGGTCAGAGAAATCACAAAACTCGCGTTGGCCACGTGTAACATCGTTCGAGCAAAAAAAAAGGACGAAAGAAAGAAAGAATGTACATACGTAAGGTAAAAAATAAGAGAAAAAACAAGCCATCATCCCACGAAGGCCATTTTTCAATCTGCCCAAAGATATGTACGTTTATATTCACATCGAGCAAACGAGTTTCCTTGGGCTGCGAGGAACCTGTTCGTTCGGCCGTGGAACACAGCGCGCTGATAAGCCGCGAAACCGGTGATAACGCAAAGATAGCGAATCGCGCGGCCAACATTTCCAGTAACTCTCGTAACTCTGAGGATCTACGTGCTACAAGTGCATGTGATGTACTAACGATATCCGTATTTTTGCGATTTTTTAGAATTATTGTACGGTACAGTTTAAAAAAAGGTTGGTAAATTTTGCATGGAGGTACTGGAGGGTTTTGATCCATATTCTAAAAGGGATTTTTTTCCATAAATAGGCCTAGAAAGTTTTCCACAGGCTATGGGAATAAATTACACAAATTTTAGGAAATTTTTCATATTTATGGAAGAGTTTTCATAGGGAATGGAACACTTGCCATGTCAATTTATGGGAGAAGTTATATTATACAGATTGTGGGTTAAAATTTTGCAATATTTTTATGGAAAATTTGTTCAATTTTTTTTAACAGAGCAGTGATACACTCAAAGAAGAGGTTTCGTGAAAGCAAATAAAATTTATAAAGTTTAGTGGGTGCGTATTCAAAAAAAGAAATTTATTTATGTGAAATTGATGTCTTTCAGTTGGACAAAATGATTAATTTATTTGATTGGGAAATTTATTCAAATTCTTTCAAATAAGACAATATCTTTCATGTACTGCGATTTTATTCTAATACTCATCTAGTGAAGTTTATTTATTTCAAATGAATTTTAGTATGTAGTTTAAACAAAACACTCTCAAATTCAGGTAAAATTGATCATTGCTTTTTGTAAGAACAATAAAGTTTAAACGATGAAAATAAAGAAAAAATAATACAAATAAAAAAAAATGCAGTTATTTAATAAAAATGAGTAAATAATCATCGAAAATGTACCTACATATTGAAAACAAGAGCACATTACACATAATTTAATGAAAATCATCAAAGTTGAACGAAATTCAGAAATGTTCGTTTCATTCACTTAATAACAGCAATCCTGGTTTCAACAAGAACATTTTTTTACAGAAAATTTTAATTATTGATATTTGACTAGGAAATCTTAGAACATGGAAATTGTAAACTTTTTTAGCGCATTGATTAATAAAGAGAAATTAAAATTTTCAAAAATGCTGATGGAAGTTTAAATTCCTGAAGCATCGATTTCTAGAAATCCATAAAAAAATCCATTGAAATATTAGAAACTTTTTCAAGCCATTTATAGACACTAAAAAAATACTACAAGTTATAAAAATCTATAAAAGTAATGTTTTTTTTTCCTAACTTTGATTTTTGGAGCATTATATTGTAAAAAAATGTATAGTATTATAGTGATCCACTGAACTATTAGAAATTTTTGAAAATACATACCGAAGAACACTGAATATTTTTACAAATTATAAAAAATATAAAAATGCAAGAAGTCTAAAAAATACTCGAAATCTATGTAGTTTTCTCTAAAATCTATGAAAATAGTGGAAAATTTATATCAATTTGCATTTCAGAGCAACGAATTCCAAAAATTTATGAAGTAATTCATGAAATACTAGGAAATTCTTCGTAATTTAATTCATAGGGGAGAAGTGTCGGTTGTGGGCACCCTTTCGTTTTCGGCTTATAACTTTTGAACAAGTGCACATTTTCCGGAAATGTGGGTATCTATGGAAAGCTAAAAACCTTACCTAACTACTTATGGATAAACTAAATCAATCCTCTCAAGCAGAAAAAATTTTTTTGCGATTCGGTAAAGTGGTCATTTTTGATCGAAATTTTTTTTCTGTTCGGTTTTGGGCACCCTCGGAAAATCTGTGCCAAATGGAAGGAAGTGAAGAAAATCTACCATGAATATGAAGAAAATCTACCATGAATATGAAGAAAAACAAAATTCATGAATTTCAAAGACCTTCATTGGCATAATTTATGGTCTGTTCGCATGTGAAGTATCTGGCGCGCATGCAAACACAAATATAAGAGAAATCAGCACCGTGATCTTCATTGGCCATTTGATGGTTAATTAGTAAATAAAATCTATGGAAATTCGTGTTGATATTATTTCCAAACAAGTTTCACTTAAACAAAAGGTTTTCAATAACCATTTTAATGTGGGTGCCCACAGCCAAATTTTGCAGTCATCTCGATAAGTGGCGAACAAATTTTTGGTGTCAATATGTTGGTGGCAATCGATAGAAAATCACAAAGTCCAAGAAATTTACTAAATAAATATGTATTGCACTCATATTCTCGATTGATTTACTTCGATTTATTACACTATTAAAACGCTTTAAGAGTATTTTTGTGATTTTTTTCAAGCATAGATATGTAAATTTGTTCACAACACAAAGCAGAAGCGTCTATTCACTTTGGTATTTAGCACAAACAGAACGTACTACTGTTATACACAATTGACATTTGTCAAAAAAACCTAGCCTGCTTTTTGTCAAAAGATACCCAGGGGTGCCCACAACCGAATCATGCCCACAACCGACACTTCTCCCCTACTAATAAATACGAAAAATAATGAAAATCTGATAATTCTTGACATCTTAAATGTAAGTATTAATTTTCAATAATAAAAATTACAAGCTTAGATCTTAAAGTTCCAAAAATACGTAAGAATTACCATAAAAATGAAAAAAGTAATAAAGAAATCCATGAAAGTACTGTTTTCTGAATAATCTTAAAAATATTGGAGTTGATAAAAACTTCGAATTCCAAAACATGAAATTCTAAAAAATGTACCTATGTGAAAAAATCTATAGAAATACTACAAATCTATGACAATACTTTAAAAGTAACAAAATCTTGTAAATAATACAAAAATGCCAATATATATACAAGAAATCCAAAAAATACTTAAAAATCTGTAGAGATATGAACTGAAAATTTATCGTAAATCAAATCTGAAACAATTTATTTTCAAAAGCTATGTACATACCAGAAAATTCTTTAAAACTCCATAAATGTTAAAAAAAATGCTAAAAATATAAGTAATTTATTAATACCCATCAACTATCTATACAAAATTCGCTTCGAAATTCATAATACTTTTAATTCTAGAGTAAAAACACCAGAAATCTACCAGGATAGAACTGGATTTTTAAAATTTCATAAATCCTTCAAAATTTAATCAATACCTACTGCAAAAATTTGAGAAATCCTAGAAATTTGTATAGAAACTCGAAAACAATGCAGATATAATTTTCTCAAAATATTATAAAACTTTTCTGTAAATTATAAAAACCTTTTTGTAAATCCATGAAATTATTTAGAAATTCGTAAATGTGCAAAAATACGAATGAATAAGAAAAAAAAAAAGTCTGAACATCTGTTTAAATTATACTTTTTTTGAAAATCAATAAAAACACTTAATCATTGGATATAAATAAAAATATCAGAAATATTACGAAATTTTAATAAATAACAAATAATGCGATAATTCTAGAAATCTGAGGAGAACTTTAATTTCGTTTGTATACTATATTTTCGAAATATATTTAAATACATAATCGAAAATTTTCATAAATTCCCTTGGGCATCAAATTCTATCAAACTGCATAGAAATCCATATCATCAAATAACCTTTCTGAAAAAATATCATAATGATGAAAATATATTGTAATATTAATACAATTCCATATTTTATTATTAGTTATATAATTTTTTCTTACTTATTTCTATTATACGACACGTACAGAAGTTATTTATAGAGGCCCGAAATTCGAATTTCTGGAATCATCGAGCCAAACTCGAATATAATCTATTCGGATTCCATAAAATACCCACTTCCTTGAGAGATTCTCGAAACGAAATGACTCCTCCAAATTTCAATGATAATCGTTCTTAGAACGTGACGAAAGTATAGGTATATGTATGTGGATAAAAATACACACTTTCCTGATAGCGAAATTTGGGTAACATGGAAAAAATTGAAATCTGGTGAAAAACAAACACTTGTTCCAAATGTGCAAAAGTGTTACTGAAACAATATTGGCATCGGTGACTGTATTTGCATCTCGCATCATTTGAGAATGAAAATGTTTACTTTTTGATTCATAAGAGCTTCAAGTTTCTTTTTTTGTTGATTGTATATATTGTTCAAGTTGTATAATTACGTGGAAATTCGATATTGAGAGAAGTGATAATAATGATTGATAATTCGATGACGAATTTTTTTTACAAGGTCTGATCATCGTGATCATCTATGATATGTGATAGATGATTTCAATTGATGATTATTGGATGATTTCACTTGTTTTGCAAGATTCATTTTATTTGGAGATTTATCTTTTTTTCTGATTAGAATTGAACGTATCAAGTTTTATTGAATTGGAGAGGAATTTTTTTGTATTTTTGTATCAAATGTTTGAGGCAGAAAAATGTGTTCATTTAATATTCATACATCATCAGATTTAGCAATAAAAAAATTGATTTTACAGCAGAATGGGGACTTTTTTTAAAAATTTGACGAATTTCGAAATTCCATGGATATCATAGCAGAGCTTTTGAAATGATTCAGGAAATATTTATTTATTGTCCAGAATTTTTCCGTTTTTTCGATTCGTTTATAATTCATTTTTTTATTCACTTTTAAACTTTTTTTGGGGTGTTTGATAGTTTTTGAATAATATTTTCTATATTCCAACAACGTTCAAGTAAATTACATTCGTATATTAATCGTAACTTAGCGTAAAAAGTTTATTGTTATCTTGAATGTTGCTTCAAGTTATTTACAATTAGGTAGTATATTTCGTGAATTTCACCTTATTTTCTCAATTTTCCCACCAATCAATGCAACTTTCAAAATGATAATCAAGGAAGTGTCACAAAATCAAAGTATTTTAGGGATTTTCAATTTTCTTCTAGAAAAATGTAAGATAATTTTAAAAAATACTGTTGTTTCAAAAAATTGCGCTTACTTCTTAGTTTTGACCATTTTCAAAGTTAAACAACAGCTTAGATAATAGTCAAAAGTAATTTTTACTATTTTTTCAGTTGTTAAAGATTTGTAAATTTTTGAAAAAAATCTGAAAATTTTTTAAATGTTGACATTTTTCTACACTTCTTCTAAGAGTTACATAATTTGAAAAATCTGGAATTTTTTCATAGTCTTGATAGCTGAACAGCTGATAACAGTTTTTTCAATACATATATAATCAGTTAGAAACCTGGGTATTCGTAAATAATTTATTTTACTGCATTTTTTTTGTCGAAAAATGATAAATAATCGATTACGTGTTTTTTATTCTTCTCAAAAATGATTATTTTAAAAGTTATCCAAAGTTTTGAACATTTTTCTTTGACCTTCGCCAATTTTTGTGATAAAAGCAAAAAAACGTGTTTAATAACTTTTGATTCACTATGAAAATTTTCAAAAATAAAATAACGTTTTGGATTTTACAAAAATTTTGTAAATTCATGGAACTAATAGAATTGCATTGGTGATATTTCAGGGACGACTCCCATATCCAGAATATTAAGAAAATTTTTGTTTGGTTTTGATTGATTGATTTATTTATTTATTTTTAATAAGTAGGTACCTTTCAATAGTTCTGTAGAATTCATGATATTTATTTTCGTACATTACTGAATACATAATTAATGTATTTTTTGAATTTTTGTCATCTTTGATATTGCTTATAATTACTTGGTATTGTTCGTGAATTTCACCTTATTTTCTCAATTGTTGCACTAATCAATGCAATAGTTGAAACCACTGGTGAAAAAGTGTTAAAAAAACTCAAAAATTTCAGTAATTTACGATTTTCTACTGAAAAAATGTCAGGGGTTTGAAAATATTAACATTATTTGGAAATACTGAAATACTTATTATGATTGCTATAAATAAATAATCATGATAGTAATTACGATAACAGTAATAATAATTACTATAATTATTATGTATGTTATATATACATATATAATATTTTTTTTCGAATTCCTTTCTGAAATTCAACCCATAATCTTCCTTTGAACATTTTTGAATTTCCAGTAATGAAAACAAAATCTAAATCAATTTTACTAAATCAAATCTTTGTTTTTCACAAAAATAAGCAAAATGGCATAATTTTGACCGATCTCTTCCGAAAAAATTCACAATTGTTTCATTTTTCTCCACGATTTCTGTACATTCGTGCAAAATTAAAATTTTTTTCTCTCGTTGGGGATTCTCTCCCGCATTCGAGACGAGCGACTCCGAATTTCTCGCCTTGCTTTTTTTTTTCTTTTCTTTTTTCTTTTATTATTCATCCGAGAACGAGGAGAGAGAAAAATTGCCTTGCGTGCATGACGAGGCGGAGTTTCCGTGGCGAGATCAATGGATTTTTCGTTTGCGACGTTGCCGGAGAAACGGCAACGTCGCATCGACTCGTTGGCATGGCCGGGAGAGCCACGTTTTTTCTTCTTCTTTTTTTTTGTGTGTCGATTTCAAGGCCTCCACCCTTCAAACGGGAATATATACATGGGGTCCGGTTGATTGTGTCATGTCGCTAAATTTGTGCCTAGATTTTATTCTGCCGTTTTCCTGGATTTTTTAATATATTTTGGAATTTTAGAATCGTTTTTTTCTAAGGAAATTGAGGGGAATAGTGCGAATTTGGATTTTTTGGTTGTAAAATCAACTTTTTAGAAGTTAATTATAAATTCTAGATCCAAGCAATCTAGAATTTTCCATTAGACAGTCGGAAAATTTTAGAATTCTCGTTATTTGAGAAAAATTAGTTATTGATAATTTTTTGTAAAGGAATTCGTAATTATGTATTTTAAATTCTGAAATTCACGATTTAAAATTCATGTAAAAATTTTGATTTGAGACTGTAAAAATATTTCATGAATTTTGTGCTCTAGTATTAAAGATACGAGGGATCTTTATTCTTGAATTCAAAATTCTATATCTGAAAGTATTGAAAATCTACATTATCAATTCATAAATGCCAGAATTTAAAACATGAAAATGAACGATTCTAGAATGAAGGATTTCAAGATTTTAAACATCAAATTTGAAGATACCAGAATATTTATGGCTGAATTGAAATTCCCTGAAATCGACACAGATTATGGAATTTGAAATTGTTTATACATCAAATCCTACAGTTGCATATACATGCCAAAGTTGAAAAATTTTAAATGATTTTTTTTTGTTATCCCATCGGTGATTCATTTTATGTGATATTTGTTTTTATAAATTGATTTATTTTCATTACATGTGTGATTTCTTTTGTGTAATAATTTTCAGATCTACGCTTTATTTGATGGGATATTTTATTTTGGGGTTATGAATTATTTCAAGTAATCATTGATTTGGGATTGTTATTATGGGATCTTGGTTATGGATTTTTGATTGACAGAATATGGAATATGTGATTTGGATTTTGTCTGATATTATGTATTCCGGAAATATGTTGTATGGTTATTTCGAATTGTGATAGAAATAGTATATAAGAGAGATGTGTCGATTTTTTTTATGAATTTTGGGGGTATTTATAGATATGAAAGAGAAATGAAAGGAGGACATAATTTGGATATTTAAATTATGTAAACTTTATTTCATGCCTTAATCAATAACAGTTGTATTGATATTGATTTTTATGTTTTGATATCTTGCGTTATTGTCGGATGACATTGGAAGGACCCGTCTTAATGATACAAATTTTAAATAAGAAAATCGTAAGTTCTAGAATTCCAATTCGAGAAATTTAAAGTCCTGAAAGTTTTTTTTACAATGAAACTCATAATTCTGCGACTCATTTACCGAAATTTCCAAAAATAAATTAACGATAAGTAATGAAAATAAACATAAAAAAAGTTCTATAAATAAGGAGAAATCAGTTTATTTTTTATGCAGTTATATCAAAGAATTCTTATTATTGTCTGATATTTTGAGTGTATTTTTGGGGTTGAAACTGAATTAGGAATGGTAAAAATACAATAAAAATATAAGAAAAGTATTCACAGGTTTTCGACTGTTCAACAAGATAGAACAATTTTGACTTGTCATGTTTTTTACAGTATCCTGTTGGAAAAATTATACTGATTTTTCTACAGAATATGGGGAAATTGATTTCTGTACAGTTGCATCGAAAATTTTCTACGCTTCATAAGTACTTTAACTGTATTTTGAGGAATAAATGTAAAAAAAAAAAAATTATAAAAATATAAAAATAGGCCGATTTTTTGATGAAACTGTAAAGGTAAAGATGGAATTAAGTTTTTCCTTATAGAAAAGTTGTCAACTTTTTCAAAAGTGATTTTTTACTTTAACAGGAATGTAGTACTTTCATTATTATTTCAAGTCTGGGCAGATTTGACTGTTTATATGATTTCACAGTATACTGTTAAAAAAAACTGTAGTGATTCTGCATGTGAAAATTTTTTTTGACTTTTCTGGTATCGTTACTTTATCGTTAAGGAAAATTATTGTATAGAATATGGTAAAAATATAATTAAATATGTTTATTATTCCGTGCAATTTTAAAGGAAGTAATTTACCTTATTTTGTGAAATATCTACTTTATTCTGAAATTGTCGATTTTTCAATATGATATAGCAATTTTGATGTAATTGAATGTTTTTAATATTTATCATATAGTTTTATTGTATACATAATGTTTGAAAAATTATAGTGATTTTTTCACAAAAAATAAAGATGTTACTTCTTATGCAGTTGCATGTCACGATTTTGTATACTATTCTGGTACTTTTACCATAATTCTGGAACAATAATGTATAAAAAATGTGAAAATTGAGGAATATGTGATTTTTATCCGAGCAACTGTGAAAAGAGTGAATATCTTATGTCGTAAAAAAATCGCTCTAGTCTTTTTACGGTGCAATAATGAACGTTCACAAAAGTTTTTACAGTAGTTACAAGATTTATAAGTTTTCAGCAAGATATGAGTTTTCACTATGTATTTATTTAATTGTACAGTATGTAATTGGAAAATTAAAGTGATTTTTCCACAAAATTTGGGGAAATTACTTCTTATACAGTTGCATGTGACAATTTTGTATACTATTCTGGTACTTTTGTCATATTTTTTTGAAAGTGTATAAAAGGGTTGGAATATGAAAATTTTCAATTTATTGATTTAACTGTAAAGGAAAAAATCAACGTATGTTTGAAAAAAAATTACAGGTGCATGGAAAAATCATTATATTACTCTGATACTCTTGCCATATTTTTAGAAAAAAATCTTTTGTACAGTGCGATGATAAATATTTTCAAAAGTTCAAGGATTGCTAAGTTTTTAACACGATACAAGTTTTGATAATATACACTGTAAAAAATGATCGCAATTTATTCATGCAAAAATTTTGTAAATTTTCCATAAGAGTATTGAAAGTTTTCAACCCATATTCTTTATGAGATTTTCCCCATAAATAGATCTGGAAAATTTTCCATATACTCTAGGAATTCTCCCATAAACATGGAAGTTTTTCCATTTACCATAAAAAAAAAAATAAATAAAATAAAATGAAAACGAATAAAAATGGTGAAACCATGTGTTTTTTTTTTTCCATTAAACAGTAAAATAAATAATGAACCTATTTTGTAGGAAAATCACTATGGTCTTTTTTACAGTGCAATTCTGAATGTTTTCTCAAGTTTTCAGTTACAAGATTTTTGAGTTTTCAGCAATATTTTGTCTGTACAAAGAAGATTGAACTATTTTGATAATTGTACAGCGTATTGTTGAAAATTTTAGATTGTTTCCTCTTTAAATAAAAAAAAAGATGGCGATGGGGACATGGCATGGTAAAAAAAAACGAATATGAAATGAAATTATAAAAAAAAGAAAAAAAAGTAGAATGTACGAAATTGGTGGCTTGCTCGACGTGGCAACGTGGCTCGGTTATTATGTAACACCCGGCAGCGGCTTTGCTAGGGCAAAGGGGAGGCCACCCTGCCCGAGGATTTCCCTCCCCCCGCTCCCCTACACACCTCCGCACCCCTCTCTTGCGTCACGAGCCATCGCAACCCTTTTCTATTATTTCCCCCTGCCTGCATGCTGGCTGGCAGCAGCCAGAGCTTAAAGCTGGAATTTCATGTAAATCGCTGCCTCCCGAAACGTTTCGTATCTAGACCGATAAAAGTGGGGGGAAATGGGGGGGGGGGTGGTGGTGGTGGAATCGCTTTAGTATAAAACAAACTTGTTGTTGATCAATAGTGATGGAAATGATAAATTGGAATTTGCAGTATAAGGGGACATGACGTTTTTACTTGAGTGTTTTTTGGAAGTATTTTGATATTTTGAAAAATTGTATAGAAATCTTAGGATTTGAAAAATTTTGAGAAATTTGAAGATAATGAAAATGTCGAATTGTAAGTTTGTCGATAATTCTGGAAAATTAGAAAAACTTGCAAAAACCTAGAAGGGTTTTGTTTATTTTGAATATTGTGGAAAATTTTAAAAATTCTGTGATGATGCCGAAACGGTTCGATGTTCTTGAAACTTTCAAAATTGAAAAATGTTTTATTGTACGGAGATCGATGATGATTTTGAAGATATCAGTATAAACTAAGAAGTTTGAAAACTTTGGATAGTTATAAAACGTTGGAAATATTAGAGAAAGTCAATAATGTTATGAAAGATTCGATTGATTTGAAGAATGTTAGGAAATGTTAGTTAATTAAAAAAAAAAAAAAAATGAATCGTACCAAAAAAATTGCTTTTGAAAATTGGAGTAGAAAAAGAGACTCTTTTGAATTGTAAAAATTTTAGAATAACTACTGACGTTTCCAAAGATCGTCAATAGTTCTAAGAATTTCAACAAATTTGTAAAATATCAAGAAATGTTGATGAATTTCATAGACTGTGAAAAATTTTGCAAATTTCGTCAAACTACAGAAACTGTATAATATTATAATATTATAGAAAATTTCGAATATCATTAAATGTTTCATCGTACGGAAATAGTCGATTGTTTTGAAAATTTCAATGACTTACTAATATGTTTAAAATTCTTGGAAATAAAATGCATTAAGTTTGTCAATAACTCTGAAACATTCAAAAAATGTGTAAAAATACTGAAAATTTTGACAAATGTTGAAGATTGTGGTAAATTTCCAAAATTTTGTGAAATTACAGAAACTAAATAATTTTCATTCAATTTTTTAAAAAACGAGAATTAAGTATCATACGAAAGTTGTTGATATTTTTGAAAATTTCAATAAAAATCATGAAATTATACATATATTCGCATAAAAAAAATATCGAAACTTTCAAAGACTGCCAATCATTATGAACAATTTTGTTGAGCTGCAGTAACTGTGTGATATTTTTTGAGTATTTCAAATTCAATAAAGGTTAGATCGTACAAAAATTCAATGATTTTGATGGTTCCAATAAATAAACTTTAAAATTTGTAAAATTAATAAACATCCAATATCTTGCAGATTTGCAAAAATTCTAAAACATTTGGAATATTTAAACAATTCCAGAAAATGCTGATAAATTGTCTTGATTATAGAAAATTTTGTTAAACTGTACAAAATGTTATATTCATTATATTCTTAAAATTCAGTGAAATAAAAAAAACTGCAGATATCCAATGACTCTGAGAAATTTGCAGGATTTCCGAGAATGTCGATAAATTTTCTAGACTCTGGAAAATTTTGTTCTATACAGAAACTGTAACATTTGGAATATCACAGAAGAAGATGAAATTACTAATGTTGTTGCTCAATACCATGACTGATGATAATGATGATAATGATGATATAATTTCAATATTTGTAAAATTCAAGTTATAATATACGAATATAAATAGTACACACATCAAATGACAGTTTGATAATTAAAACCATCGAAATTGATATGGCTGCAATATGCATTTGTTTTTTTCATATTAAACAATGATATTTTTCGTATAATCCTTTTCAAGTATTGGGAAATTCAGGCTTGGTATTATTGGATACTGGAAGTTTTGGATTGGAAATGCTCTGGATTAGAAAATTTTGAATTGGAAAAAATGGCCTTTGGAACTCGCAGAATGAAAAATTCGTACCTGAATCTCGTCAACTATTTAAAATTCAAAAAATGTTATATCGCACAGAGATCATCAAAATTTCTATAAATGTCTAGAATTCTAGAAAACATGAATAAATTTCATAAATTCCAGACCCTTCGAATGACTCAACTTGGCTATAAAATTGGTCAATCGGTGCAGTTTTGCCTGGATATTTTTGGGAATTTCACCGTCCCAAAAATATTTCAGGTATTAGGTATTGCATCCTCCGTCGCCCCAATTTCCTTACCTGCATTCCAAGAAAAAGTTTCTCTCGAAACCCAGGAAACCTTTATGAAGAATTTTGAAAATTCCTGGAGGGTCCAATATAAATCGCAATGCCTCGTACGTAAGCTGGCGGTGGCGGTGGATAAATGATGAAATTGATAAATATCTTTGGGAAAGTTGAACCACCACACGTAAGCCCCGGAGATGACGCGTGGGCGACCTTCGCCCGCGCTTTCGCCACCCGTGCAGTCATTATTACAAAAGTTCCCAATGGATTGCGGAACTCTCGCGTCGCATAAAAATTCCGTCGCAGCAACTGCCGCACACGCCGCGGCATTATAATGCACGCCGCTTAATCAATCTCCGGGTCGCGGGCGCTTTTCATTGGCACCACAAGTAGCCTATGCTCCATAGCTGATAATATTGCGCATACGTGTGTGGTGTACCTTTTTCGTGACCGCAAGTATGTGCATACGTATATGTGTGTGGCATAAAATAAAAAGTGGCAGCTATCGTGGATTAGGCAACATGTCACTGTGCACTACTCCAGGAACGAGTAGCAGTCGGCGCTCGCCTTCTTATTATATCGAACCCCGCAAATGCCACGGGAGTGCGACTCTCCCCCGAGAAGGTGCCGGCATCGAGGTATTATTTCGCAAACGCCCGGGTCGCTGTCTGAGAAACCAAGCTCTCGAAACCCGGATCGTGTCTGAATCTGGGCTTCTGAGCGTTAAAAAATGAGCGAAAGTAACAAAAAGGGGACAACATTATCTCTCATGGTTGAATCAATTGATTGTTGTTGATGTTTCATGAATGTTATTTGGGGGTGCTTTATATTTTTTAGTTTCAACTTGGGTGGAAATGGAAAGTTTGTTTTTGTTTTCTTCGCGATCATTTCCTGGACGTTTGAAACTTCTGGAATATGAATCAGCGAGGTTCTGAGAGAATTTTTTTTTTTTTTATTGATGAATGCAACAGTAGCGAGATGACTCGTTAAGTGCGAAAAAACGGTAGTTTTTTTTCTCTTTTAGTTTGAATCAGTTGGGAATCATTGATAGCGCACTCTTCTTTCTTCAATTTTGTGATTTTTTGTATCATATTGATATTGATTTTTTTTTTTTTTTTTTTTTTTTTTTTTTTTTTTTTTTTTTTTTTCATGATTAAAGAATTTCTAGCTAATTTTTAAATGATTTTTCGAATTGAATTCTGAGTTTGCAAACAAACATTGCAATTATTACACAATCAGTAATTAATCAGCTCGATCTCATTTATTTATTAGTGTATAGTCACTAATAGAAAAAGAGATATTACTCATTCGTGATTTGTCACTAATTATTAGTGATTTTTTTCCGATTCAATCTAAGGGAGGTTCTTGGAGAATTCGTTTACTGATGAATCAGTAATAGGCTAACTCGTGAAGAACTGTGGTGTTTTTTCACACTCACATAATTTGTAGTAGTAATTTTTATCAATGTGTTTTAGTTCTACTCATATTTCTTGAATTTTGAGATAATTTTTTAATCGTTTTTGTACTAAAATAGTACATCAACAACCAAATATCACAATTAGTAAAAAATGACGCATTATTGATAAAACTTACCAACTCTTTAGTTCAATATCACTTGTTCGTGTATAGTCTCTAATAGAGTTGAAGAAACAAGTACCACTGATTCATGATTTGTCTCTAAATAGTCATTTTCTACTGATGAATCAACAGTTGATTGTCTCACGAAGAACTGTGATTTTTTCTCTCTTAGTGTAAATCGGTGAAGAATCACTAATTTTTAGTAGCGCCGTTTTTTTAGCTAGTGGTTTTTATCCATCCATAGCCATTTTCAACTAATAATTAGTTATTTTCTAGCTTAGTTCTTAAGATTTTTTTGACTAAAGTAATGTATAAGTAAACAAGCAAATATTACCAATAGTGAAAATTTACTATTATAAGTAAAAATTACTAGTCGCTTAGTTTCTAGTGCATATTCACTAACAGGTATGAGGAAAGGTTGCTCATAATTCGTGATTTGTCATTTTCTACTGATTCAATCTAAGATAAATTCTGGGAAAATTTGTTCAAAAATGTATCAGTAATGGCTTACTCATGAAAAACTGTGGTTTTCTCTTCTACGTCGTTAAAATTTTTGAAAAATCAATGATCTTCAGTGGCACTCCTTTCTCTTTTTGAATTATTGATTTTTCACTGATTAATTTTCATTTTCACCAATAATAAGTGATTCTTTAGCTACTTGTTAAATAATTTTCCGACTTGGATAGTACGTTTAAAAACAAATATGATAGTAAGTTTGAAATTACTAATGATTGGTAGAAAATCATTACATATTTTAATAACTTGATGTAACTTATTTATTGGTGTGTAGTCATTGATAGAAGTAAAGAGAATGACACCAATAATTCGTGTTTTGTCACAAATTAGTTATTTTCCACTGATTCAATCTAGCCAGTGACATTAGTAGTTTATTAAGTACGAATCAGTTAAAAAATTACTAGCTTTTGCCAGGGACTGAATTTCGACATTTTTTAAATCTCAATCAATAAGATTTTAGTGATCATTTCAAACAAAATCTGTTAATTGACAAATAAATATCAGACAAATAATTACAATCAATAATTATTCACTGAATCTTATGCAAATATACTATTGATTAGTGGAATAATTATTGATTTTCACTTGTGTACGACTTTTCACTCCCTTTTTAAACGTAGATAAAGAACATAATTTTGATTACATCAATCAAAACGCTTGCGATGACAAATTATTGATTTATAAACTAATGAGAAACAGTGATTTTTCACTGGGAATGAGTGCTTTATTCACTAAAAGTCAGTGAAAAAATTAATAGCTTTCAGCATTAACTGATTTTATGAATTTGAATCATTCACAAAAAAATCATTAGATGTTTCTGAAAACAGTGATTTTTTCATTGAACATGACGTTCATATACTGCAAATCAGTGTACACAATTGTTGGTTTTTACCATGATATTTATAAATTCCACAAATCGATTTTTTTTAACCTGATTGTTTGAAATGCATATATAGTATCGTCATATGCGATATCGAAGTTTTTTAATATTTTGTAACTTTGAGAAATGTTTAATTTTCATCAGAATTTAATATGACATTGTTTTTATTTGTTTCAGGTAAGCAACATTTAACCATCATTCATGGTTGCAGAAATCAGAATCATTGAAGTCATTAGTTCACGAGAGGCGAAAAATAAGTAAGCATTGACGTCTTCGATACATGTGTAAATAATAAGAAAAATTTCAACTTTCATATTAATTAAATTTTTCACGAATCTAAAATGAATGAAAAAAAAAAAAAATTCTCGAGCTCCTGGCATTCGTGTAATTAAAAAAAATGCAATTAAAATTCATATAGAACACATCTTATGTAAGAAAAAAAAAATTAAAAAAATCCATAATGCGCAGGCAGCCCTGGAAAAAAACCACTTCTCTCAAGATCTCGCTTTTTTTTTTCACCGGGAAATTGCGAAGGAAAATTTCCACATTTTTTTCCTCTCACGAAGAACTGGAACGTGCAAAAGTTCACTGCACGCCGAGAAAGAGGTCTCGGACGTGCGTGCGCCGTGTATCATTGCCGATGAAGTCATCGCGCATCGATTTGTTTTGTCCAAGGGGAGGGGGTATAAAAATGCAATGATTTAATAAACATTATTTCTCATAAAAACGTGATGTATATTACGAAATAGAAAAAAGGATTAGGATTTTGTTGAGATTGGAAATTTGAAAATGGAAAAATGAAAACCTTAATTAGATGAGTTTCGTGAAAGGACTCCATTGACTTCTCGTGATCGAACAAGACTTTCTGAAAAATGATAAATATTTTCTTATAAAATTACTTACTTGCGTTACTTTCCTTCTGGGGAGTTTTGTTATTTCAAGAGAAATGATACTTGACAAGCAACGTCATTAATTATGTTTACAATTCGGGCCGTTTCCTCGATCGAGCCTCGTAATGACGCGGCGCGCGAGTGTAAAAATGATTCGGGAAAAGTTGCGGTCTGGCAATCAATCGCGGAAGTCAAGGGTTACATAAGTTTTAATTCCATGCAGGCGTAATTCGCTGCGTCGTCGTTTGTTCAGAGTCCCGGGCGACCGAGTGCGCAACGCACGCGTTTTCACTCGCGTTTCTCGCGATTAAAGAGAGGGCTTTCTCTTTTAGCACGTCGCTCTCGGCGGCGTGGAAAAATGCTCTTTTTTTCCCACGTACACGAAGCTTTTCGTCACTGTCCCAATGTGAATTTTTTAGATGAAAGTCCCCGGAAATCTTGAGGGTATTTGATGTTAGTTGGAGCAAGACATATGTTTTTATTCAGAACATGATAGTCAGAATTGTAAATATTTTAGGTATTTTTATAAATTTTCAAGTAGATTGTACCTACTTATATTTGAAGTATTTAATTGAACTCCAGTACTTTTGGTAGTTTTTGTATTTTTCAATATTTATACAATTTCATAGGCTTTCAGTATTTTTCCAAACATTTCCACATAGCTTTTGAGAATTTGATGATCTTCTTCTATTTCCGTATATTCCTAAATATAAATGAATTTACATAAATTTCCATAAATATATGTACATTACGTACTATAGTATTTTGGAATTTCAATACTTCATCTTGAAAAGTCATTTACTATTATAGTATCAAAAATTGCATGAAATTTTGAGGATTTACTCAGAAAAACTTACACTGGGAAAAAATATAATAATTATTACAATACTGTATAGTAAACGGGAAACACTCTGACATATTGTACCTTCTGTTAGATAATATATCAGTTTTTGAAATAACATATTGTAAAATTTGTCAAATGATATTGCAGCTATAGATATATTTTGTTGTAAAAACTCCTCCACATCTTCCGTTTTCTACTATACTTTTCGTACTTTTTGCAATATCATATTGTAATTGCTATTCATCCAGATTTTTGAAAATTCCATACAGTTTTTCAGTACGCAGATCTATATAGGTTCTTTTTGCAACATTTTTGTGTACTTTCTAGGTTTCAAGTGCATCATATTGTAAAATATGATGCAGTATTCGAAAAAGTTGGAAAAAAGTAATGCATTTTTTCTATTTTAATGCATGTGTAAATAAATTGCGGGCGAGAAAAAAAACCCGGTCGCCACCTCTTTCCAGTTGGCTGACCTTAGGAAACGTGGAAAAAACGTATGGTAAACATTACAATTTGTATAGTAGAATTTTCATTTTCAGATTTTAATTTTTCCGAAATTATCCATCAAAAAGTGACATACATATTGTAATTTGTACAATATAGCGGTTTTACTGTACACTATTGTAATAAGTAAAATAAATATTGCAGTTTCTACAATAATATTGTAAAAACTGCGATATTACTGGAAAAAGTACAATATATGTGGCGTGGACTGAAGAAAGGATACTAACAGCACCAAAAATCGAATTCAAGATAGTCAGTGATTCTGAATATAGAAATCTTACTCTATCAAACGAGTCTACTCTTAAAAATATATGATTTTTTTATTTAATAAAAAATTGAGGTACAAAATTGGACGGTCCATGCTACGCTTAGGGACTTTCTCTTTTCAATCTCGTTTTTCTCGAAAAGCGGCGAGGTGCTGTCCGTACCCTTTCTTCAGTCCACGCCACATATATTGTACTTTCTACAATATATATGCTAGAAAGTATAAGATTTTTTTCTCGGTGTAGCATATTCAAATTTTTTATTTTTATTTTCTTTTTTCCAGCTCAAAGAAAATTTTCGAATGATGAAGCTCGGGTTTGTCCTAATCTAAAACAGTATATTCCAGGCTTTTTCATCGGTGGCTTAGTCAACCACTGACAAACAGTAAATTTTAAATAATTTTTCGGTCATATTTTTATTGATACCGTTTTCTCATTGTCAGTAAAAATCTGCCTCTGTTTGACGTAAAATAGTGTAAAAATTATTATTTATTTATTTATTTTTTTTTTGTGAAGAAAAAACTATGGCAATGGTCACGTGTCCATTCTGAAATTCATTAATATTTTCCATGAAGTTATCCTAATATTTCAGAGCTCAGTAAACCTTGAAAACATGAAAACAAAAATAAACATGTTACGTATCCTAAGTTGTGCAATTCTCAGATTATCGAAATTATGGAAATTTCGATGTAGCTCATTATTAAATTGAAGAAAAAAAATTCCATTCTTTCGCGTCCTCGAAAATAGAGTCGAGGCAAACACTTTTTTTCTTCATCATTATTCAAGAAACAAAAAAGGGAAAAAAAAAGAAATCTATACCTCACTTGGCTCCATTGTGAATTTGAGAAAAAATAGTACGTCCTTGACGTATCCAATTATGTAAATTATAATTTATTTATTTTTACAATAAAACTGATAAAATTCATCAAAGATGTTTATTTCATAAAGAAAAGTCAGTCGAGTATTGAATTTTTTTTTGCAGAATATAGAACTGGTTGGAATGTGATTTTGACAATAATTAGATTTATCATAGTATTGGATATTTTTTGTATTAATTAGGAACAAGAAGGAAAAAAATCACAGTTTGTTAAATTATAATTAATTTAATCTAATTAATCTATCTAGTATACATTCTTCACTTTCTAAAAGTGAGAAAAGTATGTACTTTCCTCCTAAGAGAGGCAAATATGCAATATGTAATTATAAAATGAAATATTAGTCGTCAAAATTAGATTTCGAAATTACTTAATTATTCATAAGTTTTACTTATTACTTTCTAAAATGATCAACTTTATATTAGGAAATTGCACCTTATGATGTATTTCGATTAAATTACCTTTTTTTTACATGGTGAATGTTTTCCCGTTTCTCAGACGTAACGAAAGCACGTACTTTTTCCCCAAGAGAGAAAAATCAACCATGCATAGAAAATATTTCTCGAAAAAACAGTGGCAAAAAAGTAATATTAGAATTCGTTCGACGAAGTAATTGGCGATAGATGGAAACGGTATGGAAAATGGCATGTAAGAGTTGTGATGGACGTGGGACGACCCACATACGATCATGGCCTGTAATGGTCGACAATTGCGAATATTAATAGTTTCATGACCGTCTTCGTTTCGTGGGCTTGATAGGCTAATGGCTCGCATTATCTTCTTGGGCCGTATTTTTATCAGTCGCGGGGCTATTACGTGCCCCATACGCGGTCGATTTACATGCGCGTTACAGGCGCTTCGTGTACTACTACGTCTCCTCCTCGCCGGGGACGGGTTAAATGGCCGCGTTCTCTTACGTAACGAGCGAGCCGCCGCGGCGTCGTGAATGAAACTGGCCCGAGTCCATGCAAAGACTCGCGATTCCACCACGATGCTTCTCTTCGTTTCGAATGCATTCTCATTATTACGAGTTGTTCGGCCATTTTTATGTTTTCCACTGTTTTCATGTACAGGACAAATGAATATGTATGTACATTTCACTGGAATGCACCGAGAATGGTGCCACTGAGAAAAAGGATTAGTTGAATCAAATATAATATTATAGCTATGGATAAATCGCAAACTTGGATGAAATTGTTGTTTAGTTGAATCAAACTAACGATTAATTCATATAAACTATCTAATAAAGTTCAAAAAAACTTGTGTATATTAACAGTTACTATATGCGTATTTGCTGTGAATATCAACGAAGTAATCGCCATCAAGTAAATACCATGTTTGTATGAACTCTTCGGAAAAGTATGGACAAAACTTGATATATTAATAGTTACCATGATGCTATTTGCAAGCGAATTACAAATAACTTGACTCAAGTTCAAAGTTGGTTGTTGGAAACTAAGATTGACCTAGGTTTTTTACTAAAAATAAAAAAAGAATTGACGTGTGTCTCGTGTGGCATTGAATTTTGAAAATGTATAGAGAAATTTATAAAAAGACTAGAAAATATTTCTAACTGTATGAATACTATGAAAATAAGAAAAATTAAAAAAGAACTAGAAATCTTTGATGAAAGACACTGTTTTCTGGAAAATGTATTTAAATACTTGAAATCTGTAAAAATTTCAATGTAACAACATCGAGTTCTAGAAATCTATAATGCAATCCAAAGGAATACTAAAAATTATTAAAAATACTAGAATGTACAACAAAACTTCGTAAGTGACAAAAAATAAAAACCTTCTAGAAATCTGTGAAATACTCGAAATATGTGTAGAAATAATTTTCTCAAAAATGTATCAAAATAACAAAACACTGTGTAACTTTGTTTCCTAGAGAATAAAATTTTATAAATATATAGATCAATCCATGAAAATACTAGTTATCTTCAAAAAATACCAGAAAATACTACAAAATTTTACTAATGCTCAAAATCTATTACTACAGAAATTTCTCAAAATATTCACGAAATTTCAAGGTTTAGTGCATTGTATTAAAAAAAAATATAATACAAATACCCCAAAAAAAAAAACCACAAAACAATCAATATTGTATGAGAACTGAAAAAATACGAAAATACAGAAAATACTAGAAATCTGTATCGAAAATATTTTTTGAAAAATCTATTGTAATAATAAAAATTTATGAAAACCTGAATTTTAAAGCATCAAATTCTAGAAATTTATAGATCAATCCACGAAAATGCTAGAAATCAATGAGAACATTAGAATACTTCGAACTTTCATAAATACTGAAAAACACGATAAATACTAAAAATTTAATTACGATTTTAAACTATATGAATGTAAATTTCCAAAAATTTATGAAAATTTGAATTTAAGTGCATAAAACTCTGAAAATATAGACAGACTTTTATAAAATTACCACGGAACATTTTAAATCGTATGAATAATAAAAACTAACAGTACATGAAAAATACAAGAAAAACTAGAAATCTGTAATAAAAGATACTGTTTTCTGGAAAATGCATTTAAATACTTTAAACTGACGATAAATTTATATGGACTGTCGAATAAAGTTCAAGCAAACTTGTGTATATTAACAGTTACTATACTATGCGTATTTGCTATGAGTATCAACGAAGTAATCGCGCCATCAAGTGAATACCATGTTTATATGAACTCTTTGAAAAAGTATGGACAAAACTTGATACGTTAAGAGTTCTCATATTACTATTTGCAAGAAAATTTCAGGTAACTTGGCTCATGTTCAAAGTTGGTTGTTGGAAACTAAGATTGACCTACATAAAAAAACTGGAAGATCCTTTGAATTATATAAATACCTAAGAAACACCAAAAAAAATATCAATATAATTATTAGACATCTATGAAATACAAGAAATCCGGGAAACCACTGTTTTAAAATAAAGTACAATAACAATCTATGAATCTTCGAGGGGATTAAGGCCCAGAAGTCAATTTTTTAAGGTATTTCATGAATTACTTGAATTTCAGTATTTTTGGTACATATTTTTAAAATTTTGTAGTATTTTAAGATATGGGTAGATTGATTCTAATATTTATATAATCTGATGTTCTAGGAATGAAGACTGAAGAGTCGTAGAATTTATTGTACATGGAAAAAGAAAGAAAAAAATAAAATTACACAAGATTTGGACTTATCAATCAATCATTGGCTCCGAGTGACCGATTTTTCCTGATTGTTTATTAGTACATGGAAATGTATGTGAAGCAATTTATATTGAACAGTAAGAAAGAAGTAATGTAAATGTTGGAAGAAAAATTGAGTTAGAATATCGAACTCTAGAAAACTATGTAGAAATTCATAAAAATAATGGAAATCTATGAAGATACTAAAGTTCTATAAAATATTAAAAATTTGAAAAATACGAAAAACACTGATAGTATTAAAATGTATGAAATATTGAACATAAATGTGTATATTTTTTTATTTAATGTATTATTAAAATATTATGTATATTTTCTACAATTCTACATAGATACCTATTTAGTTGGTGTATGTAATGATTTTGAGTATTCTCGAACTTAATAAACTCGAACTGAACTGAATAATCAGTGACGATTTCACTATGTTAGATCAATAGAGACGGGCCCTTACTGACGATAAAGTTGTCGAGAAAAATATGACTAAGAAATAAGTGAAAATTCACGGTTTGTCAGTTGTGTACTCGGTCACTGAACAAAACATTGTGAATTGCCCTGTTTTGGGTTTGGTGAGTACAGAGAACCGCGGGGCAATGAAATTCTCCTCGGATACTTGAATGCCTCGCGAAATTGCGTCCGACAGAAATGAAGGTCAGCGACGGCGGTGGAGTGGGGGGAGAGGAAAAGAGAGTCAAGAAAGCAGAACCAAACGACCGGAGCT
The DNA here is from genome assembly GCA_028476575.1 of Platygaster robiniae. Classification (NCBI taxonomy): domain Eukaryota; kingdom Metazoa; phylum Arthropoda; class Insecta; order Hymenoptera; family Platygastridae; genus Platygaster; species Platygaster robiniae. Next base: position 32,284,773 of record CM052023.1, read on the forward strand.
CTTGATCGGTGGTTTAGCATTTCCTGACAATGCCCCGATACACATCATCGCTGACTTTTAAGAGCCGTATAAATGAGCAATGCCGTTTCAGGTATCTTGACAAAGTGTCTAACCATGCAAATCACCTTAATTATGCAGATGTTAGGAAATGAGAAAAACGTAAATTTTTCCTCCATCAATTATTTCCTATCAATTTTTGGGATATGTTGAATAAATCAAAGTCGGAAATCGTAAGTTCTTTGGTGCATTATTTGAGTTTTTCAATAACTGATAAACTGAAATGTCATAAAAAGAAATATACTGTTGTGAGTTCTGACAAATCATTACATTAATATGATCTCTGGACATAATTAGTTTTTGGATTGTTTTTTTCAGTCACGTACGCTCTGAATAATTTAGGAATATATCGAAGATTCTCTTTTATTTATTTACCACCTTCCGAAAATATTCAGAGAAAATAATTTGAGGCAACCTCTGAAAATGAATTAAAAAGCTTATGAAAGATCATTAAAGTATTTTTTTACCTTCGTCGCCAATTTTCTTAATTTGAAAAATTCTTAGAATCGTAAATGTTGTTTCGAGATAAAAGTGATCGTATGGGCTAGTCGTTGGTGCGGCTTCTCCGTCGTAGTTTCACTGCATTAAGGGCGATCAACGCGAGGCACGTTCGCCTTTTCAATGGCTCGCTATTTTCGCGGGGGAAACGTTTCGAAATCGATAATAACAGCCGTGGAAAATAATGGCCTGGGTCCCCGTGTGAATCGCGTTAATAATTGAAAAATGCCCTCATTATATTTGATCTTTGTTTCTTCGTATTCAGCTTCTGAAAGTTGGTTTCCCGAGGAGGTACTTTCCGAATTCATTACCGCGTGGATTTTCGTAACACGTAATTTTACGGAAATGCTGTATAAGCAATTCCCAAATTCAATGAAGATGAAAATAGTTTAAGATTTACATTACAAAGCACGTTTCGAAAGTTCTCAATTCTAGAAAATGCGAGTTCCAAATTCTGCAATGTGAAAATCAATTCTGGAATTTCGGATTCGAAGCTACAAATGATCCGCAGGATATTTAATTATTATATAAAAAATTTTAGTAATCAAAGTTATCATAAATATTTTAAACGAAAAATTGTGTGTCCTAGAATAGACAATTCTGATACTTATAAAATTATAAGTTCCAATTTTCACACGAAATGATTTCATAATCTCACTGAGAAAAAAATATAGTAATTATTACAATACTGTATAGTGAACGGGAAACACTCTGACATATTCTACCTTCTGTTAGATAATATATCAGTTTTTGAAATAACATATTGTAAAATTTGTCAAATGATATTGCAGCTATAGATATATTTTGTTGTAAAAACTCCTCCACATCTTCCGTTTTCTACTATACTTTTCGTACTTTTTGCAATATCATATTGTAATTGCTATTCATCCAGATTTTTGAAAATTCCATACAGTTTTTCAGTACGCAGATCTATATAGGTTCTTTTTGCAACATTTTTGTGTACTTTCTAGGTTTCAAGTGCATCATATTGTAAAATATGATGCAGTATTCGAAAAAGTTGGAAAAAAGTAATGCATTTTTTCTATTTTAATGCATGTGTAAATAAATTGCGGGCGAGAAAAAAAACCCGGTCGCCACCTCTTTCCAGTTGGCTGACCTTAGGAAACGTGGAAAAAACGTATGGTAAACATTACAATTTGTATAGTAGAATTTTCATTTTCAGATTTTAATTTTTCCGAAATTATCCATCAAAAAGTGACATACATATTGTAATTTGTACAATATATAGCGGTTTTACTGTACACTATTGTAATAAGTAAAATAAATATTGCAGTTTCTACAATAATATTGTAAAAACTGCAATATTACTGGAAAAAGTACAATATATGTGGCAGAAAGTATAAGTTTTTTTTCTCAGTACTCAAAAAAATTGTCAAAAACAATAGGAAACCCGACAAAATTTAAAAAATATATTATACTTTATTTATTCTTTATGCACTCAATCACTGAGAAAAAAATTCGTATATATTGTAAAAAGTACAATGTTATTGTACTTTTTAGAATAATATTGCAACTTTTACAATATCATATTATAATATTGTAAAGTCTGCAATACTTATTTTACTTACCGCAATATTATACAGTAAAACCGCTATCAATGTACAAATTACAATATGTATGCCAGTTTCGGAATTTCGGAAAATTTAAAATCTTAAAATGCAAATTTCACTATAAAAACTGTAATTTTTACTACACATGGCGAAAAAAATGAGCTACATTACTTTTATCCAGCTTTTTCGAAAACTGTATCATATTACAATACGATGCACTAGAAACCTAGAAAGTATACAAAAATATTGCAAAAAGAACCTATACAGATCTGCGTACTGAAAAAGCTGTAAGGAATTTTCAATAATCTGGATTAATAGGAATTACAATATGATATTGCAAAAAGTACAAGGAGTATAGTAGAAAACGGAAGATGTACAGGAGTTCTTACAACAAAATATATCTATAACTACAATATCATTAGACAATATTTACAATATGTTATTTCAAAAATTGATATATTATCTAGCGAAAAGTACAATATGTCAGAGTGATTCCCGTTTACTATACAGTATTGTAATAAGTACTATATTTTTTCTCAGTGATTACTTTACTAATTCCTTATAACGGTATTGCGAAAAAATGTGATTGATAAAATGGGGGGTGGGGGTCTGATTAGGCTTCACACTGAGAAAAAAAAGGCGTTGCCGGTGCTTTTTCGCGTAATAAAAGTCGGAATAAATAACGTTCGTGGTGGTTATCGTAACGGCAACACAAATCAAGCCACCCTCGCTCTGCTCCCCCCCCCCACCCTCTTCTTCCCTGCTGGGGCTCTGGGAGGGGTTGCAGCTCTCGACCTACCCCTGCAATCGAAGCCACGGCGCACGCGGAATAATTCCGTCTTCTTCTACTTCTTATTCTTTTTCTTCTTCTTTTACTTCATTTTTTTTTCTCGCCCGGCATCAGTCATCCACCCGCGTTTTTTCAACCCTACTACCCCCCCCCCCCCCCCCTCCTCCACCCTTCTCCGATCCACAACGTCCCCACCTTATTTCTTTTATCAAATTTCCGTTTGCCTCAACGTGGCCCAACCCTGCACATTTTTTCCTTTTTTTTTTCGTATATTGTTTACAAGTAAATTATATGAATAATTTGATTATATTTTCTGTTATTGAATTGAAGAAGTATAATAAATTGAATTGTTTAATAATAAATTTAATGAGTGTATGACATTATATCGTCTACGAATGGATTAAGAAAATGGATAGAATACGTGCAAATCAAAAATATGAATCTTAATATGAGTAAGAATATAAATATATGTATTTATTATGTATATTGATAGAAATTGTAAAATTGTGTATGAATATGGAAATGTTATAAACTTTGTATTGGTGGACACTCTACTAATACAGAATAAGGTAAGGGCGGGTTATATTAGGCACTGTTTTTTTAATTATTTGTAATTATCGATATTTATAAGCTAGTGTATAAACTTCCTTTTTTAAATGCTCCTAATTTCGTCCAAAATTAATGGATTTTGAATATTTCATATTGAAAATAACTGGCATAATTTACACTATTTAACTACTGCATTCAAAATCGTCCCATTGTGATAGATGAATTTGTATAAATTTATAAACAAAAAGTATAATATTTTTCATGTATCTAAAGTTCCAAACGTTCAAAATTAAACAAACATGAAAAATATGTGAATTTTTGGATTTTTTATCATGATAGGAAGTGTGACAAATATTCTTTTGGGGAGCATCATGTTTGTTGTCAGGATCAAAAAGTGTTAAAAAACAGCTAGAGAATTATTTTCTCATATATTTACTTATACATTTTTTTCATTTAATTTTCAGCGTTTTAGACTTCAGGCTCATATATTTTTCTGAAATTGAAAAACTCAAACAGTGTATTTTCGTATTTTCAGGCGAAATTCGGAATTTCATTATAGAAACACTTTATAATTTTTTTGAACGCACTTTTTTTGATTCAGTTATTTAGACTCCAAATTAAAAAAATGAATTTATATTTCCCAAAATTTTTCCATTAGTGTGTCTGCTATACCCTAGCAAAGAGATGTTTTCCGAAAAAAAAATTAGTCTGATTTTTTACACGATTTTGAAAACTTTATTGGTCTGAAAAAATAAAAAATTATTATTTCTCTAATCTAGAGAAGATTAATTATCGTCCTACTACTTTATAGATTTTTATCTCATCAATTTTCAAAATAAGTATCAGGACTTGGAAAAAAAAGGCGAAGTGTGTAAAGAAAAAAAATACGTGTCTCTTTAATTCGGCTGAAAAGAAAATAATTTCAGTTTCACTAAAAAATATGTACCTCCAGTTCCGAACTTTTAAAATTAAATGAAAAAAAATTATAAGTTAATGTAGGAGAAAAAAATTCTCTAGCTACTTTTGAACACTTTTGATCGTAACAACAAACATGATTCTCCCCAAAAAAATATTTGTCACATGTCCTATCATGATAAAAAATCAAAAATTCCACTAATTTTCTATTTTTGTTTAATTTTAAACGTTTGGAACTTCAGGTACATTAAAAAATAATATTTATGTTCCAAATACACCTGTAAAATGGAAAAAGAAAACATCAACAACTATTTAGAATTATATTGAAAAATTATAAAATTCATTCATCATCGAGAATGATTACCTGTTTCATAAAAATTATAAATACTAATAAAGAAACATCGTCCCGATTTATAATAATTATTGATGAAGCTGGATAAATTGCGTTTGCAACAGTATAAATTATTTATCACTGTACAAAGTGAGCTTATATTTTCATATCAAATTTCCATAATTGCAATAAGAAATGATCAAATATTCAATGATATTGATACATCAATGAATGACATACCTCTAAATATAAATAACAATGCTTACGTATATTCATATAATATGTTTTATGATATAATGGAACTCGGAAATTTTTCATCTTAGAATCGGTATTTTTAGAATTCCTCTTTTTTTTTGGAAAATTTAAATCTTGACAATTATTATTCTAATACATTTCGCAATTGCATTCGTAATTACAACCTCGTATTTTCCTCCCGGGGGAAAATTTTCCTTTTTCACATTCGCGAAACGCTCGCTCATTTTCCTCAATTTTCGCGTAATAATTTTTCCGATGTGGAGAGCCAAAGCGATCTGAGAATGTTCCAGCTTTAGTTTCGGGGCGCGGGAATTGACGAGGTGGAAAAGTGCTGGAAACTGGGCGGGTCGAAATTTCCACGACCCAAAAGCTCTCGGCAACAGCGGCGGCGGCCCTGTTTTATATCGACCGGCCGTTTTTCATCCGTTCTTTCTCGCGCTTTTCCTCTATCCCCAACGGGGCGGTAAGGATTGGAGGGAGAAATCGAGGGAGGTCGGTCGGGGAAATAGAATCCAACTTTTCCCGAAAAATGTGGATGCCTGAGTGTATTTTTAAAGGGAGGGTGGAATTCTGTGAGCTTCTCGTGCACGAAAAAATTGAATAAAATTATGCTTCTGAAGTTCCAAATGTTTAAAAATGAATTTAAAAAAATAAAAATTGTGATAGATTAATAAATAAATAACGATATCGAACAAATATTATAAAATGTTATTATCTATTGAAATGAAATTGGCATCGATCTCCCAGTCAAATTGTTTATTTCAATTAAGTGTCGACGTTTCGATCCCCATGTGTGGGATCCTTTTCAAGACTGCATAAAAATAGTGGCACAAACACTGGTAAAATTCAATTAAATATATAAATAGTAAATAGGATCAATTATTATCTATCTTCCACTCTTATCTTGATTAGGGAAGGAAAAACAATTTATTTTTTATTTCGTTTATTTCTCGAACGTTTTGAAATTAAGGTTAACTAAATGTACCCCATTTTGTAGAAGTAGAATAACTCAGTAAGTATATTTTTATCTTCCATCACATTTTGTTGTACATAAAAAACATTGCAAGGAATATAGTAAGTACAATGAATGTGATTGATTAAAATTTATTGAAATTGAAGAATACTATTTCGCGTACATGCATAAATATTTCCATTTTATTTTATTTCAACACACTTTTGTCTTGGTTTCATCATTCTCAGATTCAGTATACGAGCTAGTTGTAGAGTTAGATTGTTCATAAGCTCGTATTGTCGTTCTATAATTCAGTTCTTCAATCGAATATTCCAATACGGCGAGTTCTAGAAACGGCGTTGGGCAAAAATATGTTAACCCGATGGGAAACAATCGGAAAATGCATAAAAAGAAAAGGCAATAGCAGTTGCGAGCGCTAGAAACAAAAGTGGAACGACTTTGGCACGTCAACGGTGTCGCAGTTTCCATATATACGCGTATGTTACGAGTGGAAACGTGTATAATGACGAGGAGAGTACACCTGGAAAATATAATTATTCTGCTCTAGAACAAAAAAAAAAACAAATGCTGAAATTGAGGTCAAAATAGATGAAAATTTCATGAAAATTTGAAAGCAATAATTAAGAATTTTTACGTATAAATGAAATTACTAATTTTACCTAATGTCACTATTATTTGAATTTTGTTAAATTAGTTTTAAAAATCTGTAAATTTTATATTAAGTTGATTGATATTTTAATATTTACATGCAATACTGTATAAAATACGACAAAATTTCAATAAGATGAAATTTTTTTTCATGATAGTGTGTAGGAAGTAGTTACACTCATATTTCGTCGGAAAATTGCTCTAGTTTTTCCTGCATCGTTACATTAGAAGATTTCCATGGCCGCGTATCGCGGGAAAGTCCGGTGCGGGGTAGAACAGTATTGGGCCCAAGTCCCGTGCGCGAAGTCCAATTTAGGAACCGGTCCAATTATGGCAACTTTCCCCTATGGATATGTATGACCCAGTTTTGTGGTGAAATTAAGCGCACCGCGTTTTCCAGAAGGCGCGTCGTTGCCCGCCACCGACGCAAAAAATGACTCATGTCATCATATTTTTTCATTCTATATAGTCAACAAATATTTGCTTACGTTAAAACCTGTTAAATTGCAACTCTTAACATATTGAGGAAAAAAATAGTAAAAGTTTTGAATTTTTGAATACTTATAAAGTTTTGAAATAAAAAATAAAAAAAAACATTTTTTTATAAGACTAATTTAAGAGTGACATGAAGTTGAATGAAATGGTTTTAATATTCTATGCCAAAAATATAAAATATTTATTTAACAATAAATTATTCTTTTATTGAAAAAAATTTTTTCTTATTTAAATTCTAAAATATAATTCTAAACAACAATTTATAAGTGTTATTTAAAAAAAGAGGGGGGGGGGGTTGTATGAGCGCTATTTGAATTGTTGCGACGCAAGTGCATAGATTTCATGACTTTTCGAGGGCGTTACATTGTAAACGTGTCTTGTGTTGAATTGAATATATATCTGTTAAATTGAATAAAATAATTGTTATTTTTGGCATAGCATATTGTAACCATTTCATTAAACTTTATTCCACTCTTTAATTAGTCTTATAAAAAGAAATGTGTTTTTTTGTTTTTTTTTTTTTTTTCATTTAAAAACTTTATAAGTATCAAAAAATTCAAAACTTTTACTATTTTTTTCTTTATTATGTTAAGAGTTTCAATTTAACAGATATATATATATATAATACATATAAAGTTTTTAAATGAAGAAAAAAAATTTTTTTTTATAAGACTAATCAAAGAGTAAAATACAGTTTAATGAAATGGTTGCAATATTCTATGCCAAAAATAAGAAATAATTATGTAGCAATAAATAATTCTTTTATTGGAAATTTTTTTTTCTTTTTTTAGATTCTGAAACCTAATTCCAAACAACAGTTTCTAAATCTTAACAAATTAACTATTATCGAAATAAACATGTTCAGTTATTAAACGTTATTTTAAAAAAGGGGTGGGGCGTTTGTATGGGCGATATTTGAATTGTTGCGACTCAAGTGCATAGATTTCATGACTTTTCGAGGGTGTTACATTGTAAACGTGTCTTGTGATGGCAACAGGTGGCTTTTAGCAACCGGAAAACGATTGTTCCCGCTCGACTAGAAATTTATGCTTTTACGCCGCGTCATTTGTCGCATCAAACTTTTTCGAAACGTCGCAATAATCGCCCTTTTTTCCTTCTTTAATGCTCGAGTCGTAATGTACGCGTAATTTCGCGTCGCGATTTACGTAAAAACGGAAACGCCGGATTTAAAAAATGATTATATCCTTATCGCGGCTGCATCGAGTTATTAAACAATGTTTGTAACAGGAAGCTGCAATGTGCGCGACAATGGATATTCTTTTTTTGATGAGGAATGGGAGATTTGAAAAAAATAATAATTGTTATTAGGTCTGAGTGTCATAATATGTCGTTTGAAGCTATGTTTGTTGGGGAATGAAGATATAAATTTTGTAGGCATTTTTTCTGATTTTGTACTTTTTTTATGCAGATTTTATTTTGGGAATAAATGAAAAAACTAATTTTTTATACGTATTTTTAATGATTTCTGAGTGTTTTGGGGATTTAATTAATTTTGGGGGAAATTATTATATAATTGATTTATATTATTAATACTGTAACTGACATTTTTTTTTTTGGGAGTTTTACTTCAACAAATTGAATTTAATGTTGGTACATATAAGCATCGATCCAATGATAAACAATACGAAAAAATGACTCATAAGTCTAGACACACGAAAGCATTAATGAATATCAATTGATGCAAAACAAGTTAGTCATCAACTCTTAAAGTCTACATCTATAAATAAAACAGTAAAAATATTGAAGGGGTATTAACATAATATAATGTTAGTTAGGGCGTCGCAGTTTCAATTTTTTCAAATATATTGATCAAAATAACGAAGCCTTCAATTTGGTGTTCATTTCTTTATTTTTTTTTTTTTCTTTTTTTCTTTTTTTCTTTACTTTTGTATTAGTTTTGAGATTTTAATAGTTAGTATATTGGTAAATATTTTCTCGAGTTTTAAATTTTTAGAGAGTTTTTGAAATTCGTAAGAAAATTGTTGGCCAAAATAAAAAATTTTCAAAAATAAGTTGAATTTTGAAAACTGCATAGAAGTTATGTTTTAACAGTGTTTGAAAAAGATAACATGGAATAATATTGTATATAGTACAATATATGTAATAAATATTTGATAGTTTAATTATATTACATTATTATGATTGTATCGAACTATTATAATATTATATAATATAATAATAATTTATTGCCATGAATTGCAGATTTCGAATGGCAGAATTATTAAATGAACACAAAGAATTTCAAAAATTGAAAAATTTGACAAATCAATTTTTTTAATTTTTAAAACAACTATGTGAAGAAATATCAATTTCTTAGCTCTGAAATGTACGATTTTCAAATTTCAAATCACACAATATACAGTTCCGGATTTCAAATCCCAGAATATGGATTTCAGAAAATCTCAAGTCCAAGTTTAAAATTCTAAAATCGGTTTAATTAGGAATTTGAACTCCTGATATAATTTTTTCTAGCATTTAGAACCTAACAATTTTTATGCAGAAATTGAAAAACGCATAGTTAAGCATTTTTGAATTGAGAATTCAAAAATTCTGATGTTTTGGGTCTGAAATTCCGGCATGGAAAATTCTACAATGTAGATGTTTTCATTTCTGGTTTTAAAAATTTACAATGTAAAATTATAAAGTACTATAGGATCATAAAATCTAAAATTTCAGAGTATTTAATGAAAGAAATTTATATGAGGGTATGAATAAAAGAATTAAAATTTTAATAGTAGGTAATTTAACTTTCAGAGAAGTAGATTGTAAAATATCCAGAACTCTTAATTCTAGTCTATGAATTCATTAGATCTTAAATTAATAAATAATTTGAGCAATAAAATAAAATAGGCCCAAATAAATATACATTGAAATATGAAATTTACCTAAATGAATGCATAATAATTTGTTACTTACAGAAAAAATTGAAATTATTTATAAAAGTAGTATAACATATTTATTCAAAGGGGTCTAAATAAATAATCAAACCTTTGCAATTCGCTTACTCTCACTTCTAAAATTGGAAATCATTAGAGAGTTTCAAAATTAGCGTGCCTGAAGTTCCAAAAGTTAACGAAATAAACAGAGAGAATAAAAAAAATTGTTTTTTTTTTTCCCTCCACATGAGAGAAAAGCAAAAAATGTTTAGTAGGTAATGTTAAATTTTATTAATTGAATTTGAATAATTTTTTATTATTCTATTTTCAAAAGGTGATGACAAACATTTTTTAAAAATTAATCTTCCTGATATTTTAAAAGTTCAAGAAGAAAAAAACGAAAACCAAAAAACATTGATTTTTCAACTCCACCAGAGAAGAAAAGTAAATAATTGTCAGTATCGTTGTATAATATTTCATGTGTTAGCTATGAAAGGTAATGAGAATCATTTTTTTGAATTTTATTTATTTTTAAACGTTGGAAATTCAGGAAAATCTGGAAATTTTATGGAAAAATGTGCTCGAATGCAGTCTAGTAGGAGAACAGCTGAAAGGTTGAACTTGATTCGGCGTCAGCACGCGCCTGCACCGTCTCACACCCCCGTTGCTAGTAGACGTTTCATTATTGCATTCGTGTCTCGGGCTGCGATTTGCACATCGCCAGTTCGTACGTTCTATTGCGCAACGCTTTTCCCTGAGCATTCACGAATGCGTTCGAATCCGTATCAATCGCGCGATGGCACAGCTCGATAAATTTAAATTTAGCCGCGCCTCATCTGCATCTGTTTAAATACGTCATGTCTCGCCTTAATTCCACCTGCTGAACATACGAAATATTTGGGGATGGGATTTGAAACAAAAAGTATCAAAATCGGCTCATCCAATACTTTGGAATCGTCTGATACGAAAATATTGATACAGTGGAACAACGTTACTGACAATTTAGACGTAGAACTACGTCTTTCCCTGCGCTTTTCTCTTATGTAAGGAGTAAAAAGCTATGCGACGGCAACGACTAGGGAAAAGAGAAAATTTTTATGAAAGATTGCAATTTTTGAAAAAATCAGAATGTTTTTCATCGTAATACTTGACAATATGATTCGTGTACCTTTAAAAAGCAAGAGAATATTTTGCGGTATCAATATCGGTTGTTTGAGTTTTTCCAGAATCAGACTTGTCATTGAAAGACGTAGTTCTACGTAACGGCACGGATATTCTGTGCCACCTATGATTTTTGGTTTTCAAAACTTCATTCCTCAAAATGTTCATTTTTGAAAAAAATTCTGTCTGCTCTTCCACACGACGTTTTCAAATTCATGCTCAGGCTACTATGACAGCAGTTATTCAAAGCTCAAGCTACTATGACGTTTTTTATTTTTCAAAAATTCATGACTCAAAAAGTGCATTTTTGAAAAAATTCTTATAGATACCATTTTGAAGCTATTTGTTTGCTCTTTTAAAAGACGTTTATAAATCCATGCTCAGGCTACAATTACAGCAGTTATTCACATTTTAAGCTACCACATACTTATTGGTAGTTGAAGCTACTATGATAGTGATTATTCGACATTCCAGCTACTATGACGTTTTTATTTTACAAAAATCATAACCTGAACAGTAAGTTTTTGAAAAAATTCGCATATATACCATTTTTTTTACTATTTTTCTCCGGTGGAGTTTGAAAATCAATTTTTTTTTAATTCTTTACGTTTATTTCTTGAACTTTTGGAACGTCAGGAAGAATAATTTAAAACAAATGGTTTTTGTTACCTTTTATAGTTAAAGTAATAAACGTTTTTTTAAAGTAAATGAATATAAGATATTATGGATGGATTTTAATGGATTTTTCAGAAAAAATGTTATTGATTCATAGTATTTTAAGGATTTTTCAGTGCTTCTACAATTAGAAGGATTTTCTGGTATTTTTATGGATTTTGTCATAGGTACGTCAATTTTGATCGCTTGAAAATCTAGAATGTATTGGTATTTTGATAGATTTTGAAGATAATCATTTTATATACCTAGATTTTTTCAATTTTTAAAATGTTTCGTATTTTTTGGTAATCATAACATGCTTTGGAATTTTTTCGAATTGTTGTTATAGATATTGGGTGTTTCTATAGATAGCTATGATTTAGATTTCTATAAATTGGTACTTCAGAATTTTAAGTTTCTTACATGTTTTCAATTTCAATGAATTTTTCAGGGAACAGAAATAATTATTCAGCAGTTGTGATAATCTTTCTTATTTCTAGTAATCTTGTTAATTCTTTGCATTTTGAAAGATTTTCTAGCAAATTGATAGTTTTATAGATATTTGGTATATTTTTTATTATTCGTAAATAGGACATTTACTTTATAAATTTCTACTATTTCAAAGTATTTTTGATAAATTATTAGGAAAATTTTTGTCGATTGAATTTTATAATATTCATTTTAGGTTTTACCGATATAATTATCTCATTTTCATTTTATTGGAAAAAAGTAAGAATGTTACATAAAAAAATTCAACTTCTGCTATTCATGCGTTACAAATTATGAAGTTCAATCAATGATAACACAAATTAAATATTAACATTGAATCCTATACAAAATATCCGTTCATTTCAATCTACATTTTTTTTCTCGCCCAAATTTTCACCAAAATTCCTCAATCAAGCACGACACGTTTTTTTTTCTCGCAAACACGACACATTTTTTATCTACCCCTGCAAAAAACTTTCGACATTTTTCCCAATCACCGGGCTGTTCCCGTCATCGAAAACCTGGAGAATCCAATTCGATTCATGAGAAAAAAACAGAAAACGAAAAAAATTCGCCAAAAATATCCCACTGACTGCATTAGTTTATTCAACCTGGTAATATTGAATGCAAATTGGTTGAATTCCTCTTTCGAACTCGGAGCTCAAAGAAATATTAAGCTCGAGGAGACTAATTAAAAAAAAAAAAAAGGAAAAAGGGAGCTCAAACTCGAGAACTAGGGATTTTCTTTTTGACGAGGCACAAAAGAGTACGTTGCGGATAATCCGTAATGCACGTAATTCGAGCTGAAATGCATCCTCGACGACGAGAGGCAACGTTTTTTCTACTTTTTTTTTTTTTTTTTTTTTTTTTTTTTTTTTTCATTTTTCCGAGAGGCATTTCCAAAGAGCTCGACATTTTTCATGAGATATAAATTGGGGCTTGACATCGATTCGGGCAATGCGTTTTTCTATTGAGAATGAGAATTACAAAAAATAAAGAAGAGTTTCATGTTTCTGATTGCAGATTCAGAGATTTTAGAGTTCGTTAGGTTATAATATCCTTTTTTTTTAAAAAAGTGAATGGTTTTTATAAATATCTAAAAGTTTAGATTTATGAGACTGAAATTATATTTTTGGGAATTACAAGTATTAATATATAGTGTATATTTTTAATATTATAGTATTATTTGAGAAAATCGTAAATTCTACGAATTTCAATTATTTTCAGTATTATTGTTTACAAAATTTCGAAAGATTTTCGTGTATTTTACTTGATCTCTAGTATCTGATAAATTGCTGTATGGATGTTGAAAAAAACGGTTTTTTTTTTATAATCATGCCCTAAAAATGAATAGAAATTTCTTTTTTTTTCACTCGACGCGAATAATAATTGTTTCTCCGCGCGATGACGTTTCTTTCGACATATTTTCATTTGTGCTCGTTAGTAGGAGCTCGCCTTGCATTCATCGCGGTCATCCTCCTCGCGCACGGCTCGCTTCGCGGCCTCGCTGAAAAATGAAAAAGCCGTAGCCAACGGTTGTATCACCTCGCTAAAGAAAAGTAGAGCGTAATTGTTTTGAAGATTAAATTGCCTCCGCTATATGTATACTTATAAGAGAAGTTGAAGGCGCGAAAAAGTTTTCTGCGAAATAATACTTTGTAAAGTAACACGGGATTCTTTGATAAAAGTCTCGGTTTTTGAAGAATAATATATTTTTTGGAGAACGGAGGAAAATTAGAGGGAAAATAATGATTGAGATTTTAAATAGGTTTTTGTACATAATTGTTGATTGTATTTGATACACAAAAGGATTTTAAAATCGAAATTTGCATGAAAATTTGACAAATTGAGGAGTATTGGAAAGTGGAATAATAACAAGTTAAGGAAATTGAAAAACTTTGAAAGTATGAGATATTGACAAGAATTTCATGGAAAGGAAAAAATTTATAGTTTTCTGAAATTTTCATGAATTTTTGATATTGTGTCTGTTAGTATACATATGGGTTTTTTTTTTAAATTTATTCTATTAATCTTGAAAGTAGTAGGAAAATACAGCTTTTTCTCGTTTGGTCGGAAAAATTTAAATGAAATTTCGAAATTCTTAAATAGTTTTTAACATGTTTCAAAATTTGGAAAATTTAGAAATATAAGGCATTGAACATTTTTGGGATTGTCAATAGTTTTATACAATTCCGAAAATTGCCAATATTAAGATAATGTTTTCAGATTCTGTAGGTTGAGTTTAATATTAAATTTGTCGATTATTATTAAAAATCTAAAAAACTAAATGTATTGATAAAACACAATGTCTTGATGTAGTGGGCGAATTTTTGTAACATTTTGTCAAGTTTCCAAATGGATTTTCCTATGTTTGATATTTTGAATTAAAAAAAAAAATAAAAAGCCAAAAATCCAGAAAATTTCATTGTAATATAATTGGAAACAATCTTAACATTTTAAAGAATAATAATAATTATTTCAGATTGTGTTCAATATTATATGTATTTGTTCAAAATATGTATGATGTTTTTTTCAATTATTAATAATATTGCTAGCACAATTTTGAAAAACTGGAATATAATAGAAAAATAACAAAAAATCTTGATGGGTTTGAAAAATTTAAATAAAATTTTGTAATTCCTGGATACTTCATAATATGTTATAAAATTTTGAAAATTCTGAAATATTTCAGAAGATCAAAATTTTCTAAAATCGTCAATGAAAAATTTATTAGATTCAGATGTTTGCAAATTTTATGTATTGATTAAGTTCGATATCACAATAATCGTTATTATTCAAAATCTAAAAAACGTAATATATTGAATAAACACATTTTGCCAATAAGGTAGACAAATTTTTAAAAAATTTAGAATTTTTTTGAAATAGTTTGTACTATGTTTTATATTTGAATTTATCCCAAACAAATTTTAAATCAGAAAATCAAAAAATTGTCAGTCATTGTATTATGTATAGTAATTTGTAAAATTTCAGAGAATCATAAATTTTGAATATCATGTTCATAATGATGTTTTTTCGAAATATATATACACATTTTTTAAATCAATATGTTTAATAAAATATGAATCACTTGAAAATGATGGAAAATTAATCAAAATTAGCAGGTTCCTGATAGTTTGTACTATGTTCGGAATTCTGAGAATTTTCGAAAACTAAGAAAAAAAATTCAAAATTTAAACGATTGTCAATAATTACTAAAGTTTGTATACCTTCAGAAAATGTTCCTTAATTTTGTAAATTGTTCTTTATTATATTTCTAAAAGTATGTACGTTGTTTATTTTTGATGAAAATCATTGAAAATTGAAAGATATTGAAAAATTACGAATATTTTAACGAGTTGAACGAATTTTCATACAATTTTAAAAATTATAAATTTCCGGAGTCGTAACGTTTTATAGTTTCTCAACATTTTGACTAGTTTTGACAGTTCGGTATTTCATGACATTCATGATAGTTTCTTTACAGTTATTGACAGTTAAAAAATTCAACGGCAGTTCTTATTAATTCTACAATTTTCTATCAAATCTTACCATTTTGATTAAATTTCATGAGTTTTGACAGTTTTCATCTATTTTTTTAAAGTTCTTGTTAATTTACACCAGTTTTTGCATTTGACAGTTGTTGCATTTTTGAAAGTTCTAATAACCCGACGATTCATAAAGATATTGACGATTTCGACAGTTTTAAAAGTTGAACAGTTCATTATAGCTTTGACATTTTCGACGTTTTCGAAAATTTCGCAATTTTTTTACCGCGACTTGATCAGACAGAGAACGAGTATTCAAATATCTGGAGAATATCCCTGATTACGTTCGTGACTCGTGTCGAATATGAATATTGATCATTTTTACGAAATATTATAGTGAATTTAAATGTGCAATACGTGTACGTGAAAGTGCGACGAGTCGCGTGTCGCGCGGTCGACGGTACGTCGACCTCGCCTCGACGTGTATAGACGCTCAAAACTTGTACGTTCAATAGCGCTACGGTACAATGCATAAAACGCCGCCACTACCTCGCGATATCGCGAGCCGATCGAAAACATAGCCAACCGTTTCGACATTGCAAAACACGCGTGCTCGCTTTCCTCGTTGCGTCATTTTCCACGCTAGAAGCTGAATCGGGTTTTTTTTTTTTTTTTTTTTTTTTTTTTTTTTTTTTTTTTTTTCAGTCCCTTTCCTGCATAATCCCCTTCCCTCCCTCCCCCCCCCCTTGAAATAGACATCCATCATTCAAACTTTGCGTAGGGAAAAAGTTTTTAATATTGAAATATTTTTAATTTAGCAATATACAAGAGTATAATATATGTTATAAACTGTAATATTGATGATTTGCATATATTTATAAAACAATGTAATATGCATAATATATATTATTATAGTATATAATACGAGTTATATATATAAATATCAATATTACAATAGTGAAGAACAGAAATAACAATATAAAATCTAATTTTATTAAACTGTTAGGTTTTAATATTGAAGTATGAATTACAGTAACAAGATTTAACTTGTGCATATCATAATTTAAAAATGTATATTTTGTTGATTATGTTTGTGTGTATGACGAAACATATTGTATAGAAACTCGTAACGTACATAAAGAATGTATATTATTATATTATAATATACATGTGGAATAGATAAATATCTAGTATGTTCATATAATGGTATATACAATTGATTATTATAATTAAGTATTGTATTTGTATAAATATACTAAATAAATGTATGTTTATAAATGTGGGATGTATATATCGTACATGTATATAACCACAACATATTATATTTATATAATTATAAATACGTCTATCGTAAATTTCATAAATGTTTTTTATGCTCAAAATAAAGAACTTGTTAAAATTAGTAAAAAATGAAAAATAGCATACGATGGTTCGAATTTGTTATCAAACTCAAAAAAATTCACGAAAATATCAAAGGAATTAAATTCACATGAAATTTTTGTGAGTTTTCGGAAATATAACTGTTCTTTTCATTGTATATTGTATTCTGTTTGTAGTATAAAGTGTAGAACTTATTTTTATATGAAAATCAGAGCTTGACCTTAAAAATTGTTGAAAAGTTTTTATTAACTTAGGTAGTATCACTATTGTGTATTATGCATATTGTGCTTATATATAATAACTTATTACTTGTGCAGTGTGTATATTTACATAATATATATGTAATTTATTCATATTATAATATAAACATGTACGTATTATAATATAAATAGCTAGTTACATTAATAAATAAATTCGTTTGTAAAATATTAGAAAACTGAATATAATTGATAGAATAATATTAAATAATATAGTATAATAGAACAGAAATATATCATAAGAAAATAAAATTAGAAAATATTATACATCAATAATATGATGATTGAATAATGTTGCATTTATGTTTCATATTAACTGTTACATATATAACATAAGCATTATTTGTCATAATTATACACACATAATAATTTTGTACATAAATCTGTTTTAAATTTCATTAATGTGCAAAATTTTCAAATTTTGACATATTTTAAGAATAATAAAAGAGTATAATAATATAATAAAAACATTTAAAATTGTTAACAAACTCGGAGAAACGTGAAAAATTTTCAATTTATCGAATTTTTGTGAAATCTATGTGAATTTTCGAAAAACGTTAATTGTACTATATACACATTGTATTGTATTGGTAGTATAAAATACGTTATTAAAAATATTTTTATTTAGAAATTGAATCTGGACTTTGACGATTCATTAAATTTTTATGGAAACTTGTTGCTTATGTTCGTCCCTGTATAAATTGAATAGATTTTTTTCAGTTATCTAGTTGAGTTAAACTATACGAATTGTCTGTATAAACTGAAATTTTTTTTTATTTTTTTTTTTTTTTTTGCTTTGACAAAAACTACTTATTTTTGGTTTAGCATCAGGTATAAAATGTGCAACTTAAGGTGACTGTTTCGAAAATCATAGAATGTGTGCAAACAACTTAAAATTTTGAAAAATATTCAACTCTTGATTAAAGATGTAAAATTCGTAATAAATTTTCGAAAATTTCCACAGTCTGGAATATAAATTTTTGCCTTCATTTTAGTGTTTCCCTCAATTTACTGCAAAACAATTTTTTGTAATGAATCAATGGTGAAAATCATGAATTGGATAACCCTCATTGTGTAATGTTCTTATTAGGTAATACTCTGAAATGAACGAATTGAAAGTTACGCGAGAACATAATAAAGAACAACCCAATAAGTTGCAAATTATACATATTTCATAGTTAGTTAAAAAAAATTTAATTTGGAAAATTTATGTGAGTCACTCCAAAAATTCTTATAAAATATTGGGAATACCCACGTTTATTGTTTTATAATGTAAGTACTTTCACAATTTTGAATATACATACTTCGTATGGAATTTTTTGAAATCCACAAGATATTCAGAGTATTGAAAAATTTGAAATTATTGAAAATACAACGAAATGTTTTTTGTTTTTTTGTTTCAGGTAAGCCACGTTTTATTGCAAGCGTATGCGAAATTGACAAATCATTGGAGTCGTTGGCTCGTGAGTAGCGCCAAATGGGTCGGTGTGTATTAGTCGAGCTAAAAATGAACATTGATTATGCAAAAAGGAGTGTTTCCAAACCCGTCGCTAATTTGGCAATTTGCTTTTTCGGCGTATGGCAAAACCTTTCGAAGCCCAACACGTTTCGTTCGTGGGTTTGCAACTTGAAGATTTTGTAATTAAATTGAAAAACGATTAATCATGAAAAATATTTCATACGAAATGAATATGAAAAATTGCGTTATTGAATGATTGCAAAAAAAAAAATTCCTAAATTTGGATCGTTTTGAACTGATTTTTGAGTCGAAAAATAAGTTACGAAATACTTTCGTTTTGGAATCTGGCTACTCTTGAGCAATGATGTTGATTTGATCTCGATTTTTCAAAATTCCCTCTCTCTCTTTTCATACTCGAAAAAAAAAAAAAAAAAAAAATTTGTATAGTAAGGCTTTCTTCTCGAGGAGGGCACCTCCCCTTTCGATATTATTCACGCTCTCATCGGGCCCTTCTCGTTACACGTTCTCGGCATTATTCCTTAAGTCCCTTTGTCGGTTCACGAGAGCGTGGACTTTGAAGAAGAGTGTCATGCTTCGAGTTTCAATTCTGCTGCTGCTTATGGCCTGCACATGGCGAGTACAATGTATGCAAGCACATGCACATATGTATGTATATATATATATATTTAAGCGTCGGCGCTCACCGGGACAAGTAATAATCATTAAAATAATAACGGATACCCGGCGCGAGCTCGGCCATCATTTACGGCGAAAAAGGGGTTGCGCCAAAACAATGCTGACAATTTATCAAGATGAAAAAAAGGCCGTCAGCACAACGCTTTCATTAGAATCGTTGCAAATAATAATGACGTGGGTAATGTTTCGTCGCGTCTACTACTCGGTAAAAGGGGCTTCCGCTGACGACCTGGTTTTTTTTTTGCTCGCAACTTTTTTTTTATTTTTTTATTTTTCCACTCACAAAGGCAACAGGAACGTCGTCAGCGTTTTTCGTAAGTCGAGTGCACGAAAAATTGGAGCGTTTTCTTTAACCTTAGTTTGGGTTTTATTTGGGTGAAATTTTTGTGGGAACTGGGGGGAGGGGGGTATTAAAGGAATTTTTTTTGGAGGGGAAAAGTCAAATGTCAGAAGGGTTGATATTTGTTTGGATGTGTAGATGAATGTTGGTTCTAATATTGTGAGGTGTTTGAAATTGATTTCAAATCTTGAGCTTTTAATTTTGAGAAATGAAAAATATATATGATTAGTTGTGTCATCTCTCAATACTTATTTTTGCAGTACGTTTTTAAAATTGAAAGGATTATCTCGTATTTGTAGGAATTTTCTACACGAATTTCCAGAATTCGATGGTCAAGGATTCGAGCTTGCATGGATTTTCAGGATTTTCATAGATATTTGAAAAATTATATGTATCTGAATACGTTTGAAGTATTACATACTCTGGCTTCCCTTTTTAACGAGTTTAAAGGAGTGCTCGTATTTTCAGGATTTTTCGTATATTATGTTACTATTAATGATATTATTAAGGATATTCTTGTTTTTTAAATATATTTCAGGTATTTTTATAGATTGTCACAGTCAAGTTTTGAGATTTTAATAAACGAATCACAAAATTGTTAGATTTTCATTGTTCTAAAGAAGTTTCCAGGACACGGTTCTTCTAAAGAAACGTGGTATTTCATAGATTTCTAGTACTTTTAGTACCCATCGTATTTTTTCAGTACATATATATTTTGACAGTTCGGACGACTCTCTAACATATTTATTAATTTTCTATACATTATAGATATAATAGAGTTCGGTGCTTTAGGATTGAAGGTTTTGTAGGTGCTTCAGAAATTTTCAAGTTAATAAGGGGAATAATATCTACATGGATTTAAAGTATGTATTTTATCGACTTTTTATTTTCTATATGACTTATGACTTATGATTTTCAGTACGTATTTTCCATTTTTTCGAGTATTATTTATATTAAGTAGGATCCTCTAGATTCTTTATAGATAATAAAAATTTCAATATACATTTCTAAAGTATATTACTCTGGAATCTAATAATTCAGGCTTTTTTAGTATGTCGATGAATTTTTTCTCATAAATTTTAAGTATTTCACAGATTCTTAAAACTTTTTGTAGATTTTGATTTTTTTATTATTCATATATTTTATTGAAATATCTGATACCTTCATGGACTTCTATGTAGATTTTCTGAATTCAAAGTTCTAAAATTTCAAATATTATTGATTTTTATTACCGACATAAATATTTGAGAAAAAAATATCTATATCAAAGTTTAGTAGTTTAGAGATTCCTGTAATTATTTTTAGTATTTTCCATATTTTTCTGCATTAATGAATTTGCATGGATCTTTCCAGTATTTTTCCAGATTTTTGATATTTTTATGGATTGCTGTAAAAATTTTGAAAATCTGATGCTCTAGACTTCAAATTTTTTTTTAGATTCTCTATATTTCGAACCATTTTTCAGTAGACAGTTTTTTCGTAAATTTTTAGTGTTTCGAAGAATAGTTTGTACTTCTCTTTCTCATTTTTTTAAAAATATTTTCAAAAAACGCATAGTTTTTTAATATTTTCATGAATTCCTACATAAATTGTTAAAATAAGATGGTCAGAGATGCTCTATAAAGGTTCTAGAGATTTTTGGTGAATAGGTAAATGGATTATCAAGAAAATCTCATGTATGTTCATGCATTTTGTACACCTATAGATTTGTCGAATTTTTCGTATTTAAAATGTACAATTTTCTAGTTCTTACGTAAAATCCTATGTGGATTTCCAGAATTCGATGGTCTAGAATCAAAAATTTCCCAAAGTTATTAGTATTTCAATGAATTTTTTAAAAAATAGTATCTTAATAGATTTTAATCTTCAAAGATTTCTAAAAATTTTAGTTCACGATGTATTTTTTAGATTTTTAGATTTTCTAAAATTGTCTAGTAATTTGGTGGATTTTCTTATAGATCGTTTCAGAACAAGATGCTTTAAGATTCGCGATTTTATGAATTTTTATTATTTTAATAAATTCCTAAGCAAATAATATCCACATATAGAATCGTGGTCTTGTAGAGATTGCTATTATTTTTAATCTTTTTTTTTATATTTTCTAGCATTCGTTAAATTTCGTACTATTTTCCATTACGTATTCTTCTGGACTTCTAATTGTATTTTTATGGATTTTCATTTAGATTTTCAAAATTTGATGCTCTGAACTTGAAAGTTCTATAGATTTTGGTATTACAAACCATTTCAAAGAACACAGTTTTTTTTTCGTAGATTTCTAATGTTTTAAAGAATTCTTGGTATTTTGTCATTCCTGATATTTTTTAAATATTCATCAAATTCATGAAATATTCTTGTATTTCCATAAATTCCTGGATACATTTTTAGAATGAAATGCTCTAGAAGTTGAGATTCTATAGACTTCAGGTATTAGATAAATGGATCATCGAGAAAAATTTTATCTTGATACTTTTCGTGATTTGTCGTATTTGTTGTATTTTTCTGTACTAATGAAATGTCGTAAAATTTATAGTTCTTTCGTCAAATCCTTTAAGAATCTCTAGAATTCGATGCTCACAAGCAGGGGCGAAATATGGCTTCTCTGCTAAATTTTGAATGCGATGTAATAAGCATCTCCAAGTCATGAAAAAAACCTATTTAAGACCTGAATGTTCACTCAAGTCAGGTACAGGTTTTTTCATGACGCAGAAATGACTTGCGTATCCTTAATTTTGCACTTTTTCCTGGAGGTCGTCGTTAGGAAAGTCGAATGTACGTTTCTTTTTTTTTTTTTTCATTTGTTTGAGTCTGATGCACGTTTCTGCTTCGATCGCGAAAAAAAGAAAGGGAGGAAGTAAAGGTGGATTAGAAACTTGGACAAATTCGCGAGTTATCCTTGGAGATCAGATAGGCGAAGAAACGCAGCGCAGTCGCCCTGTTTGGTGCATGCAAAGAACGGGCAAAGACCATTAAGTAGAAAGGAAGACGAGTGAATAACGGTTGTTGGTATTACGGTTTTGACCGCGCCTATTTCTCTCGTTTGTTTCCACGCGCTGCAACATTTCAATATTCATATATACATCGCCTGCAACGCGAGACAAGTCGTTTTACGACGCATCTAATTTTCAGCCTGTCTCTGTAGATGGGAAAAGGATGAAATTTATTTTTGAGAAGTCGTGGAAACAAGAGCGAATATGCACACCGAACTTGTCACGGGTTTTTTTCGAAAGTGTATGATTTCATTCAATGTTTCGAATGTGTTTATACAAAATGTTCCTCGCGATTATTGACATGATGTACATATTATTTTATTGACAATGTGAATGCTAGAATAGTAATGGGATAGTTATAAATTTTGTTTGTGAGGATTTCAGGAGTATGGATTTCATGCATTGAGTTTAGGAATGTATAATTCTAGAATTTTCAAGTACTTCAAGAATTTTTAGAATGAAGAATCCCAGGCTTGTATTATTTATTTTATACTTATATTCATTCATAAAAGAAGTTTAAATAAGTATTAAAAGATGTATGATTGAATCCAATAGAATGTCCTCATGCCCAAATTTCACGTGCAGAATTTTCCTCTGGATGGTAAAAATACACGAGTACGGATGGAAAAGCAATGGAAAAACAATAAGAAAGTTTCCTCGTGGCAATAAAATCCCATCTAAATCGCTGCCTGGAAGAATCCAGCGGATGATTAGAGGAGCGTTGAAACGGGAATGGCGTAAGGAGAGAAATAAAGGAAAAAAGAAGGGGAGATTGAGGGAAATAAAAAAGAAATAAAAAAAAAGACGACGTAGCAGGTGCCGGAGGGGCGTCGTTGCCGAATCCAGAAAGCGAAAGAAATGCGGGTCGCCTAGAAACTCGCTTTCTTCTTCGATAATATTCTAAAATTTTCTACTTTTTTTACACAAAGTGCATTAAAAACTAACTGAAATTCATATATCATATTTTATTTCATTTCATCATCTTATAATGTTTTTTATTTTTATACATTGACAATTTATTATTTGTTATAATGATATAATAAATAAATGTAGGTAAATGAATAACAATTTGATTTTTGCTATAATTCAAGATGAAAATTTCCAACGGTCGTGGAAACATTCCTTATATATCCTTATATATCCTTCGGTTATAGAGAAAGCCAGTGGGGAAAATGTTTCCATCGAATTCTCAAACGTAAATGGGGAAAGAAATAAAAAAAAAGGAAGAAAGAAAAAATGCTGTCCCTGTGTACGTTTCGATCGCGCCCAGGGAAATTCGCCTCATTACTCGCATGGAACGTTCAATACGTTTCTCTACTCTCCCGGTTTTGCGTTCGGTGGCTCGGAAACTTGGGAAGTCTCCTTCGAATATGTGTTCTGGTTGCGTAGCACCACCCGCGAATTTCGGGAAGCGGAGATAATAGAGATAAGGAAAATGGAAAGGACTTTTTGGGGATGTGCATGAAGTTCTGAACGTTTAAAATTAAACGAAAAAGAAAAAAAGAGCCATATTCGAAAAAGAAAATTTTGCTTACCAACAAAAAATTGAACAGACGAGAAATTAAGAATCCTTTCTTAAAATGATGAACTGAATTTTGTGACATTTATTTCTGAGGACGCCTGAAGTTGGCTGCATGTCGATTTTTTTGTAAACAAACTGAAAATAATTGCGAACTCGCTGTGAGAATGAGTAGTGATGGATTAATAAATGAAAAAATTTTCAGCTCACGTCATGATGCTTGGTTTTTCTTCCATTTTGTGAGTAAATATCGAAAAATGACACGTTATTTTTTGTGTGTGCATAATGAAATTTTGAGGCTAATTTAGATTCCGTGGTTGACATTTGATGAAATGTCATCTTAAAAAATTTTTCGTGCTTGAAGAAAATACAATATGAAGTGCTTTGAAAAAATAATTATGAATAATCATTGTTGTTTTTCTCGGAAAAACCAAACTTGCATATTGGTTAACTTTTTGAATTTTTCAAAGTGATGTTTAGCAATATACGTCTAATTTTTTCAGATTGTCGCATGAAAAATTGTTTTTCCAATTTTATTAATTTCAAAATTCACATAAAACTATACAAAAACTGTCTTTTTTTCAATATATAAAATTAACTTGAATTTCGAAATTTCTATATTGACATACAAAATCGATTGAAAATTCCATAAATTGTCTTTTTTATTAAAAGTCAATTTTTACTGCTAAACATAATTGCACAAAATAATGATAATGAATAATTTCAAGTACTCATATTTTATATTTTCTTGAAAATTATTAATTGTTTTTTTTGATACGAAAATTGAATCATTTTATATCGAATAATTCAAAATAATGAATTAAATAAGAATTATCGTTTTATGTGTTAAGTTCAATGAAGTTGTGATTTATTATTTTATTTATTAATTTTTAATGACATGGTCTGTAATCTGTTCACTTCGGTTGTCAAATAAAATTCAATTATTAATAGTACTATGCATCGAATCATGCATGATATAGTATTACATCGCTTAAATTATATGAATTCCAAATCATTTTCTTTCATATAATCAAATAATATTTAAATAATTTCAAAGATCACTTATCAATATTCTACTTGTAATTACAAATTATTTCATAATTTTTTGATCAAATTTGAGTACGATGACGTATACATATATGTATTAGAGGTGAGAAATGGATATAAGCATTTTTCATTTATTTGAGAGAATTTTACTTTCAGGATATCCTTTCGAAGATGAATTTTATCTATTATATTTATGTTCAAATGTATGTAAGTATTTTTTGAAGGAAATTACTCACAATATATTAAATACTAATACACAATACCCTTGATCAATCATAGGGATCCATATTATTGGAGAGAATAAAAACTTTACTTCACTTTTCATTGTTCCGAAATTCGTATATTCAAATTTTCTCAAAAATTGTTCCAAGTGTTGAAAAAAATGGTGTTTAAAATTGACCACTGAAAAATACATAGCAAGTGAACAAACCAAAATTTGAATGATTATAACGAGAAAAAAAAAGTATTGAAATCACTAACTAACAAAAATGTAGCAATTCATTTTCAAAATAGCTATTTTTGTGCATGATTCGGAGGTTCATTATACAGACAGAATAACAAAAAGACGTATCTATATAATAAAAAATCAAAAAGATAGAAAGGGGGTTTCTTTTTTTCATTCATCTCATTCATATTTCAGTTTCAGGTAAGTTACAAAACTGTCAACGAATTTTTTCGCGGGCATCTCATTTCTTGCTACACTGTAAAAGTTTGGTAAATTTTCCATGAAAGTATATTAAAGTTTTTAACATGTACCCTGAATAGAATTTTACCCAATGATTGATCTTGAAATTTTCTATACGTGATAGAAATTATTCCACAAATCTTGGTAAAATTATAATAATTTGTTGTTTGTTCTATGTATATTGAAATAATGTAAAATCATTCTTTCACCATGATAAAATACGCGCCATATTAATTCCCATACTTAATTTTTTTTTGCAAAACTTGCATTGCATGTACCCAAGTAAAATATTTCTACAATGTCAATATTTTTTTCTTTTATTGCGCAGCAGTGCACGCGTAGATTCGTAGAATGCAACGAGAACAAAGTCACGCCACTGATTGCGAATGTAGGAGCGATAAATCGCCCATGGTCCGTAATAATGATAATAATAATCGAATCGACGTGGCGCGCGCATTGTCTTGGTCACAATCGTGACATTCAACTCTCTCGTTATGAGGTCTTCACGCTGTGGCCAGAGGACAAACGTTCAAATGGCTAATTTCGCGATTTAGAGTGACGCGTGAGCCTCACAAAAGGGGGGCAAAAAATTTCTCGATGACTCCCTTTGCAGCGCACTTTGGTTGAATTTGAACTGCGACGAATTTCATGCTCTCGAGCTTTGAATTGCAGGGATGTAGCAGATGAAATTCTGAAAAAAGAGAGGGAAGTACATTCATTTTGGTTCAGTGCTTGTGAGCATTGAAGTCGAGAGATTCTTGTAGGATTTAAGAAAAGGATTACAAAATTGTACGAAATTTTGTGAAAGCAGGAAAATGCAACAATCATGAAATGTGTCAATATGAAATTTTCTCGATGATTTATTTATATGTCTAGAACCCAGAGAATCCTAACTTCTAGAGCATTTGCTTTACAAATGAAAAAATTCAATTTACTTTCATAAATAATAAAGAAATTTTAGAAATGATGATATACTAAGAATTCTCAGAAACACTAGAAATTTACAAAATTAACTTTGTTATTTAAAAAATCGTTTTTAGTACTGAGAGTCTATGAAACTTTTAAGTTTAGAGAATCAAATTTTTTAAATTTACATATTACTCTATAAAAATATTAGAAATCTAGAATAATTATGGAAAATACTGAGAAATTTGATGAATGCTGAAAAATATAAAAAAACTAAAAAATAATAGTTATATCCAAAAGACCAAAATTATGTAATTCAATATATTATTTTATTGGAAATTTATCGAAATAGTAAAAATTTCATCTAACTTTTAATCTTAAAGCATCCAGTTCTGAAAATCTATACAGTATTTCATTAAAATACTAGACAATTCGATAAAGTTTAAAAATATTGAAAAAATACAGCATGAACTGACATTTTTATATATCTGTGAAACACCTCAAATCATTTGCCTAAAGTTTCAAACGTTTTAAATTAAACAAAAAAATTTATAAGTTAATATAGTAGAATAAAATGTTCTAGCTGCTTTTGAATATTTTATGACCGTAGCAACAAACTTGATGCTCCTCAAAAAAATATTCTTCACACTTTCCATCATAATAAAAAAATAAAAAAATTTATAAATTTTTTATTTTCGTTTAATTTTAAACGTTTGAAACTTCAAGTACATCTAAAATTGTAGAAGATACTGTTTTCTGAAACATTCATTGAAATACTCAAAATCTTTGAAATTTTCGATTCCAGACCATAGAATTGTAGAAATCTCTATAGGATTTTCCGTAAGAACTAAAAATTCGTACAATATTTAAATAGTGCTAAAAAAGACAAAAAATGCAACGAATCTGTGAGTAAACAAAATGTGTAAACATAAAACATTGTTGATATCTCATTTTAAAAATTTATCCAGGAATTCATGAAATTATTAAAAAATTAGTTGAGTTTTTCGAATATTCAAAGAAAAATAAAAAATTATGAAGTACCAAGAATTCTTTAATAAATCACTAGAAATCTGTGAAAAAATATGTTCTACAAAATCGTTTGTAATTTTAACAATCTAAAAAACTTTGAAGTTTAGAGCATCCAATTTTTAAAATTTATTCAGAAATCCATAATAGTAATAGAAATCTAGAAAAATAAGTGAAAATGCTACGAAATGTCATAAATTATGAAAAATATAAAAAAAATCTAAAATTTTACTAATCTCTCAAAGACTACAATTCTATACAGATATTATTTTTGCAGAAATTTATGGAAATAATGAAAATCTATATAACTTTCAATCCTAAAGCATCCAGTTATTAAAATCTGTTTAAGAATCCATCAAAATACTAGAAGATTTTATAAAATTTATAGGTATTAAAAAACTAGGAAAGGCTCTGAATGTTATAGAAATCTGTGAAAAACTCAAAATCTATACACACAGATACTGTTTTTGAAAAATTCATTGAAATACTGAAAATCTTCGAAATTTTTGATTGTAAACCATCGAATTTGAGAAATCAATACAGGATTTTACGTAAGAACTAGAGAATCGTACAAAATTTTGAATCTGCTCGAAAATGAAGAAAAAAAAAAAAACAAACAATCAAACAAATCTATAAATAGAAAAAATGTATAGAGATAAACTTTTCTTGATAGTCCAACAATTTTTTTAAACCCTAGAAATCTACGAGGAAACTATATTAAAAATCGTTCGAAATACTAAGATTCTAAACAAATTTTGAAGTTTAGGGCATTAGATTCCTAAAAGTTACATAGAAATCCATAAAACTGTTATAGAACTTATTTAGAATACTGCAAAATACATACCTACTACAAAATTTCATTGATGCTAAAAAATATGAAAAAAACTTAAAATAGCAGGAATATCTAGAATAATATAATTCTATTAGATATTTTTCACTTGTACATTTATGGATATAATAAAAATCTTATCGAAATGATGAGAATTCCACTGATGTATAGGTGGAAAATTTGTAGGTTTGAATAACTGATTCGAACAGTGACATCAAACAGATACGTATTGTTCTAAAAGTGTAATTTTCCAAAATTTTTTATGTCCAAGTTTAAAATCTAGTCTTTAAATCAAAACAGTCGAATTTCAGTGACACACCGTGAAAAGGATGCCACTGACAATCATTAAGCTTCAGGATAACAAAAAAGTCACGTGGTCCAAGAATTCCACTGATATACATATTACTGGAAAATCAGTAAAATTTCACATATATGAAGTCTTGTTAAATCATCGAGAAGAGTTTTTTCGTTCACTTGATTTTTTGTTATCGTTTTACATTCCACTGATGCCAATCAGTAGAATTTCAGAGACAAAAGTAAATATGGTGCAAAATTTTTTTTTTTAATTTTGTGAATCAACGACTAATGGCAATGAAATGAAATCGATGACGAGCTAAAATCAATGGAAAATGATCGGTCGATGACGTGACGATCTCGTTCACAGCGTTGATTTTTGCCCCGAGAAAACCCGAACTACGCCAAGTTCTGCGGCGAGCGAAACTGGCCACGTCCCATGAAAGCTAGAGAAATCCTTCTTAGCTGACACTCGCGTGACGAGTTTGGCAGGTTTGAGAGTCGTCGACTTGTCGTTCGTCTCTTCGTCGTCGACGTCGATGCAAGTAATCGTCTACTCCACCCTTTAAACCCCCCCCCCCCCCCCCACCCCACCCCTCTCACCCCTAAACCCTCGTCGCGTGCTTTGGTGTCATTACGTAATTACGAGTACGAGTAGTAATGAGCCAAAGGCTGCAGTCGAAAAATTCTGCAGAAAAACGAAATTTTAGAGCAAAAAAATGTATGAAAGAAGTTGATAACTTTACAATTAAAATTAATTCTATTCGATTTTGTTACGGATACTTTTATGATTCCCTTTTTTTATTTTAAATAATAATTTATAATTTGACAAAAATTTCACATTCTCTTAGAAGACGTCTTCTCCCTAATGTGATGTAAATAATTTATGATTTTTGACTTGAGTAAATAAATAAAATAAAGAATTCAAAGGTCACCTAAAATATAGAACGTGTTGTATGATTCCACGTCCGGGAATGTTTTTTTTTTTTTTTTTTTTTTATCCAGTCGCGGTGTATATTGTTATTCGTGAGGTTATTTCGTGGGGCCACGTCATTCCCAGCTGCCACATTGTCTTAACTTTTTTTTTTCTTCTTTCTCCGGTCTGGGAATAAGCGACGGTTTACGACCCGTAGAATACTTACACGCGTACGACGTTTCGTATCAAAAGCTTCGCAGGGTCCAAGGTCAGCAAATAGGATTCACCCCGATGGCTTTTTTATTGATCCGCACTTGGATGCCCGCGCTAATTGATGGACCGATAGATATTCCGTGGAAGAAAAAAAATGGGGGGTCTGCTAGGTCGAAATTTCATCATATAAATCATATGCGAATGAATTATATTTCATGAAATATAATACTTTCTGTATTTGAATGATTATTATATGGTATCTTGTATACTTCCAAATTCCTTGCCAATGATTAATACTCTGTACACATGAAGAATTTTTACGTCTCCATGTTCCTTAAGGGGTTACGCTACTGTAGGATTTTCAAAAAACTGAATTTTTGTTCGGCTTAAAATGTGCTTTAGGGTCTTGAAAATAATATATTAAAAGATGGAAGGTGTCAAAAATGTTTAAATGCCCAGATTTAATGCCCGAAAGCTACAATTTTTGCATGGAGATGGACGCAGAGCGCATAAAGATA
This sequence comes from Platygaster robiniae, assembly GCA_028476575.1. Taxonomy (NCBI): domain Eukaryota; kingdom Metazoa; phylum Arthropoda; class Insecta; order Hymenoptera; family Platygastridae; genus Platygaster; species Platygaster robiniae. The sequence goes on from CM052023.1 coordinate 32,315,613, forward strand.
GCAGAGCGATCGTTAAGTGAAGGCGCAAAACAGGCTCGAATAAATTTGAAAAACATAAGATTGGCCAAACAAGAAGAAGATGTCGACGCAGAAGGACAATTGTATGGTTTAGGCATCGCAGATTGAAGGTACATAAAAAAAAAAAAATAGAATTTTAAAGTACTAAAAACTTTGAACGCGTTTTTCTCAAAACCACTTTTTTCAAACTGGCCGTAAACATATCTCGTACAAATTTTTATCGATCAATGTGAAATTTTTGACATCATATTCAGAATCGTTTTCCCTAGGTCCGTACGTAGGATTTTTTTTTCATTTTGCATACTTTTTTTTTATAAACAATATAGTGACAATCTCGAACGTGAGATTGCATGTTTTTCTTTCAGAGGCACGCCATTTTGCGAAAAATTAATATATCAAAAAAATCCTACGTACGGATCTTGTTCTATAGATTCGAAAAAATTTTGGTTTTCGATTCCAGATCAAAAATTGTGGCAGCTACGTTTCCGGCCGTGGACTATTTCGAAAAAAAAGCGTCGGAGGGGAAATGCTGCACAGCCGTTGTTTTTTGATATAATTACTTGAAATAAATTGCATTTTGTTCTTTACGATATGTAAAATAAATCCCAGTTAACGGCATTTTGCGCCAAGAAAAATCCTCGAAAAATGCCTATTTCTCCGTGCTCTACAGTGGTGTAACCCCTTAATGGATAATCGTTATATCACAATTTTTGTTAGGATATTAAAAGATATCGGGACTTTTTTGTGAGGGAGATAAATTAAGACGAAAATTTGTATTCTGATGTTTTTTTAATTCACTCATACATCATTCACGTAGATGATTTTTTCAACGTCAATGTCATTTTACTTTTCAATATTTTTTAAATTTCAAAATATAACATTGGAATGATTTTTATAAAGGATAGTCTATGGTTGTCAGTTTCAAGAAAAAACGAATTTGCAAGACTATCCAAGAGACGTTGAGATTCTTGTATGGTATGATTCTCATGATTTTATTTTTAGAAAATCAAAATACTTTTGAAACAATATTATAAATTTGATCCACAAAAAGTTTTATAATAATTCTTCAAAAATCTATGAAATATTAGAAATTTACCATGTAACAGTTTAATAAATGATTAATAAACATACAAACTATCAAGTTTGAGATTCTATAGAGCATGAATTTCTAGGAATTACTATCAGGGTAAATAAAAATCTTCAAATTTGGTCCAAAATCTTACGAAGTTCAATAAACATACGAAAGTACTAGAAATACCAGAAATTTAAAAGATACTTAGAAATGCTGATTCAATTATTTCGAAAATCTATGAAATTCTGGTAATTTATAAAATTTTCATTTCCATGGTATTGAATTTTAGAAACATGTATAAAAATACTAAAAATTTCTTAATCTTGTAGAAAGTCTTTAGAAATTGAATATGTATAGAAAAATACTGAAGATACTAGAAATTGAAAAGATGTTTATCAATGCTGTTTTAGTTATTTTAAAATCCATTGAATTCTCGAAATTTATGCAACTTTAATTTCAGAGCGTTAAATTATGAAAAATGTATATAAAAATACTAGAAATATCTGAATCTTCTCGAAAATCCTACGAAATTCGATAAATACAGGAAAACACTTAAAATTACTAGAAATTGGCAAGATACTTCATAATGCTGATTTAATTCTTCCAAAAATCTATCATACAAAATTCTGCAATCGAATGTATGAAAATTTCGATTCCTAGAGCATTGAATACAAATATGTAATACAAATTTCTAAATCTTTTAGAATATCTTACAAAATTCATTTCATATACCGAAAAATACGAAGAATAACAAAAATACTGAAGTTTCGGCAAACACGTGTAAATACTGATCGAATCATTCAAAAATTTGTTTAGAATTTGAAAATCAATGAAACTTTGATTGTCAAAGAATTGGAATGCAATTATTGGATTCTAGAAATACATGATATAAATCCATGAAAGTATCAGAAAATTTTTCAAATCGTATAAAAATTCTCAAAAAACACGCATAATATTAAAATATGTACCTGGAATTCATTATGTTTTCTGACAATTTACATATTTTAAAAAATTGAATCAATATTTTAAACTGGACAGATGAAAACAAAGAATCTTACGCAACATCTTATAAATGCTAAAAATAATAAGACATTGCTAACTACAGCATCGAAACCTAGAAAATCTCCACAGAAATCCAAAAGAATACTGGAAAATCACGTAAATACTAAAAATATACAAATAAAATGGTAAAAAAACAATGAATCTAGGGAGATGCTGTTTCCTGAAAAATTCATTTGAATTAAAACAATTTAAGAAACTTTATTCTAAAGCACAAATTCATATAAATCTAAATCATTATCAGTTATCCATAGGAATATCAAAAATTTATTAAAATGTTAGGAAATCCTGAAACATGTTATGATTACTAAAAAATACGAAAAATTTCAAAAACCCAGGAGTATAAAATGATTGTCTCAAAAATCTATCAAATTTCTAATAAACTTCAGAATTTCGAATTCTAAACGATAAAATTCTGAATAACCTATGTTAAAATCCATAAAAATATCAGATAATCTTTCAAATTCTATGAATAATGATAAATCTCACAAATACTGAAATAACCGTAAATCTACGAATTGGCTCTGAAAAATCCATCAAAATCCATGTTCTGCTCAGGCATATTGATATTTTTCGTTACAAAATAATGAATCGATTCTTTAAGAACGTAAACTTACAAGCTGGATCCTTATATATACCAAGTCCGACCCTCAAAATTATGCGCGCGGAAGAATGTACATACATACATAATATTATAGTATAGAGGAAACAACTACGTACTTGCAAGTATGCAAGTACGTATACACTCGTACATGCGTACTCACAGGGTGGGTAGCCCGTAAAAAAATCACTCTAAAAAAATTTCTTCGAAACTCAGGGATTCCCATGTATTTTGGTCCATTCATGCAAATCAGTAATGTCAAAATGTATAGATATTTATAATTATATTTAAATTAAAAATAACAATGTATTGTAATATGGAATGATGTGAATAATATGATTATGTAATCATGTATAAAAAATAAATGAAAAAAAAAAAGAATAATTTTCATACACAATGTAAGATGATATGAATGCACATAGGGATGTCTCTAAATTATAATGATAAAAAATTTCTATTTCAGTGAGTGTACATTTTCAATTACATTTTTGCCCATTGTGAAATCTTTAATTTCAAATACTTCACTCTAAATTTAGTTAGGTTTTGAATTTTCGATTTTTGGTTTCAATATCGTTAATCGGCTGTTACGACACGACGCTTCAGGGTTAAACATTGACACGGAGTTATCAAACGGTGACCCAGTTGATAACAACAACGCCTCATCTTCTCTCGGCGTTCCCAGATTTCCGAGCACATGAAATTTCTGATAAAATATGCCCGGCGCACCTGCCGCTAATTTCGCGAAACGCGGCCGGATTTCGCTGAAAAGAAAAGAAGCCGCTCGATCGTCACGCGCGGCATCCCGGCCGATGAAAAAAACATGAGAATCGCATTTGGGAGGAAATTAAATGCACAATTCCGACCTCAAAACATCGCCTTTTCTCTCCCCCACGCGGAATATTTCAAACTTCTTTGTGTGCAAGACTGGATTTAGAATTCAGCAGGTTACAAAAACGGATACACTTTTTAAATCCAAAGTAGTGGAATTCAGACTGATTTTTTCAGTGACTTGATCAAGTATATGAGGAAAAATGAATTGGTAATGATTTTTCGGAGATTTTTTCTACCAATGTTGAACAGTGGATTTACACTGAAAAAAAGGATTAGTTGAATCAAATATAATATGGTAACTATTAATAAATCGCATACTTGGCTATGGCGAATTCAATGCTGAGTTGAATGGAAACTAACGATAAATTCATATAAACTATCTAATAAAGTTCAAAAAAACTTGTGTATATTAACAGTTACTATATGCGTATTTGCTGTGAATATCAACGAAGTAATCGCCATCAAGTAAATACCATGTTTATATGAACTCTTCGGAAAAGTATGGGAAAAACTTGATATATTAATAGTTACCATGATGCTATTTGCAAGCGAATTACAAATAACTTGACTCAAGTTCAAAGTTGGTTGTTGGAAACTAAGATTGGCCTAGGTTTTTTACTAAAAAAAAAAAAAGAATTGACGTGTGTCTTGCTTGTGTGGCATTGAATTTTGAAAATGTATAGAGAAATTTATAAAAAGACTAGAAAATATTTCTAATTGCATGAATACTATAAAAATAAGAAAAATTAAAAAAGAACTAGAAATCTTTGATGAAAGACACTGTTTTCTGAAAAATGTATTCAAGTACTTGAAATGTGTAAAAATTTCAATATAACAACATCGAATTCTAGAAATCTATGAAGCAATCCAAAGGAATACTAAAAATTATTATAAACACTAGAATGCACAACGAAACTTCGTAAATAACAGAAAATACGAAAATTCTAGAAATCTGTGAAATACTCCAAATATGTGTAGAAATAATTTTCTCAAAAATGTATAAAAATACCAAAACACTTTGTAACTTTTATTCCTGGAGAATAAAATTTAATAAATGTATAGATCAATCCATGACAATACGAGTTATCTTCAAAAAATACCAAAAAATACTACAAAATTTCACGAATACCAAAAAATACAATAATGAAAATTTACTGATGCTCAAAGTCTACTACTACAGAAATTTCTCAAAATATTTATAAAATTTCAAGGTCTAGTGCATTGAATTCGAAAATTTTTTACAAATATCCAAAAAAAAGACGATAAAATAACCAATATTGTATGAGAACTGGAAAAATACAGAAAATACTAGAAATCTGTATCAAAGATATTTTTTGAAAAATCTATTGTTATACTAAAAATGTTTGAAAACCCTTATTTTAAAGCATCAAATTCTAGATATTTATAGATCAATCCACGAAAATGCTAGAAATCAATGAGAATATGAAAATACTTCGAAATTTCATAAATACTGAAAAATACGATAAATACTGAAATGCAGTAACGATTTTAAACTACATTAATATAATTCACCAAAAATTTATAAAATTTCGAAATTAAGGGCATAGAACTCTGAAATTTTCACAGAACTTTATAAAAATACGACGAAACATCTTAAATCGTATGAATAATAAAAACAACAAAATATGAAAAATACAAGAAGAACTAGAAATCTGTAATAAAAGATACTTTTTTCTGGAAAATTCATTTGAATACTTAAAACTAACGATAAATTCATATAAACTATCTAATAAAGTTCAAAAAAACTTGTGTATATTAACAGTTATTATATACTTATGTGCTAAGAATATCAACGAAGTAATCGCCATCAAGTAAACATCATGTTTATATGAACTCTTCGAAAAAGTATGGACAAAACTTGATATGTTAATAGTTTCCATATTACTATTTGCAGGAAAATTTCAAGTAACATGGCTCAAGTTCAAAGTTGGTTGTTGGAAACTAAGATTGACCTAGGTTTTTTTACTGAAAAAAAAAAAAAGAATTGAGGTGTATGTTGCGTGCACATAACCCTAAGTGAATGTCATTTTTTTTTATTTCTCGGAATTCTTTCCTTATTCTGTCAAGAACATTTTTTGAGTGAGTACCCGATGATCATTCATCCACGTACAGGTGATAGTTACCGCCGCTTGATTCAGGAAACTCGATGGTCGATCTCAAATGCAACAGCTTCATTGGACCCATCGACATTTATTTTGCTCATATAAAAATTTGAGTTACTCGAAAAGTAATGAAACTTTTATCCCATAACATTGAAGATGCTGGAAAGGCCACACCCCACGAGGGGAGGCTTCATTATTTTGTTGAACAGTGAAAATTTATTTATCAACTGGCACTCGCAAGCTTGTCTGAGCTTGTCGATATTGTCGAAAATTTTCCACAACATTCGTCAGGTATCGGTATATTTACCGTGAGCATATGAAACAGTTGTAAATGAGCAACATTAGTCAAGTATCAGTATATTAACTATTACTATATAGAACAGTTGCATCAAACAGGGTTCCCGATATTGGCTAAATTTGGCCAAATGGGCTAACTGTGATGAAATTTGGTTACTTATTTTTTGCAATTATTGGCTAAATTTTTGGCCAGACAATTTATGAAAATTGGCTGTTATTGGCTAGCTCTTATGACGAATTCCACTTGATTTTGTACATTCACTTTTGTTCTCTTCTTCTCTCTTTCGCATAACAAGGGCCAGTAGAGCGGCCCGGCCAGGGTGCCTCAGATTGTCGTAAACATTAATCGATAGTTATCGAATGCTCAGATCGATCGAAAGCTGATCTATGAAAATACTATCAAAAAGTCTATTACAATGACAAAAATCTATGAACCTGCGAGTTCTTGAGTACCAAGTCCCAGACATCCGTATATTCTAGGATTTCTGTGATTTTTGCACTTCTTGCGACATCCATAAAAAAAGAAAAAGAAACCCTGGGCACCGAGAAAGACAGACAAATGCGTATAAATCCATAATTAGAGTGAAATGACTGCAGAAGGTTTCAAAACTGGATTATTATTGAAGCGAAGAAGGCTCTCCTCCCGGAGTCTGGGACGCGCGATGTTTTCCCCCTCTCTCTTTCTCTTTCTGCACAGCTCGCTCGGGAGCTCGGGAAAGTGGAAGGGGAAGACGCGGGAGGGGAGTGCTCGCGCGCGCTCCAACGCCGGGTGGGCTGTGGTGGGGAGGTGGAGGGAGCGGGGGAAAGGATCGGAATACGCGGGAAGGGGAAAAACATGTGCGCAGTGAGCCGAGCGGGGAGGGGAAGGGCGTCAGCTGCACGGGCTAAAAAGGGGCGGAGGGGAGGGGAGGCTGAGTCATAGCGGCGTTGCCACGTTTCCGTTCTCTCGTGTTCTCTCCAAGGTTGCCACTTTTACGTTGTCGTCGTCGTCTTATTTTCTTCTCGAGTGGAGAAGAGATGGATAGAAAAAAAGAGAGAGAGAGAGGAGATATTTCCAATCGCATTCGTGAATCCATGAATCGGAAATGTCCACTGGGGTTTTCGGAAATTTATCGGAGAGGTTTTTTTTTTTATTTTTTGGGATGTAAAAAGCTTCGGATGTGAAACGTCTTTTCTCGATTCTCGTATGGGGTTTTTATTCCTCCGCGGGTTTAGAAATGTACTCTCGGCTGGTTTTCTTTTCTTCCTTCGTTTCTTTAGATGGTCAGTTGCGACCTATTTATGTTAATGAGAGATTATCAAACGCGATGGAGGCAAAAACCTGTTGTGGAGGATGGCGTGTTTTTTTTTTTCCTTTTTTTTTCTTTCTATCTTGTCGCCTTTAAACTGTACTCGATAAATTCTTCGGTCGGATGCGTCCGAATCCGATGCACAGTTGGACTTTCGAAATTCGACCGAATTACGTTTTATATCGTATGTCGAACGAATGGTCGGGTCGATGATTTTTCAGTTTTAAAAATTTTAAAAGTTTTTCATCAAATGATCTTTTCCTTTTCAAAAAGGAAAAGATCATTTTTAGAATGTTATGGAACAGAGGAGAAGTTTTTCAAGACATTTTATGGTAAATAATTTTAATGTGCCGGGAGTTACGAATTTGTTTGTGAAATAAACGAAAATGAAGGGAAAATTATTTTTCTGTTTTTTCCTTAGATGATTGCGAAGAAAAGATGGTAACGTTGGATAATGGTTATTAAATATCAATATTTATTCATTGCTTGAAATTTTAAAGGTTAAAGTAACAATTGTTGTCGTTGTTGTCTATTGTTAAACGTTTGGAATTTAAGACTCATTTTTTTTATTGTATGGTATTTTTAATATTGTATGGTTTGAATGAATGATGGAATAATTTCTATTGACGAAGTTGAAATTTTTGAATAATTATTACTGAAGGTTGATAATTCCGAATTTCACATCTTATGAATTTTTGATGGTGATTTTTCTTATCAAATTTCGTACGACAAAAAGAGTTCAAAAGTAAAGAAAAAAAAAAAATTAACTATAGTTGAGATTTCAGTTTTTGTTAAAATCTACATTATAACGGTAAAAAAACGATCAAAATTTTTAAAATGTCAAAACACAAAATTACTTTTTTCATTTTTTATTCTTTTTAATGATATTAATTGAATGATTGTTTAAAAATAAATGTTTAAATCACACATGTTTCATTGAAAAATGTTTATCGTTTAACTTTTTTAACATTCAAGCAAAAATTTGCAATTTTAGAATTATTTTTAAATTTTACAGTGAAATTTCAATCTAGAACTTGATATAATATAGAAAAAAATTATATTTTTTTGAATAGTAACTACTTGAGAATGCAATAAATTTTTTTAACCGATGTGAATTTACCATTCTGTTCTAAAAACAAAAAAAATATATATAATTTTGAAAATTTTTCGGTCAAAAATACATAGTTTAGAATTTTGTAAATATTTCTTATCCAAAATATCTAGTTCACAAATCTTTTAAATCTAAAATTTTACTTTTTGTTCGTTTTATTAATAGTTATGATTATTTTCTATTGTTTTTATTTCTTGATTGTTCGTAATTCTTGTATTTTGCTGGAAATTCAATTAAAAATTATATTGAAAATGTATAAGTTTTAAACACTGAATAATAATGATCGAAAAAATTTTCTTTGATTATCAACTAAAAACTTTTGAAAATGCAGTCAATTTGGTTTTTTGATGCAGAACATTTAACATTCTCGAAATTTTCTATGTAAAATATTCAGATCACAAAATTTTCAAATCTCGAATATTTTATTTTTTAACAATCGAGTTCATAACTGTAATTATTGTGAATTATTTAATTTCTTGTTTTTTTCACTTTTATGTTGTAATCAATTGAATTTAATTTAAAAAATCGTGATTGAAGATTCTAGAGTTATGAAATTCAAAATAACCTTTTTATTAAATGGTCCATCTATGTGGCTTTTTTTTATTTTAACAATTTAAGTCACGTTTTCTATGTTCAACATACAATAAAAGAAAATTCAATAATTTAAGTTGTCTAGATATTAAATTTTTTAAACTTTTAACACATTTTTCGATTAATTTTTAATCTAAAAATTGTAAAATTTGGAATATTTTTTAGTGCTATAATAATTCCCGCTTCTCAAAAATATAAGGAATTCTGTTTTTGGTTTAAATTGACCTTTTATATTTATTGTAATTATTTAATTTTTTATGAAGATACTGTATAATCAATTTTTTATTGATAAGTAAAATTCATCGAATTATGTATATTTTTTATTGTTTATTTTATCCGATTTTTATATTCCGATTCTATATATTTAAGAATTCAACAAAAATGAACAAAAAACTTGTTTTTTATCTCCATGAATCATTAAAATGAAAATCTGTAGGTAACATTGAATGTTATTTATTGAAAATAAATGAGTACTTATTTAATAATTTTTTTTTTTTTTTTCATTTATTTTCCATCGTTTGGAACTTTGAGAACATTCATTCGTGAGAAAAATCCTGAAAACTTGATGATGGGAGTTTCCAATGATTTTATAAACGACGTTCGAATTGTAAATGAACGTTCTATAGCTTTCGATAAAGATCATTCGCGGACATGCAAAAAATGTATGAATTTACAAGCTTGTTCGGCATTTTACTTGAGGTTGTCACATGTGGTGTGTTCACCTTTTCTGTAATGACGGAAAAAAACATTCTTCTTTCAGCTCTGTCGATTTATTGCGAAGTAACTTTGCGAGTTACATCGAACGTAACGCTCCTTGTGCATTATCTCACTCGTCATGTTACATTAGTCTCGATCGTCGGAGAAAGTTTCACGGATCCCATTTTTTTTTATTGTTACGTGTATTACAGGGTATCTTAGATATCTAGAAAAATGGGAGATTATGTATAATGATGAATAAATGTTGATTTGGCTGGTAATAATGGATTAATAAACAATATTGAGGGATATTGGTAAAAATCTGTGTATAATCTTACATTGCAATAAATTATATCATCAGAATATTTTTAAAAAATTACGGAAATTCTAAAAAGTCAGGAATCATGAATTATTTTTTATCTATTTGCAAACATTGAAAAATATCATTTAATATGATATTCACGATGTTTTTTTAATACTAAGCGACATTGAAGAATATTTGATTTTGATCAGAATTTGATGGAATATTGTTTTTCATTTGTTTCAGGTAAGCAAGTTTTAATCACCATTCATGGGTATGGAATTAAGAGTCATTGGAGTCAATGGTTCGCGAGAGGCTAAAAATAAGTATGCATACACAAGATGGATGATAATTTTTTAATTCGATGTTCGTTGAAATAGTGCAAAAAATGTAATCGAAAATCTTGAGAAATTCTGAGTGCACTATTTCAATGATCTCGTCATTAGACATGAAAAAGGCCATTATTTTTTTCTAAGATTTTATTTTATTGGCCAGCAAAATTCTTTGCCTAAAATATGAAAAATACTAGAAAATACTAAACAATTCAGAAGACTATAAACCCTAGGGCATGAAATTATGCAAATTTATGAAAATATCAGGCAATTCTCGAAAGCTTAAAAATGCTCAAAATACTATAAATCTATGAAAAAATGTTTTTTGAAGAATTTTTTAAACATAAAAAATCTACGAAAATTGAAATTCTATAAATCGATATATTTAGCAATCTCAAAATATTATGAAATGCTACACAAATTCATAAAAATTGGAAAATACATCATATATTTAAAAAAATGATGAATATCCATGAATATACATTTTATGCAAAATCTTCAATCATAAAAAAATTAATAAACTTTTAATTGCAAAGTTATCAATTCTAGAAATTCATAATATAACGATCAATGAAGACTATGAAATCCCACAAAATTTTACAAATGCTATAAAATACGAAAAAATACTAGAAATCTTTAAAATTCTGAGAATTAATGTAGATATCGTATTCTTGAAATGTTATAAAGACACTAAACTTTTGTTTAAATAACTTTGAATTCCAAAGCATCAAATTCTTGAAATCTATAATATGAAAATTCATCAAAATACAAGAAACTCTTCCAAATTGTATTAAACCTAAAAAAATATAAAAAATGTCAAAAAAACTAGAAGTCTATAAATATTAGAAATCTTTAAAGACGCTGTCTTCTGGAAAATAAAATGAAATACTAAATATTCATAAAAATACAATTCTAAAGCACCACGTTCTATAAATATATAAATCAAAAAACATACTAATAATTATTACAGATTATAATCTTACATTATATTATTATTATATTTTATACATTATTGTTTTATTATTTTGTAAAATACTCTATAAATACTGTAAAAATGCTCAAAATATCAGCAGACTATATAGTACTAAGAACCCATGAAGATATAAATAATTATACATTAATATGATATACAATTGTAATAATAATAATAATAATAATAATAATAATAATAATAATAATAATAATAATAATACGTTTCGTATTATTATTTTCATCATTCACAAATTTGGAAAATTTTTTTTTTTAGGATTACATATTTTCCTCGTATCCTGATTATAATGTATGAAATATTCCATGACAGCAGATATATTTTTGAATATTTTTTTCTCTTTTTATAAAACTGCTATTATGTATTTTGACGATTTTCAAAAAATTATTTTGCGGTGTTTTCAGTAAAAAACTTGTTAACTTTGTCAATTTTGTTACTTAACACGCATATATTAAAAAGAATAACGTGTTGGTATAAAAAAGTGATAGTAAAAAAGAAAAAAAAATTCATTGGTATGGACATAAGTTTATAAAAATGCAATTCGAATTCAAATACCCTGCGACGTAATTTATTGTTATCAAACGATGTTCTAAAATCGCCAATCGTTAAATCTCGTATCAAGTGTGATTATTTTTATCTTCAACATCAAAGAAAAATTGGCATTTTTTAGCCTGGGCGAAATTTGTGAATTCCTCAACGTACAGTGAGCTATTGTTCGAGCGATGTCGATAATACCTTTGATATCCTGATAATGTGAATATTGTATCTTTCAATGTACACTTGTACTATGTTACAGTCAAGTTGTTTCAATGATAAGATTAGTTTGAGAGTTTACGAACAAATTTGCGACGCAAAAACATCTAGTACGTTAACTAATGCTCATTTTGGAATCTCTAAAAAGAATTTTTCGCAACGTTTTTCGTAAAACACAAAACATTACATAATTTAGAGTAATAAATTTATTTGGAATTACTTTTATTGGATGAAAATGATTTTATAAATTTCCCAAATTGAAGGTTCAGTTTGAAATGAAAGGTTTCTTTCAATAATTTTATTGATGCCATTGTTAAAGGTTCGTTTATTTTTTACTGTAAAGAAATGTCCATTTATTGTTTGTCGCGCTCGTGTGAAAATATAAGTTTGCAGAATAATGACTGGCTGTATTCAGTGTGCTTCAGTTTTATAATACTTTCCAGTTATGGTTCATTTATGTCAGTTTAAAAATATTTCAATGGCCGTAGTCGAAGCATCGCATCTGTGAAACTTATTTTAGCGCGGACGACACGGCTAGAGTTGGTTTGGTGTACAATTATAAAAATGACTGACGTACAGTTCGAGTAGATAAAACATTGAAACACATTATAACCATGCGTCCTCAATGCCCACTTCAACATCTGGGTCGTACTTGGATCGTATTTGATCCGAAATAGAGGTTACAAGTTCGTTCGCAATTATTTTTTCAATACCCATTTCTCATGTTTCAATGAAATCGACGTTTGCACAAAATGCTTTTACATTATTCAAGAGTGTTGATGAATAATTTTAGTTGTTGAATCTGAAGGAAGAGGAAATTAATTGTTATTAATGTATTGATTTTATTTGGATGGATTAATTGTTAATAACTGTATGTATCAATGGATTTAGTCACATATGATCAAGATTTTGAAATTGTTTTTCACAAATTGATGTTTTGGGATTTTTTTAATACATGATTTTTAAAATACGAAAGTTTTTTCAAAAAAATCATGAAAATTAGGATTTTGGAAATGTTTCCTTTAATACCTGAAATATTTTTTTAGGTGACGATTTTATGTTTGATAATAAGCTTGATATAAAATTTTGAAGTAACCAATTTTTTTTATCAAACAAAACATAATTTCTCAAGAAAGAAGTATTTTTTAGCCAGTTATATTTTACCAAGTTTTTTTCAATTATTTTAAATTCTCAACTTTAATGTTTCAATAAAATCGATGTTTGCACAAAATGCTTTTGCATTAATCATGGTTATTGATGAATAGTTTAATCTTCGGAAGAGCAAATGAATTGTTATTATTTAATTGATTTTATTTATCTAGATGAGTTATTATTAATGTATAATAATTAATTATGAATATAATGGATGAAACAAAAAATTTAGGTTTTGAAGTTGTCAATCCAAAAGACAAAAACTCGAGATTTTCGAATTGTTTTTTTGAAATCTTCATTTTAATGTGACAAAATTTTTCTTGAGAAAAGAATAAATAAATATATTTTAAATTAAATTTGAAAATCTAAAAGATTTTTTTTAAGTAACCATTTTTTTTTTTTTTATGAAACAGTGAATATAATTTTGAAGTGACAGAGTAGTTTTTGAAAAAAAAAAAAAAAAAAAAAAAAATTCAGATGCGATCATTCTTGATCTATTTTTTTCAACTGATTTTTTTTTGGAGAAAAATGAATGATTTTTCAGTGACAAATACTTCTTCGAAAAACTAAGAAAAAATTAAGACTTATAAATTTTTTTCATTAATATCAAAATATTTTTTCAAAATAATAACCGATTTTTCTAACAAACTTAAAGCATAATTTTTTAATGACAAAGTATTTTATTGAAAAATTTTCAAAAAATCGTGATATCAACATTGGTTTCCGTAATAGGTAAACATTTTTAAAAAAACTTTTCAATATTTCATAACAAACTGATCGATACGTTTGAATTATTCTATAACTTTCCAAAAAAAAAACAAGATTTCAAAAAAATAAGAACCTTTTTTTTCAACAACAAATTGTTCACCTGAACATCAAAGTATTTTGTTAATAATCGATGTATTTTTCCAACAAATAACGGAATACATGATTTTTGAGCAACAAAATATATTTTTGAAAAAACGATAAATTGAGGTATTTATCTGAAATTTATCATGTTTTATATTTTTTCCAGAAAAAATGTGAAATATTATTTGTAAAAAATTGTTGTATCTGAAATATTTTCATCAGTTTTAAGATATTTATATTTTTTTAATAACTCATTTGTTTTCTCAGAGTGCATAGAAATGAATTTTGAGTTGAGGATTCAATTTATTTCTTTTTTTTAAATTTCGAAATAAGACCTTTTTTAGAATTTTATCATGGTATTTCGCTGATGGAGAAGCATTGGGAAGTTCTTAATTATTTATTCGAGCGTGCTGGTAAACGTTTGATTCCAGTGAAGCTTTTTTATTTGCAGTTGCGAATCACGTAACTCATTGAGTGGTACAATTCGAGCTCCATGAAAAATTGAAGCGCTATTATGAACTTTATAATTCATCTATCGATGATCGGTTCCATATTTCACTGCTTTTTCTAACCCAAACCTAAAAAAACATCTTTATTTTTTCATGAGAAAAATTGTAAACGAATTGTGTTTTTAAATTCAGAGATAGAAATTTAATAAATAAATGTGAAAGATAGGAATATCGAAATTGAAAGAATTTGAAGAAAAATCAATAAAGTTTATCAATGAATAATGAAAGGAATAAATTATTTGTAGGAAGTCAAATTATCTAATTTATTCACATTTCTATAGTTCCTCAAAAATAGATTTTTTATTAATTAACTCATAATATTGGTTCATACTTGAATAATTATGAAATTATTTCTCCACAGTAGGCAGAATTACCCTATTTACTTTTATCATTTTTACTACGTTTCGAGATATTTTTAGTGTGAAATTTTGGGGTAAAAACTGCAGTTTAAACTTGTTTTGATTAAATATTATTCTATTGCAAACGAATTTTTTTTTAAGTAATATATTCAACGTGTTAAATTGTGTTTCTTTGGTGTGAGAAACATCACTTATTTTTCTTGAAAAACAGTAGTTGCACGAATGCACTGTTCTACTTTCATGAGGAAAATTAATGGCCAAACGTCGATTTTTCTCACTACATTCGTGTATCATTTCAGCATGAACTTCGAAAGGTTATTAATGATCGAAACTCAATTTATAATCGACACATTTTCATTTATATCTATTTCCCTAATGCACATGAATCACAGTAAATTGACATTTTCATGAACCATACATGATTTTGCACTGAAAATGAAATAGGGAAATTTGTAAAATATAAATATCGGAGGATTGGAAATGTTATAATTTAACTTTTAACATTGACTTGAAAGACGTGAAAACAATTTGAATTGAATTTTTCTTAATTTCATGGAATAGTTGAAAAAAAAAAAAAAATTAAAAAAATAGTAGTATTTCTTTTTCTAGCTCTGAAATTTGAAAATCAATAATCCTGAAAATCTAAAGTAAAATGCATGAAATTTGATTTTCGTACATCGTGAAACAATATTAAATGTAATAAGAAAGAGATTCATTAAACTCTGATTTGTTTGATAAAAATTGATCAAAATCCTCGAAAATGATAAAAGCCAATTCCCTGAATTTCTCGTACTTTTTTTGATTAAACAATTGTAAAAAAATCTCCGAAGAATTAGATGCTTGCTTATGATTAGTTCAAAATTTCAAAAATTATTTATAAGTTCCTGAAAAAAATTTATCTGAATTCAGATAAGAAAATTTCTTATCGTACTTGTCTGGCTTTTATCACCCAAAAATTAAAAAATAACCTTGTTTGTTTAAAATTTCATTGGTATATGTTATTTTTTGAATTTACGATAGTTATGAAATTTTTTAAAGTGTTGACCATAAGGGAAGCAATCATATTTATTTTATTAACAATTATGTATATATTTCTTTTCGTAAGTTCACATTACAATTCCACCTAGTAAAATTTCACACAATTGAAAGGGTGCTATTCAAAAAAATTTATTCTCAAATTTTAATTTTTTATTATCTATTCAGTTTGAAAAAATGGAATAATTTATTTAAAATCACAAAATACTCTACGTTCGTACCCCCTTAAAAACCAGGCAAAAACAGTCCCAAAAATAATACCAAATCGAAAGAACAAAATATTATTATTTTTATCTTTTGTAACTCATTATTCGAAGAGCAACCACATGTTACAATTTAAATCGAGATCGTTTTTCCGGCTCAGGTCAAAAAGAGCCTTTCGTTATGCAAAGTCATCAATGACGTCGTAAATTCTTATCTATCTTTTTCGTCCGCACCATAATTTTCTATTTTACCGCTGATCGAGATGGAGGCGATATGCAAATGACCCTCCTCAATGTATTTTTATACCCACACAAACGTACAATTTACATGTATCGAAAACACAATTTTTGTCTTTTTCTTTATTTCTTTCTTCGTTTTCGAATTTTTGAACGTGTGATGTTTTTACTGAAGCTAATCGGTGGTATGTATTTTTTTTTCTCGATGGTAAAGATGATATAAAGGAATATTTATTTAGGTTTTTATTTATTTATAGTTTTGTGTCCCTTTTCAAATGTTTAAACAAGTTATGCAAATGGTATTAATGCGTTGGAATTCAATCCCAAAATAAAAATTTAATAAATAATAATAAATTACGAGTAAATTACCAGTTATTGTAACGATAAGTTTTGTAAAATTCACTAATTTGCTTCTTTTTTACTGGAAAAATACGAAAAATATTAGGAGAATTAAAAATCTAGGAAGATACTGTTTCATGTAAAATCCATTCCCATACAAAAAATTTGTGAAACTTGAAATTCTAAGGCACAAATTTCTGGGAATCTAAATTAGAGTTTTACATAAAACAAAAAATCCATAAAAATAAAAGGAGGCCCTAAAAAATTTAATGAATATTGAAAAATATTTTTTCAAAGAATCTTTTAGAAATCCTTCAAATCGTATAAGTACTGAATAAACACGAAAAATATTTTTGGAAAACTATAAATCTAGAAAGGTACAGTTTCCTGAATTTCCTGAAAAATCAATTTTAATGAAATAAATTTATTGAACTTCAAACACTAAAGCACAAAGAACTATAAATCTGAATCATAGCTATCCATTAAAATATTAATAATCTATAAAAATTCTAGGAAATGCTGCACACAGTTTATGAGTACTAAAAAATACAAGAAATTCTAGAAAATCCAGGTATGATTGTCTTTACGTTGAGAAAAATACATTAATAACTATAATGCTGTATTGTACTGTAAAATCAGTCTGATATACATATTGTACTTTCTACTAAATATTTATAGCAATTTTTGTTATAATTTCATAGTGAATATTGCAACATAATATTTTACACAGTAGCTAATATATTTTTTTGTGAAAACTCCTGTACATATTTAGTTTTCTACTTTACTTTTTGCAATATCATATTGCCATTCCTACTTATTCAGATTGCAAAAAATGCCATACAGGTTTGCCAGTATTTAGATCTGTATAGTTCATTTTGCTATATTTTTGTGCACTTTTTAGTATATCATATTGTATTGTATACAATATTGGAAATAGTCGAAAATATATTGTAGATTAAAAATATGACATGCATTTTTGCGATGCATAATATACTTACATGTACAATATTTTCTTTTGGTACATGAAATGTAATTTACAAACTGCACAACAATTGATAAAAGGTAAAATATTTTATCTGATTTTTTACTATAAACGGATAATCATTACTGTGTAGTAGTATAGTAAAAATGACAATTTATATGGTACGATTTGCATTCTGTAGATTTAAAATTTTTCAAAATTATCTAGGGAACACTGTGATAGATGCAAAAATTTGTATAGTATAACAATTTTAATTACACAATATTGTAACAGGTAAAATAAAAATGAGAAAAATTGCGCTATCGTGAAACCTGCAATAATATTGTAAAACTTATAATATTCTAGTATATTTCACCATAATATGTCAGAAAGTACTAGAATATTGTGTTTGACAATTATATTGCAAATTTTATCACTTTCATTGCACTTATTACCATATTGTACAAAAAATAATATTGTATTGTAAAAATTACAATCTGTATCCTAGTGTTTACTAGATAATTTCGGAAAATTTTCAATCTGCAGAACGCAAATTGTACTATGTAACATTGTAATTTTTACTCGAGTAAAATTAGATACACGTGTATCGTGAAACATTATATAAAATATTATACCTTTTATCATTTGTTTTCAAGTTGCATCGCAAAAATTCATATAATATTGTATGATTTACAATATGTATATTTTCGATTTTTTACAATCAACTACAATATAATATACTAGAAAGTACTAAAAAATATAGCCAAAAGAACTTATGCAGATCTGAATAATAGCAAAAATGTATATCATTTTCTGAAATATGGATTAGTAGGAATTACAATATGATATCTCTCTCAGTTTGGATTGGTAAAAAACGACTAATTTATAGTAGACTTTCACTAATTGAAAAAAGTGAAAAGGGAGCAACTAAAGTTTTAGTACAAAACTACTAATTGAATTAGTGTTATAGCTTACTGATGAAATTAGTAATATTTGATTGAAGAAAAAATGTGAATAACTATCTTTAAACTTTAGTAAAAATCCACTAATACAGTTGGTAGATTTTGACTATAGTCTAATTCGTGCATTATGACTAAAAGATAAGTATAGTTCAACTAATGAAAAAGTCAATTTTTAATAAAACTTAAGTAAAATAGTTATTGTTCATAATAATAAATATTTACCACTGCAATTATTGACTATCTAAATAGCATTCAAATGCTACTAATTCATTATTATTATTATTATTATTATTATTATTATTATTATTATTTTGTAAAAAAATTCAAACAATAATAAGAGACATATTTAGACATGTGTTCAAATATTTGTTCCTTGAAACATCAAGCTCTTAAAAATGTTTTTTTACATGGACTTTTTTTACAACTAGGTACTAATGTTTAATGTAGTGGAATTCAACTATTTTTTTCATTCCACTTATTTACTAGTAGATCTCTGATTACTTATGACATACTAATTGAATAAGTAAAAATTTTACCGATTCGAACATGGAGTAAATCACAACAAAAATTACTTCAAACATCTGACGAAACGTACAATATTTCAGATACTTTCCACAGTACAATACGGTATTGTAATAATTGCTACATTTTTTTCTCTCGATGCGATGTGTCCGATTCTGAAAATCTATGCAGAAATACATGAAAATAATGGAAAATCTTTCTGTTTGTAGGTATATGTACTGAAATACAATAAAATCACGATAACTCTAAATAATCCATCAAAATATAAATGTAGCCAGTATTGATACAATTATTCGTTTCGATCTTTATCAATACTATGAGAACAAAAATGCGGGCTAAAAAAAAGTCCAGAGCTGTACCTATTTCGGCGTTTGGGATAGAGAACTGGTGAATAGTACTAGATCAATACATCAGCAGCGGGGTGCTTGCAGAAAGACAGAGAACGAGCGAGAAAAAGACAGAAGAAGAAGTTGAAGAAGGTTGAGGAGGTATAGGAGGGTTTGGTGGTGGTGTTGGTGGTTGGGGGTTGGGGGGGGGGGGGGTAGTAGTAGTAGTAGAAGGTTCGACTTCCGGAAACTCGCCGACATCGCATCGATGTGCTGCATGCTTCGATCTATTCTCGTGTTGTTTCTAATAACACGCGATCTGTTATTTTCGCTCACCAGCGACAGCTCAGCTCACAACTTCCCCCAATACATACACACCAATTCCATCACGAAGACTTGACGAGTTTCGTTTCAATTTAACTTATGCGAATCTGACCTGTGAGCTCGAAACATTTTGATTGATTTACCTTAAGCCAGAACTTGCATGTTCCAAATCATGTTTCATTATGTATAGTGTTCATTAAGTATTTTATTACGTAATTGTGAATTCTTGTACAAGAAAAATGTCAAAAACTGATGATTTTCACTTTTTTGGGATTATTGAAAAATAGTCGGGGTTTAAAATTCGTGAGAGATAAAATTCGAAAATATTGATGATTAATTTATGAGTGAAAATGACGTATGTATTTTCGAGTCAGTTTGCAGAAAAAAAAGAGTACTCGAATTATTTATTAAATTCACAGAAGTATGGATTTGTGCTTGACATTAAGTTACAATATCCTTGAAATTTATAAGTAAAAAACTTCCCAGGAGCAATGTCAAACGAAACGTCTTTTTGCACCCTTCATCGATTCCCGAAGTTTCTGAAAGTCGTTTTAATTTTTTCTGAAGCCTTGCACTTTTATGATAAGATTCAACATTATAGACAGCGGCAGGAGAACGCGATTTTTCCGGGTAGGTGGTACATCAATGACTTAATTTTTTGGGGGAGGGAGGGGCTTCACTATTGTACTTTGTTGAAGTAAGTGTAATAATGTTTCTACATTTTCAAATAAAAACTGAGAAACTAGAAAAGCATTGCAGAATTACGGAAATTCCCATTGAAATTACAAAAAAAAAAAATATGTGTTTTTTTTGTGTCCCAAATTTAATCCTCCTAAAATTTTGGGAGGATTATGTTTTTTTTTTTTTTTCAAATTTTTAACGAGAATTTGAAATACTTGAAAAGTACTTAAAAACCAATAGAAATCTTTGTGAGCTGGACAAATGTTTATAAAATTTGGAAAATCAGAACACATTGGAGATTCTACAAAATGCCAGTAAATGTAAAAAAATCAAAATTTTTGTAGAATTCCAGAAAATGTTCATAATTTCGTCAATTGTGTTTCTTATTATATTCGTTTTAAATATGCATACTCATATTTTTGATATTTCGAATGAAAATTTAGAGTTCTTGAAAATTTAAGACGAATTCTATGAAATTCTGAGAGTGTTGAGTTGTTGGTTTGATGTTATTAGAAACTATACAAATTTTGAAAAATCCTAACATGTACATATTTCAAAAATTGTCGATAGTTCTAGAAAAATCAACAAATTTTGTAGAATTTCAGAAAATGTTTATTAATGTTGTGAATTTTTTTCTTCGTATTTCTTCGAAATATGCATTATGACACTTTTTTTTTTATTTGGAATATACGTAAAGTATTCAAAAATTAAGGCAAATTTTGCATGAGTTAGGCAAATTTTTACAAATTGCTAAAAATTGAAGTCTAAAAATTTTTTGTAAAACAGAAAACTTTTTTAATTCCTAATATTGTCAATGATACTGAAGTATCATAAAAATGTGTAGACTTCCAGAGAATGCACGTTAATTTTGTAGATTCAAATATTTTCAAAAATGCTGGAAAACCACAGAAACTACGTGTAATCTTTAAAACATTCAAAATAAAAAAGTTTTCACTTAAAATCCAAAATTTTGATGGAATTTTTAGTGGCGAAAAGTTTGCCAAATCGATAAAACTAGAATTCATGAATTTATGCATTTTTGCATGGGTATTTTGTGATATTTTACCCATGCAGAATTTTCCTGTTGGGTAGTACTACCTACTATACCCAAATCTTCTGCCGCCCCTGACATTAGATATGTCTTGATTTACATGATTTTTTTAAAGCAAACAATTTGATATTACTAAAGGGCTAATTACACACAAAATTCTGCAACAAAATGTGAAAATAGATGAATAAAATAAAGAAACTCGCTTCGAGACAAAATAAATTACTACATTAACTGCAAAAAAGCTTCAGAATGTACTTCATTCATCTTGAACATTTTTTCAATTAGTTAAAAGCTTTTCCTACCTCCATAATGAATCACGTGCATATTAAAAATACATGGCAATGTATGAAATGCGCGGAATAAATGCCACCATTCGCGTCTCATTAATGTGTGTAATTTGCAGTAACTTGCAACTCTTACGACCTAAAATTGAGCATAAATATTTTTAAAAAACTAAAAATTTGTATCATTATTATTCATCGGATTATTTCATAACCTAATTCTCATGTGCAAGACGTTTTATTCATAAAAAAACCAGATCGATGCAACAATCCTATTTTTAAACATCATTATATTATTCATGCAATCATTCGTGTTTATTATTTCATTCACACTCAAACTCTGTATGTACATCATTTTTATTGAGCGAATGCTCGATGTTGATAAGCATTTTCTAGACGCGAAAACATTACGCAACGTTGCTCTTTGGAAAATATCGAGTTATCGAACATTTTTTGTTGACACGCAAAAAGTTGATTGCGCGAGCAACGATTTCGAAAACACATTCGCATTGTTTTTCGCTTTCTTCGGATCATGCGTTAGGCTTCCAATGGGTATATTACACTTGATTCGCGCCGTTTGCGTCAGAAAATCTTAAATTCACAATTTCAATGCAAGTGCAATGTTACCAGTGACGGTGAATTCAGTATTTCAAGACTCGCCATTATAATTATACCCAATAATTATGTAATTATTTATTGGGTAGCAAATGTGTCAGGAAAACGTGATTTTCTAACAAAATTTCAGTATGATTATTCATTTAATTCATTAATGAATTAACTTCTGCTGCAATTTTATTTCAAATTATACCATTAAATCGAGCCTATTAGGGAGTTGCAGAACTGCTTGATTATTATTTACTTCTATTGTTGGTCTTTTGTTATTATTTAAAAATACAACTCTGTGTTTGTTCTATTCCACGTAATTCCTTGTTTTTGTTCTTTTCCCCTTTTTTTTCTGCTCATTATATTGGCCTTTTTTATTCGGACAATGTACGTCCGGTGAATTCCTAAAAGCAGGAACTACATCACGTTTTTATTCGTTGCCTAGTAGGTAGATGAAACCATCAGTGTCATCGATGCCATCACATTTCTACTCATTTGATGCTGACATATTCGTAATGCTGAAATTCGAGTGTTTGAAAACAGAAGTTTTGATCGAGTGTATAGTAAAATGGGTTGTATATTTATTGGAATCTATAATAACGGTACTATTTCAATTAAAAATTATGATATCTTTATTGCATATAGTTGCCAATATATTTTATGTAGGTATATTAATTTTCAATATAGATTTTAGATTTCTCATGTATCATAGATTTTTTATATATTTTTACTACAATTTCGGTAGAATGAATTGAATTTGCAAATATCAATTCTAAATGATATTCATTTAATCATGTTAATATTGTTATAAAATAATTTTTACATCTATTGAACATTCTTGCAATCACATTTTTGAAACTGACAACCATTAGATTTAGAAAAGTCTATCAGTATTTTCAAGTATTGAATGAAATTTTAGTAGTTCTCGTATTTCTTTGTATGTATTTAATTTTGGAAAATATTAGGAAGATTTAGAGATTTTTAATTCTTTTATACATTGATTTATAGAATTCAAATGGATTTAAGAAAGAAATAAACCAGGATTTTCAAGTACCCAATGAAATTTTAGCATCTTCAGATTTTTCGAATTTCTCTGTATGAATTGAACTTGGTGACATTTTTTAAAAGATGTATCAATTTTTCGTATTTTCGTATATGCCAAAATTCAATGTTTTAGGAATCCAAGTTTTGTTTATTTCCAGAAGTTTTGTAGATTTTCAAAATAATCAAATCATAAGTATCTTTTTAATTCCGTACGATTTAGGGATTTTTATAAATACTGACATGAATTTCTGGAATTTGATGCTTAAGGAATCATAGTTTCACTGATTTTCAAATTCTGTATAGATTTTTGAAAAAAATCGTATTATGTAGTATTCACAATCATCTGATCAAATTTTGATATATTTGGTATTTTCGGTATTTTTTAGGATTTATTAAATTTTGTAAGATTTTATAGAAGATTTAGAGATTAAAGTACCTATTTTTATGGATTTTCATAAAAAATTTTCAAATTCTATGCTCTAGGAATAAAAATTTTAATAATTCAAAAACTTTTTCTGGATTCTCGAAAAAATTGGATCATCATTTATACAAGTTTCTTTTTTATTTCCGGTATATTTAGTATTTTTGTGTTTTTATTGAATTTTTACAGAGTTTCTAGCAGATTTGAAGATTTATATGGATTGCGACATGAATTTCTAGAATTGCATGCTCTAGGAATCGGTTTTATGGATTTCCAAATTTTGAATAAATTTTTAGAATTTTGAGTTTTTTTTTGTGCTTATTCAATTATGTAAGACTTTCTAGGAGATTGACAGATTTTTAATATTTAAATATAGATTTCTATAATTTATTGTTCGAGAAATTAAAGTTTCATTCATTTGCCGAATTTGTATAGATTTTCGAAAAATTCAATCATTTACAAGTATCTTTTGAAATTATATTATTTTTCGTATTATTTTGTATTTATTGAATTTCGTGAGATTTTTTAGCAGACTTGAAGATCTCGATAGACTCCGACATGAATTACTCGAATTTGATGTTCTAGGAAAAAATCTTGTATTGATTTATAAATTTTGTACAGATTTTCGAAAAAATTTAATCAGCGTTTACAAGTATCAAGTGAAATAATCATATTTCTAGAATTTTCTGTATTTTCTCGTGGTTATCGAACTGTGTAAGGTTTTCTAGAAAACTGACAGATTTTTATTAATTATTTTTATGGATTGCTATATAGATTTCCAAAATATAATGCTCTAAAAATTAAAGTTTGATCTATATCTAGAATTTTTATAGATTTTTGAAAGAATCAAATCAGTTATCAATCAGTATCTTTTCAATTTCAAGTATTTTTGATATTTTCGTAAATCAACTGAATTTTGTAATATTTTCTAGCAGACTAGAAGATTTTCATTAATCCCGATATGAATTTATAAAATTTCATACTCTAGAATCTGAAGTTTCATAAATTGTTAGTTTCTTAATCGTTCAATGAACAGTTACATCATGAATTCCTAATATTTTATAGATTTTTCATTAATCACCCAACACATTTTTTTTAAATAAATATATCACATTTGTTTCGAAGTTTATTCATTTTATAAGAAGAAAATCATGAAAATAACCATATGAAAGAATCTTAACGTCTATTAAATACTCTTGTATTTATATTTTCGAAACTGACAATCACAGACTGTCCTCCATATGGACCATGTCACTATGATAATATTACGAAAGGTAACAAATGTTGAAAAGAAGAATGACATTGATGTTGGAAAAAATCACTGACCTAAATGCTGCATGTTTGAATACAAAAAAAAAAGAAGTAAATAAATAAATAAATAGATGCCAATATTAGTATCTTAATTTTTTCTTTACACATAAGGCTTGCGTTATAATACATAAACCGTTTAACATAATAAAAACTCGAGGTTTTTATTTGTTTTTTTATTACAGAGAAACAGTTCCTTATTCAGAAAAATGGTGTTTCGGCACAATGGCCGCTTAATTGCGAAGATTATTATCTCCAAAAATTCATGAAATACCTTGTGACATGGATACGTATATAAGCTTTGAGTTGTTGAACAAAATTCTTTTGTTTTTCTAGAAAAAAATCGTGAAAATGCCCTTTATTTCTCGAGCGCAAGTGTATACAACCCCTTGAACACGGGGAACTTAAAGCCGAGGATCTCTTCGCTTCAAGTCGTGTTTCACCAAGTTTGTGTAACATTATTGGGGCGTATGATTCTTAGGGTACTCGTGTTTTCCAACTCCCATTATACCAGGCTTTCGCAATCGGTGCTGGCGTACATTGCATTCACGTCGAATCAAGTTTCCCCCCCCCCCCCGACCCCCGACCCCCGACCCCCGACCCCCCATCACCACCACCACCACCACCACCGAAGTTTACGACACGGAAAATGTACAAAAGTTTTCTCGATGAATCGGCGCCGTTTTTGCTGCAGTCAAACGACGAGGCCGTAATTCATTTTCCATTATAATGCCGGTTGCCGTTGCCAACGAGCGACGCATAGAAATACATATTATGTCCGCGCGACGTACGACGTCGACGGTTTCGTAACTGGGTTGAATCGCATTGATTTGTACCGCCCGAGTCCGGTAAACAAACCTTTTCCGTCTAGCTGCCTTGTATAAATAACCATTGGGTAAATGGGAATGGCCGGGGCTCGTTTGCATGGGAAAAGTCAAGCATTGTTCCTTGCCATTCATTTTGTCGCGCCCGCCGAGTCTGGCAATGCGCGTGCAACGAATTCGTCAATGATCTACATCATTCATGATATTTCTGAACTAAAGGCAATGGTTGAATTCGTTCCGTAAAAAGAGCACTGTTGAAAAAGGTTGGTAAATTCGAGCCATATTCTGCATGGGATTTTTCCCGTAGATTTGTAAAATTCATAGGGAAGATCCCATACGGAATGAGGGTTAAAAAGTTGCAATACTTTTATGGAAAGTTTACCGAATGTTTTGTAATAGTGAAGCTTTGTCAAATAGGGATGTGTGATACGAAGGGATATGATATTTTTTTCTGATATAGCAGAATTTTTGTATGGATATATTAAATGAACGATTATCATTGTGTCGATATTTTAGTTGGGGTATTAAACTATATTGCAATCTTTTTGCGTGGAAACTGAATGAAGACGAGGATTGTTTGTTTTAATGCTTTTTTCTGAATTTACTTATTAGGCGTTCGGGTCAATGATTTTTTCCAATATTGTGTGTCGTTTTTTATATTTCTTATTATTTAAAATATCTTAGTGAAATGGTCTATTTGGAGGATAGTCTGTGGTTTGCAGTTTCAAAAATATAATTATGTGGCTTCCCGGCATAACCGACAAAGTCACACTTGCCACAAGGCTCATTTTACATGATGTTTTGATGAAATTTTAAACGTCATGGTACGTGTGACTTTGTCGCTTATGCCGGGAAGCCACAGAATTGCAAGAATATTCAATAGACGTTGGGATTCTTTCATAAAGATATTCCCATGATTTTCTTTTTAATAAATTAATATACTTTAGAACCAGAACCAATGTTATCCACGAAAATTTTTGTCCTAGTTCAACAAAAATCTATGGAATACTGGGAATTTATTAATTAATTGTTATATGAACGAGTATTAAATATACTAACAATCTATGAAACTTGAGATTCTAGAGCATGAAATTTTATTCATTAATTCATGTCAGAAGTCATGAAAATCATTAAAATCTGCTAGAAAATTCTACAAATTCCATAAATAAACAAGAATATAAAGAATATCTACTAGAAATCAAACGCAGATTCCATTTTTTCGAAAATGTATAAATTTCTGGAAATTAAAAAATTTCATCCCTAGAGCTTTAAATTTCAGAAATCTATGAAAATACTCAAAATATTCAAATCTGCGAGAAAATCTTACGAAATTCAATAAATAAACAAAAATACTAAGAATATTGGAAATCTAAAAAAGACACAAATGCTGATTCAATTTTTTCGAAAATCTATGAAACTTTAGAAATTGAAAAAACTTTGATTTCTAGAGCATTGAATTCTAGATCCCTTTGGAAATTTGTGTATATAATGCAAATTTTTACATCTTCTATAAAATCAAGTGAAATTCAACTAATCCACAAAAATTATAGAAATGTAAAAAATATTGTTTTATGCAGATTCAATTGTTTTGGAAATCTATAAGAATTGTTGCAATTAATAAAACTTTGTTTCCTAGAAAATTTCATTGTAGGAACCCATATAGAAATCTATTGAAAATCTCTAAATCTTCTAGAAAATCTTATAAAATTCAATTAATAAAAAATACATAAAATACTTCAATCTCATTAGATACTTATAAATGCTGATTGAATTTTTACAAAAACCTATACGGAATTTTATTAAAATCAATGAGCATCGAAATCTTGAAATCTATGTATAAATTTATAAAAATACCAGAAAATCCTTGAAATCATATGAACCCTTAAAAATACGGTAAATATTAAAAGCACTTGTAATCAATGACGTTTTTTTGATAAATTAATCGAAAGAATAAAAATATTTTAAACTTTAAATTCAAGGGAATTGCATTCTACGAACCGGAAGAGATATATCTTGAAAGAAGCAAGGAAATCGTACAACATTTTATGAATACTAAAAAATAAAAAAAATATATTAAAATACTAGAAATTTTATGAAATACTGAAAATTTATAAAACTCCACTAGCTATTCGTCGTAATCCAGAAAATATTCACATTAATTTATTAGGACACTGAAAAATGCTTCAAATGGTACAAATATTGAAGAAGTTTGAAAAACATTCAACAAATTATAAATTTAGGAGGACTCTGTGTCTTGTAAACCCATTCAAATACAAAAAATTTATTGAACTTGAAATTTTAAGGCAAAAATGTATAAACATCTGAGAATAAGCCATAGCTCTCCGAAAAAATACGTAAAATTCATTAAAATAGTTGAAAAACTTGAGAAATTTTATGAATCCTAAAAAGTACAAAAAATTTCAAAAATCATGGTATTTATGATTGGTCCGAAAATCCATGAAATTTTTAAAAATCTTTGGAATCTCCATAGAAATACGAAAAATTTCAAAAATTTTCGGAATCCAGGTACACATGATTGTCTCAAAAATCTCTAAATTTACCAAGTATCTTGAAAATTCTGAATCCTAAGGGATCAAGTTCTAGAGATCTATGCAGAAATCCATGAAATCTTCAAAAAATCTTCAAAATTGTCCATGTACAAAAAATACTGAAATAAATCAACGAGCTGAAAAATCCGTCAAAACCTATGCTGTACTAGCATATTGATATTTTCTTCCCGATATTATGTATATCAATGTTGTATATCTGACGATTTGAATTTGAATTTGAATCGATATTAATATTCTTCGTCCCAATTCCCATCCCAAATTGTTATATCCAACTCGTTTCGTGAAATTAAAACGACTCGAAACACACTGTAGTGCGAGAAAGACGCATTCTTCCGAAACTAATTCAGAGGAAAGAAGATGAAAAAAAAAAAGAAAAGGTCTTTTTCTAGTCATTTAAACGCTCCATCTTTGGATCGTACGTTTTCGCATCTGTATACATCAATACTTGGAAAAAAACGGTACCATGGCTACCGTTGTATACCAAAAATGCACCAAATGCATCAATCAATCGTTATAGCCCACGAGAAGAATATATACATGTATCCCGGGAAGCCCTGAAATTCGTAAATCACGGGGAGAAGAACCCCCCGTGGTAAAAGGGAGTATGCGGTTTGACCTAGAGATTCTATGGTTTATGGGCAAAACCCCATGCCGACGAAAAGCCCTCTCGCCAAGGCGCAGCGATGGTCGAGAACGCGCAAGTATGAGGGGGACCGTCAGCACGGGAGCGAGTCTACCCGCGAGTAAAATTCCTCGGCGAAGTGGGGCAGGAGGGGAGGGCGGCCGAGGGGCCAGGGGGAGCGCGGCGGCGGCGATTTCTAGGCTCGCTCGCCAGCGCCGTTTTCTTTCGCTCCCCCCACCCCCCACCCCACTGCTCGGCCACACCCCTCCCCTTTTGCCTCTCCGCGCCAAATGAAATCCACTCTCCCCTCCCCGCCATCCGACTCCCCCTCTCTTCCCTTCACCACCACCCCCCCCGCCCCCTCCCTCTCACGGGTCGAACGAGCAGCACGCTTCCTCCTTTTTCTCCTCCGCGCCATGTTATTCCCCTGAGCCGCTTTCTGTTGAAATCTCCCTTCCCCTTCGCCCCCCCTCCCCTCCCCTCCTCTCGTGCCTGTCGTGTCACGCAGTAACGAAGGGCGTTCACGGCAAAAGCCTGATGCCGTGCTCCTTTTTTTCCCCTTCTTTCTTTTCTGTTTCTCTCGCTCTCTTCCCCTCCTAACTGTAACTCTCTTTCGCCCCATCCATTTCTGTTCGCTGCAGTGGCGTAGATAAAGTGGGGATCAGGGGGATTGATTCTTCCTACTGTAGTAGTCAAATTACAAAATTTTGCGTTTCTTATAATTCAATGTCATAGAAACTTATGTTCCAGAATTCAGATTTTTAGAATACCATTTTTTTAAGTTTTGACCTGTCTTCTATAGTTCAAAATTCTAGGAATGTGTTTTAGGTCTTATCCTAATTTTAAATTTTATAAAATTGATTGATTTTTTTGTTATGACCGCGATTCTTCCCTCAATATTGTTAAAGCGAAAATACACAACTAGAATTATTATTTTTTACTCATTGTAAGCTGTTTTTGTTCATTTCTTGAATCTATAAACAGACTTTTTTGTACCATCAATCGTTTGATATTATTATCGTATTTTATACAGTTTATAAGCCATCTTATGTACTAATGTGTTATTTTTGTATGAACACATTATACATGATGGCAACTAGTACCGTGTAAGTTCTGATAAATAAATAAAATGGAAATCGTAACTCGTAAAATTTGACGTTCTAGAGTTGGGAAATAACAATTCTATTATAATTATTGTTTCTCTTATTATCATTAGAGTCTTTAATCTAACATTTATATATTTGTAATAATTTATTCGAGAATTTTATTTCTTATGATTTTCTATCAAAAATGCATGCAATATAAACTAAAAATTAACGTTACATGCGTTCTGGAATTTTGAATTTCAGACTATCTTCTACAATGTGAAACTTCTGGTTTTTGAGGATTTCAGAAATGTATTGAAGTTATAATCAATCAAGAATAATCTATTTGATATAAAGAAGAAAAACTCTCTAGCATGAATTTCTGGAATTCAATACAGTAGAATCAAAATTTTCATTATCTTATACCATAAATTAATACTGATTTAAGATATGAGTACTATTCAAATCTAAATGATAGGATGCGAAGATGTAGAATTCGAAATTCTAGAATTACAAACTCTATAATAATTAGCCCTCAATTCCTAGGGTGGGTCGAAAACGACACAGCTGTTTTTTTTTTTCCAATTTTCATCCTGTCAAAAAAAGTAATTTTTTTGCAATCCGTGAAAAATCAATGCAATAGCATTGAAGTATGGTTGCTAAACTTTGGATTTCATTGATTAAAAATTGTCATCATAGCTTTTTATAACAATGAAACACATTAATAAATGAAACATGATCTCGTCAAAAAGAATCTTCATATTTTCTGCATTTTTCAATACACGCATAAACAATTATTACTAATAATTGTGGTATTCATGGAAGTAAGATTATCAGTAACTCTTGGAAAAAAAATTTTCCCTTAAAGTTAATTTAAACACGAGATAAAAATTATCAAAGTTGACAAGGACATTTTCGACCGACCCTATTAGGTATTATGTTGAATTTTGTATCCCTTGGAGTTGAGGGTAAGGAATGTTGTAATTTTCTATACTTTAATGGTCAGTCTTGAATTTCTCTGTTTTACTCATCATAAGTCTGACATTCTGCATTTTGAATGTAATATTTTATAATTTTTTATTTTATAAAGAGCCTCAAAAGTTTATATTCGAAACTTTCGAATCTTATAATAATTTGTAAACGTGTCATCTTGAATTCTCGAACTTTGTACCATAGAATTCGGAGCTCTGAAATTCTTTATTCTGGAATAAACGATTCTTGAATTCTCTTTTCAAAAACTTGATATCATGGGATTCTGGATTTCATCATTTGAAATTCTCGTGCTAGATTCAAGAAATCTGTATTTTAGGATTCATAGATTTCAAATACGATCTTATGTAGTTTTTCGCGAAAATCCATCGACCCATTGAAATTTTACAGAGGAAAATGCAGCCAACATTTCCGATTCCCATAAGAAACAATGCATTTTCGCGATTTTTTTTCTAAAAAACCGAGATGTCGATTTCAATGAGATTTTGCATGAAGCTTAAGGAGGCTTCAAAAATTTCACTTGCGAATTTTCATCAAAATCTGTCGTCAACGGTTTTTAGGTGAGTTCTACCTCAAAGCTACCTACGCCACTGGTTCGCTGACGCACGCTTCTCTCTTTCGGCGTGTGTATGTAAACATACATGGTCGCGAAAGAGTGGGGATGGGGCAAAGGGTGGGGAGGGTTGCGGAGATTAGGGGGCTCCCGCGGCCGTATTTCCTCAGAAACTCCCCAGAGTCTTCTTTTGCACGAAACCCGCACGGAACGTCGTCTTTGACGAGGGACGTACATTTTATATTCTTTAAAACCCCTTCTGCGATTTTCGCGAAACGCAGAACGCGCGTTTATATTTCCCCCCCCCTCCCCCCCCCCCGAAAATGCCGTTATTTTGAGTCATGTTTACATGTTATTAGACCGACAGTCCGGCAACACTGTGTATCGCGATTCCCCGAACACCATAAAATCGTCCCGTAAAGCACTGGGTGTTACTTTTCTTATATAATATGGGATTTTTCTTGTTCGTTCGTCACACCGGATAACGTGATGTTTTTATTTTCTATCCATGACAATTGGATTTCGGGGATTTTATTAATGTCGTGGGAGGATCCTACGGTTAAAACCCTCGAAATCTGGCAACGGTGGAGAAAAAAATGGATGAAATAAGATGATCACGAAGGGAAAAGGTGTACGCAACGCGAGCAGAGGCGAAAGACTCCTCCGCGAATCGAGCGCGATTCGCGAAGACCAAGTGTAATTGCCCACCGCGCACGCGCAGATTCTTGCTCCCACTGTCGTTGCCCAATTTCCCCTCGATATCGCGCTCTCTCTATCTTGCTCTCTTGCACGCGAAAAATATGCCTTTATCCCCCGTATACGGCGAGAACCTCCTCCCCGTTGGGATTTCCCCGTCAATTTCGCGCGTCTCGGATTATTATAAGCCCCCAACGAATTTCAAAGGAAGATTGACCCTTGCAGCCATCTCTCTCATTTCCCCCTCTCCCCCGCTCTATTTGTGTGCATGGCGCGTAGCTTTCCCCTCCCCTCCCCCCGCCCTTTGGGGTCTTCTTTTTATCCTCTGCAACGGTCCACTGGGATCGTCGTCGTCGCTGCTGTTGTTGTTGCCGCAAGCGGAACTGCGACGTTGCCAAGTCGAACGCCGCACCACACTATACTGTACTATACTTTTTTTTTCGTTCATCCTGCTGTTTTCTCTCTCTCTCTCTCTCTCTCTCTCTCTCTCTCTCTCTCTCTCTCTCTCTATTTTTCGCGTCTGCATCTCTTCTTCTTGGATAGCCGAGGCCCCCGCGGCCACACATCGCGTCTTTTTCCCTATGTTGATTTATTTGGAAAAATACAGGCTGTTGTGACGCCCTTATATGCGTTTTCTGTGTACCTTCGGACGTGCCTGGAAATTGAGTTTGCGTTTTCTTTGCGTCGCAAAATAAACGTTGTCGCTTTGGGTTGCTGTGTATATATACGAATTTCTGAGATTCGTGGATTTTTTTTTTTTTTTGGTTTTTTTTTTTTTTCGTTATTTTAGCGAGTACTTGGAGGTCTGAGGGTACTGGGAATAATGGGAGGGGCGGGGGGGATGAGAGAATTTCTAGGAGGAATGAAAATGGTAGAAATCTATGAAAATGAAAAATTCTAGCCCATGGTTGATTTTTTTATTACAACATTTTTAATTCACACTTAATTCAACCATATTAACCAAACCTGGGTTATTATGTGCATGCGCAGATCGCGATTGTTGCACTAAAAAATCTAAGTGTGCATTCTAAGGAAAAAAAGGTCATCAAAGCTAGAGGGGGCCCATACGTCAGGACCGCCCCGGGCCTCACGAGCACTTGGTCCGCTACTGGACAGATGTGCCAGCTGTTCGCTTTTATCAGCTGATATGTATATATAGATATATCAGCAGTGTAAACCAGTGTGAACTATTTATTATTTATTGTGAACAAATGGCAATAAATGAACGATTTGGATAGCTTCTAGTTTCACCACGCAATGAAAACAAGGCCGTATGCAAATTTTGGTACAGATTGGTTTCGGCGTGTGGACGGTTTCTCGGAATACCATACGACACTCATTTATATCGACATAGATAGAATTATATGAAAGTTCAGGAATACTTACAATGCTAGCAGTCCATCAAATACTAAAATACTATGGAAACATGATTTTTTTTTATATTCATGAAAATATTATGACAATATTATGACATTTTTAATCCTTGATTATTTTCTTCATTGAATTCTTTACATATAATATTTACGTAGAAATTCTTTGTTATATGGAAAAATAATCCAATTGTATGAATATCAAAAAGGTACGAGAATTATGAATTAATATGAATAGAATATCGTTTTCTGTAAAATCTACGAAAATACTTGACATCTAATGTATTTTGAGATCTAGAAATCTGCACTGTTACAAATTTTAAGGATTATAATAAACTGTATTGTATTAAAGTAGTATTTAAAATCATAAACATGTGCATGAAACCGTAATTGATAAACATATATATTTAAAAAAACTAGAAGCTTCTAAAAATTGTATAGAGTTAATATAATTCTAAAGAAGTGCATTAAATGTGTATCATACACGCACGTTATTAATTTTAATAAACTTTCATAAATTTAAATTGTGTTAAACATTATGAACCATGCAGTTATTTACACCTTATAGTCAGCATGTGTATTAAAATAACTGAAAACTTATGAAAATCCCTAGTGTTAATTGAATGTTTTCAACTTGTGCATTGAACCTTTGAATGCATATGATTTAAAAAGAAAATACATTGTTTACATGTGGCATTAGCTCAGTTGTCAAAACGTATAGGCATTATAGGTAATTTAGGTAGGAAAAAGTACTAGGTTCAAATACTTCTTGGAGACAACAATTTTTCTAGAGTTATTTTGCAATTTTCGAAAGACAATTGTAAGATAATACTAAATAAAATTTGATAAATAAAAAACAGTTTTTTATTTATTACAAAATCAAATTTAAAATTCTTCACTCTGAAAATTTATACAAGTATCCGTTGGAATATCAGAAAATAATTGAAATCGTTTGAATATTGAAAAAATACGAAAAATAAAGTATAACCTTCATTCATGATTCCATATTCTGAAAAATCTATTTAAAATCTATTTAAAAACCTAGAATCACTAAAACTTTAAATTTTGAAGCATTTTATTTTATATATCCGTAATATAATTTACAGAAATATCAGAAATGTAAAAGAATGCTAGAAAACACTAAACGATTTCGTAAGTAACAAAAAAGACGATGTCCGTGAAGTTGGCACCCCTGAATGCAAATTTTTTGCTCAAAATTAGTCATTCGTTAGTCCAACGTTAGTCCACGTTTGTCCAATAAAAAGTTTCGTTTGTCCAAGTTTTGCAAAAAAGTTACGTGTGAATAAAAAAAGTCACTAGATTTTTCATGAAAATTCAAAAATGATCATATCGTCACGAAACCTGAACTGTTCGTTTGTTCAACGTTAGTCCACGGTTGTCCGAACAAATTTTTCGTTTGTCCACCTTTCTATTGTTGTAAATAAACGAATCGGCTAATTTAGCAACGAGCAACGCGTTCTTTTTAGTTGATAGGCTTCTGTTCGTTGATTCAACCCTTTCATTAGTTTGCCCAGGGCTCGAAATCGTTTGTCCAACTGGAAAATTTATTTGACCAACAATATTATTGTTATTAACATAAATTTTAATCGAACAAATGCGTTAAACATTGTAAATTTGAATTTTTTTCCGGATTATAAAAGCCTATGTTATTAATAATAATATTTTTAGACAACTTGACTTATCGGTTGGTCAAACGATTTCGAGCCTGGGCAAACGAATGAAAGGGTTGGACAATCGAATAAATGCGACTAAAAGTATAAATTTGAATTTTTTCATTACCAGAGTATAAAAATCGATGGTAATAACAATAATATTGTTGGACAAATAAATTTATCGTTCGGACAAACGATTTCGAGCCCTGGACAAACGAATGAAAAGGTTGGACAATCGAAAACATGCGTTTAACAGTGGAAATTTGAATTTTTTCATTACGAGATTATAGAAATGTATGTTTATAACAATAATATTGTTGGACAAATGAATTCATTGGTTGGACAAACGATTTCTAGCCATGGGCAAACGAACGAAAGGGTTAAATCAACGAACAGAAGCCTTTCAACCAAAAAAAAACGTGTTCCTCGTTGCCACATTAGCCGATTCGTTTATTTATAACAATAGAAAGGTGGACAAACGAAAAATTTGTTCGGACAACCGTGGACTAACGTTGGACAAACGAACAGTTCAGGTTTCGTGACGATACGATCATTTTTGAATTTTCGTGAAAAATCTAGTGACTTTTTTTATTCACACGTAACTTTTTTGCAAAACTTGGACAAACGAAATTTTTTATTGGACAAACGTGGACTAACGTTGGACTAACGAATGACTAATTTTGAGCGAAAAATTTGCATTCAGGGGTGCCGACTTCACGGACCTAAAAAGACGAGTATTCAAGAAAAAAGTTTTCCTGTTGCATTCAAAAATTTTTCGGTTGAAACAGCCAACTGAATGCTGATCAGCAAAATATTTAATACAATTCTCCTTGTGACGAGACATTAAAAATTCATTCAATTATTCTTTTCGTTCAATTTTAAACGTTTGGAACTTCGGGTACTTGAAATCCTAGAAATCTGTGTGTAGAATTATTTCCTCGAAAATCTATAAAAATACCAAAACTCTTCAGAAATTTGACTTCAAGAGCGTAAGATTATAGAAATGTTTTTAAAACAATCCATATTCATCAAAATACCAGAAAATGATTAAGGATACGAAAGTTATTATAATTATAAGTTATCAATATGAAAGATTCCATATTCTGAAAAAACTTGTAAATACTTAAAATATGTAAAACTTTCAATCTAAAGCATCGAATTCGAGAAATCTATAGAGCTATCAATGAAAGTACTAAAAAGTTATAAAATATGTACTATAAAATACCACAAAATTTCATAAGTAACTAAAAATACGAATATTCTAGAAATCCGTACTATTGTACTTATAATATGTGTAGGATTATTTTCTCGAAAATCTATAAAAACATCGGAATTCTTCAGAACTTTGATTCTTACAGCATCAAATTAAAGAAATCTTTAGATCCATCCATATGTTTAAAAATACCAGAAAACACTACAAAATTTTGCAAATACCAAAAAATGCGCGAATCAAAGAGATCCAGAAAGTACATTAAATATATGTCCATTTGATTTTCCTCGAAATCTATAAAAATGCTAAAAATCTTGTATAATTTTGGATTCTCGACCATCGGATTCTATAAATCAAAATAATATGGAAATGTCATGATAAAATTGAAAAATCTTGCAAATTCTATCAATATTAGAGAAAGATGAAGTATATCAAGATTATTAGAAATTAATCGGATTTTGCAATGTATCGTCTCTGGTATATCAGTGAATTACCACTGATTCACCAATGGCATTGTGACTGAGTTATCAGTGGCGTTACAATTGATTAGTCAGTGACTTGTGGACTTGAGTGGTTTTCCACTGATTCTCAGTGGTGCCCTATTCAGTGCGAATCAGTGGAATGTCACTGAGCTTCAATGATATCCCATTGCTGCGCATTTAGGGAGTATGTCAAGTCGAAATGTGCATGGATTTTCACCCTTTGCCCTGAAATTTCTCAGGGTTGCTCACCATGTGGCATCAAGACTAAGCCCCGAGAGTTTGTCCATTGTCGAGAGCACTGATTCGCGTGTATTGAGTCATCAAAGAAATTATTGAACTTGATTCGGTATTCAGGTCGATGAAACGTTCGTCCTTCGATGA
Organism: Platygaster robiniae; assembly: GCA_028476575.1. Lineage (NCBI taxonomy): Eukaryota > Metazoa > Arthropoda > Insecta > Hymenoptera > Platygastridae > Platygaster > Platygaster robiniae. The sequence goes on from CM052023.1 coordinate 32,353,298, forward strand.
AATTGCTTTGAAAATGGCTCGCTGATTGAAGTCTATTAATTCCTCTGTCTCGCTCTGTTCGCGCTGACTTCTCGGGGCTCGATCAATGCCGGGCAAAAGTTGAACAATAAATTCTCCGATGGGCGTCACGGCCCCGATAGTACGACGCGGATAAATTGAAACGATTGCCAATCTCGTGCTTTTGTGTTTCGGGTGAATTCCATTCATTGATACGACCTTAATTCCTATTTTATACATGTCAATTATACGAGCCGGAGAAAATTTGTTCTATTATTGGAACATCTATTCCGGAGTTCGTATTCGCGATAAATCTCGAGTTGGAAAGTTCCAGGATTTTCATCTTCTTTTAATATGGGGACGATGTTTCAGTAGAAAATGTATTTAATGCACTGAAAAGACAGTCGGTTCAATACAAATATACGCGTATAGTTGCGTCGTTTTCTCAAATATTTATCAGCTATTAACATAAATCTGAGTTATAAAAATAGCGTATGTTTCATACTCATTTCTTTGGATTCTGCAGTATTTGCGACAAATGTACCATGTATTTGACTGAAGCTGCTTGAACCGACTTCGCGTGCATTGAGATCAAACATGTGTTAAACTTGAATTGCGTCAGAACTCGATGTTAGCTTCGAATTCAAAAATATTTCATGCAACTTTTCTGTATAGTGACAGTTAATATACTGATACGTGACTAATGTTGTTCATATACGACTGGTAACTGTTAATATACAGAAATTTGCTTCAACTTTATTAGATAGTTTATATGAATTTATCGTTAGTTTTAAGTATTTTAATGAATTTTCCAGAAAACAGTATCTTTTATTACGGATTTCTAGTTCTTCTTGTATTTTTCATGTATTGTTAGTTTTTATTATTCATACGATATAAAATGTTTCGTGGTATTTTTATAAAGTTCTCTGTATATTTTCGGAGTTCTATGCCTTCAACTTCGAAATTTTATACATTTTTGGAAAATTATATTGATATAGTTTAAACTGATTATTACAATTTTAGTATTTATCGTATTTTTCAGTATTTGTAAAAGTTCGAAGTATTCTAGTGTTTTCATTGATTTCTAGCATTTTCGTGGATTGATCTACAAATTTCTAGAACTTGATGCTTTAAAATTGAGGTTTTCAAACATTTTGAGTATTACAATAGATTTTTCAAAAAATATCTTCGATACAGATTTCTAGTATTTTCTGTATTTTTCGTATTTTTTCAGTTCTCATACAATTTTGATTGTTTTATCGTGTTTTTTTGGATATCTCTATGAATGTTTTGCATTCAATGCACTAAACATAAAATTTTATAAATATTTTGAGAAACTTATGTACGAACAGATTTTGAGCATTGGTAAATTTTTAATATTGTATTTTTTGGTACTCGTAAAATTTTGTAGTATTTTCTGGTATTTTTTAAAGATAACTAGTATTGTCATGGATTGATCTATATATTTATAAAATTTTATTCTCTAGGAATCAAAGTTACAAAGTGTTTTGGTATTTTGATACATTTTTGAGAAAATTATTTCTACACATATTTCAAGTACTTCACAGATTCCCAGAATTTTCGTATTTTTTGTCACTTACGAAGTTTTGTTGTGTATTCTAGTATTTTTAATCATTTTTAGTATTCCTTTGGATTGCTTCATAGATTTCTAGAATTCGATGTTGTTGTATTGAAATTTTTACATATTTCAAGTATTTATATACATTTTTCAGAAAACAGTGTCTTTCATCAAAGATTTCTAGTTCTTTTTTAATTTTTCTTATTTTTATAGTATTCATGCAATTAGAAATATTTTCTAGTCTTTTTATAAATTTCTCTATACATTTTCAAAATTCAATGCCACACAAGCAAGACACACGTCAATTCTTTTTTTATTTTTAGTAAAAAACCTAGGTCAATCTTAGTTTCCAACAACCAACTTTGAACTTGAGTCAAGTTACTTAAAATTGTCTTGCGAATAGCAATATGGTAACTATTCATATATCAAGTTTTTCCCATACTTTTCCGAAGAGTTCATATAAACATGGTATTTACTTGATGGCGACTACTTCGTTGATATTCACAGCAAATACGCATATACACAAGTTTTTTTGAACTTTATTGGATAGTTTATATGAATTTATCGTTAGTTTCCATTCAACTCAACATTGAATTCGCCATAGCCAAGTATGCGATTTATTAATAGTTACCATATTATATCTGATTTAACTAATCCTTTTTTTCAGTGTAGTTTTGAGGGTACTAATTGGTTCCAAAATCGAAATTGAAAATGGCGTTCTGATGAACTGAGTAAAAAATATATTTCAAAAAGAATTAGAACATAGAATCTCTCTCGGATTTATAGATTTTTGAGAGAATTCTGTACAGATTGATTTACAGTATTTTCATGACTGCTAGTATTTCTATCATATTTTTGTGTAACAATTTTTTTTTTTAACAAAAACACGTTTGAACAGATTTCGGGAAATCGTGAAACCGTCTCTTGAATTTCCGAAAATTCTTTGAAACGCATGAAAATAAGATGAATTCAACTCTTCGGCCATCTAAAGTCGTAAAAACGGTGTTTTGCAGAATTGCATTTTTACCGTCGAGCGTTTTATACGCGATTTTTACCGCTGAACTACCTTTGTTGCGTTTTTACGGACCACCATATATTCCGATTTTTACAACCAACGTTGTACTCGTACTTTTTTACCTCCAACTATTCATCAGCCTTCCTTTGAAAAATGGAGAATACATGTGCGTCTACTTTTTTCACGACCGGGAAAGTTATTTTACATTTATTATTCATGAAATAGCCAATGATGCATGAATTATTGTGTTAACGTTATTTCATCATTTAATAAATTATTCATAAGTCGGTATTTCGCATAAATATATTGAATATTTATGGAAATAATTTTGATGTCCAAGATTTATTATTATTTTTTTTTATTTTCATTCAAGTTTGATTATTAGCCATTTTATTATGAATAAGATGGAAAGTAATTTATTTTAATAAACTCTATTAAATAATTCATTTGTAGTAAAAATTGAAGAATCAAATTTTTGGTAATGAGTTAAATTTTAATGAATGCTTTTAATTATGATTAAAATTAGTAATTTTGCGAAAAAATTGGACGTTGAAAGCCACTATCGAAAAATTGCGTCAATTGCTGATTTTTTTTATCTATTTCGGAGAGCACGGTCTATTTGTTGCTTTTATCTTATCTGCACCTGATTGGTGTTGGCACGTTACAAATATCAGATGATTTCTGAGTGGTGGCAGGGATGGGTTCAATAGTACAAGCTGTAAAATTTGTCGGGATACGATTTTTACCTCTATTATTATCTTGTTTAAACGTTTTGGGTTTGATTTTTTTGAAGAGTGTAGGCAATTTTGGCACACAGGAAATTCTATTGAATTAGGCTGAACATAATGGTATTATGTCTAGACTTCTGAATTCAACAAGACTTTTATGAAATACGTAATGAAAGAAAAAAATTTTATATTTTTTAATTAACTGTGATAATTTTTACCGAGTTTTTATGATTTGGGCTTGACTTTTTTAATGGTTTATATTCTCTTTGAAATTTTGAAATTGTTTAAAAATCGTAAAACAATGAAAATTTTAAATATTGTCAATTTTTCTAGAATATATAATGTTTGTGAGATGCTGAAAAATGTTTATAACTTTTCTATATTTAGTGTCATGCTTTTTCGAAATGTGTATGGTCATAATCTTTTGTTTATCGAATAAAATCCAAAAGACTTGAAAAGTATCAACAAGTTATAATAAATCTTGATGAATCGACCGAATTTTTGATAAGTATAAAGTTTTGAATAGTTCGTATTATGAAAGAAACTTTTGAAAAATCAAAAATCAAGGATATTTTTAAGATTATGAACATTATTTTACGAAATTTGGGAATTTTTAAAATTTCAGAAAATGTCCATAAACATTTTAGATTTATACAAGACTCGATTCATATTAGAGTGACCATGCTTTTTTGAGAGCGAAATTTCTCTATATGAGAGTAAATTTCCACTCCCCGTTTGAGTGGCAGTACTTGTACTCGATTTGTGGACATTCTTTTTTTAGAGTGAATTTAGAGTGAAATCTATGAGAGTCGATTTCCACTCTCTGTTCGAGTGACAATATTTTGACTCGATTTATATTTGAGTGATCATACTTTCTTTTAGAAAGAAATTTTACTTTATGAGAGAATTGGTTTGCAGTATTTTGACTCGATTTTTATGAAAGTGTCGATTCTTTCTTTTGGATTGAAATTTCCCTCAATGAGCGAAACAGCAGTACTTTTCCTCAATTCTTTTATTTTTATTTATAATACATAGGACAGACAATCCTTCCTTTTAAATGAAATTCTTCACAATGAATCCACTCTATCTTTGAGTGACAGTATTTTGACTTAATTTATGATACAGCAAGGGGCCTTTCTTAGAGTGAAATTTCTCTCCATGAGAATGAATTTTTACTCCCCGTTTCATTAGTAGAATTTGGTTTCGATTTATTGAGAATAATGATCCTTTCTGTTGGAGTGGATTTTCTCTCTGTAATAGTAATTTCACTCCCTGTTTGAGTGGCAGTATTTTGACTCGATTTATATGTTTGTATAAGAGTGAAAATCATTTATTTTAGAGTGAATTTTCTCTCTATGAGAGTAAATTTCCATACTCTCTTGAAGGGCAGTATTTTTACCTAATTTATTCAAAGTGATGATCCTTTCCTTCAGAGTGAAACTCCTCTCTATGAGGTAAATTTCCACTCCCTGTTTGAGTTGCAGTATTTTTACTCTATATGAGTGACGATCCTTTCTTTTAGAGTGAAAATCTTCTCTATGAAACTCAATTTTCACTCCCTCTTTGAGTGGCAGTATGTTGACTTGATTTATAAGAGCGATAGTTCTTTCTTTTAGAGTGAAAATTATTACTCTCTATTAGAGTGGATTTCACTCCACTTAGAGTGAAAGTCAATTCATTGTTTACAGAGGATTCTGACTATAATTGAAGAGTGAAATTCAACTTCTCTAAGAGTGACTGTTCACTTTTTTGGAGTTTGTTTTCCCGCCATAAGAGTTAATTTCCACTCCTTGTTTGAGGAGCAGTATTTTGACCCGATTTATAAGAGTGACAGTCCTTTCTTTTAGTGTGAACATTATTACTCTGGATGAGAGTAAATTTCACGCCTCTAAGAGTGAAAACCAATTCATCGTTTACAGAGGATTCTGACTAGAATTGAAGAGTGAAATTCAACTTCTCTAAGAGTAACTATTCACTTTTAATTTTTTTCACTCCATAAGAGTTCATTTTCATTCCCTGTTTGAGTAGCTGTATTTCGACTCGATTTATAAGAGTGACAGTCCTTTCTTTTAGTGTGAACATTATTACTCTGGATGAGAGTAAATTTCACGCCTCTAAGAGTGAAAACCAATTCATCGTTTACAGAGGATTCTGACTAGAATTGAAGAGTGAAATTCAACTTGTCTAAGAGTGACTATCAACGTGTTTAGAGTTTGTTTTGACTCCATGAGAGTTCATTTTCATTCCCTTTTCGAGTAACAGCATTTTGACTCGATTTATAAGAGTGACGCTACTTTCTCTTAGAGTGAACTACCTCTCTCTGACATTAACTCTCTCAATTCCTTGGAGTGAATTCTCATTCTGCATCGAATCGAAGTACTGCCATTCAAGCAATGAGTGGAAATTCACTCTAAAAGAGTGACTCCTCGCTCGAAAAGAAGTTGAGTTTCATTCCTTTCGAGCGACTGTTCACAGCAAGGAGTGAGAAATCACTCCAAGTTTGAGTGGAAGTATTTTAACTCGATTTAGAGTGAAAATTCACTCTAAGGGGTTAAAAAAAATGTGTACACCAGGGTGAATTGCTTTCTGAGTCGATTAATGAAAAGAAAAAAAAAATACTTCGTTGCAGGTATGGACGCGTGCAAAGCGTCAAGTTGCTGCCACGGGGCGAGGAGTGTCCCGTGGACGGTAATCCCGGAGTCACTCTCGGGGAGGGCAACGAGTCCGGTTGTTCCGGGGTCGGCGGCGGCGGCGGCGGCGGCGGCGGCGGCGGCGGCGGCAATGCTGCAGGCGGTAGCGGAGGCGGTAGCGGCGGCGGTAGCGGCGGCAGCGGCAGCGGGAGCGGTAACGGCGGTAACGGCAACGGCGGCGCCGGCCAGGGTGGCAGCAACGCCGGAGTCCCGGCGACGAGCGGGGGCGCGTCCGCGACGGTGGCGTTCATGGATATCAAATCCGCCGCTAAGGCCTACGCGGCGGAGCACGTCCTCGATGAACAGACCCTCACAACACAGTACTACGAGCCACAAATTATACAGCACAGGTTCCCATCTCACGGGTAAGATGTCGAGTTGTTTGTTTATAGTTTATACGTAGCCCTTTTTATCAATTTTGTATTTACCCGAAGTTACAAATGTTTCAAATCAAACGAAAAGAAGAATTGAATTTATTTTCAATTTTTCTCATGGGCAGGATTGAGTGAAATATTTCGTGTTAACATGAAGTTTGTTGTTTCAACCGAAGTATTCTTGAAAGCAACAAGAAAATTTTTTCATTATTGAATATTTGTCTTTTTTTATTTTTCGTTTAATCTCCAACGTTTGGGACTTTATGCAGATGATTTTATTTAAGCAGTCTGAAGTTTGGTTCGTGATTTTGTGACTTGTTTTTTATACAAATTTTTGAAATTCTTCTCAATTTATATATAATTATGATGATTGGGAGGTTTCTATCATTTTTTCTAATTTTAGGGAGTTATTGAAAATCTTGAGAATTTTCCATGTTTTTTTTTGTTTCTTTCAGAATTTTTCGAAAAATTGTTCAATTTATTAAGATTTGGCTTGTTGAGGACATTTTATACAGTTTTTTGATTTTATTAGAAAAAGAAGAATAATTGTCATTCGTATTTTTATATTTTGTTTTGAAAAATGGTAAGAATACTGACATAAAATGAAATACAAAAAATATAAAAATTGAATATATTTTTGTGAATTTTCGTATAATTCTTTACAATTACCAAGATTTTCGATGTTCTTTGATTTTTTCAAGTTTTCGAAATTCAAAACGAAGTACACACTCTTATAAATTTTTCAAATTTATTTACCTGGAGTTCCAATCGTTTGAAAAATATTTGAATGAGAAAAATAAATTTTTTTTTTCATTTCCATCTAAGATCGAAGTGAAAAAAAGGAATATTTGATAATATAAATTTGTTAAATATCAATAATTATTTATTACTATAATCTAGATAGGTAATGCAAAAAATATGTTTTGTTTTTGCTTATTTTTTAATGAAAGGAATTTCAGTAAAAACTAAATTTTTATGAATATTTGTCCTATTCATTAAGATTTTAGTAATTTTTCAATCCTTTCCAAATTATACAGATGTTTATCAGAAAACGAAAAAATGTAATCTTGCGTACTGCGAAGAGATATGATAACGAATACAATTTACAATAGTCATGAACATTATCTTAAATTCTGCAAATCTCCGAAAATTATTGACAATTTTTTAGAATTTTGAAAGTTTGCTGTATTCCTACAAATTTTCGAAATTTTTACACATTATACAAATTACATATACAAAACCCTCCAAAGTATATGAAGGTTTTTTGTCTAAGTCATGAAAGTTTTTCGTTATTTTTGTTATATTTTCCAAGTTTTTTAGGTTTTTAATTACAAATGAAAAAAAAATTTTAATAAATGATTCGAAGAAATAATCCCCACGATCTGCAAAACTTATAAATGGTTTTTTAATTTCTACAAATTTTTCGAATTTTTCAAAATCATTGACAACTTTTAGAATTTTCCATTTTCTTGCATTTCTCAAAATTTTGATTAAACTTTTCACAAATAATTCAATAATTTCTAAATTATATCAAAATTTGTCCAAGTTATGAAAATTTTTCGTAATTTTTTCTGAACTTTCAAGTTTTCCAGGTATTTAAAAACGACTAAATAAATATTATCATGCTCAATTCGAAGAAAAATAATAATAAGCACCTTCTACAAAATTTATAAATATTTTTTGAATTTTTCGGATTGTTTTAGAATTATTGATCATCCTTATAATTTTCGATGTTTTTATGTTTTTCAACATTACCCAAATTTTAAACGTTATACAAACTATTCAAACATTTTCAAATTTTATAAAAACTTGTCCAAGTCATGAAGATTTTTCGCAATTTTCAAAAGCTTTTTCAATTTTATTCTTTTCGAATGGAAAAGCATTGTCATACATAATTCGAAGAAAAATTATAATGAATAAAATTTACTACAAAATTTATCAATATTTTTTAATTTTCTGCAAATATTTAGAATTTTGAAGAATTATTGACTATCTCAGAAATTTTTCAAAATTTCCTGCATTTCAAACATTATAAAAAATATTCAAAACTTTCCAAAAATTTATTATTATTTTGTTAGGCCGAGTCTCAAAGATTTTTTTATACTTTTCAAGTTTTACAGATTTTTAATATTACACACATGAAAACACATTATCATGAAAAAACATTATGATAACTCAAAGAAAAGTTAAAATTAATATAATCTACAAAATTTATGAATACTTTCTACAAACATTTCGAATTTTATATAATTATTGACCTTCTTTGAAATTTTCAATGCTCTTGTAGAATCCCAAATTTATAAAAATTTCAACGTTATACAAATTATTCAAAATTGTCCAAACTTTATCAAAATTTTTTCACCAAGTATTTAAAGATTTCTCTTCATTTTTTTTGTGCTTCTCAAATTTTCGGAACTTCTCATTACGAATAAAAAAACATACATAATTCGAGGAAAAATTACAATATAATGCGAACAATCTACAAAATCATTAAATATTCTTTGAATTTTTATAGAATTATTCCCAATCTCTGAAATTTTCAACGCTTTTTGAATCTTCGAAATTCATTTAAATTTCATACGTGATATAATAAACTTGTCTCACTTTCCTCCCTCGTTCCTTTCTTCATATAACTTCCTTTTTTACTTTTATACTTTTTTTTTTTTTTTTCACCTTCGCCAGACATTTTCTAATTGCTCCCCCTTAGGTAACGTGACCAAGTCTCCCCTGAAGATTTCCCTGCTGCTGCTGCTGCTGCTGCATTTCGAGTACCATTGGGTCGCGAGGGCCAACGAGTGCCACTCATTGTAAAGATTTTCCTGGTTGCCAACGGGGAATGAGTCTGAGTCTGGCGCCTTGGCGTGAAATTTTTTTTTTTTTTATTTATTATGCAAAATTTTAGCACAGACAAGAGAATTTTTTCAGAAATGTATACTGAATTATTTATAAATTTGGATTTCAGAGACAAAAAATTAATTGAAATTAAATGTCAATTATTTGAAATTGGATATTTTTCTACACTTAATTTCCTTTTGATAATTTTTCTCGCTATTTATTGTAATATAATTATAATGATGAAAGTTTTTAATACTTGAATTCAAAAATTTTCCATTCTTTTCATTGGAACAAGTTTTTCTATGAATGAAAGAAATTGGGACCCAGAAAATTTGCTAAAACGGAAAAAAATTACGTATTTCCCTTGTCACGTGAATTGTGATTGTCGTCGTGGTAGCGAGCTCGCGAGAGAGTCGTGCTGTTTTAATGTAACGTCTGATTAAAACTCCCCTCGAAAGTTGCCGCGACATATCGTCACGGTCATGTCACATTTCGTGGAAATGTCGCACTATTTGATATCCTCCCCCCGACGAATGCAAAGTGCCATTCAAGTGCAGCATGAAATTCGCTAAAAAATTTTGCACGAGCGAATTCTTACTTTGAAATACATAAAAGAAGATGAAATTAATAGTTATAACCTCAGTATTATTTATATTATTGAAAATTTCATCAAAAATTTAGGGGTTCGAACCCCTTCCAAAATTTGGATACAATTAATTATTATTTTTCGTAATAATAAGAAAAAGTTTTCATAAGTTGTAATAAATGATGGAAATACAAATAATAATATCAATAATGAAGATAGTAATAATGAAATAATTAATAAGAATGGCAAAAATAATTTATGAACATTGGGAAAAATTATCGAGAAAGTGCTTGCTGATATCTAGACGTTTTTTATATGCCTGATTTTAAAAAAGTTCAAAAACAAGCAAAATAACAAAAATTTTCTCTGATTGCCAGAATAATAAATATGAAATTTATACTATCTAATGTTATTAATTATTTTTTAATCTTGAAGGGAAATAAAAAATAAATCATCTTTTTTCTATTTTCGTTCAGTTTGAGACTTGAGAAACATGTTTTTTCAACCCTCTAAAAGCCGATTTTTACGCGATTCTGCGTTACGAAACTGGCCGTTCATGGACATCGCACTGGAACGGACTTGTCGCGGATTTATCGCGGTGAAAAATGATTCGCGGGGTCTTTGCTACGTGGAAGATTAATTGTTGCCCAACGAGATAACAAAAGCGCCGCCACTGCATCGAGAATAGTATTCATTTTGATCATTCCCCGCTCGCGAGTTTCTCTCGCTTTGCAGATATCGCCCGAAGAGCCTCATGAAAAAACGCGATTATGTGTATTCCAAGTCTCGGGGAAAAATGGACGTCGAAAATTTTATCATTCGACATTGCGAGGAGAAAAAAATCGCGCGAGAAGAAGCCTAACCACCGTTGTCCTCTCGTGTCAAAGATACATAAATGTTTTTTTTTTTTGGTTTTCGGGTATTTTCTGCATCCAAGTAAATGGAATTTCAAGTGTTGAAATATAGTTCCGGAATTGCACGTTTTTCAGTTTTTTTCATTGAAGTGTTAAAATTTTACGAAATCAAATTTTGATGGGGCTTGGTTCTCTGTTTCTTTTGTTTTTAATATTTTTGGTATTGATCATGTTTTTTCAGTATTTAGAGAATTTGTGAGGGTTTTCTGATTTTTATATGGATTTTTGTGTTATATTGATTTTTAGAGTCCGATACTTGAGGTTCAGTATTTTTATGGATTTCGAAAGAAACAATTTCGACATAAATTGAAGATATTACATATATTTGTAGAATTTTTGTATTTTTTGATGTTTGTGAAATTTCGCAGTATTTTTTAAAGATATCTAGTACATATTTCTATGGATTGATTCATATTTTATTCTCTAGGAATCAAAGTTGTAAAAATTTTATATAATCTGGAGAAAATCGTTTCTACATTGATTTCAAGTATTTTACAGATTTCTAGAATTTTCGTATTTTTTGATACTTATGAAATTTTGTAGTTATTCTAGTATACTAAAATATATTTTCATACTTTTTTTTGTATTTCTATGGATTGCTTTATAGATTTCTAGAAATCGATGTTATTATATTGAAAGTTTCAGGGATGTTAAGTATTAAAATAGATTAACTAGAAAATAGTTATCTTTACTACAGATGTCTAGTACTTTCTAGTATTTTTCGTATTTCATCAGTATTCATACGATTCAAAATATTTCGTGGTATTTTTATCAATTTCTGTGTATATTTTTAGAGTTCAATGCCCTTAACTTCGAAATTTTATAAATTTTTGGAAATTTATTTTGATATAGATTGAAATCATTGTAACATTTTCAGTGTTCATCGTATTTTTCAGTGTTTATGAAATTTCGAAGTATTCTATTTTCATAGATTCCTAGCATTTTCGTCGATTGCTCTGTAAATTTCTAAAACTTGATGCTATAAAATTAAGGCTTTCGAAGATTTCGGGTATTACAATAGATTTTCCAAAAAATGTCTTTGATACAAATTTCTAGTATTTTCTGTATTTTTCGTATTTTTTCAGTTCTCGTACAATTTTATTTATTTTATGGTGTTTTTATGGATATCTGTATAAATTTTTCGAATTCAATGCACTCAACCTTAAAATTTTTAATAATGTATTTTTTCGTATTTGTAAAATTTTGTAGTATTTTCTGGTATTCTTTGAAGATAACTTTTATTGTCATTTGATTGATCTATATATTTATAAAGTTTTACTCTCTAGGAATCAAAGTTACAAAGTGTTTTGGTATTTTGATACATTTTTGAGAAAATTATTTCTACACATATTACGATTATTTCACAGATTTCTAGAGTTTTCGTATTTTTTGTTACTTAAGAAATTTTGTTGTATATTCTACTATTTTTAAAAATTTGTAGTTTTCCTTTGGATTGCTTTATACATTTCTAGAACTCGATGCTGTTACATTGAAATTTTCAGAGATTTCAAGTATTTAAATACATTTTCCAGAAAACAGTGTCTTTTATTAAAAATTTCTGGTTCTTTTTTTATTTTTCGTATTTATATTGTATTCATACAATTAGAAATATTTTCTAGTAGTTTTTTTACATTTTTCTATGTATTTTTAAAATTCAATGCCCCAAACTTCAAAGTTTTATCAATTTTTGAAAAATCATATTAATATAGATTCAAACCATTCTTAAATCTATATGTAGTAATTTTCTTGTTTTTCAGTGCATATTTATGAAATTTTAAGAATATTCTAGTATTTTAATGAATTTTTATCATTTTTGTGTATGATAATGAGTGATAATGTTTATCGTTTTTTTTATTATTTATGGAATTTCTAAGGATATACTAGTTTTTCAAACAGATTTCTATTTTATTTTTGGAATCTGATGCTTCAGAATTCAAATTTTTATAAATTTTTAATATTTTCATAGATTTATGAAAAAAAACGCACATGCGTTTTAAATATTTTTCAGACTTTTTGGTATTTGTAAAATATCGTAGCGTTTCCTAGTATTTGAGTAGATTTATAGTAATTCAATGAATTACATTATACATTCTTTAGAATTCAGTGTTCTCAAATTCGAAGTTTCATAAATATTAAGCCTTTAATTGGATTAAAAAAAAAAAAAAAGATTATGATTATAAATATCCATCGCTTCGAGCATATTTTCAATTTGAAAATGAAAATTTTCAAGATTTTCAAGTATTTTTATGCATTTCTGTGCATACACCAGAATCCTAATTGTTTTGAAATTCTTAACATTCATATATATTTTAATTTTTTAGATTATTATCTCCTTCATCATCTTAGCCAAATATTCATATAATAAGAATTAAAAAAAAATTGTACCTTGATACAGGATTGTTGTTATTTCTAAGTCACTGAAATCTAGAATTCCGACTTCTTTTTAGCTCTGAAAAATAATACGACATTATTTTTCATGCCCTCTATATTCCAATGAATAATTTATTATTCTTTATCGCTATCATTCTTATCAATTATTTCCTTTCTAACATTTCGATGAATTCTTAATGTTATAAGTATTTCCATCATTTATCACTTATTCCAACCCTTTTTTTCTATTTTTCATTTTATAATAATTAATTATCCCCAAATTTTCATAGGTGAATTTTCTTTAGCCCTCTTCCCCTGATATAAAATGTCGATTGTAGAAAATGGAAGAAAGGCTCTATTCTATAATCGAAAGGACTCGTATTTCCAAGTCAAATTTTGCCGATGGCTATGCTGCATGTGTCTCTCGGACTCTCTCGTTCTTTCCTACCTTCGATTTCCTCTCGTTATCCAGACGTCGGGCGTTGAATTTTGCACGAGCCATTTAATTAACAAAGGGTGGAAAATCTGACGACGCCCCGGCGGCGGGAAATTAACGCTACGAGACCCCGTGAATATTCATCCGCCTCTGGCTCGCCCCGGACCGAAACTTTTCCATGAAAAGGTCATCGGGGAATACGAGGGAAAACCCATTATACCCCTTTCCGAAAAAAAAAAAAAAATAAAACCTTATCTTTTCATATCGTTTTTCATGGCATATTGTGAAATAATTGAAAATCTCGAGCAATTTTTTTATGTGATTGTGATAAAAATGTTCAATTTGAGAGACGTATTTATTATTTTTTTATTAGAATTATTTTGATATGCAGTAAAATTATGAGTTGCAATCGTAATATGAAAATTATGTTGCAATATTATGAATATTGTGTCCCTTAATAGTATGCAAAATTATACAAAATAGAAAAGTATTCTTAAAGAATTCAGAAAATACAATCAAATTATCGCATCTTAGAAACGTTAATTCCTAATAGGCAATAAATTCTATTGAATTTAATCCTCTCATCTAGGAATCCAGAATGAGCTTAAGATCAAAGTGAAATAAAAAGCTATTCAAGTGCTATAAAATATGTTATTTCGCAATTTATAGCATGTATCGTGTTATCATTGGAGTGTCACTTGTAGAGGCCTTTCCTTGCCTATTCCTTGGTAATCTGGTGCCCATTTTAATCCCAAGTTTTTTTTTTTTTTTAATACATGCAAAGGCATGATTTTTCTTTAATCTATTTTGAGTTTTGCATTCTAGATTACGTTGACGATAATTTGATCCTTAGCAACTAAGTTACTTTCAAGTTACTTTGTAATTAGTATTTTTATTGATTATTTCATAATTATAACTTTTAAGAATCCTTAACGTTTATGATAGTTTATTGTATTTGAATTTTGGGAGAGGTTTGAACCCTTGAAACTCTTAATAATATTAGTATTCAATTATAATAGTAATATTTCCACATTTCGTAAAATATTACTGAAATCTTTCATTGCATTTCAATTGTGACATTGCATTTGAATTGTATCTGAAATTTTTCGTTATTGATGAAGTTTATAATGAAAAATGAAATCGCAATTTTTTGAATTGTAATTTTATCGTCTTGTTCAACTTTTCAAAACAAATAGAATTAATCGAAATTCTACAATCTACAAAATTCACGTACATTTTTTGCAATTTTACAAATTGTTAGAATTTTTTAAAATGATTGACATACTTGGAAATTTCATGTTTTCTAATTTTGGAAAATTTTCTACATTTTAAATGTCATGGACCATTTAATTTTTCAGTATTCATGAAAATTTGTCTAATTAATGCAAGGTTTTTCGTAAATTTCAATTATTTTTTAGGTATTTCAAATTTTTATTAAAAAATAAAGAAAAGGTATTATTATTAATGTTTCGAAGAATTATGGTGAAGACAATTTACAAAATTATTGAACATATTATGAAATTCTACATGACTTTTGATTTTTCTATAGTTATTGACAATTATCGGAATTTCTATAATGTGTTCTGATTATCAAAACTTGTGAAATCATACCAAGCATCGGAAACTTTCAAAATTTTATGAAAGTTCGTCCAACTCATCAAGATTTCTTGTGATTTTGTAAAACTTTCCAAGTTTTTTCTACATTTTTCTTAAAAAATTGAAAAAACTTATCATGCATATTTTAAAGCAATAACAGGTATGCAAATGAACACAGTTATACAATATTCATTAACATTTTTTTAAATTTTATCGATTTCTCGAATTTTTCAAAATTATTGAAATTCTTCAAAGTTTTTAATGTTTTCTGATTTTTAAAAATTTCAAAAGTTTTAAACGTAATGCAAAGGGTATTCAAAATTTTAGGAATTTCATGAAATTCTGTTTCACTTATTAAGAGCTTTCTCAATTTTTAAATACTTTCCAAGTATTGCAAATTTTCATAAAAAGATAATAAAAAATATCTTTTTTAATATTTCGAAGAAATATTATAATGAACACAATTTACGGAACAATGAACATTTTGTGAAATTCTACAAAAATTTTTATTTTTTTTTTAGAATTATTGATAATTTTTTGAATTTTCAGTGGGTTATGATTTTCAAAACCCTTCAAAATTTCTAACATCAATTTGGAAATAAAAAAAAAAAATTGATACAACTTGTATATATTTACATTTGAAAGAATATAGAAATAAATATATTTTATAAAATTATGAACATTTTCTGAAATTCTATAAAAATTTGGATTTTTTAGAATAACTTAATAGTTTTTGGAATTTTTAAAAGGTCATGATTTCTAAAACTTGTCGAAATTTCTATCATCAAACCAGCTACTCAAACTTTCACAAATTTAAAAAAATTTCTAGAAATTATGAAGATTTTTTGTTATTTTTAAATATGTACTTGTCTAGTAATTCAAATTTTCGTTTAAAAAAAAAAAAAAAAAAAAAATTCGCACATTTGAAAGAAATATAGTAATCAACACATTTCATAAAATTATGAACGTTTTCTGATATTCTACGAAAATATGATTATTTAGAATTGTTGACGTTTTTTACAGTTGCAATGTGTTCTGATTCTTGAAAATTTACAAAATTTCGAACATCATACCAACTACTGGAATTTTCAAAACTATATCAAAATTTGTCCAGCTAATTGAGATATCTTTTGTTTTCTAAATACTTTCCAAATATTCCAGATATTTGTTTAGAATGTGAAAAAGAGACATTATCGTTTATATTTATAAAGAACATGTTTCTGTACCCGATATAAAAAGCATTTTCTGGAATTTCACCAATTTCGCATTTTTTTTTGAATCATTGATAATTCAAAAAATTGTTGAAATTTTTCGATTTTTAAAAATATAAAACATTAAAAGCTACCAAAAAGTTTCCAAAGATTATGAAAATTTGCCCAACTCTACAAGGATTTTGTGATTTTCTAATGTTTTTCAAATTTCTCAAATTTCTATTAAAAAATCTAAAAATATGGTCATGCGTTTTTCGTAGAAATAGTGTAATGAACCACCCCTTTTCTCAATACTTGATCTATCCACTTCCTACACGAAAAAAATTGCACTGAGAAAAAAATCTTATACTTTCTGCCATATATATTGTAAAAAGTACAATAATATTGCACTTTTTACAATATTATTTTAGTTTTCACAATATTATTGTTAAACAGCAATATTTATTTTACTTATTACAATAGAGTTTAGTAAAACCGCTATATTGTACGAATTACAATATGTATGCCACTTTTTGCTACATAATTTCAGAAAAATTAAAATCTGAAAATGAAAATTTTACTATACAAATTGTAATGTTTGCCATACATTTTTTCCACGTTTCCTAAGGTCAGCCAACTGGAAAGAGGTGGCGACCGGGTTTTTTTCTCGCGGGAAATTTATTTACACATGCATTAAAATAGAAAAAATGCATTACTTTTTTCCAATTTTTCGAATACTGCATCATATTTTACAATATGATGCACTTGAAACCTAGAAAGTACACAAAAATGTTGCAAAAAGAACCTATACAGATGATCTGTTTACTGAGAAAGCTGTATGGAATTTTCAAAAATCTGGATGAATAGCAATTACAATATGATATTGCAAAAAGTACAAGGAGTATAGTAGAAAACGGAAGATGTGGAGGAATTTTTACGACAAAATATATCTATAATTACAATATCATTTGACAATATGTTATTTCAAAAATTGATATATTATCTAGCAAAAAGTACAACACGTCAGAGTGAATCCCGTTTACTTTCCAGTATTGCAATAATTACTATATTTTTTCTCAGTGTACGAAAATATCTACATTTCGAGAGTTTTTTCGGTCTGCTGAGAATTACGTAAACTTCACAATTTTAATAGTTTCAACAGAGTTAAATAATAATTATATTATGTCACTGTCTGCAGATATTGAGATAGTGTTTTTTGAACAATCTATGGAAGTATAAAAAATGTGATGAAAAACCTTCAATCCTAGAATATTGCATTTTCCAAAGCTATACAGTTATTCATAAAAAATATAGAGATGTACGAAAATTGAAGAAAAACTTGAAAGTCGAATTAAAATTGAAATTAATAAAATTAAAAAAATTCTTTCCTATATGAAAAAAATTGAAAAGATAAATGAAAAACCTTGAAATTTTTTCTGAAGATGATTTATATCTATATGAAGATTCTGATTTCTTGGAAATCCAATAAGATACTGAAAATATTAGTAAGCTCATAGAAATTCCAAAAAATACTGTATTTTAATGAGTCTATTAGAATAGAAAAAATTCATGAAACTTTGATTTGCATAGTATTATATTCTAGAAATCTTTACGAAAATCGACTTATTAAACTATGAATATTGAAAGGTATGGAAAAATCCCTTTAAAATAGTAATCTAGAAAGTACCCAAAAATGTTGCAAAAAGAACCTATACAGATGATCTGTTTACTGAGAAAGCTGTATGGAATTTTCAAAAATCTGGATGAATAGCAATTACAATATGATATTGCAAAAAGTACAACAAGTATAGTAGAAAACGGAGGATGCGGAGGAGTTTGTACAACGAAATTCATCTATAATTACAATATCATTTGACAATAGTTGCAATATGTTATTTCGAAAACCGATGTATTATCTAGCGAAAGGTACAATATGCCAGTGTGATCCCGCTGTTGAGAATATGTTTGAGAAAGGGGAATTTCTTGATTATTTTGCAGAAACTCGGAGGATTCAGCACCCAGCGGCGGTGGCGTTGGGGTTGGCGAGCGAGAGCGAGAACGCGAGCGAGAGCGAGAACGAGAGCGCGACCGGGAGCGAGGCGAGGGTGGCTTCGAGCCGTCGTCGCGAGGCTCCCACGGCAACTTTTACGGGGGCGGCGAGGGTCGGGGCAACCGCGTGGGCGGCGGCGGCGGCGGCGGTGGTGGCGTTGTCGTCGTCGTCGGGGGCCACGTCGACTCGGCCTCGGTCGACCCCGGCGGGTACCACGTCTCGAGGGGTCGCGCGCCGCCCGGCGCGGGCCCCGGCAGCTACCACGTGACGTCGTCGAGGGCGAGGGACCGGCTCTACCCGCGCACCGGGCCCTACTCGAGCGGCCCCCCGCCCCCGCCCCACCTAGACCGCCATCGCGCACTGCAGTCCTCCGGCTCCTGGTCGTCCTACGAGTCCACCAGCTCCTCGAGGTACGCGTCCGTACCGCCGCCGCCCTCGCCAGCCGCCACCGACGCCTACACCGAGGAGCCAGGTAAAACCATGCCTCGAGATCGCCCACTCCCTCAGTTCGAAGTCGTGCAATTTTCATTAGTTCCCATGGCAGGCTAGAGATAGTCAGAGGTCTGCCAATCAATTAGCAGAATTCCACGAGTCGACTAAAACGAAAGTTAAATTCTACTAAATTATGTAGTGCATGTACCCACCCAGTTGGAAAAAACATTTATGCAAGAAAGATCGCTAAAAGCTTGACTTTACTGAAGTATTAGTAAAAATTGATTTTTTTCGCAGTTGAACTATATTCATCTTTTAGTCATAATGCACGAATAAGACTATAGTCAAAATCTGCTAACCGTAGTAGTGGATTTCTACCAAAGTCGGAAGATAGTTATTCACGTTTTTCTTCAGTCGAACGAATATTACTAATTTCATCAGTAAGCTATATCACTTATTCAATTTGTATATTTTTACTAAAACTTGAGTTGCTGCCCTTTCACTTATTTTCCAATAAGTGAAATTCTGCTAATAATTAGTAGTTTCTTATCAATTCCAACCTGGGAGAGAATAATCCTGGAGAGAATAATCGTGGAATTGGTAGAATTCCGGAATCTGTCGCATTTTCTAGATTGTAGAAAATTTTGTTAAACTGCACGAAATGTAATATTCTTTAAACTTCTAAAATGCTCTGAATATTATATCTAATGGAAATCGTCAGTAATTTCGAAAATGTCGATGAAAACAATGAAAATTTTAAAAGAAACATGTAATGTTTTTCAGATTTACAACTCTCTCAGTTCGAATGAGTACAATTTTTTACTTATTCAATTAGTGAGTCAGAGATAGTCAGAGGTCTACTAATATATTGGTAGAATTCCTCGAGTTGACTAAAAAAAAAGTTAAATTCTACTAAATTATGTACTATATGTACCTAGTGAAAAAAAAATTTATGTAAAAAAGATTGCAAAAAGCTTGATGTTTCAAAGTAAAGATATTTCAAGAAATTTCTGAATATGTCTCTTATTATTGTTTGAATTTTTTACTATAAAAACAATAATGATGTAGTAGCATTTGAATGCTATTTGGATAATCTATAGTTGCCGTGGTGAATATTTATTATTATGAACAGTAATTATTCACTAAAGTATAAGTAAAGATTGACTTTTTCATGAGTTGAACTATATTCATCTTTTACTCATAATGCACGAATAAGACTGTAGCACAATTTAGAACTTTTTAAAAAATCTTCTGAAACTGAGATCTTGGTAATTTTTAACTTTTTCATTTTGAGATTGACAATTCTATATTATTAATTTTTATTGAAACTATGTGAAATAATCGTAAGTTGTGCAAAAATCTTGACGAAGATTTTTGCACAACGATTAAAAGAAAGGAAGAATACGAAAAATACTACATTTTATTGAGTTTTAAGTTACTTGATTTTCAAAAAATATATGTAATTCAAGGAATGAGAAAACTTGAATTTCGTGAGCTTTAAATTCTAAAAATTTTATGTTAATTCAAGTCTATAAGATAAAACATGGAATTTTTATATTGTAATAACTTTGTGAAAAATACAAAAAATTCTGAGGGCCCTTTGAATATATAAAGAAACTATTTTCTGCAAAATCGATCGAAATATACTCCAGAAATTTCGAAACTCCAATTTTATTTCATTCTGGAAATTTAGAGAGATGTCTTTAAAAAAACTAAATATTCTACAACATTCTTTAAATGCTTAAAAATACAGAAAGAAAATACGTTCGGAAAATACGTGCAAATATATAGAACATTGGAAATCTTTCGAATTCTGGAAATTCATATAGCAATATATAAAAATAATGAACGATACTTGAAATCATAGAAAAACTAAAGAAATACAAAAAGTACTTGAATAAGTGAAAATATATCGAGACGCTGTTTTGTGTAAAATCCTGTAAAACACGTAATGTTTCATTATATTCAATTTCTAGAGTTTGAAATTCTTGAAATGTATAGAACAATTATTATTATAAAAGTAATAAAATTATGTTAAAATACTGGGAATTTCTGCAATACTTCATCATACTGTAAAATACGAATGGTTTCAAAAATACTGAACAATTCTTCAAATCGTAGAAAAATCAAGAAAGTTTAAAGAAAATACATGAAATAAAAATGTTCTTAGAAATTTTTTGCTGAAAAATCCTCTCAAACACCAATAATAATTCAATAAACTTTCAATCCTAGAGCATGAAATAATTATTCTGGAAATCTATATATCAATGTACAGAAAAATAGTAGAAATTTTCAAAAATTCTAGAAAAGCCTCCAACATTTTATACATACTAAAGAGGAGAAAAAGATTTAAAAATTCTGACAATCTGGGTAGGTTTTGAGATTCTTTCAGAAATCTCTGAAATTTGCGAATGCTTCCTTGTGGCTGACATCGAATCAAATGTCAGGTTCAGAAATTTCGTAAACTTGAACAAAATGTAAAATTTGAACAAGCTTTTTGATTTTTTTCTCAGGCTGAAAAAGTTCACGTTAACATTTCGCATTATATTTGAAATAAACCATTTTTATAGAAAAAAATCACGAGTACGTTGAAATTGTATTTTTCAGCCTTAGTTTCTCGATTTTTGTTATTTCAATTCAATTTCTTCCAAAAAGTAGCGTGAAAGTAACGGAACGTTACTTTTCCGAAGTGGTAACGGCAACTATTTCTCGTGAATGAAGTAAGGAATAACTTTTTTCACCTTTGTCACGGTTTCAAGTAACTTTGCAAACCCTGAAAAAAACCCGATTCGGACGTTCCAGTGTGCGGCAGTGGCGGCAGCAGTAGCAACAGCACGAGCGTGCGACACCAGCACAAGAAGCAAAGGAGGAAATCCCGAAGCGGTAGCAGCTCGCCGAGCGGCAGCAGCCGTTCCGGTAGCAGCAGCAGCAGCCGCAGCGGGAGCTCCGGGGCGAGCACGTCCGGGGCGAGCAGCTCCCCGAGCAGTTCTCCGCACCGGGCCGGGAACGCCGCCGTCAGCGAGGACCGCAGGCCCCTCGCCATCTGCGTGCGGAACCTGCCGGCGCGCAGCAGCGACACCTCCCTCAAGGACGGCCTCTTCCACGAGTACAAAAAGCACGGGAAGGTGACGTGGGTGAAGGTCGTGGGGGCCGCCGGCGACCGCTACGCCCTCGTCTGCTTCAAGAAGCCGGAGGACGTGGAGAAGGCCCTCGAGGTCTCCCACGACAAGCTCTTCTTCGGCTGCAAGATCGAGGTCGCGCCCTACCAGGGCTACGACGTCGACGACAACGAGTTCCGGCCGTACGAGGCAGAGCTGGACGAGTACCATCCCAAGGCCACGAGGACGCTCTTCATCGGGAACCTCGAGAAGGACGTCACCGCGTCGGAGCTCAGGAAGCACTTCGAACCGTTCGGGGAGATCATTGTGAGTTGTGGCTTTTCTCGGAGTATGGAGTAATTTTTGTGTATGCGCGAGAGCTATGCATTCACACAGGGCGATCCAAACTTACCTGGACACCCGAAAAATACAGATTCCTCGTCAAGTTATAAGACTTTTTTATCCTTCGATATTTTCCAAAAAACTCAAAATCCAAAAAGTTATTCGAGCTTAAAGTTGGAACAACAAAAGCCCTCTCCCAACGAGTGGGGTCAAATTCACCGAAACGAATTTTTCCCAAATTTTCTTCGCATTTTTCTGAATGAAAAAGTCCTTTGCCACTTTTTACAAAACTCAAAATCAAAAAAGTTATTCAGGTCACGAGTTTTAACCAATCAGATTTCGTAGATTTCATGCTCAAGTAACTTTTTCGATTTTTAGTTTCGTAAAAAGAGGCAAAGGACTTTTTTATTCAGAAAAATATGAAGAAAATTTGGGAAAAATTCGTTTCGGTGAATTTGACCCCCACTCGTCGGGAGAGGGCTTTTATTGTTTAAACTTTGAGCTTGAATAACTTTTTAGATTTTGAGTTTTGTGGAAAATATCAAAGGATAAAAAAGTCTTGTTATTTCATGAGGAATCTATATTTCGCGGGTGTCCGGGTTAGTTTGGATCGCCCTGTATATATTCTGTCTGTATCTAGATATCCAGATATATCTGTATCTATGTATCTATACCCTGGCGGAAAAGGAAGGACTGTAGGAGGACCGTGTGATTTTTGTGATCATACGTGATAAGCCAGCTGCTGGGCCTGCTGGGATAGTCGGAAAATACCCGGGAAATTTGAAATTTACTTGAACTGTGTGTCATAATTATATAATGTTATGTTAAATTCATTACAATATATATTACGATTAGCCACGGGTTTCTATTATTTATCGAAACTATAAAATAGTATGTATAATAATATAATATAAAAAACATGGTGTAAGATAATATAATATTATATTATATTATACTTTATGATTATCTTACATTTTGATTTCAAAATGTTGCCTTTATATATATATATATAAGTCGACAGAATCGGAACGTTTTTATTTTCGAATTTCCCGCGCTTCAGCACATCCGAGCAGACGAAACAGGGTTGACAGTGAAACTTTCGACTGTGATTTATTTTATGAATAATTATTAATAATGCTATGGAAATATGAATTTTCGTCACTATAATTTTGCAAAGTGGGTAATTACTCACGCATGGAAACGGTTTTTTGATGATAAAATGACAGTATTTTGCTGAAATTAGACTTCAAAAAATAGTCTATTTCAGAGGATTATAGATAGGACTATCTTTTGTCCTCACTTTTCCGCCAGGGTATACGTTTCCAGATATATAGATAAATCTATAATCCCTAGTAATTTTGATTCTTATAAACACCTTATAAGAAACAGAAATTTCTTTTTAAGAATTGATTGAAACAATTTTTTAAGATTTTTTTCTTATAAGAAATTTCAGTTTCTTATATAAGGTTTGTATAAGGTTCAAAAGAACAAAAATTCTCTATAAGGGATTCATATAATAATAGATATATAATGGATATCTGAATTTGGGAAATTTGGCGAGAAAATTGGAACTGTCGTTGGAAATCGTTTATATTATTGCCCTTGCTATGAATTTCGTTATTGATGAAAGTGGTGAAATTTGTCTGTGAGGAAACTTACGTATTTTCAGAGCCAAATAAAATGGTAATAAAAAAAAAAACTACCTAACAGCAAATTGAAGAATTTTAAAAATATCAAGGCAAGTTTTCAAAATTTTAAAAGTCATAAAGTATTGTTTTCAGAATTCACACTTATTTTTTCAAATGATCAATTTTACTATCGTGATGGGTAATTTTAAGTAAAATAATGTATTATATATAAATCCGAGAAAATAGAAGGAATTTGAAGAATATGTCTGAATTTTGAAGATTTTGAAAAGCACTAGTAGTTGAAATTCCTAGAATCTGGAATTTTTTCGTTCTGAGCATTTCAGGAATTTCGAACTTGAAAACTGAAATTTTTCCATTTCGTCATTTTTCAGTCTTTTTGATTATAGAAAGTTGCTAATTCCATCATCATAACGCTCAAAATAGTATAAAAAATATCTAAGAAATTTTTGGATTTTTGACATTGCAGCTTATTGTTGGTTTCTAAATGATTAATTTTTTAATAAAACTCAAAGTTACAAAATATTTTAAAACAAATAAATTGTAGTCTAGAAAATGTAATAGACAGGAATCTACTAATTCATGTCTTATATATTCTTATTTTTTCAAATTTACTTTATGATGTTTCTCGATTTCATATTTTCTCAAACCAGACTATGAAAGTTACATAACAAATTCAAAAATACAATAAAAATAAAATCTGTTTCGAAAATTTAGGACAAAGTACTTTACGAATTTTAAATCGAAAATGTTTTAAATTAATATTCTATCCCTCCAAAATATAAATGGTTTTAGAAATTTTGAAAATATTAAAAGAAACTTGGAACTGAAATATTCAGAGATCAAGAATATTTACGAAAAATTATATAAAATTAGCCCAATATTTTTCAGCAGTACAATATCGGATAAAATATTTGTCATTAAAAAATTATTTTTTATAACCTTATTCTATAAAACATGATAAGTTAAAATATATTAATAAATTTCGTACGCTACTTTTTCTTTTTAATTTTGAAATGAAAACTATTACGATCTCAAGGAGTCGATAAAAGCATTAAATGTTTTCTTCCAAGTTTTCAACATGTTATATTATTGCTCCCTTTAGGATCTATAATTTGTTTAAAATAAAACCATATGTCAAGGTTAATTAGTAACAAAACTTTACAATTTCATGGTGTTTGTTAATTTTAAGATAATCACGATCATCAGAGTAAAACATTTCACCGAATTTATTGATCTTTGTCATAATTTTTTTATGATACAGTATTTGTTAACTGATTTTAACTAACTAAACAGCTCAAGAAATAATAAATATATACTCTACATTATATGATAAATTTTCAGAATTTGATAGATTTTAACGTATTATAATGGTAATATATTATTTTATCACATATATGTTTTAGCAGTAAATTTTGTTGGTTGATTTTATTATTAAAAACTCTAAAATTCCTAGTTGATGATTGTCAATTTTGTTGTATTGTATTATAAAAAATTAATAATTTTCAGCAAATTCGACCATCATGAAAAAAAAATTGTCTGTACTTGTGTACTTCTTGAATCCTTAAATATAAATATTTTATAAGATCCCAGAACCTGGAAAAATGAACATTTACATTGTCTCATGAATTCCTTGAGATCTGAATGAATTTCATCCCCAAACCAAACTTGAATTATGAGTATGTAAGAATTAATAATTGCCAGGTTTGTTTTGATTTCCATTGTTTGAAAGCAATGATGAAGTAAAAATATTTCGTTTTTGTTGTTTTCAGGAAATCGACATTAAGAAGCAAGGAGCGGTGTCGAGTTATGCGTTCTGCCAATACTCGGATATCAGCAGCGTCGTCAAGGCGATGAGGTCGATGGACGGCGAACACCTGGGCTCCAACAGGATAAAATTGGGCTTCGGCAAATCCATGCCAACGTCTTGTGTCTGGGTCGATGGTATTGGTGGTAAGTTCGTTTTGCCCTCCTTACCTAAAAACCTATTGCAACAGATGTATCGAAGGATCACAAAACGAATGAATTCAAGCATTCAACAAAACATCAACCTGTACACATTTATACAACACATTGATAAAAGACTAAAATTGAAGCACTGTCGAATAAAAAATCGAAAACTCCCACGTGTCTGTAAAAAGCCCGACATCAATTTCTAATAATACCAAAGCCATTCTCGTCGCAATGAAATGATACCGTGAAACCTCACTGGAAAGCATTTACCAAATGACGTACTCATTTCCATATGACAAATGACGATTGATAGCGTTATTTTGAAGTTTGATAGCTTGAAAGAAAGAGCCGGCATATCGTTAATCGACACGTCACTTTTCAGAATGCGTCTCGGAGAAGTACATAAACATGCAGTTCCACCAGTTCGGGCCTATAACCCAGGTGGTGATAGACCGGGAGCGCGGTCACGCTCTCGTTTTCTTCGAGCAGATCAGCTGCGCGCAGGCCGCGGTCAAAGAAATGCGCGGGGCCACGTTAAGGGGACGGCGACTCCAGGTGGATTTCGCGTCACGCGAGTGCCAGGAGACGTTCTACGAGCACCTCGAGAGACAGGGATTCGCCGGGGAAAAACCCTGGGACACCAGGCCCTCGCCGGCGGCCACCTTCGACATAGCGTACGTGTGCTTGAATCTAATAAAACGAACGTGACATCAGGGATCGGCGATACTTACCGATATATCGAGATTCATTTCGATTTTTTTTCGTATCGGAATTCTCGTATCGATGCGTGAATCGAAGGAGGGTCGTTATACCGATATTTTTGTTGTTGGTATTCTTGATGATATTGATATAGACATTTTTCGAGATCACGTATCTCGGAGGGAAAATATCGATTATTTGTCGACTGATATTTGTCCGATATTGGTATTTTGATATGTATCATCGAATGTTTCAACACTGAAATATCAGTTGTCGTAAATATGATGTCAAATCATAATATACTAACAAGCTTTGAAACGATTTTGATAGCTTTTTGTGCAAGGAAAAATTTAGAGGAGAATTTTCGCTTGCGATTTTTTTCCTGAATTTAGTTGCTTTATAGTATATTCTGGTCAGTAATTTCTTACAATATCGATTTTATTCTCTTTTACAAAAAATATTTTTTAGGTTTTATAGAATATTATTGTGAGATGGTTTGTCCGTGGGTGTCAATTTGGAAAATATAATTGCAGGGATATTTAATGGATGTTAGGATTCTTTTCAAATGATATTCTTATGATTTTATTCTTGGAAAACAAATATAGTTTAAAGTTCATTAGTATTAGAAATTGAATTTACGAAAATTTTTGTAATTATTTATCGAAAATCTATAAAATGCTAGGAATTTATGAATTAATTGGTCCATGAACGGTATATAAATATGCTATAACAATTTATGAAATTTTAGATTCTAGAGCATGAAATTCTAGAAATTCATATCTGAATCTATAAAAATTTTCAAGATCTGCTAAAAAATCAGGCGAAATTCAATATATACACGAAAATATTAAAAATGCTAGAAATCAAAAAGATAATAATGAATGCTGACTTACTTATTTCTTAAGTCTATCAAAATTCTAGAAATTCATAAAGCTTTGATTTCTGGAGCATTGAATTTTAGAAATCTATATAGATAGGTATGTATAAAAATGCTAAAAATATCTACATCTTCTAGAACATTTTATGAAATTCAATAATCACGAACAAATAAGAAAAATGGTAAAATTTCATTAGATACTTGTAGACGTCGATTGATTTTTTTCAAAAACATCACTGAATTCGAAAAACAATGGAACTTTGATTCTATGTGCATCAAAATCTATAATTCTACACATATAAATGCCAGAAAATCTAAATATACGCAAAATATTCAAAGTATTTGAAAACTACTTCCTAAAAATCTGAAGAGGCACCAAAAAAAAAAACAAAAAACAAGGAGATCGTACTAAACTCTACGAATACCAAAAAATAATTAAAAATGTATGAAAATACTCGAAATATATTAAATATTCAAAATTTATAAGACTTTACTAACTAGAGCATTGAAATCTAAAAAAAATCTCTACCATGATTCACCAAAATACTGAAAAATCATTCAGATCTCATAATTATAAAAATAAAACTTGGAACTCGGAAACAAAAATTTCTAAAAAATCTTAATCACAGCTATTCATGAAAACACCAAAAATCCATAAAAATACGAAAAAATTCTGAAATATTTTATCAATATTAATACACACGAAAAATTTTTCAAATGTAAAAAATCCAGGTATTTATGATGGTCTCCAACATTACTGATATTAAAACAAATCTTGAAAATTTTAAATCCTGTACATGGGATTGAATTCTATTGATTATCGAATAGTTAATAAAAATCAAATGGTTTAATTATAACAAAAAAAAATTATCACTGTTTATAGTTCATACTCAAATAGTTACAATAGTTCGTAATCAAATGGACAATAATGAAATAGCCTGACAATAACAATAAATTATTCATAATAATAGCTGACCGTCCAATACTTGAATTATTTATATTTGACACCAAAATACGCAGTCAGTACTCAATTAGTGTAATAATTTACTTCTTCATCAAACACTTATAACTGTCCATAATGAAACATTTAAAGTGAAAAATCATTAGAAAAAAAAAAAATGAGAAAAATGTATGCCTGCTCGTCAGTGATAAATGGAAAAATCTCATCATCACTCGTTGTTGATTGGGCGCGTATTTTCTTTCCAGGAGGGAGAGGAATTTCGAGACAGCTGCCGTGACGGTGGCAAACTCTAGTAGCAGGTTCACGCGCTACGAGACACCGCCGCGAGCAAGGACGGCGAGTTACACCAGAACGCCCGGCGGCGGGAGTACACCCGGCGCGAGTCCGGCGCATCCGACGGCCATCGCCCGGAGCAGCAGACGATCCTACCAAAACGATCCGTATTACGACGGCGAGTACGAATCTTCCTCGAGGCGGTTTCGCAGTTACGATGAATTCAGCCAGGGAAGCAGCGCCGCGAGTCACGACGACTACGACAGCGGCGTCCTCGGGGATGGTGAGTGCCAATTTCAAATAATATGCACTCGTCGAAATTTTCATAGTTTGGATGAAATCAAGTTTGGGAGAACATAAATTACTATTTCATGTGAAAATGAACATGAGGCATAACAATTAGAATAATTAAAATGCAAATTATAAAAAATATTGCACAAAATAAAATTGTACGATGAAATAGGTAAGAATCATCAAAAATGTACTCACTGAAATCAAGAGGACAAAGGATTTCACGATAGTTCTCAAAGTTGATAATATTCTGATTTTTTAATTTTACTAACTGGCTTTAGAAGAGTTTTTTTTTTTTTTTTTTTTTTTTGAAGCAAAATTATTATCATGAATGTTTGACTGGGATAACGTAGAAAGGAATAATTTTAAAATTTTCAACCTACTGAATAATGAAGAAACGTTAGAATCTACGAAAATGTTTGGAATTTGAAAACAGTAGGAAATCTTCTGAATTATAGAAACTTTGAAGAAATATGAGTAGTAGTAGAAATAATCTATGAAAGTAGTGTTTTCTGAAAAATTTTAACGAATAGTTAAGATATACTAGACTTTGAATTTTAGAGTACCAAATTCTAAAAAGTATTAATTGCAAGTAATAAAAATATTGGTGACTAATCTAAAAAAAAATCCTAAAAAATGTAACAGAATCTTTAAAATATTGAAAAAATACGAAAATAAGAGAGATTTATGAATAATGAAAATTTTGGAAGATGTAATTTTTCTGTGTTCATAAAAATACTAAAAATCTATCCATAATTCAATTCTAGAAAGCTGTACTTATAATTATTTTGAAAAATAATTTTAATCTACAAAAATACAAGAAAATCCTTTCAAGTTTCGTATATCCTAAAAAATGCGAGAAACGAAAGATGTTTTTTAACACTCAAAAACTACGTTGCTATGATTTTCTCAAAAATTTATAAAATTATGAAGTAGCATGTAACTTTAGTAATCCATAAAGAAAACTATGAAAATACTTTTGATCCAAGTTATATAATTTATGCATTTGAAAATTCTTTAAATTGTATGAATTCTAAAAAAGCATTCTAAAAAAGTACTGAAAATCTTTACAAAAAATACTGTGTTCTGAAAAATCAATTTAAATAATCAAAATCGTTAAAAGTTTCAAGTTCATATTTCACAAAACATTATTTTGTTATTCTAACAAATGTTCAAGAGTTTGTTGCATAAACTTTGTTATCTTTGATATTCTGCAGAATTCTTCAAAACTTGAAGTAAAAAAATACTCAAGTAGGTGATTCTCGAATACTGAGTTTTTTATATTTTATCATTAAAAAATATTCAATTATTTTTTAGTATCATGAATGAATAATACGATTCAGTATGCAGCAATTATAATATTGAAATAAATATTGTATAGTGATAATATATTTTGGAATTTTTCAATATTTCTTCTTTTTTCTATTGAATTTCACCTATGGATATTCAACTTTTCTAATTTAATTTTTTATCTGCATATTTCCTCAATTATAGTCATTATTGAAATACTCAATTTTTTCTATTATTCTTTTCACAAGTCTAGCGATAATTCGCAATGATTCATGAAAAATTTTAAGACTCGTAATGTACATAGATTTTTGAATTTCCTGAAGTATTTTATTCAA
The DNA here is from genome assembly GCA_028476575.1 of Platygaster robiniae. Lineage (NCBI taxonomy): Eukaryota > Metazoa > Arthropoda > Insecta > Hymenoptera > Platygastridae > Platygaster > Platygaster robiniae. The sequence goes on from CM052023.1 coordinate 32,383,855, forward strand.
CTTTGATTATAACTTTTTCATCCTCTGTATTTTTTTGTTTGTTTATGTTAGAAATAACGGTCAGGTAGCAAATATTTCAATTTACATGACTCGTTACAATTTTTAAAATGATAAGAATTTGTTACAAAATTTTTTTATTCGTTTGATTACCGTGTATTCAATACTGAATATCCAAAACTAAAAATCCAAATCATTTCATTCATCCATCAGAGTCAAATTTTTTTCGTGTTTAAAAATATCATAATTGTTTTCGAGTTCTATAAATAAATTTTATTATCTTCGAGATACTTGTAAATTCTACAAAACTTGAGATAAATTTAAATAATCAGAATGTAAATTTTTCATATTTTGGATTTTTTATGCTTGATTAGTGTAAGATATCTGATTATTTATAATTATTTGAAAGTGATAGTAATAATAGTAAATATTTCGTTTGGGAAAAAAATTGTATAAATTCTAATCGTGAAACGGTAGTATTTTATGAGAATTTTGTTCCAAGTTTCATACAATTTTTATAGCTTATGCAACATTTCCAATGTCTCACTTTTTTTGAATTTCACTTCTTTTTTCATTTTTTTTTTTTTTATTTGAATATTTCACGTGAACATTCTCTGGATTCGTAATAATTGAAAAACTAAACTCTTGTTTTCTTGGTAGAAACTTATTTTGCACTCTTCACGAATGTCTGGGAATAATTCACAATGATTCGTAAACCATTTTTATATCGTAATGTATATCTCTTAAATTTTCGAAGAATCGTTTTCTAATTTTTTGTAATATTCCATTCAGTGTTCATGAAAACTTTGTCATCCCTCCTATTTTACTTTCGATAATTATTATCATTTTGTTATAAATGCCATATTACCATTTTTTTAATTACAATCCTTTCTTCCCGATTTGTTATGAATTTCATCATATCGTGTTCAGTACTGAATAATATTCAAAACGAAAAATTTCAATCAGTTCCTTAAAACCGTTTCAAAACCAAACTTTTTTTCGTGTTTTTTTGAAAAAATTATTTTCGGTCTTCACACTGGAAACAAACTTTTTATACTGCGCTACTAACTTGTAAAGATAAAATATCCAAGTCGTTAAAGTTGAATAGAACGTAGTTTTTTCGACAATCAAAAAATTTCATTGCTATTGATCCATTAACAGAATTCATTTCAAATTGATAAAATTGCAGTAACTCCCATTGTTATTTTTCTACCTCTAATCACACGTAAATTCCACCAGTAACATTTTTTGAAACATTCGTTACGTAGGAAGAAACTTTCCACGTTTTCGTAATCATTTTTACCCAAGTTTTTATGACTCTTCCAAAGATAGCAAAAATCATTTTCACCCGAGACGATTTTCAAGAATATTTTTTACACTCCCCTGCAAGATTGAAATTACCACAATGATTAGTATTTATTACGTAACAGCATTGATAACTTTATTGGAAAAATTGTATTTTATTGAAAAAATTGTAGCTCCGCTGACGCCGTTGTTGCCACCGCCCCCGGACATCAGGCATTTGCAAAAGGAGAGAGTTCACCTCCTGGAGCAATTGGAAGAGTGTCACAGCAGCGGGGACGAAGTCGTTTTTAATCCCAAGAAACGCCCCAAACTGGAAGTGGCGCCGATCATCCCCGGCGAGGAGGACGAGCCGGAGATCTCGTCGCTCCTCGTCACGTCGCACTCGGGTCGTAAGGGCATCGAGGTGCGGCGCGTCAATGACAACAAGGTTTTCATTCAAAACGTGGCACGTAAAACGAGCTGCGACGTGAGAAATTCAGGACTTTGTAAAAGACGACGAGACAACGTTAGCAGGTGAGTCAATCTAATTCAATTTCACCCATTCTTTTTTAGAGTTCCAAACGTTCAAAAACGAACGAAATGAAAAAATTCTTCATTTTTGAAGTCATAAATAATGAAGATGTTTAGTGATCGAATATCAGGATTTTGAACAAACACTTGTGAATAATTGAATGAATCAATAATCATAAGCAGGGCGTAGGCAGAAAAAAATTTTCGGGAGGGGTTTTTTTGACAAATATTTTTCCTTTTTCATGATTTTCAATCTCAAACAATATGTACAAGAGAGCGATTTTGAAATATTTCACATTTCGGAATTCACAAGTTATACAACTTTTGGAATCTAGATTTGTAGATTTTTCATGTTCGTTAATAGTGCAATTCGGTTTTTGTGATTTTCAATTAATAACTGAGGTTTCAATTTTTTTTACTGGTACTTTTTGTATTTACATTACTCTCAGGATTAACCGATGTCGAGTATTATGGGTTTAAAAATTTATATTTTTTTCGTATGGTATATTATTCATCAAATTTTGTTGTATTTTCTGTTATTTTTATATATTCTTAATATTTCCATGGATCGCTCAATAGATTTTCAATACTTTTATTCGACATTTTTTTAAGTATGTCTACAATTGAAAGTAGGATTAATTGTATAAATTGTAAATTGATTTCTCGAATTGTAGGTGTCTACTTTTTGTATTATAATAATGAATATGCTCCAGGACGGAAAGTTTTATAAATTTCTAAGAAAATTAAATTTATATAATTCTTATGTATTGAAAGATTTCTAGTAAACTAGTAAGCTGGTAAACTAGTAAACTATTGAAATTGTAAAATAGTAAAATAATAAACAAGCGAAAAAGTCAAATACTAAACTAGCAAACTCGTTAACAAGTAAATTAGTTGATTAGTAAACTAGAGGACTTGTCGAGTTTGTAATAGTGAACTGATAGACTCGTAAGCTAGTAAATTAGTAAGCTAATGAACTAGTAAACTCGTTAACAAGAAAATTAGTCAACTAGTAAACTGGTAAGCAAGTAAACTAGTAAACTTGTAAACTGGTAAGATAGTATATCAGTAAGCTGGTTAACTATGAAATCATTAAACTCGTGAGCTAGTGAACTAGTAAGCAATTCAACTAGTAAACGAATAAATTATTGAGCTAGTAAGTAAACTAGTAAACATATTTTTAACATTTTCTTCAGTATTATTCATATAATATACCACCAAACCCTGGAGGATTTCTAAGTATTTTTATAGATTACTTATATTTTTGCTACAGAAATTTAAAAACTCGATGCTTAAAAATGCGAATTTCGATTTAATTCTCAGTAATTTCAAGAATTAATGATAAAATCACATACATATAGATTTTCCATGTTTTATATCGTTATTATTTTTTCGTATTTTTGAAATATTTAAAATATTCTGTTACGTTTCCCAGAATTTTAGTACATTTAGAATTTGATGCTCTATAATCCCAAAATGTATAGATCGTAGAGGCGCGTTTGTCGACTTTTTTCAAAAAACAGTTTTTTCATAGAATTCAATTATGTTCATTATTCCTTTAAAGTTGGTATGAATTGGAAGATTTTTGATACATTTATTTGGATTTTATATAGCTTTCTAGAGTTTGATAATTTAAGATTCAAAGTTGTGCAGATTTTTAGCATTTTCATTTTTATTTTTCTTGATTATTTACTGGGTTGCAACAACTTTTCTGATAAATATTTTCTACGCAATCCTACTACGTTTTGATATTTTCCACTTTTTTACTAAATATATACTGCTAACGTTTTCATGCATTTTTTGTAACCTATATCTTTATTGTTAATCGGTGTAACTTTTTTCATTTTTACATGAAATATTAATTAATTTTCTCAGAATTCGGGAGGTGTTTGAACCCCCACAACCCCCCTCTGCCTACGCGCCTGATTGCAAGAGTTGATTAAAAAAGAATACGTGTTTCTTTTTTTTTTTTTTTTTCTTTTTTCATAAAAGGCACCACGAGCATCACGATGGCTCGAGACCAGGAACGCCTCTCGTGGACGAGCGACCTGAGAACATCATACCCACGGAGCCACGAAGGTTTCGCGAACGAAGCCACGAGGGGCCCTTATCTCTGCCTTTGCCGCGTTTCGCCGCCCAAATGCTCAACAATAACAACACAAGCAATAGTAACAACAACAACAACAACAACAACAACAACAACAACAACAACAACAACAACAGCAGTTCAAGGCCGAGCGGTGCCGGGAGCCTGGCGAAAATCGCGAGTCCCCCGTGCACCAGCGGCTTGCCGATGATGCCGAGTCCGATGACGGCGCCCCAGCCCCCGGCTTCGCCTCCGCCGAGGAACCCAAGTCCAACGCCGATGAGCTCGTCGGACAGCGAAACCGCGCCACAATCGCCGAGTTTAGAAGAACGAATTCGATCGCTCGACGAGAAATACGAGAAATGGTCGGGGTCGAGGCAACTGAGCGCGTCGAGTAGCGACTCCACTGCCAAATTAGACATCAATAATACGTCCGAAAAGTTCAGGCAAGAAGAAATGTTCATTTTCGGTATTATTGACGTTATAGAACCAAGTCGGTGACCTCTTCGTTTATAGTGGGTTATTGCAAGTTTCACTTCTATGGCGAGACATGACAAGTTTCACTTTATAGTGGACCGTTGGGGGGTAAATTTTATAGTGGGGCGTGAGAAGTTGTGTAATGTGTGAAAAAATGTATAAAAAGATTAACTCGACAAAACCTTGCGCAGCTTCAGGTGACAGCTAGTAATGTATGGAATTCCCTCGATGTTCCAGATTTCGCCACAAACTCCTGGACCTGGACCTCCACGAAGTACAACCGTCCGACATTGTGAAATCCGTACTTGCCAAGCGCAGCGTGTTCGACGAGGACTCGAAGCGTTTGGAGAACTTTAGCGAGAAATACGAGCCGCGCGAGTTCACGGGCGTGATAGGCGTGAGCTCCATGATGGACAGCGGAGGTAGCGGCTCTTTGAGGGGCGGTGGCGGCAAGGTCGGTTTGCAGTACCCGTTTCCTAGTCACCCGCCGGCGCCGGCGTCGACTGGCGGCGCCACGTCGCCCCCGTTGCTGGCTCCCTTGTCAGTGAGAACCGACCCGAGGACGGCGGCCTCCCTGAACTGCATGCACCCGAACCCCACGACGCCCGTGACTCCGGGGACGTCCATCAAAACCGCGAGCCCGGAGCTACCGCCCGTCATAATCAGCGGGATTGGCGCGGGGGCCTTCCACTCGACCTCGGCGAGCCGCACGGCCGAGGCGAGTATACCAGTAGCCATGTCCTCGTCGTCCTCGACGTCGTCACAGGCTTCGACGGCCAGGTCGAGGAAGGAGAGCTGTGATTCCAAGGCCAAAGAGAGCACCGGCTCGGCGACGAAGAGGCCCAGCAAGGACGACGCCGACGTCAAGGTCGAGGCCGAGGTCCTCGACACGATGGACCACAATCACCATCACCATCAGCACCATCACCATAAGGAGAGCAAACACGAGAGGAAAGAGCGCGAGGTGAGGATTTCAAGGATTTCAAGGATTTCATGATGGGATGAAATGTTTTACGTAGTCTGTTGTTTAGTATTCCCATTATATCGAAAGATCGATGCTTGTATTTACTTACCTTTTTAATTTCCATCCGCAGCGCGAGGACAAAGAAAGGAGGGAGCGCGAGGAGAAACTGGCGCAGGAGAAAAAGGAGAAGGAAGAGCAGGAACGCAAAGAGCGCGAGGAGTCGGAGAGGCGCGAAAGGGAGGAAAAGGAAAGGCTTGAAAGGGAGATGGCCGCTGAGAGGGAGCGAAAGGCGCGCGAGGAGCGTGAGAGGAAGGATCGAGAGGAGAGGGAGAAGAGGGACAGGGAGGAGAAGGAGCGGAAGGAGCGCGAGGAGAGGGAGAAGAGGGAACGAGAGTCGAGGTTGGAGAAGGAGAGGCAGGAGAAGGAGCGCCTGAGGAAAGAGAAGGAGGAGCAGGAGCGACGGGAACGAGAGGAGAGGGAGAGGCTGGAGAAGGAAAGAAAGCGGGAGGAGAAGGAGCGTTTGGAGCGAGAGAGGAGGAGGGAGAAGGAGGAGAGGGAACGGTTGGAGCGGGAGAGGAGAAAAGAAAAAGAGGAGAGGGAGCGGTTGGAGAAGGAAAGGCGCGAGAAAGAAGAGAGGGAGAAGCACGAACGCGAGAAGCGCCGCGAGCGGGAAGACCAGGAGATAAAAAGGGACAAGGAGAGAGACAGAAAGAGGGACAGGGAGGACAAGGAAAGAAGGGACAGGGTCCAGGAGAATCATCATCCTCAAGCTGCTCCCAACCAGGTTCCCAACTCCAACTCGTCATCGATACCGAAACGTCGGGTGTCGTTGCAAGAGGCGGCCCTCTCCGAAGAGGAACTGAAACGCATGAAACTTTCGGAGCATCGTAAAGACGGCAAAGACAAGGCCAGGCAGAATCGCCGATCGGAGGATAGAAAGCACCGCAACGATTCGCACCGAAATCGAGAAAACCGGGAGTGTAGGGAGAATAAAGACAGCGTCAATACGGGGCAGGAGAACAATGCTCTTGAGATGGTGCGTGAATCGAGTAGGGAGGGCAAGGAGAATAATCGCGAGAGCAGTGGGGTGAGGGATAAACCGAGAAGCAAGAAGAACAGAGATAAGGAGTCCAGGGAGCGTAGCCCCAAGATATCGCATCAAGTTGAGAAGGAATTCCTGCCCAAGCTCGAGTTGAAGAGGACCGAAGTGACTAACGAGCACCATGGCAGGGAGGCCCACCAGATACATCATCATCATCATCATCATCATCATCATCATCATCATCCTTCTTCTTCGTTGCATAGTGACGGCGACGAAGGTGCCCTGTCTACTCACGAGACCCCGACCAATCGACATCCCTCGGCGACGGATACTGATAGTGACGAACCCAAGAAACACTCCATTTTTGACATTGTGGATGACGAGCCTGCGTACATTAGTATGTACGACAAGGTCAAGGCGAGGTCGACGAAGAATATGCAGAAACTGGAGGAAGAGAAGCGACAGGTGAGAGTGTCTTTTGTTTCTCCTGGGTTTTTATTTGCCACATAAGAAATGAATAAATAATTGCATTATTCGATTCGTTTTGTGACTTCTTGAGCCAGTAGTTGACCTAATTCATGGATCTTGAAATAAAATAATTATAGCAAACTCATTTGGTGTTTCAGTTTTATAAAACTGTGTACGGGAAAAGTTGTTTCATCCTATCCATTCAGAATCCCAATGGCTCTCGTTCTGAAATTCAAAAAAACTGTTCCAGGTACGGCTAAAGGACAAATTCTCCCAGCTGAAGCGAAGCCGAGCAAGGCGCGAAGAGAAAAAACAGAGCGCCTCTTGGGACGGCGATTCGGTAAGCAGCAAGGCCCTAACAGAGGACGAAGGCACCTCCGAATCAGATTCCGCCCGCGCCAAGTCCCTCTCGAGAAAAGGCTCTCGATCGCGAATCCACTCAGAAACGAGCGAAGAAGACGAGGCCCATTTCAACAAGGTCCGCAAGACCATCAAGACCGAACCGTTCCACGAGAGCGACGTCGAACTAGGTTTCGCTGACACAGAAGAAAAGCACGAATTCCCCAAAGTGAACAATATCAAGGAAGAGCTGAAAACGTCGGACGAGGACGAGAGATTATCAATGCCTTTCCGCACGAACAGCCCGATCATCGTCAACAACCACGAGCGCGAGTCGCGCAAGAAGTCACACAAAAAGAAGCAAAAACGCCAGAAGAGCTCGGTGTCGAGCGAAGACGGTGGCATCAAGCTCGAGTGCGAAGACGTCACGGAACATAACAAGAGCGATAAACTGTCATTAACAGCCGCGAACGACATCGGGTGCCACGAGAATCACCATTCACCAGTCCACGTGGCGAACGCCATCACAGACGCCACGGTGCCTAATGAGAGCGCCGAGGAGAGAATGCGCTCCGACAAGAAGCAGAGGAACAAGAAAGACAAACGCCGCGAGCGTAATGGCGACGACAAGGCCAAAGCGAGGCGAAAGAGGCTGAGCAGACAAGAAGCCAAGGACAGTCAACGCATCGAAGACATCTTTGGTCCTCTGTCTGACGACGACTCGCCCACAGACTCCTACTTCCATGGGTTCTCGGAAAGTAACATGTATGCTTCAGACAGTGATGGAGTCCCGGGTCCCATGATGGACGTGGAAAGAATACGGAACAAGTCAGAGAAGAAGCGACGCCATCAGTCCCAAGACGAGAACAGCATGGACCTCGTGGTGGCTGGTCGGGAGATCGAGGCCAAGTTGATGGACATGCCGAGTTCACCAAAACCATCCGCGGAGACCAACGACGTGTTCCGCTTCACAGACGACAACGACAGCGTCGAGCCCTCAACGCCGAGTATTGAGAGCAGTGTTACTACCTTGGAGAAGATCAAGGAGAAGAAAAAGAAGCGGAAGAAGTCGAAGGAAGAGCGCGCTCGTAAGGACAATCATCATCACCACCACCATCACCACCATCACGAGAAACCAGGGTCCCTGCCTTACCTCGGCGCCGATTCCAGTCCCCCACGAGCGAGCAGTCCTCCGATGCTCAACAAAGTCACGACATCGCCGACAGTACCAACCCCGCGTGACACCAGTCCCATCCCGAAATCGGCACCGCCGTCCATTGCCACGAGCTCGACAACAGCGACAACAGCGACAACAGCGACAACAGCGACAACAGCGACAACAGCGACAACAGCGACAACAGCGACAACAGCGACAACAGCGACAGACGTGGTTGTTGCGACCTCGGAAGTCGCGAAAGTCGAGCCGAAAAAGGACAATTTCATGTCTGGTTTTGGCATGGACATGATGGACGAGAGTGTCCACGAGAACGCTGTGAAGAGTATATCGGAACCAGAGGAAAAAGACAAAGACAGTTTGCAGCAGTTGCACGAAGAGTCGACACGCGTGGACCAGGGCGATGAGAGGGAGGAAATGGAGGTGAGGGAGGAAGTCGTGGAGAGGACACCAACGCCAGCGCCGCAAATCGAGGACAAGCCGCGCGCGGCGATATCCCAGGAAGAAACTGAGGACGCTGTGGCGGCGCTTTTGGAGGCGACCTTTGGCGGCACGGCGACGGAGGATTATTCCTATGAAGGCGAGGAGGAAACGGAAATGCAAGACCACACTGAGAACTCGGCCGCCGAAGCGCCCCAAGAGGACGTCGAGGAGATGCAGCAAGCTGTAGAAAGCCTGAACGCCTCGACGACGACAGAGAACGAAGCTGCTGACCTCAAGCCCGACACTCCCCAGAGCGAGCACGACTTGCAGATAGACACTGACACAGAGGAAGATCCCAGTTACGAGAGTTTCGATCTCAACCAGCAGGCGCCCAAGACGCCCGACGTTCCCTCGTTCTACAAGTCACCTATCAAGACACCGTCCACGAGTCCTGAGAAGAACGTCACTGAGAATCATGTCCCCGCGACTACTACTTCTGCTACGGCGATTGTAGTCAAGCTTCAGACCTCGCCTCAGAGTAACTCGGTAATCGCGCACTCGTGGTCGTTGGGCGATCAGAAGCCACGGGAACTTGCCAAGACACCGCGAACCGACGCCGCCGAGCCCAGTGCTTGCGCTACTGAACCGACGTCTCCCAAGGTCTCCGAGAGCGCTCCCTGCGAGTTGTCGAAACCACCCAGACCCGAAATAATCGAAAAACCCCCACAGCAACAACAACAGCCGTTGTACCAGCGACTGCCAGTACCAGCCCAAAGCCAGATGATGCCTCTGCGACAGGTCGCTCCGAGGATATGCTCGTCACCGGGCTTGATACCCGTGCCGCCTCTGGTAATGCCATCCAGAATGCCGAAATCCCAGCCACCGCTGTCGCCGAATGGGCAATGGTCGCCAAGTCCTCATACGCCCTTACACAGGCCACCTACCACGCCACCTGTGAGGATCTCCATCAGCGTGCCCATCACGTCGCACCGGCCAGACACCCAGGCACAGCACATCTACTCGACCGCGGCCAGTCAGCAGCCCGTTATTCAACACGCTCCGAGCATGAGGGCCCTGGTGCCCAATTATCCTCGAAGTGGGTTACCTCCGTTGACATTGAGCATCCCGCCGAGACCGTACATGCCGAGCGTGCCCGTCGCGTCCACGGGAATCCAGGCGAAGAACCATCCAAGGGACACTATCCTTGGTGGCAAGTCCGTCATCGAGACCCTGCTCTTACCCATGAACGCGGAGGACTCGGCCCAACATCCGGACGAGCCCAAACATTCACCTGCTCTGATACCCGAATCCACCAGCAAGGCTTCAACATCGCCCAAGGTTCCTTCGCCGAACCAACCTCCGACCTTGATCCCGGAAACGGCCAAGGTCGAGATCACCGCTGCGACCTTCGGCAAGCCTTCGTCGCCCATTTCCAAATCCGAGGTCACGCAGATATCCACCCCTGTCATCGTCGCTCACGGGCAGTCCCAGATGCTGCATAAGCCCGCGGAGCCGCCACCCTTGCCCAGCATCCCCAAAACAATGCTCCCAGATTCCGAGGTCGTCGCCAAGTCCCCCGTTCGGGACGAGGAAATCGCCAAAGAACCCGAGGAAGAAGCGCCGAAACTTACCAAGGCTGTTCATGTGGAGAAGGACAAGTCACCCGTTGAAGAGGACGATCCGCCCAAGTTGGTTATTGAATCGTTGTTGGACAAGTTGGAGTCGTCTGCGTCGTCTCCGGCGGAGGAAAAGAACCAAGATACCGAAATGAAGGTTGAAGATGAAGTGGAGACCGGAAGGGCAAGTCCTGAACCCATGGATGTTGCGAAGGACGAGCAGGCAGACTGGTCGGCCAAGGAAGAGGTCAATATCGAGAGTGTCATCAAAGAGGTCGATGCCTTGTGCGGCGATGGCGAGGAAGAGGAGAAAGTTGAACAGAAGCAGCAGCGAGCGAATGGCGAGCCTGATGAGGCTGTTAAGGTCGAAAGAGGAGAGTCCTGGGTCGAGGAGCCCGCTGCTGTTGGAGATGATGAGAAGAGCAACTTGCCAATGGCTGAGGAAGAGGTTGTAGGAGGGGGGGTCCTTGGGGCGGAGCCCCCGAAGTCGCGCCGTGGAAGAAAGAGCAAACGTGGAGGAGTGTCGCGTGGTGGAGGGGTGATGACGCGAAGGGGCGGCAGGATCGCAACGGCGCCTGGTCCAAAACGTGGGGGCAAAGTGGCTAAAATTGGAAAACAGGAGAAGAACAAGCCGAGCGTTGCGGATATTTATGACTTTCACGATGACAGTGAGGAGGACAATGTGGGCAGGCCGAGGATCATCCTTACCATCAAGTCACCTGGTACGAACGGGGGTGCCAACGCTCATGCAGCTGCGTCGGTTGCGGCTGTTAAGGAAGTGCCCCAGGAAGACTTGGCGTCCACGGCGGGTACCAATACTCGGAAATCCAAGAGGCTGGCGGAGAAGGATGGTAGTCGAACCACAGTGGATGATGTCATTGAGGACGTGGTGCGTGGGACGGCGGCTAATAAAGGGCTAGCGGCGGCTGCCAGGAGAAGTGCGAGGCACAACACCGCGGCTAAGAACGTCAAGCAGAGCCAGCAGCAGGTTGGTGTCATTTTGTTTTGCTTTCGCTGGGGTGACATTTATCAATATATATCGGGATATTGATATTTCTTTTAGACGAGTGAGCATTTTTCATTTTTGCAGAGATATAGGAATCAAACGATGATCGCTGTGTTGATATTTTGAGCTCAAATTAAAATGAAGCAAAAGAAAAGGAAACTATAAGTTCCGAATGTTCAACTCTCAAAAAATGTCATCTAAGGGCTCTTTGAGAGAAATTGTCCGGGGCCCCTTCATCTATAGTTACGCTACTGTCTCGCGTGCGATCGTCTGCGATCCAGTCAGCAGATATGCGTATATAGATATATCAAATAAATGCGTCCAAGATTTTTCCGTTTTGAACAAAAACGATTTCTAAACCTTCTCGGGAAGAATACTGACTTGCGTGCAAAATTTCAGGTATTTTCGTTCGATAGTTTAGTTAGGCATCGGAGGCGAACATTAGGTGTTTTGATTTTATACATTAGATTGCACTGTACCTGTGAAAAAAAATGGCATTTTCGGGTCTGGTTCTAATCATTTAACCATTTTGGGTTTTTCAATGAAAATTCAGGTAAAACAACTTTGAAATTTCGTTGAAAGATCTTAATTTAAAATGCTCGAAATTCTCAAATAAAAGTTGAAAACTTTAATATTCCGAATGTTATATAGAAACGTGGCAAATAATGAAATTTCCAATAAAAAATCGCTGTCCCACAAGTTCGAAATTCTTAGTTTCTCGATAAAAATTCGTTAGCACTTCCGAACTGATAAAAACGTAAATGATTCCTCGTTCAAATAAATGACGCGAAATACAAAACTGGAAAAATTTTCCATCGACACGAAATCGAAAACTTGATTATTTTCTAATAAGTTTGAAATGTTGACTCCGTAAGTCTTAATTTCTAATGTTATCACTTGCAATTAGAAGCCATCACGAAAACAATTAAATCACCGGATACGTTATCAAATTACCTTTCAATTTTAAACGTTAATGTGTCAACGTCTGTTACTCATTACTTTCCTGATAGAAATGAAATGATTCCAAGTAATCATCTCAATGTCACAATCATAAACGTTTTTCCCCTCACGTTAAATAAATGAATAATATATCCCCTCAATTCCAACATTCAACGTAATTTTCATTTGGTGATATTGGGCTTCCTGTATTACACAAGCCAGGTACAAAAAACAATAAAATTCTCTCGTTCAAAATTTCCATTCTACCTAGAACGATGACTTGAAGTGTTACGTAATTGATCTCCAATCAAGGTTTATTGTTGCAAGAAACATTGCCTGAAAGTAATTTTAGTACGGATTTTATTTCATCATTGTGAGATATTATTTTCACTTATTGAGGCAACGACCTCAATGAAGGTTAGAAAAATTTGCGATCTCTCGGAGCTCGTGAATTCTCTAGAAGTAATTTCAGTCCAGAGCTGATTTCATTATTGTGACTTGGGAGAGTTTCAAATCTCAGGTCCAAGCCCCGACGGAGCCGAGAAAATCGACCCGAGGAAATCGCCGAACGTCGCAACGCACGACCGAGGCCAACGACGCCGAGGCCCACGAAAAAACGAACGACGACGCCCAGGAACTCGCTCGGGACGAGGCGCCCAGGAAAGCGAGCCCGGCGCCGGAAGCGAAACTCGAGGAAAGGAAGCCGAGCCCGGTGGTGACCTTGAAAAACAACAACCCGGCGTCCTTGGAGCCGATGACCTTGATAGACCCCGTGACCGGAGTGCTGATACCAATGCGGGAGTCCGAGGAAGGTCAGTACATCCCGGTTCCCAATTCCGGCCACGTCGCGAGAGCCATTGTGGAGACCCCTCGCCCGGTTGTTATTTCCTCGTCTAATGAAACGTCTGCTCCGTTGGTAGAAGAAACAAAGACCGAGATCAAAATGCCTCCAACAGCTGTTCAGTCGACGACGCCAGCGACGACGACGACCATCGTGACGACGCCGGCGCCCGCTGTCATCGCCAGCACCACGTGCACGCCCAAGCCCAAGAGCTTGAAGGCCCACGTGCTGAATGCCAGCAAGCTCAGTCAGCTCAGTCAACAAGCGCAGGAAGTGCAGCCAACTGTGCAGGTGAGAGGGGGGTTTTTGGAGAAATTTCGTTTTTTTTTTTTTTTTTTTTTTCGTTTTTTGTCGAGTCTGGGGAGGGCAGGGAGATGGACCGTCTGATGTAACTTGGCTTTCCATGTTCTTCGGTGATCATGGTGGGGGATTTTGTTTGAGAGATGAATGTGATCAAGTTCTGAAAAAATAAATTATTTTGTGATTGTTGATCTTGCTAGAATTGCTGTAAATTTAGGAATTTTTTTTCATGTTAGAAAATAATGGAATGAATGACAAAAACTCGGGATGAAATTAAGTTATGAAGCTTTGAATCGATAATGAAAATTTCATCTAAGTTTTCATTCAATTTCATTTTATTTCAAGATAAGTTTCAATTGATGATGTGAAATAATTTATAAAATAACAGTCATTAAATGTTAGAAAAAATAAGAGAAGAGATTTCAAAAATAATTTATATGAAAGTATAACCAAAACGATGTATGAATTTTTCAAACAATAAAATTTATAAAATTAAAAGTTTTAAAATTCAGGAAAAAGATGAATAATGAAAAATAAAAATCATTATTGAAATTAATAAAAAAGGTAATAACGAAATTAAATTTCCAGATTCTTAAGGTATGATACAATTTTGACAATTGTTTGAGAATTGCTAGAAGTGCAATTTAATAAGAAATATGTACCTAAAGAGCGAATTTATTATTATTATTATTATTATTATTATTATTATTATTATTATTATTATTATTATTATTATAAGGTATTATTATTATTATTCTTATTATTATTATAAGGTATTATTACCGCGATAATGAAAAATTATGTAATTATAATCGATATAAATGTTACTGATAGTATTTAATCAAAAACAATTTTAATTAAATATGTGATTTCACAAAACAACGAAAAAATTTTTTTTCTGAAAATGTTATTTCAATGTACGTTAGAATAAAAACTTTTGATAAATGAAATCATCAAGTTTTTGCTAGAAATTTAAAAATGAGTAAAACTTGTGACATTTCAATTTTCATAAAATTAATTTTTTTAACTAGTAAACATTATAAATATAACATTTAAAAATTCTGACGGGACGTTGGATTATAAATCATTGATTGTTTTATGGGAAATAATGCATTAATTTTCTCAACTAAAAAATTACATTAATACAATGAAAATAGATGTAGGGTAAAGGTGGGTAATATGAGACGGCAGGTATTATGAGACACTTGCCCCTACGGTTTATTTATTTTTTTACCAGTAACAATTGCCATCGTAAATTCATCTATCAAGTGCACTGAAAAAGTCTGTGTGGCCGTTTTATTGCTAGACTTTGTTTTTTATTAAATATCTCGCGTCACTTGCATGAGGCATTAAAAAACAGCTGTATATTTTAAAAGTACTATGACATAAAAAAATCAATTCGAGTGAAAATTTTGCCCATCTGATCATATTGACAAATAGCCTGAATCTTGAGAGAGAGAGATGTTGGAAATTAAGGTTCCTTATTTTTTATTTTACCACTTGAGTTAATTACGAACACCTTTCATATGCTTTTCGGGTAATATAAGACACTTTCCTGCAGCTTATAGAAGACCCTCAAATATTTATTCCCAGAGCACTTTTTATTGCTTGGTGCTATTAATTTTTGATTATAAAGAAAAAATTACCTTATTACATTAATCATCTAAAGGCTTTGTTTATAAAAATGTAATTTTTTTATAAATTTTGTTGAGTCTTCTTTATTTTTCGATAGAAATCTATCATTTCATTTTTAAAAAACTATACTTGCTTAGTTTTCCCTTTAATGTCTACTAAATAAATACATTATTCAATTCACGGCCGATTTTTTCAAGTGTCTCACAATACCAGCACATTTTACAAAGTCTTCTCACCTTCAACCTTTTTGTCCAGAAAAATATCAAACACATGAAATAATTGCCAAAAACTATCTTAATATCGCTCTACAGGCTTCATATAACCATTTAGAAAGTTGAATGAATTTTTTTCTGAATAAGAGCAAAATTAGAAGTAATTTTATCGAAAGTGTCTCGTGTGTTACCCGCCCTTGTAAAAATGATGTAAATAATATGAAATATAAGAAACTTGATAAAAATCAGTATAAAATATAAAAGAATAAATTTTTAAAAATACAAAAAACAATACAACAAATGTAATAATTATGAAAATAGATACTTGAACTATATTTCTCAATTTTCGTTGTCGACAGCCCACCGCATTCTCGAACGTGATCATTCCGAACCATTCGATAACACACTCGGAGAAAGTCATCAAGCAGCAGGCACCTCTGCACCTGCATATGCCCGGGAGAAGCGCCTCCCCGAGCATAGGCAATCGCGTGAAATCGCCGTCGTCCAACTCGTTGCCCATGTCGCCTGGTGGCCATCATCCCCAGGGAATGATCGTCAACATGTCGCAGAAAACACCGATCAGCGTGCACCCGGGGAACATCGGAAGCCCCGGCATCGCGAGGATGATGCTGCCCGTCCAGCAGATCAAGGGAATCAACGGCCAACCCCATCCCAAGGCGCACATTTTGCAAACCGTGCCACCGACCATCGTGCCTGGCGCCGCTGCCGTTGTAACACCGCCCTTACCGGCGCATCTCGTTTCCTCGCAACCCGTGGTTAGTCCCATCGTCGCCGGGTCCTCGAGGTCCACGCCGAAACCACCGGTGAGATTTTTTGTTTGGAACTTGGAGTGCGCAAAGTATATAAAATACAAATTTTTCATTCATCGGTGGCAAATTCTGGGTCAGTCAAATATAGGGATTTGGTTATCTTTCTTTTTTTTAATATTTTTCTTCGTGTAATATACGTGCACCTTTTATTTCAACGGTCATTTCCATCTCTGATTTGCAGTTACCTGGACCAATGGATCCACCAAAAGTCGAGGTTTCCATGTCAGGTTGCATTATGGTACCAACTTTGAGCCCACAAGCACGCGGTGTCCCAATGACCTACGACGTGCCGATGGTGAGAAATGAAAGTTTTGATAAAATTCTGCTCATGAGATTCATGAAACTCGTGTTCCCGATGCGTGACTAGATTTCACGTTTTTTCCTTGCGCATAACTGTGTAACACGAAGATGTGCTGATATGCTTGGTCTTGGTTTAGCATGTTAACACAGGATCAGCTCCATCATCGGGGGGTCAGTACGGGCTCGCTCCCCTGCATCGTTCCCAGAGTCCTCCATTGCCTCCGCCTGCGCATCTTTACGCTAACGCTCCTCAGGTACTGATGAATAACACTTGCCTAGTAGCATATTTCACAAAACAACCAGACAGAACTCGATCAGCTGCTCCCCAAAAGGTTATCATGCAAAATGTTCAACTTGCTCGAAATTCACAGAGCGACATGGTCAACCACTTCGGAGGCATGTCCCGAGCGGGTGAACTCCCCCCGCACTACATCCATCCCCAAGTCCTGCGTTACCAGCAATACTTGCGAGCTCAGCAGGAAGCCATGACGGCCACGAGGATACCGTATCACGTCCCAGGGACGCGGTCTCCGCATCTTCCCTTGGACCCGAAATCCTCCGAGATCAACGACAACGACACGCCGCCTCTGGAGCTGAGTCGCAATACCAGGACGCCCCACGAGCGCACCACCGACAGTCCCCAGATTGCTCAGGTCTACATGATGGGCCATGGGGGCGCGAGGTTGCCACCGCCACCGCAGTACAACACCGGGAGCGCCATGCAGAGGACGTACTACGACCCACTTCCGGCCCATCTGCGCTCCCAATACCCCATGCCGGCGAGTGAGGCCCCCGATCGGGCCCTCACCCCGGATCGCTCGAGGCAAGTGCCAACGCCGCCCCACATTTCACGCGTGCCAGGCCAGGACTCGCTGGCGATGCTCCTCCAGCGATACCCCGTCATGTGGCAGGGCCTCATGGCCTTGAAAAACGACCAGGCCGCGGTGCAAATGCATTTCGTCTTCGGCAACGCCAACGTTGCCCGTGACAGCCTCGCGTCCAACAGCGACGGAACCGCCATGCTCCTGAGAATCACCCAGAGGATGAGGTTGGAGCAGACGCAGCTGGAAGGGGTCACCAGGAAGATGCAGGTGAGCGTTGGGAATGTACGAAGGGAAGGGGGCAAGAGTGAAACGATAAAAGCAATATTAATCCCTCCAATGATTTGGAATCTTCCAGACCGAAAACGAGCATTGCATGCTCCTCGCGTTGCCATGCGGACACAACGAAAGAGACGTGCAGAAGCACAGTGAAAACTTGCAGACTGCCTTCATAACCTACCTACAGCAAAAACAAGCCGCGGGAATTGTCAACGTCGCCGCTCCCGGCTCCCAACAGGTTCGTACTCGGAAACCGTCAACGGACATTACGTTCCTGGGCGAAGATCCAAATGTTCGTTAGCTATGTCATACAAACCCCTCTCTTTTTCAAATTGCAGCCGGCTTACGTGGTGCACATATTCCCCTCGTGCGACTTTGCGAATGACAACCTGGCTCGCATCGCCCCGGACCTCCTGCAGCGCGTGGCGGAAATCGCCCATTTGCTCATCGTGATCGCCACCGTGTGAAAAACAACGGCCGCCCGCGTGTTGCGGGAGTCCCTCGTACGAGCAGCTCGCTTTTCTTGACAATCACCGACCCGTCTTGGCTTGCCCGAAACCCGGGAGACTCGGCAGGCCTGCATCGGCGGACGGAGGACGCGAAATCTCGCGGGGACCCGCGTAAGCCAACAAAAAAACCGAGTCCCCGCGTTTTCATGAACGGCGGCCGCCCCGGCCCTTATTTGGCAAGGGCGCCCGACCCTTAGACCCGGCGACATTTGTAGGAGCGACCGACGTTACTCTTGGTCACTCCGACAACGGAGTCAGGCACGTTTCTTCTTCTCCTGCCCCCATCCCCCGCGACAACGCCCACGAACTCGACGCCAAAAAGTTTTTCACAAACTCCAGGAAAAGAAAATCCTAAATATCGATGATGATCCCCCCGCGAGGAAAAAAACGATGATCGAAACCCGATGTACGCTACGAGCTCCTAAGCCTAGAATAACAAATATAATAATACGTGTAAGCGAGCCAGCGACGGCGAAAATACTGTGATTTTAATTATTTAACCATATATTTGCATTCAGATAAACGGGAGCAGAAACCAAGTTTAAAAATGGGGGAAAATAAAGAAAACGCGAAAATAAACGAGGAAAACGACAAAAAACATTTGAGTAGGCGAAGTGACATGTGATGTGTTTTTTTATAATACCGATCTATTATAAATACCTATGTATTATATAACTGTAATGAGACGAAAATGATCCTCCCCCCACCCACCCCCACCCCACCTCACCCGCCCCCACGTGACTCTGAGACACTTTAAATTTAGTGTAATATAAGAGCGTAGGGAAACAACATTCTTGAGCGATTACGATAGGGTTTGGAAGTTTTTGGAAGATTGATGGGGGTGTGAATTGGTTCTGCAGGGAATTCTTGGTGGAATTTGAAATGGGGTGTAAATGTTGATGGAGTGGTCTCTGTGGCGTTGATGCGAATTTCTCGAAAGTGGAGAGATTTCCGAGGAGAAATTTAAAAAGTGATAGAAATAAGTAGTAGAAATCTATTGATATAATATAAAATTTTATAAAATCTGGATAATTTTATTTTAAGAAAATGGTAAACATACTGGTGGTACATAAAATACTTGAATTCTATGCTGGCATTATTTCTTTGAGTATTTACGAAAATTCGTATTAGTATTCTGGAAATCTATATTGTTATCTATGAAAATATTCAAAATTAAAGAAATCCATACGAAAAATACACGGTGATGCAGTTTTCTGTGAAATCTATTGACCCACAAAAAATGTATAATGCTTTTTATTATTGAGCATCAAATTCTGAAAATCTATGAATAAATACATAATAATGCTGAAAAATCCGTAAAATTGTGCTTATAATTAACAATATGCATATTCTGAGAGTATTAGAAACTTTCAATAAAATACTATAAATCAATAAATTCAATGTTTTTTGACGAATCTAAAAAAATACTAAACATCCATAGAACTTAAAATTATATACCATAGAATTATGAAAACATTTTTAAAAAATTCCAGAAATCTATAAAAAAGAGAATCCTTCAAATATCACGATAACTGAAGCATACGAAAAGCCTGTTAAATATTATCAATCAATGTAGATATCATTTTCGCAAAATTAAATCTATGAGGATACGAATGATGTAGAAAAATGACTAAATATGAATAACGTTCATTTTTATCATTTTTTGTGTATTGTATACAATTGTCTGTTTTTTATTGATTAATTTCTAGATTTCAATACCCATGGGTTCAAAGTCTTTCAAATATTTTTAAAAATATTGGAATACAAAATATTTATACATACTTTTTGTGCATTGAGTTCATAATTATATTTCTTTGAAATATATGCGATAAAAGTATTTCTTTGTTTGCGTAAAAAATCTGATAAATAAAAAAATATGTCTTCGTAGGATTTCAGTACCTAATCAACTAGTATTTTCAATATTTCCAACTTTTTCATGATATTCTGTAATTTCTAATAAAATAATTCCAGTTTTCGATTTCCCAGTCAAAAAACGTCTATATTTTACAATTATAGATACTTCTCAATTTTATAGAAATTTTGTAATTTCTATAAAATTTCCTAATATTTCTACAGATTCCTGGTATATATATTTTTTTCGTATGCTCTATGGATTTCTTTATGAAAATCTCTCCATGCTTGAGGAATTAACCTGAGCACCACTGTTGTTCCCCCACCAACAAAATTTAGACGCCACTTTGAATTTTGGTAACCAACTCATATCCCCTGATCACTGTAAGATTCCCCTCCCCCTCCCCTCACACACACCCCCCCCCCCTTAGTGTATAAAGAAGAGACGCGAATAAAAAAAAATCCGTGTAAATTAACGGATATTTGTACGGCGACGCGATCGATTCTATGAAAAAAAAGCGCGTTATCGATCTATGATTATCATTCGCTAGAGACTACTTCCGCCAAGCACTACTTCCCATACTTACTCTTTATCTATCGCTATCTATTACACCTTTACCTACACGACAAAACTTATCATCTTATCGCGCATCTATAAAACTACTACCTATTACCTAAACGAATTCTACCGCTACTTCTACGGCCGTCACATTTCTGCTGCTGATTATTATCATCAAATGAAGAAAAAAAAAAGTAAATAAACAAATAAATAAGCGATGTGTAACGCAGACTAGTTGAAAAAGTATTGATACGACGAATTTAGACGATGGGGGGCTTTAAACTGAATCGTGCTTTGAGCTCGATTGATCTCATCGACCGTTGAACGTCGCCCTGTCAAGTGCAGCTCCGTGGAGCGATCCCTATGGGAAATCTTGTGATTCATGAATTACAGACTACTACGGCCGGCAGGGTAGATTCCGATTTTACCAGTCGATCATCCAGATCATTTCATTTGAATGATTACCAAAATCACCGCGTTAGAGTTCAAGTTTTATATGGATCTTTCATAATTGTAATCACTGAAAGTACATTCATTAAGTGAGATGCCAGAAAAATATAAATCATATATTTCGTGCCAAGAAATGATCGGGTTGATCAGCTGGTAGAATAGGGATCTACCTTGCCGGTTGTGATAGTTTTGTAATTCATGAATTACAGACCATTGCAGGATTTCCCGTGGGGCGAGAAAAGAAGAATTTTTCTTTTTTCTTTTTGCCATGCGAAAGTACGAAAGACGCGGCAATGGCGATGGCCGATTTGGTACCTTTCTTGATGTTGGGATGCTTAGCACGTGGAGCGTTGGTTCTGGTATTCGAGGAATTTGGAAACAGAATAATGATGGTTTAAATTCTTGCTATGTTGAAAATTTTCTTTCCCAGTAGACCAGCGTTCCGTGTACTACGTGGTCCAGATCCTCGACTCTTCCGAATGTTAGAATAATCGAGCACTCGTTGAAGCAATGTCATAATTTTTCTCCTTCATCGTTCACCTTCCATTGTTTTCCGGTAGGTCGGCCCTCGCGACACGCGGCCTTTTTTCGTACTTTCGCGTCTTGTTTTTTGTTTTGGTTTCCTTTGCATTTTCGGTGTTTCCACGGAGACTGATGGTGCACTTGCAGCCCATCGGTTGTCGGGAACGTTGTTGGCCGCGACACGGCTCATAGACTCCTTAGGATCTTGTCCGAGATAATAAAGCGCTTACGTGTATAGACGAGAAAAAAAGAAAAAAATAAGGTTGGAGAATATACGGTTAAATATGTACGTATCGTCGCAGCTGCGCATAGGACGCATGTTACATTTAGATATTAAAATTATTGTAAATGATGGATATATATATACATATGAATATATTGCAAACGCGAAGGGTGGAAAAAACGGTGCTCGTCGCTTATCGTTTTAACACACGTTTCACTACTTTGTGCTTTCCAATGTTTCGACGTACGCGCGAGGCCACGTCGCTGCTGCTGATGTTTGAGGTTAGGTTTTACGGCATTTGGTTCTACATTTTCGAAAAGTGAAGGACAATAATGAAAAAAAAGAAGCTCTCTGGAACCTAATACCGAAACACGCAGTCGTCCCCGGAAAAAGCATCGCGCGTGCGCAAAAGTGTATCTCGAAAATACTTGAAATAAACGTGTACACGGTGTCGATGTGTAAATGTCGAGAAAAGGTCGCAGCGAGCACGAGGAAAGAGGCATTTCCATTTATAATTTCTCTGTGATTCGATTTCCCACGGATCATTAATATTTAATGACCGCGCGAAGTCCCGTAGGGCTAAACGACTTTAGTTGTCTCGACGCTTCGAAACGTTGGGCGTCGATTTATGCGTTTCGGAACGGCGCGTTTTCTCCATCCTCCTTAGAAGAAACAAAAAAACGAGCGAGCGAGCGAGGAAGAACGAAAGAGTTATTGATAATAAAAGTCGTCGATCTTTGGCTCGAGTGCATGTACAGTGTAAAAGATGCGTTGTGCATATGTACAGATTAGACGTAGAACCGAACGATGATCGAAGTAATTGAGAATTAAACGAAACAACAAAAAAGCATATATTTGAATCGCGAGTAAGTTATATATCGAGGGCTGTGGCGTACGCGCTGTGCGTGTCTGGAATTCCTTTCTTTTTTTTCTTCTCTCTCTTCTCTCGCGTATCCTCACCGACATTCCATTTGACTGGGAAGTCTCGGAAATGATGCGTGAATGCCCGCGGCGCCTGTTGCAAATACGTTGCTCGTGTACGCACCACATACATGTGTATACAAATCTAGGGAAAGCGTAACGCGTGCGCCTACTGCATCTCACTGAAATCTTGTAAAATATCTGTGAATATTATGGTTTAGTTTCTTCCTACATTAGACTACAAGAATATTAAAATTTATGTTATTCGTATAAGGAAAAGTGTACAGATATCACCTTTTTTGTTTTGTGTTTTACCGTAGCTATCGATAATTATATGGACTAATAATAATTACGATTAAAAATTTACAAACGATGTTTTTATTTGTCATTTTCCCATGTGTGCAACAATTGCCTCGATTCCTGGAAAAATCTGAAAAAAGAACAGCAGAATAAAAGGCAAGGTACATTTGTCTCGTAAACAGTTATATAAAAAAGAAAGTCTCCTAAAAGAGCACCAAAATTATTCACAATATCAACAGTTTTGATGATCCATTCGGACAAAATAATGGCTTTAATTCAACATTGTTAGTAGTCGCTAGTTCAATATAACGTGTCGTCGTTAATTTTTTTGCATTTCTAATTCGATTTCGATCATCTTGCGGTAAGCGTCGAAGCCTCCCTCGACGCAGGTGATGGTTCCGTTTCCGCAGACCCAAAGTTCCGTGCATACCATTCGGATCAATCTCTCGTCGTGGGAAACTAGAATAACTCCAGCCTGAAAAAGGCAAAAATGATCCAAATACTATGAATATATTCTGAATCTCGAATTCTCAAAAAAAAAAAAAACGTACTTGGCACGCATTGAGAGCTTTTCCAAGAGCTTCGATCGACTCGATATCCAGATGATTCGTCGGCTCGTCCAAAATCAAAAAGTTGGGCATCGCGGCGCACATGACCGCGAAAGCGACTCTTGATTTTTGTCCCCCCGAGAGCGAACTGATGGTTTGGAGAGCAAGGTCACCGGTGATGCCGAAACTTCCCAACATTCTTCTGTACTCTTCTATGGGTTTGCCTGGGAAACGGTTCTGCAAAAGTTCCACGGGGCAGACTCGCAGGTCCAATTGGTCGACGTGGTGCTGACTGAAGTAACCGAATTTGAGGTTACGATGGATGTGAATGGTGCCACGTGTCGGGCTCAAGGCCCCAACCACGAGTTTCAACAGAGTTGTTTTTCCGGCTCCATTGTCCCTGGAAACGAAATGGTATGATTATTCAACTTCTTTCTTTTGCACGTCAGGCATGCTTATTGAATGATTTTTTGTTTGTACGGAAATTTGGATTAATTACCCAACGACACAGATTCGTGATTGCAAACTTGGTGACAGATTGACACCAGAAAAAAGATAGGGGTCATCTGGTTTGTCTCCGTAGCGGAATGAGACTTCGTCGAGTTGGAGGATCGGCGGACTCAGTGGCTCCACGTCAGGGAAACGCAGAGTGACTTCGCTCTCTTTTTCGGTGGCTTTCAATTCAGGCCTGAAAGAAATGCGAATATTAAAAATTCTGCGATTTGAGCAATAGTTAATAGACAACTTTAAATAATTGACATGAATTTAAGTTTGAAGAATTGAAGAAAAAAGTTTCTATATTTTAAAACAATTATCAAAAATAATTAAAATAAATGAGTGTACTCACATTTTCTCCAGCATCTTGATTTTGCTTTGTACACTCGAAGCACGATTAGCGTTGTACCGGAACTTGTCGATGAATTCTTGAACATGAGCTTTTTTAGCTTGCTGAGCTTCGAATTCCCTCTGTTGGTTCCTCGCACGTTCACCTTTGGTCTTCACGAATTGTTCGTAATCACCGCGATACGATTCGATCTTTTGCTGATGCAAGTGCAAGATATCGGTTGGGACCTGAAGAAAAAGAAAATAATTATTTTTTTCATTTGGAATATCAAATGAAAATAAGTTTTACCAGATAAATATATGTTAAATAGCCAGAAAACCTCTTTCAGAGAAATCCACATTGTCGATTTTGTTTTCCAGTCATTGTTGACTTTCGAAATTTTTACATCTAAACATTTTTTTTAAAGAATTCAAGGAAAATTGGAAAGTGATACAAGATAACACAATTTTTTTTTTTTTTTTGTACTTGGAAATTTATTCTTATTTTGAAAAATAAACGTCTTCGAAATTCCTAATGCAAAACTGTTTATAAATTTTGTAGATTATGTTTATTATTATGTATTTCTTCGACATGTGTGTTATAACGTTCTTTCGTTTTTTTACGATACTCTGAGAAACTTGAGAAAAATTTGAAAATGATGAAAAATCCTTATTACTCAATAAACAAAATTTTATGAAATAGAAAAAATTTTGAATAGTTTGTTTTTTTTTAGGATTGCTATGAAAAAAAAAAAAAAAAAAAAATTCTATATAATATATCAATGATTCTTTAAAATTCGAATAATTCGTCGAGTTTCAGAAAACATTGTTCAATTTTCTAGATCGCTTTTACAATTTTGAAAATTCTATAAAAATGCAGAAACTGTGATAATCATAACATTTTTGAAAATCAAAAAAAAATTCATCAAAAAATTCGAAAGTTTTAGCAAATGAACAGAAATATTTTGTAGTGCGTTCAAAATCATATTCCTTCGAAATATTCATTATATTGAAATTTTTTATTTTGAAATAAATACCAAAATTCTTAAGAGGCAGAGGAAAATTACAAAAGATGTAGTAAACTAGAAAAAATTTTTTTTTCAATTCGGAAAAATTTATGCAGATTGTATCATGTTTGAAACTTGAAATATTTTAAAAATTATAAAAACCTTCAGAATTTTAACAAATTTGTAGAGTTTCAAAAACATTAATAAATTTAGTAGCTTATATTCGTTATATTTCTTTGAAATATGCATCATTATGTTTTTCTATTTTGTGATAAGTAAATAATAAATGCAAATTATTGTAATTCATGATAAATTACGATAAATTATGTAATACAATTGATAGCTATTAATCATTATTTTACGCATGCGATTATTATTAATTAAATATTACTCTCATTTAAACTTCGATGAATATTAAGTATTTTTAAACACCATTTTTATATTTTTTTTACTTTGATCATTTTTCTATCTTTTTCATACTTATTTATTTATTTACTTCATTTTTTATTGAATTCAAATAACATTTATTAAGTAATATGACAATATGTATAA
The DNA here is from genome assembly GCA_028476575.1 of Platygaster robiniae. NCBI lineage: Eukaryota > Metazoa > Arthropoda > Insecta > Hymenoptera > Platygastridae > Platygaster > Platygaster robiniae. The sequence continues at coordinate 32,409,683 of CM052023.1, forward strand.
AATGAATCAATGAAACTTTATTATATTATCACAGTATAAGTATTATATAAATTAATATAATCCGTGATAAATTACACCAATCTATCCAGTTTATTGGGTATTTATTATTGTTTTATATGTTAAATAGAAAATACTTATCATTAACTTTTGTTGAATCCATATTGTAAAAAAAACAAAGTATACAATTATTACTTTATTTAATTAGTAATATTCATTATTCAGTTTTTTTCACCACCAAGAGTTTTCATCATTTTAATTTTTTTTTTTACTTTGGATTGTATTGAATTTACCATATGCCATCAAATAAAATGATTATGCATTTAGTATATAACATTTATATAATTCATTCAACAACCTATATTTTGCATAATTATTAATATTTACAGTTCATTGTTATAATTTGATTGGATCTAATACAATTAATGTAAGTAAAATAAATTATTATAGTATAATATGATACGTATAAATAATATAATTCATGGTAAATGTAAATAACTTAGTTTATATGATAAATATTCGTAATATTTTCTTCTATTGGACAAATATTGATTTAATAAAAATATTAATTAAACGTTAAATTGATGTTATTAAATATTGTACATCATTATTATTTTAAGCTATCAGTATTATTATATCGATAAAATGTATTTTTTTTTTTTCATATTGAATTATTTATTATTTCACTTTTTACTCCATTCAACTATGATGATAAATTGAATTTTACTTGATTTTTATCAAACTTTGAATAAATATTATAAAAAAATGATTCAATTTTTTATTTTAAATTTTATTTACTTAATACCGTTATATAAAATTATTCTTTCGTATTTATTATATTATTCATATGATATAATGAATAATCAATGGTATGCACAATTCGTTGGTATAATTTATGATTCGATCTAATCCAATTGATATAAATAAAAAAAAATCATGGTATAATAATACACCTAATACTAAGTAATATAATTTTCGATAAATGTAAATAATTTATTTCACATAATATATATTTCTGTTACTTTTTTCTACTGCACAAATATCAATTTATTACTACTTTCAAATAAATTTTGAAATAATGTAATTCAATACTGCACATCGTCAATAATTTATCCAATAATTAGAATTGAATCACTGCATTTTTTTTGCGCTTTCTTTATATTATATTTTCATTATTTTTTCCATAGTTTTTTATCAATTGAAATTTAATTTTTTCTAATAAATACGTATTCTCATTAAGAAATTAGTAATAAATATTATTCCTGAAGTTCCAAGCGTTTAAGAAATAAATGACAAAGAAAACAAAATTCAATTTTCCACTTCCACTCAAGTTTATACTGAAAAATACTCGGTAACATTAGGTCATATTTATTTAAAAATCAATAAATGATCATTTATCAAACTATGAGGGGCAATGTAAACAATTTCTTTTGTTTTCTATTATTTCCAAACTTTTGGAGCTTCAGAGACATAATAAATATGTATTCTTTCTAAAAAATACGTGATTAATAAATCATACAATATTCTTTTACAATGAATACGCGAGCAACTCACCGTGCCCAAGAAATGTCGGTCGTGGGAAACGACGAGCAAGGTGTTGGGCCACGACTGCATGTACCTCTCAAGCCAGAGGATGGCCTTGATGTCGAGCATGTTGGTGGGCTCGTCGAGAAGCAGAAGATCGGGCTTGGAGAAGAGGGCACGGGCCAGGGCGAGGCGCATACGCCAGCCTCCGGAGAAAGACTTGGTGGGCCAAGAGTGCCTCTCGACCGAGAACCCCAGACCCGACAAAATCTCGCTCGCCCTCGACGGAGCTTTGTCCACCTCCGCCGCCCTCATCGCCTCGTACACTCGTCCCAGTTCCTCGCTCAGCTTGTCCCCGTTTTTACCCTCCGACTTTTCCATTTCCGCCTGCAGCTCGGCCTCCTTGCTCAGCAGGGCACTTCTCTCATGGTCGCACTCCAATACCGAGTCCAGAGCCGACGTTTCGTTCCCCTCGACCTCCTGCTCCACGTGCAACACCCTCACGTGCGACGGTATCCGAAGCTGCTTACTGGAAATATAGACATTGAAACTTAGAATTATAAATGTGATCAATTAAAACTACAATTCAAGAGGGAATTACAATTTTATATTATTATTATCATCATCATCATCATCATCATCATCATCATCATCATCATCATCATCATCATCATCATCATCATCATCATCATCATCATCATCATCATTATTATTATTATTATTACTACTGCTTCTACTACTACTACTACTACTACTACTACTACTACTACTACTACTACTACTACTAATACTACAATTATGATTACAATTGAAATAGTTAAAATAATACGATGAATTGAATAATAAATGAATCAAATGACCAAATAAATTAAATAAATCAAATAGTGAAAAAATACAATCAGTAGGTATATAATTAAAATAAAAGGGTTAAGATCTTTTCATAATTTTTATAATTTCATGATGATGATGATTGTTATTATTATTATTATTATTATTATTATTATTATTATTATTATTATTATTATTATTATTATTATTATTATTACAATTATGATTACAATTGAAATAGTTGAAATAATATGGTGAATTGAATAATAAATGAATCAAATGATCAAATAAATGAAATAAATCAAATAGTGAAAAAATACAATCAGTAGGTATATAGTTAAAATGAAAGGGTTAAGATCTTTCCATAATTTTTATAATTTCATGATGATGATGATTGTTTTTATTATTATTATTATTATTATTATTATTATTATTATTATTATTATTATTATTATTATTATTACAATTAAAATAGTTAAAATAATATGATGCATTGAATAATAAATGAATCAAATGATTAAATAAATGAAATAATAATAATAATCAAATAGTGAAAAAATACAATCAGTAGGTATATGATTAAAATGAAAGAGTTAAGATCTTTCCATAATTTTTATAATTTCATCATCATGATGATGATTGTTATTATTATTATTATTATTATTATTATTATTATTATTATTATTATTATTATTACTACTACTACTACTACTACTACTACAATTATTATTACAATTAAAATAGTTGAAATAATATGATGAATTGAATAATAAATGAATCAAATGATCAAATAAATGGAATAAATCAAATAGTGAAAAAATACAATCAGCAGGTATATGATTAAAATGAAAGAGTTAAGATCTTTCAATGATTTTTATAATTTTATGATGATGATGATGATTATTGTTGTTTTTATTATTATTGTTATTATTACAATTAAAATAATTATTATAATTATTAATAGTATAAGATTATTGGCGTAGATATTTTTTCCACAAATTCTTAATACGTATCTTGTATGATACTTTTGTATTTTTTTATTTATTTATTTATTTTTTTCATTTCAAGTATTGAAGTATTTATTATTGCAAGTGATGTACTTTCACGAGAAATATTATTTATTTAAAAAAAGTGACTAGGGAAATATTTAACCCACCTGGATAACAATCGGAGCAGTGTTGATTTTCCTAAACCGTTTCTGCCTGAAAGAAAATAAAAAGTTAATGGATTTAATTGTTTGAAATAATTTTTTTTTTTTTGGACATGGGCGTCGCAACGAAATTTTACATGGAGGGGCAAACTCAAATGTCAAAAAGGTAAATGTATGTTTAATTCAATGTATCAATAAATATTCATTTAATAAGCTGAAGATTTTACTTTTTAAAGTATTTTACTGCCCATGTAAAATTACAATATTTTATTTACTGCTCAATATTTTTTTTTTTAGTATGTATATATTTAAAGAATTATCTTTTTTTGAAAAAAAATTTTTTTTTTAAAGAACTCCATGCTTTAGTATATTCATATATTTTCGAGAAAATTATATCTGATTATACATATCTGCATACATTTGAGGTATTTCATACTGTGGCTTTCTTTTTTATTGTATTTTATGGAGTGCTAGTATTTTTAGAAATTTTCTTAATACTTTTTTCAAAATTTCAAGGTTATTCTAGTTTTTTAAATATATTTCTAGCATTATTGTAGAATTGCTACATAAGGTTTAAAATTTGAATGATCAAGAATTCAAAAATTATTAGATTATCACGAATTTTCCAGAAAACGGAATTTAATAGATTTCCAGTTAATTAATTACTTGCCGTATTTTTTCAGTATTTTTAGAGTTTCAACGATTTTTTTGGAATTTTTATGGATATTTATATCGATATCTAGAATTATTGGCTTTGGGATTCAAGGTTTTTATATTATATATATATTTAGTAATTTTATAGGTATTTTCGAAAATTTTTTGTACATGGATGGAAAGTATATAAATTCAATTTACTAATATCTAGTAATTTTAGTATTTTTCGTATGTATAAGTGCTGTTAAAATTTAGTTCGATTTTTTAAGTTCTTCATGCATATCTAGTATTTTTAAAAATTTCAAAATATATTTCTGGAATTTTATACTCTATAATTTGAAATTTAAGATATTTTAAGTATTTTAATAAATTTTCAGAAGAAAGTATCTTTATAGATTTCAAGCATTTCACAGATTTCTAAAACTTTCAGTTAATTTTGTATTTTTTCAATATTCACAAATTTTATTCGATTTTCTAGTATTTTGATGAATTACTATGTAAATTTTCAGAATTAAATGCTTTTGGATTGAAAGTTACATACATTTTAATTATTTCCATACATTTTCAAAAAATTAATATTTATATATAATTTCAGTACTTCGGATTTGTCTACTTCATCTTTTTCAGCATTAATGACATTTCGTATATATTTTATAGTATTTTCCTATATTTCTCATTTTTTTCATTGATATGTCAATTTGAAAATTTTGATGCTCTAAACTTCAAAGTTTAATAGATTCTTAGTGTTTTAATGATTTCTCTTTTTTTAAACTATTATTCATATTTTTGGAAAAAGGGTAAAATTCGGATTTTTTCATATTTTCATGAATTCCTACATAATTTTTCAAATAAGATGTTTTAGAATTTAAAGTTCTAAATATTTTAGGTAAATAACTGGATTATCGAAAAAATTTTATCTACATTTATAGATTTGTTGCATTTCTTGTATTTACAGAACTTGTAAAATTTTGAAGGATATTATAATTCTTCTGTGAAATACTGTATAGATTTCTAGGATTCGATGCTCTAGAATCTAATACTTTACAGATAATCATTATTAGAATAAATTTTTTAGAGAAAAGTATGTGCATAAATTTTAAATATTTCACAGATTTGTAAAACTTTCGGTTCATTCTGTATTTTTTCAGTATTCACCAATTTTATTGAATTTTCTAGTATTTTGATGAATTCATATGTAAATTTTCAGAATTAAACGCTTTCTGATTAAAAGTTTCCAGAAAATAATATTTACATAGAATTTCAGTATTTCAGATAAGTCTTTTTCATTTTTTCAGTATTCATGAAATTTTATAGTATTTTTCTAGATTTCTAATTTTTTAATTGCTGTATAAATTTAAAAATTTTGATTCTCTAAACTTCAAAGTGTAATAGATTCTTAGTATTTTAAATCATTCTCGTTTTTTAAAATATTATTTTTGAATATTTGTATGATTCAGATGATTTTTTCAATTTTCATGAATTCCTATAGAAATTTCAAGAATGAGGTGTTTTAGAATAAAAGATTCTAAAGATTTTAAGAAAATAACTGGATTATCGAGAAAATTTTATCTACATGCATTTCGTACTTTTATAGATTTGTTTTATTTTTTAGATCTTATGAAATTTTCTATGATTTTATAATTCTCCTGTGAAATTCTGTATATATTTCGAGAATTCGATGCTCTAGGATCTAATATTTTAGAGATTATCATTAATATAACAAATTTTTTAGAGAACACTATTATCATAAATTTCATATATTTCACAGATTTCTAAACTTTGAGTGGAGTTTATATTTATTGATTATTCATTCATTTTATTGAATTTTCAAGTGCTCTGATAGATTCCCATGTAAATTTTGAAAATTGGATGCTTCGGGATCAAGAGTATTGTATAATTTCAATATTTTTCCTCCAATTTCCCCTCCATTTACCAACTAATCAAAATCAATTTAAAAAATCCAACTTACCAACTAATCCATATCTTCTGCCAAAAGCAAGTGTCAAATCAGCTCCTTGTAATAATACTCTGTCACCATAAGCGATATCAAAATTTTCTATCCTAATGTCCTTCGTCTTATTAACTCCATTCCTCGCCTCCAATCTGTTATCTTTTTTACTAATCATTTGACTCGCACTGGCCATGCTCAAACCAAGATTCGCCTCGTTCACATTTGGGTTTTGTTTGTTGTAATTCAATTCTCCTACCCTTTTTTCTTGTTTTTGTTGCAGCTTGGCTTCCGCTTTTTCCAGTTTTTTCGCGTCAACTTTCTGGAATAATATTAAAAACATCAGATTGACATTGAGAATTTTTAAATTAAAATCGTTTTTCTGTGAAAAGTTTTGTATTTCTATATACATTTTTTTTCCAATAAAAAATAGAATGATTTCTGAGTGTGATTAAAACATTGAAATTATAACAAAAATTGAACTATGGTAAATTCGTATAAAATTATCATAATTAAATTATAAAATCAATTGATGAAAAAAGTTATTAAAATACTTATATTTGCAAAAATTGTTTGAAAACTGATTTTTTTTTTTACCGAAGTTTCATCTCGCGTTGTCACCCATATACTTTTCATTTGCTCTGCTTGTTGGTCTATAGATGCAGCTAAACTTCCTAGATGAACAGGATTTTCGAGAGCTCTGTGCACTCCATTTTTCATGTCAGAGCATTTCTTTGCCCTGGACTTCCCTTCTAGCATATTCAAAAGGGTGTCGCATATTTTCCTAAAATCATGAATCACAGAAAAAAAATTAATTTTATCCCAGAGTATGTAATATTTTTGGCAGCATGTGTTTCAATAAAATTACTTATTCTAAAACCAAATTTATTTTGGGTATCGGAGTTTTTCAAAAATTAAAAAAATTTTCTACTAAAATATGCCAATTTGTACATGGAAAGTTAACAAAAAATATGAATGTTGAAGAATATACATTTTAAAGACAAATTTATTGGATTTGTGATAAATAACCACGTTTTGATAAAAATGATAATGATTTTATTAGAATAAAAAATTTTTTAAAATAAATAATTTGAAGAAAAATGATAGATTATTTGTTAAATCTAATACTTAATTGATTATATTATTTTTTTATATTAAAAATTAAGTGATACCTCATTTCATCTTCTGGTTTGTCAGCTACCTCGTGTAACACTTCACCAATGGCTTCGTAAACTTCATCGCCATCTTCAAAATCGTTTCTTGAAGTTTCCAAGATACCTGTAAATATTTAGAAATTTTTTTTACCATTTCACGTAATAAAATACATGGCAAAATGATGTATTGAGTTTTTTTTTAAACTCCAAAGTCTGTCAGTTTTACAATTCAGAATATTGTGCAATTTTGTTTTAGCATTTTACAGAATGAAATTTATGGTATGGATTATTTTGTGGGGTTTCTTAAAACTTCAAAATTTATTTGTTTCACAGTTTTAAATATTTTCAAACATTTTGTTACCATTACCCAGAATGAAATAGAGAGCAAAATGATTTATTCAGGATTTTTTTTGATATTTTCTGTTAGCTGTACACTGAGAAGTATTTTACAAATTTTTTTACCATTTTATAGAAGTATATCTATCGTAGTAATAATTTATTGGAATTTTCTGGATGTTCAAAATCTATTAGTCTTACAATTATAAATATTTGGAAATTTGTGTCACCATTTCACTGAATAAAATCCATAAAATTCATGGCTTTTGTGGATTTTCTGAAAATTCAATGTCTGTTAGCTTTAAGATTACAAATATTTTGAAAAAAATCTTTTTAACATTTTACAGAATGTAGTCCATATCAATAACGATTTATTTATTTGATAATTTATTAATTCACAACTTTCAAAAACTTCAAAGTAAGTCAGTTTTACAATAAGAAATATTTTAAAACGTTTTTTTATCATTAAACAGAATTAAATCCATAATGTTAATGATTCCATTAGAAATTCGGAAATTTAAAAGTCTGTCATTCTTATTAGAAATTATTTTGAAAAAATTTGTTACTATTTTAAATAGTGAAATCACTAATAGTAATAATTTATTTTAAATTTTCTAAACCTTAAAAATCTATTAGTTTTGCAATTAAAAAAAGTTTCACAGAACATAATTTATTCAGTATTTTCTGAAAACTTCAAGTTCGTTAGTTTTAGAATGAGAAATATTTTTAAAATGTTTGTTACTATTTCACTTAATGAAATCTACATCAATGACAATTTATTTTTAATTTTTCAAAACTTTGAAGTCTGTCAGTTTCACAGTAAGAAATATATTGAAATATTTGTTCAGTATTTGACAGAATGAAATCTGTAATAGTAATGAATAATTTCGAATTTTCCAAAACTTCGAAATCTATTAGCTTTACAATTGAAAATATTTAAAAAAATTTAGTTACCATTTCACATAATGAAATCCAATTCAATAATGATATATTTATTTTTTTTTTAGAAATTTCAAAGGCTGCAATTTTCACAATGTTATATTTTAAAAATTTTGTCACCATTTTACGAAATGAAATTTATATTGATAATGTTCATGATTTATCTAGGATTTTCTTAAACTTCAAAATGTTTTAGTTTTACAATCAAAAATTTAGAAAAATTTCGTTTATATGTCACAGAATAAAATTTATGACAAAATGAATTATTGTCAATTTTCTGATATTTTAATGCCTGTTAGTTTTACAACTAGAAAATTAAAAAAAATTGTAAGATTTCACACGGTAAATTTTATATCAATAATGATTTATTACAGAATTTTGGAAACTTCTAAGTCTGTCGTATTTGCAATTTGAAATATTTTGTTATTATTTTACAGGTTGAAATCCATAGTAGAAATGATCTATAAAAGATTTTCTAAAATTCCAAAATGTTTTACGATTAGAAATATTTAATGATATTTTTTAAATGTTTTGCAGAATAAAATCTATAATCAAATGAATTCTTGTCAATTTTCTGAAACCTCAAAGTCTGTAAGTCTCACAATTTGAAATATTTTTATTGATTGAGTTTTCGAGTTTCTGAATTGATAAAATAGATCTTTACCATTATTAATAAAAATTTTCGATATCAAATTAATTACATTTTACCAATTTTAATTGCAACTTAACTCAGAAAATCCATTCGAAAAATATATATTAAATCACAAAAAAATTCTTGTTGAAAATAATTTTTGACAAGAAAATCATTAAGACCTTGGCTTTTAAATATACATAAACATAATACTCTAATCATTAATTATCCAACTATCAACTACGCAGAAATTATTCGCAGTAATGTTATCATATCCCATATAGCAAAACTATTTCCAAAATCAACTTTCAAAAATCAAAATAATGACAAAACATACATAAACATCAAAAATAGTAATTTGGAAAAAAAACATGAAAACAAACTATCCAAATGCAAAAAAACGAGCAAATCAAAATTAGGTTGAACTTGCAACCAATCGACCTAAAAATAGGAACGAAAATTCTATTCTTATAAAAACCGAAATGTACATTCCTTGCAAAAATTTAAAAAATCAATGAAACACCTTCGACATATTGGTAAAAATCGTCATTTATCATCGGGAATTGGCTTTTTATGTAGTCCTTGCACTCTGCCATGTCACTTGTATTTATTGCACGATTTGCAATTATTTAAACACTATCACTACTTTAACCCGTTAAATACTGTTTCACGCTTTTTGCAATAACAATAATTTATAACTCGTCGAAACGAGACGGGTTATTCAGGGTTATTTTTGTTGTATATCTGGAAAATAATCTTGAACCCAACCAAACCCGAAAAATAAAAATCGTACAACATTGTTCACCCCAATTTAAAAAAAGGCAAAAACATGAACTCAGAAAAAAAAGTTTATTTTGACTATAGTTTTATTATTGATTTATAAGATACTTAATCCAATAATTTATTTAATTATGTTTTTATACGTATTGTATATTGTATCGGATACATAAAACTTTGAATGTATAACGGTTTATTTTGTATCAAAACAATGAACTTGTTTTGCACATTGTTTAGAGCATTGTTTCGTGCATTTTTGTTTGTTACAAACATTTTTTTTGACATTATTTCATTTCATCATTGCAAAAAAACGTTTTCTAGAATATTTTATTCGTTTATTTGTTTAATTAAATTTTTTACGTAATTTTTCAATGATATTAAAATTGGAATGTGATAACGGTTTATTTTGTATCGAACAATGAACTTTGTTTTTCTGCTATAGTGCATTGTTTTCATACAAAAACAATCAATCACCAGTGTTTTGGTTAAATTGTTTATATTCGTCGATTGGCTTCAGAATTATTGCAAGTTGCAATATATTTGCAATATTTGCAAGCAATAAACGACGAATTGTTTTTCATTGCGTTGATTGACATAGTTAGCATTTAAGTGATATCGCGTTATTGTCCTTTTGAACTTGAAACAATTTTCCGAGCGTTAAAAAATGGATGTTGGCGAATTGTTGTCGTACAAGGTAATTGTTTATCATTGTAAATTACAAATAAACCTTAATTTTTAAACCAGCAATTTGAGTGTGATTCAGTTTTTTTTTTTCATTCATAAAAGTCATTTGTTTTCATTATTTTTCAATGAAGTTTCAGTAGATACAATTTTTTTGTTTTTCAAATTTGGAAATTATTTTTAAACTTTATATGCATGAAAGTATTTACATACAATACTGTTTTTATTACTTTGTTCGAGATATTATATAATTATTTAGACGTTATTTAATTTATTTAATTCATAATTCGAGATGGTTCTACAATATTTTTATTTGTATTTTATATTATTATTTTCAGAATTATTATTTTATTATGTAAAAATAATTAATTCCGGATAAAGAAATATCAAGATAGAAAAATACTTTTTCAATACTATGAATCGTTATTTTGGAAATCTGAAATTATGCTCTGTTAGATGTTCAGAAAAATGTTTAAACAAGTTTTCACCGTATATTACCTAATTCGAGAAATTCAATGTTAATTTTGTAAATTTGAAATTACGTAAATACAATACCACATAAATCAACTAGACAATCTAATCATTTCAAAAAATTTTCTAGAATATACAAAAAATTAGAAGTTGCAAAATATTATCAATAAACAACCCAATTAAAATTATTAATAAATTGATTCTCTATTAAAAATAGAATCGAGAAAACTTCAGACAATTCAATTAAATATTAGTAATTAAATATTATTCATTATTCATAATTTAAAATTTTACGCTCAGTTCATTATTTAAATAATATCAATTTAGCCTCCAAACACCCCGAAAAGAACAGGCGATGAATTGGATGATGACGACGATGTTTGGGAAAATGCGAAACGGCCCAAAAAAGTTATCAAGACTCCTTATCACCCAAGGGTGCGAGAGGCGCGTCCCGTGAGCGTCACTCCAGTGAGAACTCCTCATCACGATCCCCAACCTGTTGTTGAAATGCCTCCACCGCCAAAACCTATCACAGAAATAACAGAACCCCAATTAACTGAAAAAGAAAAAGAAGACATTTTGAAATATGTGGAATCTGAAGCTTCAGAAGTCGAAATTCTTGATGAAAGTACGCTGAAAAAACTGATGCTGTTGTTTGAAAAACGTGGCTTGAGGAATCAGGAAATGAGAGTTAAATTTCCAGATAATCCAGAAAAGTAATGGGATATATTTGTTTTTTATTTATTTTCAATACATGTAATTGATATTTAATGATAACTGATGATTTTGATATTTTTCTCTGCTGCAGATTTATGGAATCTGAAGTTGAACTACACGAAACCATTCAAGAAATGCATGTAATTGCTACAAACCCAGATTTGTATTCAGTGATGGTGGAACTGAATGGTGTTCCATCTCTCCTCGAATTACTTTCCCATGAAAATACTGACATCGCTGTTGGGGTAGTTGATCTTTTGCAAGATTTAACGGATGTGGATATTTTATATGAAAGCCAAGAAGGCGCAGATGTTTTGATCAACGCTTTGTTGGATGAACAAATTTGCGCATTGTTGGTACAAAATTTGGAAAGACTAGATGAGAGTGTGAAGGAAGAAAGTTCTGGGGTCCACAACACTTTAGGTAATTTTCGGGGGTGGCGAAATGTGTTTTTTTTGAGTGGGTAGTAATTAAGACTCGAGGAAAATAATCTTCTTGCAAACATTTTTTTGGAGTTTGTGTGATAATTTTTCTCGTTTTGAATAAAAATCTGCAAAATTTGAAAAGTATTGGCTATAGTGAAAAGTTTTATTGGGTTGGACAAATTTTTATAAAATTTGGGAAGTTTGTGTTTTTTTCTAAATTTCAAAAAATCAAGACATGTAAGATTAAAAGATTCTCGATAGTTCTATAAAATTTGAAAAAATGTGTGGAATTTCATAATTTATGTACATGAATTTCGTAAATTTTGTTCATTATCATATTTTTTTAGTTAACACGATGATAATTTCCCATTTTCTATAGAAGTCTGCACAATTTTGAGAGTATGTGAAAATAACAAAAAACTTAATGGATTTGACAAATTTTTAGAAAATTTGAAAAGTTTCGAAAAGCTGAATTACGTTAAAAGTTTAGAAACTTTTAAATTAATTTATATAAAAATGTTAAGAATCGTCAACAATTCTATGATATTTGAAAAATTCATAAAGTTTTATAAAAGGTACATAAATTTTATAGATTGTGTTCATGATCATATATTTTTTAAATTCATGATTATTTTTCCTCTTTCTCTATAGAAATCCAAGAAATGTTTGAAAGAAAAAAAAAATTACAAAAACTAATAAGTTGGATGAATTCTCATCCTTTTTGAAAAGTTTTGAATGTGTAGTTTGAATACCATTTGACATGTTTAAAATTTTGGAAAATCAAAGAAAATGGCAAATTTTAGACAACGTCAATAATTTCGTTAAATTCTTAACCTTGGTAGAGTTTCAGAATATATACATAAACTTTGTAGATTGTGCTCATTTTCATATTTTCATTAAAATGTATGATTATTTTTCTTTCCTTTTCTATAGAAATTTCAAAAATTTCAAAAGATTTAAAAAATTATAGAAACTAAAAAGTTTGACTAATTCTTATCAACTTTAAAAGTCTTGAATATGTAGGTTGAATTACGTTTGAAATTTCAAAAATTTTGAAAAATCAAAGTACATAAATTATCATATTGTTTCAAAAGTTGAGGATTATTTTTTTCTCATTTCATATATAAATCCAAATAATTTTTGGAAAAACAAGAAAATTACAAAAACTAAAAAGTTAGACGAATTCTCATTAAATTTAAAAAGCTTCGAATTTGTAGTTTGAATTACGTTCGAAATTTTGAAAATTTCAAAAAATCAAAGAACATTGGAAATTTTAGAGAATATCAAGAATTTTATAAAATTCTAAATCTTGACAAAGTCTCAGAAAATTCACATAAATTTTGTAGATTGTGTTATCATATTTTTTTAATATGCAAGATAATTTTCACTTCTTTTCTATAAAAATCTGAAAATTTTTTAAAAGAACTAAAAAGTTACAAAAAATCCTAATGAGTTAAACAAATTCTCATCAAATTTGAAAAGTTTTCAATAGTGTAATTACGTTGAAAATTTTGAAAATTAGAGAACGTTGCAAATTTTAGAAAATTTCTAAATCTTTATAGAATTCCAGAAAATATACATAAATTTTTTAAATTGTTTTCATTATAATTTTTCTTCGAAAGGTGTATGATTATGTTTTTCGTATTCCTAAAAAAGAATCTGAAAATTTGAAAAATATTTATAAATAAAGGAAAATAAAAGAGTTCAATAATTTTTATTTATTTGCAACATTTCAGATGACTTATTGAAAATTCTAAAAACATAAGACATGTTTTAAAGATTGTTGATAACTGTAAAAGATTGAAAAAGTTTGTGGAATTTCTGAAAATGTTCCTAAATTTCTTAGATTCATTAAATTTTCGAAACATTGAATTTTACGGTGATGGTCAGTAATTTTGAGAATTTTGATGAAAATATGTAATAATGAAAAACTTTGATAAGTTTAAGTAATCACTAAAAGTTTTGACGATTTAGTAGAATTAAAATTATCAATTGATGTATTTTCAAGTGGGTATTTTTTAATAGAATGTATTCAATTAAAATTGAAATCTATAAATTTTATCAATTCCAGCAATTTTCGAAAACTTGCTGGAATTCAGACCATCCCTGTGCGTTGATGCTGGAAAACAAGGTTTGCTGCAATGGCTTTTGAAGAGAATCAAAGCAAAAATTCCTTTCGATGGGAACAAGCTATACGCCAGCGAATTGCTTGCTATTTTGCTACAAGACACTCCAGAAAATAGAAAACTTTTGGGTGATCTTGATGGAATTGATGTACTTTTGCAACAATTGGCTGTAAGTTGTTCAAATTCCAAAAATGACACATTAAAAGAAAATGAAATGAGACTAAAAATTTGTTAACAGCACTACAAACGACAAGACCCACAAAACGAGGAAGAACAAGAAATGATGGAAAACCTTTTCAATATCTTGTGTTCGAGTCTGATGGAAACCTCAAACAGGGATAAATTTTTGCGAGGTGAAGGACTGCAACTGATGAATTTGATGTTGAGGGAAAAAAAGCTGTCACGAAATGGATCCTTGAAGGTAATTCTTAAACTAATAAAACCATTCTTGTTTTATAATTTATTCAAATCCATACTTAAAAAATGAATTTTTGAAGGTTCTGGATCACGCTATGAATGGACCAGATGGAAAAGACAACTGCAGCAAATTCGTGGATATTCTTGGCTTGAGAACAATTTTCCCTCTCTTCATGAAAACTCCCTCGAAAAATCGAAAAAAGGTTCTCACAGCTGAGCAGCATGAAGGTAATTCAATATAAATAATCAATATGCAATCATGTATTATTTTTCATGAACTTTTGCAGAGCACGTGGTTTCAATCATTGCCAGTATGCTCAGGAATTGCAGGAGTCAGCAAAGACAAAGATTGTTGACCAAATTCACTGAAAACGATTACGAAAAAGTCGATAGGTTGATGGAATTGCATTTCAAATATTTGGAAAAAGTTGATGCAGTTGAGAAAGAAACAAAAGTAATTGTCAGTAAGTGGAACGTTTTTTTTCTGAGTTTCTAAATACTTTCTTTTTTGCAGCAGGAAGACGAAGATGAGGAAGAGAATTATTTGCGGAGAATAAATGGGGGTTTGTTCATTCTTCAAAAAGTTGATTACATTCTTTTGGAGGTCAGCAATGGTTGTCCACCTGCAGTCAAGCAGAGAGTCACTAGGATCTTGACTCAAAGACAGGGTTCCCTCAAAACTATCAAACACATCATGAGAGGTATTTTTGAAAAGAAAAATGATCATGATAATTCTGCTTTTTCTTTTAAATCTCAAATAAATTCCTAACTTTTCAATTTCCAGAATACGCCGGAAATTTTGGAGAAGCCGATGTCGGTGATTTAGCATACAAAGAAGTCGAGCAGCAACATATATTACAGCTGATTGACAAATTCTGATTTTTTTTTTGGTTAAACATTGAAAATGTTATTGTGAAATTTAAGAAACATTCAATAATATAACGTTCAGATCAAAATTATTGTTTTCAATACAACACCCGTTGTCACTCTAAATCAAGAACTTTGAAATAGAAAAAATTAAAAATATTACTGTGATATCAGGAAAATATTCAGCAAAAAGGCTTGAATGAAGTTTTCAATAGTTTTTTTTATTGAATTAGTAGAATAAACAAAAGACAATATCCATCTGAATTAACGGTAAGATTTCTGGTACCGAGCTCTGGCGCCTGGACCTCCAAATTTCTTGGGCTCGCATCTCCTTGGGTCAGCGACAAGGAGTGTGCGGTCATATTGGATCAAGATGTCCTTGACTTCTTTTTTGCTGGCCTCGTCAACATCTGTAAAAAAAATTCAATTATATCTTTGAAGAGTTTACTTAATTTATTCGTAAATATTTGCACCACGAGAAAGGTGAAAACATAGAAAACCTACAATTTTCGTGAAGGCATTATGATGATTAGCAAAATATTAAGAAAAAATGAATATGAACTAAAAAACTTACATTTTTGGTAGTAGGCTACCAGAGCCTTAGAAATTGCTTGTCTGATGGCATAAATCTGTGCTACGTGTCCACCACCCTTCACACGTACTCTGATATCGACACCTTCAAACTTTTCCTGAAACAAATCCGAACCAAATATCAATAAGTAAATTTCTTGATTCTCGTTTATTCAAGATGTATACATGAATTAATATATAAAACCAGTTATAAATTCTTCATATCATTTTAAAAAGGAATGGTAGATTTACATTATTCACAAAATAATGTGTAATCTTATTGAAAATGTGTGGATATTTGATTATTTTTAGAAAGTACACAACGAAAGTTAATATGAATTGCACACATCTTAGAGCGATGCTCTGTG
Source organism: Platygaster robiniae (assembly GCA_028476575.1). NCBI lineage: Eukaryota > Metazoa > Arthropoda > Insecta > Hymenoptera > Platygastridae > Platygaster > Platygaster robiniae. The sequence goes on from CM052023.1 coordinate 32,426,263, forward strand.
AAATTTCAAAGCATTAATTTATTACAAGGTTTAGGATATTTTACAAATTCTAGAAATTTCGCAGAACTGAAAGCATTTATCGCCAATAAAAATTTTGTGAATTCGATGCTTTTTAATGTATTAGGAAATGGTGAAAAGAATTGCATGAAGTTATTTTCTTGAAAATTGCACTCTCACACATTCTTCCAATCAAGACCAGTTTTTCTATACTATTCTCATTAAAAATTTATTAAAACAAATATGGAAAAACCGACAGAACAAATAACTAAGGTTAAAAAAAAATTTACTTGATTAAATTCACAGATTTATGGAAGAATTTTAAATACTTTCAATAATTAATATAAATTTCTAGAAATTATTATAACACAAAATTAAAACACTAAAAATACGGGATTAAGATTTTGAATTTACAACAGTGAAAAAAACTGACAAAATTCAAGATAACTTTATTGGGAACGTTTATTTCTGGATAGAGCCAATTTCTAGGTTTTGATAATCAACGAGCATATAAAATATTGGCATAATATTAAAATTTGCAAGGTACCATTGAAAATAATTATTAATTTTACAGTTTCCAGAAATTGTTGTGAGTTGTAAATTCTGGAGAATCTATACAGCAAGAAACAATTTTCCATTATTATTTCATTAATATGAGAATAGAATTATAACTATGGTGCAAAATGAAATTTTATTTTATAATCAATGTAAACATTTGAAATACTGCGTTGAAGTGGAAATCAATTTCATTGAAAAATTTTACTTCCTAATTAAACCAAATTTGGAAAGGTTTCAATAATTCACAAACATGTATATTATTGGCAAGATATGCATATTATCTGAGAATTATAGAAAATTATTTTTAATATGAAAAAGATAAAAAATGATTTTGAGGAAATAATGTTATTAAATATTTATCTGAACAAATATTAAAAAACTATACAACAAACTACAACTATAGGGTTGAATAAAAAGATTACTTTAATTTTATAATTTTTAGAAACGTTCCGAACTTTCAATACTTGATTTCTAATTTTATTAAAAACCTTAAATCATGTTACAATATAGAATTATTTTTATAGTTTTAAGCAGTAAAAATGTTAGGTGAAACTGAATATGACTTGATTAAAAAATTTTTTCTTTTTTATTCATGCAAGTTTAGTCAACTTTGAAAAATTGACAAGAATATAAAGAATAAATGAATTAATTAAGTTTGAGTAGAATCATTAATAATAATTTTCAATAAATCATAGATTACATTTCAATGTGTACAGTAAAAACATTTGAATGTGTAAATTAAAAAAAATCAATAAATTCAAGATAAATAACCATAAAATAATATTGTTTTTAACAAAACAAAAATTGTTAAGTAATTAAGAATAATAAAATTAAATGAACGTCAAAAATCAATCACAAAAACCTAGAATAAAATGTGTTTGATGCTGAATGATTTTTAAAAAATACAGTATATTGTGAAAAATATTCAGCAATTTAAATAAAAGTTGCCTTAATAGATGATAGTTACAATTTGTACAACACAAAATAAATAAATTCCAACTTGAAAAATGCTGTACAAATCTGAGTGAAATAAAATGATATATCTTTCATCAATTACGTAAAAAAATTGCAAGATGAAAATTGTTTAAAACTACACAACTTTAAAAGACCAAAAAATTCAGAACACTTCAAAAATGAATAAAAACATTTTGGTTATTAGAATTATTTAAAAAATCTATACAAATTTTTTTTAATCATAATGATTGCAGTTTCTCTAACAAAGAATTATAAATTTTTTCTGAAAATTTATTTCTTAAAAAAAAATATATATCAATAACCAAGCAAAAAATTACATGAAAACTTGACATAAATTCATAACAAAAATGATGTGTAATAGAAATTTTTGGAAATATCTAGTGAATTTATAGATAAGTAATATAATAGAAAGTTATTACCCGGAAAATATGAATATTATGTTTTATAACTCAAAATAAAATATATTTTATCAAAAAAATGTTTCACAGAATTTAATAAGAACCATTAATATAAATTCTGTAGCTGAATTTAGGGAATTGATGACTCATTTAAAATGAAAAAGAAAATTTTTTTTTATATGTAAAAAATCCATACCTTGCCCAAGAGGAGGATGGGCTCCTGGAGTTTGTACTGGAGAACTCGTGGTTCCACCAACTCCAAGGGACGACCATTTACCCTAAGAATTCCATGTCCTCGTTTGCAGTACGCAACAGCAGTTGCGCTTTTCTAAACAAAGTAGAAAATTCCAATTAAACTCCCTGAAACCCAAAATTTCTGCCATTCGCCCCTAATCCGGCCCAAAAGTTAATGAAAATACAGTTATTTACAATTGCATTTTCGCGAAAAAACACGGGCCACGCCACGAACATAACCTAAAAAACTCACCTTACGTCCGAAAACTTGGACCGATTGGATCGGCTCTTTGTGTTTCTGAAAGAATAAAATAATGAATAAAATTAATCACATTGATTTTATCGTAAATGAACTGTTTAAAGACGAGAAAATATTATTTTTACAAACCTTGGTGACTTTTTTCTCTGCCATCGTGTCAAAAAGAAAAGTTTCAGGCTTAGAAAGAGGCAAAAAAAGAGAAGCAGAAATTGTCATAAATTGAGTAGTGTTCACTAAATATCGATACATATCGATATTTGTATCGATAATTAAACTACCGATACTCCGATATTTTTTCCGATACTACATGGCTATATCTATACATATGATATATATAGGTATATATGTATGCCGGCATTTCGATATTCCGATACTATATCGATATTTAGTGATCACTAAAATGGAGAGAGGAGAGAGAATTCAGGAAGTGCATACGCGCGCACAAACCTTCACTGGTACCAACGAAACGAACAAAAAGTCCCTAACAAGTTTGCACAATATATCTATATAGCATTTTCAGCGACTGGACCAAATGAGCAAATATTTTCGCTTCAATCTGCTCAAGTATAATTAGAGATTGTTTGAGAATTTGCTATGAATTGCTGGAATTATTATTTTAGCAATTTTCATTACATATTTCATATTTCAGCAAAAAAATCTGTAGCGATTAATCACTACAGGTAAAAAAAGTATGCACAAACGGGCTCGAACAAAAAGTCCCTAGAAAACTGGTAGTACTGTTTGTGCACTCATATATGTACTGCATATATATATACATGTATATACCGCACAAACCCACATAAACACGCCCACATACACACAATTACCGCGCACAGCTGACGAAAAAAATTGACATTTCCTTAGAAAATAACGAAATGAATTTTCCCAATTTAAATGAAAACATTTTATTGGCAACACAATTTTTAAAATCAGTCAATTCTAACGAATAAAACGCATGACAGGGCACCGCTCGGTGAGTACAAACAATTCAATTTTTACAGGTTAACATTTCGATTCGCCAAAAAAAATATGCAATTTTTAATTAGAATTTATTCTAGGCGATTCGAAAGTATCAAAAATACTTCATTTGATCTAGTTTTGTAGAGTAAATAAATTGAGTGCGTATGTCTTGTCAAAGTTTTTGAACACTTAAATTGTTACGATTTTGGGCTATCGGGGTCGCATCAATATTTGACCCCAGATTATGCAAGCGTTGCTGAAATTTGCTTCGGCGATATTTCGCTTGTTTTTAATTTTTCGAGAGTGGTAAAATATGATAAATGAAATTTTGTATTTTATTAGAGGATTTTTTTGATATATCGGAATGTGGGGATTTTATTTTGTATTTAGATTTGATTATGTTCATTTCTTTATTTTAGTGAGTGTCCCAATTATTTGGGACATGACCTAATGTTTGGACGTGTCAGTTTGTACTGATGTTTTGATAACTTAGCCAAAAATTTTTATAAATCTTATTTAATGTTGTTGGTTCCAATTATTTGGGACATGTCAGTTTGTCCCTTTTTTTTAAATTCAGTGAATTGGTATATGATCATTTTGTGTAATAATGAATAAAATTGATGAACCATGAAAATTAAGTATTTTACGGTCAAACTTGTCTTTCTTTAATAATAATTTTTTAAAGATTTATAATACATAAAACATGATTTTATCTTAAAATATATAATTGTACAAGATTATTTCTTCGGTATTTTATAAATGTTGGTGTACTTAATGTCCCAATTATTTAGGGCATGTACCAATATTCGGGACATGCCAGGTTGTCCCAATATTTTAATAAGTCAGAAAAAAATTTGTGATTATTTATTTTGTAATGCATAAAAAACAATTATTTTACCATAAAATTTATCTTGAGGAACTTGTCTTTTTGTATGACTAGTATTTCAAAAAATTTTATCACGTTAGACATAATTTTATAATCATACATGACATATAATTATATACGGTTTTGTATGTAGAAGTTTAACATATAACCTTAAATCCTCAAATAAAAAATTCATGATATATTAAAACAGCGAAAAATGACATTTACATGTTATATTTCACCGGACTGAATATGCTAAGAACAATACGTCTCGCGAGCCACATTTTGTGAGTTTCGATAAATATATGTTAACTTCGGCCCTGTTTTAGGGCACTCATTTGATTTGGTAATTAGATTGTATTTCGATATAATATAAGGTTTAGGTTATAATATAATGTATAATTTATAATAATCCTTCAATTATACAATATAATTATTGGTTTTATAAAAAATTCAAAATTAAAACAATGATTTTATACACTAGGCGTTTGCAATTGAGGAAATATTTAAATTTCATGAGTTTGAATAATGATTCTACAATTCTATAAACAATACAGTCTGAAGACAACTACCTGTGAAATCATAAGAAATAAAAAACACGAAACTCTAACACCAGATTCTTGAAATTTTTTTATCACGATTTATCAAATTGATATCTGAAAAATGCACAAGTTAAATTTTGAGGAGTTAAATAATTATTTAATCTCAAATCAGTACAATCAAAATTTTGCTGAGTTCTTTAATGTCACGATTATTCTTTTACTATTGATAACTCGGAGAATCCCTAATCTAACACTTGAAATTAGCTATTGGAAAAAAACTCAGTGTGATGTTATCAAGTTTTAGCGATTTTGTTGAAAATGTTTTTTTTCATTGAGATTATATTTAGATTCTGCAGTGTGAAGTTTTATGAATCTGAACGTAAAAAAATTATGAAATTTGGTAGTTTGACCCACAAAATGGGTATAAAAGAAAATAAAAATCGATGTAGATTAGATAAAAGTAAATCTAATAGATACATTTTTATCAAATTCAATTTCTTGAAGGCTTGAGATTTCAAAATTAATAGTGATAGCAACTTCAAGTTACAATTTTGCAAATTTTTATTATATATAAAAATAACGTTATGAATCAAAAACTTTTTTTTAGGGGCATGATTTTTGAAGTACTCAAAATTTATTGAGTTTAATTATCTGATGCAAATTATGTAAATTTACTAAAAATCTAGTAATATAAATTGAAACTTTACCTTGAAATCGTTAATAAATTCACTCAAAATTTCTATATATAATCCGAACAATCAAAGTCATCTTGTAGTAATCAATCTATATCAAATTACGTCGGGGAAAAAACCAACTAATCACTTACAACTGTAATTGGGCAAGTATTTCTGCAGGTGAATGAGCTGAAAATGATTTTTGGTGCGTCATGATGTCGAGAGGTACGTGATAAATCACGTATAAAAAAACACACGCAAAATAACACGAACATTACCAAAAAACGTGGCGATAAAATAGTACGTACATAATCTTTGACTTAACTCGGTATATCATCTAAAATCATCAAAAATGATATAATCGAGTTATAAGATCTCACTTTATGCACGATCATTTTGCACGATGATTTGAAGATTTGGATGTCCCTAGTGATTCTGGAACATGTATGTGACTTATAAGATTTTAAAATTTCTTATATGTTTAACTAATCTTATATGTTAACTTATACATCACTTATATGTTTTCATAATTCATATATGTTTATTCCCATCAACATATAAGTTTATGGGAATCTTATATGTGCATCATATAAGTTTATGGAAAAATTATATATGAGACATATAAGTTCTGAGAAACTTATATGTGGAATTCCTTATAAGTTTTCCATAAACTTATATGTTGCACATATAAGATTCCCATTAACTTGAATGTGTATGGGAATAAACATATACGAATTATGAAAACATATAAGTGATGTATAAGTCAACATATAAGATTAGTTGAACATATAAGAAATTTTAAAATCTTATAAGTCACATATATGTTCCAGAATCATTAGGGCGTTCTGAACTTTGGAACGTTTTCGGTACGATTTGATAATTTGCGATATCGCGATTTTAGAAATTTATCAATTTTACAAATTTGTATTAATTAGTTGTCTCGAATTGATGAACTCTGATCTTAATTTGTGTATTATCGATCTACTTATTACGTCAATAGTTTTTTGTTCGTTTTGTAATTTCATGTAACATTGACAGTGTAGAAAAATTACCTTGGACATAAATGGAGTTAATTGATTATTCTTTTCAAAATCAATGCCAGTGAATAATTCGATATAAATAATATCGATTTCGAAAATCCGCATGAATTTAAATGCCTGTGAAATTATGGTAAAACTATGGTTGAGAAATGCGAAATTCCGAGTGTAAAAGTCAGGGTTCGATAATCCGTCCTTCATAAAAAACGCCCAATTTATATATATCGACGAGACGATAAAATTTTTATTGTAGATTAAGTTTCAAGCTGTGATATTCTGTTTTAATACTGTTGTTTTAGTATAAAAAAAGACAAAAATTTTCTAAATCTAGTCAAAAGTCAGTGAAAATTATTTCTTTACATTTTTTTAAATTTAAAAAACACTGATCATATTTGTTTATATTATACAGTATATAATAATAAATATTACTATTACAAATCATTTCAAAAATAATTTCGACTGATTATTTATAAATCAATGATTTTTAATTTCTTTTTCCCCTTGTTGTAAAATTTTTAAATTGGTACAAATTGATGTTGAATTCGTTAATTTATATATAGTAGTTTTTTTTAATGAATTTGATGATTTTTTTACCGATAAGATAATTATAACGTTAGGAAAAAATTGCAAGAATTTCAGGTCAGGGATAAACGCGTCGCGCTAGTTGAAAATCTTACGCGTTCTTTTTTTCAGGCTCAACGAAAAGACTGAGCAAATAAATCATTTTTCTAGCTTGAAAGAAAAATTTTTTCTTCCGCGAAAAGAAAATACAACAAAATGAATACTGAAAAACTACAAAAAATACCAAGAGTACCAAAAATCTATGGCATACTTGGCATTTTAACGATCTATTTAGCAATGCATTATCTAAAAAAAAATACTGAGATATGTTGCAAATTTTAATAAATATTGAGTAATATAAGTAATATTAAACATAAACCAGAAGTCCAAGCAATATTAAAAAGTCTGAATAAGATATTTTTTCCTGAAATCTACAAAAGTACTAAAAATCTATTAAATTTTAAATCCTAGAGTATCAAGTTCTATTAATCTGTATAGAAAAACATAAAAATACCAGGAAATTATTCAAATTATATAAATACGAAAAGTAACTAAGACGTGAGTTTTAACGATTTAGATATTGCCTGAAATATGAATAATTTGTTAATTTGATAGTATAAATTACTGTATACATTGTAAAAATTGACAGGCCTTGAAAATTAAATTAAATTAAATTTGACTGGGAAATCGAAATTATTATTATCATACAATACCCAGTGCACAATTGCACTAAATACGAAAAATATCAAAAATACTTTTTAATAATTTCAAAAATATTATCTCAATCTTACGAAACGTTACGTGAAAATTGTTTGAATATTCCACTCCTGTCACTCATTACATCCGATTTCCGAATCCAATTGAGTTGCGTAACAACTTTCTACACAAAAAAATGATATTAATATCGCCTTTTCGAAATATTTCCAATTTCGTTATAGTTTTAAACCCTTGCCCATCTTAGCGAAAATTTCTCAATCAAAAATTTTCTGTCACGTAGTCCAAAATTGCCCTTGAAATTTCGTCATTAAAGTGACAAAGATCACGCCATCATTCAATAAATGACTTTTCTTGTCAATTTAAATTCTCCGGTTTGTTGAAAAACAAAAATGCGCAAATATAAACAACTTTTTTTTAAACGGGACTGTTTTTTTATGTTATATAAAAATTCTGTACTCGAAAATATGCAGTGTTTGACGTTCGTTCTTACATCACATGTATTGCGACTTCGCATTTTCATGTGGTTTCTATGCAAAAACATTTAATAAATATGCCATCTACGTACGTTGGGAGAAATAAGTGTTCGTGAGTGTTGAACACTATAACTGCAATATAGAAAATAATAGTAAATCACTTAATGATTGATATTCACTGGGTTTTCTTTTTTGAGCTGACGTTGATCTTGGACTTTGCTCCCCAAAACGTTGGAATTTCTGGAATTTATTTTGGCAGTCTGTGAATTTTCGCAATGGAATTTTGTTGACACGTAAAATCAAGAAGTTTAAATGAGTTGACTGACAATTGAGATAGAATAAAATTTTACTTTACATCGATTTGAGCAGTCCTTAGGATGATGGTACAATTTATATAAATTTTAGATTTCTTACTGAATACGTTATAAGTTTGTCGAGAATCATGAATTTGTTATTTAATTTGGCTGTTAAATGCTAGCAAGCCCGTGCACAGAAACCTGTATTTGAGGGGTTTCAACTTTTATGTTGTACTTGTAGAATAACATGCGATTGGAATTGATTTGGTTTGACAGTACATGGTCCATTCATAGTGATGTAGATAATAAATGTAGGTTAAATAAGTAAATTAATTGATTAATAAATAAATAAATAATCAAATATATAAGGCAATATCAAAACATCATTTGTTTTCAACAACTTGTACTTTATATGTTGAATCTTTGTTGTTTTCAACAAACAAGCAACTCAATCGTTACAGATACACAATTGCGAAAAACACGTTTATTATTTCTTTTTCACATTTATATGTATAACGAATGCACGATAAAAAAAAAAGAAACCCTTCTTATTACTACACTATACACATATTTAATGATTCAAAGGGTTATACACCTCTTATGAGGACGGTTTGATTTATTTTTTAAAGTATATAGCAAATAATTTTATTGCATGGAAGTTATATTGATGTTATGGAATATTGTCGACTTGAATATGCAAACATTATTTGATGAAAAAAATATCAACAAATATGTGGAGTTATGGCTCTTTCTCAATTCTTTTTTTACGAGGCTTGCAGTGACTGCAATGCAAATACAATAAGTCAGCTGAAATTATGATATCCAAAAATGTTACATTTTTTAGTGTCACGATAACGTAACGCGTTACATTAATGAACAAGTAACGATAACAGGAACGAGTTTCTTTTTTTTTTTTGGTAACGAGTAACGAAAATCGTGATATTCATTTCACATCTGTCTCATCAAGTTTTCAGAACGATTTGTAACTTTTCAAGAAACTTTTTGAAACTCAGATATGGATAATTTTTAAACTTCGCTATTTTGAGATAAAAATTGTATAATTTTAGAATTTCAGATGAAACAGGGTGATATATTAGTAATTTATGTACAAATATCGACAAAGAGTATGTTTTTCACTTATTATTAGAAATTTTCACAATACTAACAGTAAATTTTAGAAATCTGCATGTAAATACATGAAAATACTGGAAACCCTATTTCTTAAAATCTATAGCAGGATATCTAGAATCTATAAATTATGCTAGAAAACCTTACGTAATTTTATGAATACAGAAGAAAATGAAGTGATACGAAAAATACTAGATATTATTTACTTTTTTTTTTAAAAGCTATTAGATTCTTCGAAAATTTCTGTAATTCCAGAAATCAAGAAACTCCGATTTCTCGAGCATTGAATTCTAATAATATATGTGTATGGAAAACCATAAAAATTCTAGAAAAATGTTCAAATTTTTAAAATCTGTCAAAAATCTAAAAAATATCGAGGACACTCTAAATCTATTAAGAAACTGTTTTCTGCAAAATCGATCAAAATACTGGAAATATTTCAAACTTTCAACTCTAGGAAATCTAATTCTTGAAATTCAAACATTCTATAAATACTAGGAAACACAAAAAGAAAAATGTATAGAAAAATACAAGTACTTCTATGGAATATTAAAAATCTATACAACTTCCAAAACTGAAGCATCGAATTCCAGAAAATTATACAGAAATATACAAGAAAACTGAAGAAGTACGAAGGGTACTGAAAGAAATATGAATCTATACAGACACCTGTTCGCTGAAAAATTCTTTTGGAACATGAATAATTTTTTGAACTTCACATTTTAGAGCTGGAAATTCTCGAAATTTATGTATAAAAATTTATTTAAAAATGCTTAAAGTACATATATTAAAAAAAATGCTAGAAAATCCTGCAACATTTTATGCATCCTAAAAAGTACAAATAGTTTCAGAAATACTGAACAATCCTTAGTAGAAAAACTGAAGAAATACGAAAAATACTAGAAGAAATAAATATCTATTGAGACACTGTTTTCTGAAAAATCCTTTGAACACGTAAAATTTAATAATCACCAAATTTTACGGTTCGAAATCCTCGGAATCTATAATAATTCAAATGAAAATGCCAGAAATATATAAAAATACTAGAAAATCCTGTAACATTCTATGGATCTTGAAAAATACGAATAGTTTCAGAAATACTGAACAATCCTTCAAATCGTAGAAGATATAAACAAAAAATACCAAAAATAAATAAAAATCTATTCCGACGCTGTTTTCTGAAAAATATCATGCAATGCAAGATATAAAAATTTATATCAAAACGTAAAATCCAATGACATAAGCATTTCATTGAAATCGTTTGAAAGATCTCTTTAGGGGGTTCTAACCCCCGATCCTGATATGCTGGAATTAAATTTTTGTACTTGGTTGTACCTGAACGTAAGATAGTACGTAAGAAGATGATTTCTACGAAATGCTTATGTGAGATTGCCGACCCTGGCCTCTTTTCATTAATGTGGAAAGGTGTGATTTATCGGATCGCTCGATTATTATTGCAAAAACAACAAATCGCCATTAGGGTGAATGCAAATCAACCTTGTACCGTTTAACGCCCCTAAAATCATGGTATTTCGAGTTCGCACGTACAATCCATTTCAGACTCACGCTAATGACGACGTTGCACAACTTGTCTCTACTCGTTTCTATTTCACAAACTTGCCTCGATATTTAACTATTCGAATAACGCAAACTACAAGGTCAAGTTTCAAAAAACTGGAAAAGTTTACGTGTAAATGAACCGCTTTTTTGTTGGGATGTTATAGAGATGTCTTGACAGGATTGGGGCTAACTCAAACGTAAGAGTTTATTGTATGTCTATATAGGAATATTTTTATGAAAAATATGGAAAAGTAGATATTAACGTTTTGGTTAATAGACAAAAATTATTTAGAAAAAAAATCGTTTATAACTGCAATTGGTTTTTAAAAAACCAATTACATATTCGAATTCAGTGCAAGAATCAACTTTTTCTTGTCATTTCTCTCTTTTTTTCCAAGTTCGATTTTCCTCAAACTTGAGGAAAATTTTTTTCACTTCTTCAACATTTGCAACATCAGGGCCACACAAATGATTAAAAAATCGCGTTTTGTAATATCGAGCTTTTGCACAACGTGGTAGAAATCGTAGGAATATAAAAAATCCGGAGGATCCATTAATTTCAGGATACGAGGAAAAAAATCAGGTTACATAAAAAGATGGGGAAGGCAATGAAGGCCTTGACTGGAGTAATTAAAGAGGAAAAATGAAAAACGAAAATTTGAGAAAACGTTGGAAAAGTGAAATTTGGAAGATCGAAACCGTCTGGAGTACCTGAGCATGTACGATTGGATTGTGTTTTATTGTTAGATTAATAATAATGCGATCGCGCCGAGATGAGAGAGAAAGTGAGAGTGGGGCGTTTACTCGAGGCGAGAGCGCAAACACCGAGGCGCTTCACAAGTTTGATAATGAGCGGTATTTCAGTCGGTTTCGAATTCGGGCGTAGCACTCGCCGGTCCTAAGATTTTTCGCGATTAAATGCAATTTTTTATAAGATAATACCAGAAAAGTTTTTCATATATTTTCCGGACCTCGACCTGTTTTTCATCGGAGAAAACGCCCGATTTTTTCACTTCCTTTTTTCGCCAAAATGCAGCTGCCTTTTGGTCCCGCATCCTGAAGATATTTTTGGATGAAAGGTGCGTGTCTGAAAATCAACATCCGGTGTGTTATTTTTTCATAAACAATATGAGGGAATCAGGATTTTGGAGCTGAATTTTTTCTGTTTTTTCTAGTTTTTTGGGTTTTGAAAGTTTTTTTATTTTATTGAAATTGAATTTTTTAAATGGGCTCAATATTCATCAATTTATAAGTTGTCAAAATGTTTTGATGCTTGAATTGAAATTTTTCATCGAGTTTTCACGTTCTTGAACGTTTGAATTTGCATCAGCCAAATTTGTAGGCATTGAAATTTTTGAGGTCTTGAAACTATGAAATCGTGAGTTTTTATACTACACGGTTTTTTGGGAAAAAAAATGTAGCTGAATCCTGGAATTCGTAAATAATAAATTGTTCTAACATCTCTTATAATTAAAGAAAAACATGGTTATTTATATTTGATGAATATTATTTACTTACCATTCTTAATTTTAATCTTGGGTGAAAAAGAAAAACTAATTTTTTTTTTCGTTTTCGTTTATTTGAGAAATGTTTGAAACTTGAGGAATTTAATCATTTTGAGATGAGGATTGCAAAGCTTTTTTCTGGGAATTATAGCGAATTTTTCATTTTTCATTTTATTCTCCATATTATTGTTTGTTCGTTTTTTCTTTCCATTTTGAAATTTTCACACGTTCATTGTTGTATTAAGATTCTTGGATTTGAAGGTTCGAATTTTCCTAATTTTTAATATTATTTTCCACAGTTCCAAAATATAAAGATATTGAAATTTGCGAGTATTTAGTATTTTGAAAAAACCACGAACTTGACCTTTTCCCACAGGAAATATTTCTGAAAAAAATATCTGATTCTTAAATGTTCAGATTTCTCACTGTTATACGAATTTCTAAACTTTCTCAATGAATTTTGGTATTTTTATATGTGATAAAATTGATAACTTGTTCGAAGAAAAATTTTTTCACTTATAATAAATTGCAAATATTATATACTTAAAAATTTTCTATTATTCTAAATTCAATATATTTTACTTATAAATTAACTCTTGTCAATTTATAAATTTTCTGAATATTTTGAACGTTTCATTTTCACATTCAAAGTGAGTCAATCAAAATACGCTTCTGATTTGTAAATACAGAAGTCACCTGCAAAATGTATGACAAATATTTCAATTCGTAATTTAGAAACATACATTTTTAAGAGGAATAATTCGTATTAAAAATTTCTCAAGTCCTGAAATTTCAGATTTTGTCAATTTTCAAAATTTGAAGCTCTTGGAATTTCAAAATTATTAGATAATTTGTTTCTAAATTCGATAGAAATTATGAATATGGGAACTTTGGTTGTTCTGTTTTTTGAGATTTCAAATTTTTGGTTTAAATATTGGTTATTTAAGTTTTTATTGATTGATATTGATATTTTTTCAAATGAATATTTTAGAATTTGAAAATAATTGACAATTCTAAATTTATAGAATTCAAATTCCTGAAATTCTTGAGTATTAGATTTTTGAATTCACAATAATTTATTAATGGAAATGAGGAAAATTTAAGTATTTCAATTATTGATTATCATTACATATTATATTATTTAGTTTTTCCTTTTTCAAGTTCTTTAAATTTTGAACTTAAGAATCTAATAAATTTTCGAATTGAAAGGCAGAAAATTCACTTTTAATGCATTTTCCAAAAAAACATTTTTTCGTTTTATGCATTTTCTTATATCCATTTCAAAATCATCGTCATCATAAATGAAAAATATTCGAATATTCACACTTTCTTCTTTAATTTTCAGTAGCTTATTTACCTTTAATGATGAATCATTTAAAACTATGAAATATATCATTAAATTTTCAAGAACACATCTTTAGTTCATTCAATTAAAGATATTATTCATCAACTCTCAGATTTGAAAATCGAGTTTCAAAAACTTGAATTCCCGATTCAAAGTCATTATTCAGTATTTCATTCGGGTGCGTAAAGTCCAAAAATAAACCCCGGAAATACCTGCGTCACGTGCAAAATTCACGTGCGATGCATTTCCCGAAAAAAAGCAAAACTTCTTTTTTCCTGAATGGGCTGTTATCTCGCTTAGATCGGGTCACGTTTCATCGCGAGCCTAGGTAACGTCGCGAACAATTACGGAAATGTAAAGTGAAAATTGTGAGGCCGAGGCAAAAGTCGTCCCATTGATATTCCGCGATCGTTTACCGCTCGCGTTTCCAAACCGGAAAAGAATAACGAGGGCGCTTTTCTTCTCTTTTTTTAAATTTCGTCAATTTTTCGAACCTTTGTGGCCAATTTCGTCAATATTCAATAATTTGGGTGATAAATTCGAAGAATACTAATGATTTTTTTTTGTTTTCGATGTGAAAATACGAATTGTGAATGAAAAAAATGATGATGATAATAATGAGTAAAAATTATCAGAAATTTAGTTAATAAAATGTAGAGGACATGAAAAATGGTTTCATGTAAGTTATCAGAATCAAATGATATTTGGGATTCTTGAATGTAGGTAATCAAAAATGATGATAATTCTTGCTTCAGGAGAATTTTTTTTTTTGACAAAATTTTAAGAAAAAGGTGATAATCTGAATAACTTTGAGTCCTCGAGCATCAAATTTTGGATATTTACAGAGGATATATTTCTCTGTAGAAATATAATCAAAAAATGTAACATATGGTAAAGATATTTCAATTTCGAATTCCAGAGCATAAAATTCTAAAAAATAATATAAGAATCTAAAGAAATAGTAAAATATATTTAAATTCTATAGAAAACGCTGCAAAATCTAAATAAAAAATCTGTATAAGTGTAATTTTTCCAGAAATCTGTAGAGCATTGAAAATCGATCGAAATTTGAATTCTAGACCATTGAAATCTAGAAATCTATAGGTATGTGTAGCAATCTACAAAAATCCTATTAATTAAAAAAAATACTGCAAAATTAATAGAATAAATACTAGAAATATTTTAATACTCAGAAAAAATGCAGTCTACAAAATTTTTCAAACTTTGAATCCTTGAGTATATAATTCTATAAATCTATATATAAATATACAACAATTACAAAAATCTTTCTAATGATAGAAATACTGAACAAATACTAAAAGCAATAGAAATTGATAAAAATTCTGTTTTCTGGAAATTTTTGACAAATACCGATGATCTACAAATTTCGAATTCTAGAGCATCAAATTCTAAAAAAGAGTATAGAAATCTAAAAAAATACTAATAATGTTACAAAATTATAGACTACACTGCAAAACCGTAAAAATATGAAAAAAAAAAAAAAAACACAAAAATACGAGGCAATGAAAAAAGCAAATGAATAATCTAATTCAAATAATCGAATAAGAAAATAATTTCAAGAAGTAAAAGTTTAAGAAAATTAAAAATCTATTCTATATAGATGTAATTTTCTCAGAAATCTATGATATAGTACTGGAAATTGATCAAACTTTGGATTATGGGACCCTGTATAGCAATCTAAAAAATTCTAGAAATCTAAATAAATACTACAAAATTCATCAAAGTTTCATAAATTCTCAAAAATAAGCAAGAAATATAGGAAAATTTTTAATATTCAAAAACAACTGTAGATATAATTTTTTCAAAAGTTCCCAAAATCTTGAATCCTTGAGCATATAATTCCAGAATTATATACAGAAATCCATAAATATATCAGACTGTTTTTCAAATTGTACAAATAATCAAGAAATATAAATAAAAAACACTAAATAGTAATGAAAATACTCAAAATCGTTGAAATTTTGAATACTGTAACATCGAATACTAAAATCTATGAAATACTCAAACTATTCGTGGATCTCCTCAAAAATCTATAAAAATATTAAAAAATTTATAAAACTTCGATTCCTCAAGCATCGGATTCAAGAAAGCCATACAAAATTCTTTATTATATCAAAAAACCCTTCAAGTTGTAAGAACACTAAAGAATTATAAAAAATACCAATAGTATTGTAAAAAAAAATCTACACCTCAGTGACCTATTAAATACCAGCATTAAAAATATGCGACTCTCAACTCCGAAAGTTTTAAAACTTTCAAATCCCAAATTCGAAAAATTAAAAAATCCTACACTGACAACCAAATCTTCTAAGTTTAAAAATGTTAAAATCTCGGAGGAAACGTATTTTTTCGAAACCCCCCCCCCCCCCCCACTCCCCCCAAAAAAAATATTTTCCTTTCTATGACCTGGCTTGAATCATTAGTCATTAAAAAATCTTTTTTTTTTTTATATTAATAATCCATTGATTATTTTTGTAAATTTTTTTCTTGTTTACGTAATGATGAGTACTTCTATTTTTTATTATAGTCTTAAACATTTTTTGTTTTTTGTTTTTGGTTTATCAGAAATCGTCAGGGACCAGCGCGTTTGTGAAATTCCGCAGAAAAAGAAAATGTTGGAGCGTCTTTTCGAGAGCCACGGGCGTTTTTGCGCTGGAAATCCGCTCGTGGTGATCGTCACGACGATCATCCTCACGACGTGCATGCTCAACGTGGAAACCGGAAATGTCCAGCCACGAGACGGAAATCTGCCGATCGCGACCGGCACTTGCTGGCGAGGCCGTTGCAATTCCGAGGTATAATTGCAATTAATCAAGAGATATTTTCAGAAAAATTTCACTTCATTTTATCCTCAAATCATCCCATTCTTTTTATCACTTTTCCCAACGTTTCATGTCAGGTCTGACACGTCTTCAGGGAACAAAACAGTAAAAATAGTTCTAAAATTTCCGATAATCGCTGTTTTGAAAGCAATTGTGGATAGATCGCGAAATTTCAAGGTGTTTTTTCCTTTGCCATTTTTCGAAATTCGGAAAAATGGGGAAGATATAGGGAGGTGACGAAATTTAGTTGACAATTAGACAGCGCGCGCTTTGAGTCGGCTAAAGGTGCGCGCTGAATGGTCGAAAACTGAATTTAGAGGATTTTCTATATCTTCGTACATTCTGGGAATTTTGGAAAACCGTAAAGGAAGAAACATTTTTAAATTTTGTGAGGTATATGGCAGTTCTTTTTGTAACTGAAAATATTGAAAATTTTAGAATCTTATTTTTTTTAATATCTTCTGTCGATGTGTCAGGTCTGTATAAATGGCTACAACATTTATTTTTGAATAATAATGTATCGTTATTTTAATTTTTTATGGATATTCATAGTGCATGGTAAAGAATGTATAATACATGTATATTGGACTTGTAGAATTAATGATATGAAAATTTTTTTTTCAGGAGCCAAATGCTGCCGACGTCATCTTGATGACGATCATTCGTTGCATTGCAATTTTATTCAGCTACCACCAGTTCAAAAGTCTTCAAAATTTGGGTTCCAAATATATGTTCGGTGAGTAGTTAAGTTTTTTACAATAAATAATGTGTTGATTAGGTTAGGTAGATTATTAAGGGAAGGCCTTTTTCAATTTTTTTTATTCAGAGTTGGGTTTTTTAATCTTTCAATACTATAATTGAATAATTTGTTTACTCTCGAATTATTTAACTTTTCCAAACAGTTTTTTCACTTGTAATTTTTTTTCAATCATAACTTAAATATGTACTTATTTTATAAAATCAATACAATTTTATGTGGATTTTGCCAAGCTCAGGTATTTCTAAAAGTTTAATCAAATTTCAAGAGTTTTTTAAACAAATATCCAAAAAACACGAAAAACATACCGAATTATGATTAAAATTCTTGAAATTTCTGTGTACTTAATCTGTGATTTTCATGATTTTTCAATTACTTAGAAAATTTACTTTGATCTTCTTCAGCACATCAATGATTTCGAAAATTTTAAATTCAAATTCCATAATTTTTAATTACCATAAAAATTGATTTTAATTTTCTCCAGCTTATGCAATCTTGGATTTTAGAATCCTATGAAATATGGAAAATTTTCATTCAATAAATTTATTAAACATATTGAATATAAGTACACAAGATGTATGCTAAAAAATAACCCTAGTAACTTGGGTTTATATAAAGTTTTCATAAAACTTTTAATAAAATTTGGGTATTTTTTATCGAATCCCGCTTTTTTCTAAAGTAATAAAAATATAAAGTAATAAAAAAGCGGAGTTTTATAAAAAATACCGAAATTTTATAAGGAGTTTTTTAAAAACTTTATAAAAACCCAAATTACCAGGGAATGAAAATTCTTGAAACTGATGAATTTTGGCGAGATCATCTCAAAAATTTAAATTCACGTTTTTTTCATTTATCGATTGTCGAAGTTCTATAATTTTTCAGTCACGTTCAAAATTTTTTCAAATTGTCTTTCAGTTATGAATACTTGCATTTTGACACTGAATATCAGGTTCCAAAACTCAAAAATTTCCTCATTTATACCCAAATATTGCAAAATTGTTTCCTGAACAGAAATTTGATGATATCGGGCAGTATTAATCGTAAATTAAAAAAAAAAATTGAGAAGATTGATTTATTAATCTCTTCAATAATTTCTTGTTTTTTCCTTGAAACGTATATATTTATATCTGTATATTTAGTGAGTTTAATGAGTTATAGTCGTTAAAAAAATCGTACTTTGTATACTCTTCATCTAATTGTAAGAATTGTTTTTGGCGTTTTCACCTGATGGAAAAAGAAATAAAAAAGAAAAAGAGCCAAAAGCTGAGTGAATAATTTTTAAGAATTTCGTATGATATTGAGAATTTTTGTATTTTTTCAAATAGATATCTTAAATATGAGTAAACGAAAATTATACAGAATAATGATTCAAATTCTAGAAATTCCCGTATATAATATTCTCAAAAATTTTTAATCTACGAACTGTCCCTTGACATTTATTGACGCCCCTTCATTTTTCCATCGAATAAAAAATTATATTCCATTTTTCTCGAAATTTCGAATAATTGTGTTTCAAAACTAGAAAAATCAGATTCCGAAAATCTGAAATTTCCCTATATTCTACCCCAAATTGGCGAAATTGTTTTCCTGACAGAAATATCGTGAAATCGAATATAAATCGCTAATGAAAAATAGTTTAATCGATAATAAGAAAAAATAGCGAAAATTTCTGTAACATCATCTTCGAAATTTATATTTTACGACTTGCCACTTGCTAATTTTTAAAAATTTCAATCGCATTCAAAATTATACTTAAATTTTCTCAAATTAATGAGTTCTTGCATTTTGAGGCTGTAAAAATCAAGTTGCAAAACTCTAAAATTTCCCTATATTTTACCCCAAAATCGCAAAATCGTGTTCTCAACAGAAATATCGTAAAATCCAATATAAATCGTTAATGAAAAATCGTTAAATCCTTCATGCGAAAAAATAGTGGAAAATTTTTGTAAAATCGTTTTCAAAATTTATATTTTACGAATTACTACTTTCTAATTTTTGGAATTTCATAATTTCTAGATCCCATTCAATATTATACTTCAATTTTCTCAAATTAATCAATACTCGTACTTTGAGACTTTAAAAATCAAGTCCCAAAACTCTAAAATTTCTCTCTATTCTACCCAAAAATCGCGAAATCGTTTCCTCAACAGAAATATCGTGAAATCGAATATAAATCGTTAATGAAAAATCGTTGTATCCTTAAGAAGAAAAAATAGCAAAAAATTTCTGTAGCATATTCTTCAAATTTATATTTCACGAATTATAACTTGCTAGTTATCAAAATTTCATAATTTTCCAATGTCGTTCGATATTATACTTAAATTTTCTCAAATAAATCGATGATCGTATTTTGAGACTTTGGAAATCAAATTTCAAAAGTTTGAAATTTCTCTTTATTCAATCCCAAGATCGCGAAATCGTTTCCTCAACAGAAATATCGTGAAATCGAATATAAATCGGCAATAAAAAATCGTTGAATCGTTAATAAAAAAAAAAAATTATAAAATAGCAGAAAATTTCTGTAAAATCATCTTCAAAATTTATATTTTACGAATTGCCACTTGCTAATTTTTGAAATTTCATAATTTTTCCATTTTATTCAAAATTAATAAATACTTGTATTCTGAGACTGTAAAAATTGGTAAAAATCGAGTTCCAAAACTCTAAAATTTCTCTATATTTTACCCTGAAATCGCAAAATCGTTTTCTCAACAGAAATGTCGCGAAATCGAATATAAATCGTTAATGAAAAATCGTTAGATCGTTAGTAAGAAAAAACAGCAGAAAAGTTCTATAAAATCTTCTTCAAAATTTATATTTTACGAATTACCACTTTCTAATTTTAAAAATTTTATAATTTTTCAATCCCATTCAAAATTATTCTTAAATTTTCTCAAATAATCAATACTTGCTTTTTGAGACTTTAAAAATCAAGTTCCAAAACTCTAAAATTTCTCTCTATTCTACCCCAAAATCGCGAAATCGTTTACTTTACATAAGTATCGTTAAATCCTTAATAAGAAAATATAGTGGAAAATTTTTGTAAAACTATATTCAAATTTATATTTTACGAATTGCCACTTTTTAATTTTTGAAATTTCATCATTTTTAAATCCCATTCAAAATAATTCTTAAATTTTCTCAATTTGATGAATACTTGTGTTTTGAGACTGTAAAAATTGGTGAAAATCAAGTTCAAAAACTCTAAAATTTCCCTATATTCTACCCCTAAATCGCGAAATCGTTTACTTCACGGAAATATCGTGAAATCGAATATAAATCGTTAACGAAAAATCGTTAGATCGTTAGTAAGAAAAAACAGCAGAAAAGTTCTATAAAATCTTCTTGAAAATTTATATTTGACGAATTGCTACTTGCTAATTTTTGGAACTTGAAATCACATTCAATATTATTCTTAAATTTCCTCAAATTGATCAATACTTGCTTTTTGGGACTTTAAAAATCAAGTTCCAAAACTCTAAAATTTCCCTCTATTCTCCCCCAAAATCTCGCAATCTTTTCCCTGTAAAGAAATATCGCGAAATCGGATACGTACATCGCGAATAGTAAAAAATTGCGGAGAATCGAGCGCGTAACATTGGCCGGATGAATTGATAAGACGAAACCTGTTGGTGGCTCACGTGAAAGCCTTCGAGGCTAGTGAAAGTTTCATAGAAAGCGATAGCATGTCAATCGGGATTCGAGACCGCGAGCACCGAGGTCATTACCGCAATTACCAAATCGCTTTGGAAATTAGAAAAGAAATGTGTTTGTTTTTACTCGACTCGCAATTAACTTGGCACAACACACAACGCCGAGTGACGATTTCTCGAGTCCATATCCCCGACTTTAGCAACAATGAGGGCTTTTGTTTATCAATCACTTGGTCACTTTTACTTTCCCGAACGTCGAAATCGAAAGTGACGCAAGCGACCCAACATTTCTCCAAGTTTTGCAATTTCGGAAATTTCGCAATCCCTCGTATATTATATTAAGTGTGTTTTTTCTTTTGCGTGGTTTCAGGCATCGCCGGTTTGTTCACCGTCTTTTTCAGTGTGGTTTTTACATCGGGGATTTTCAATTATGGACGAAGCGATATTTCTGATCTCAAGTAAGTTGCCCGAATTTCATTAATCAAATAAATTATTAATCAATGAAAAATGAAGTGTTCAGTATTTTATATTGTACAACTGCTCTATGAGTATTTTTTTAAATTTAATTCTATAATATCATTGAAATGAAGAGAATTTCTAATTTTACGATTTTTTATTGAACATTACAAAAATAGACTTCACTGATATTGACCACTTGAAGTGGATTATTTCGATTTGTGAATTTCTGAAATTTTTTATGGCACTTTTTTTCATTGGATTCACAACAAAATAAGAGTCAAAAATAAAGGGAAGAAATGAAAAAATTAATGAAGTGTTCTTATCTTGAAAATTTCAATTAATGACAAGAGTAAATTTTGGAGATCAGAATTTGTGATTTTGATGTTTTAAATGATGAATTTTCAAAGTTATAAAAATATTTTATATTTTAAAATCAAATTGCAATCTTATGAACTCGCGTTGATAAATGAAGAAATTATTTCTTACCATTATTATTAAGTGCATCAAATTCATATGTTTTTAATGAAAGTTTTTTTACACAATTTACTGCAAAGTAAACAAGTTGCAAAAAATTGAGAAATAAAAAAAATGGAAAACTGTAAAAAGTATAGACTCAAATAATGCAACATACAAATTTTTGATTAAAAACATTTGTAATCTTTATATTTTGCATGATTCGTAATAGTAAAAATTTCACGTATCAATAAAAAATGAACTTTTCAGTATTTCCGATCGTATAATTGCTCTACGAAAGTTTTTTTAAATTCAAATTCACTATAATATCAAATTTATCGCGAATTTTTTCATTAAATTAAATTTACTGCATTTTTGAAGAGTTATCATTGCAATAAAAACAATTTCAAATTTTGTGATTTCTGAATTGTAAAATTTAAAATTTTCCATTGAAAAATGAAGCATTTAAACAACAAAAAAATGAATGTTTGATAAAAAAAAATACACATCACTGAAATCGACTACTTAAAGATTAATTATTCAGATTATTTAATTTCATAAGTTTCTTTATGACGTTTTTTTACAACGAATTCACAAACAAATAAGGCAAAAACAAAGGCAAGAAATAAAAAAATCACCAAAGTTATGATTATGGATTAAAATAATGTCAAACGAAAGTTTTGAAATCAGAATAATTTTAGATTTTGTTATTTTTATGAGAAATGTTCGAAATATTATATATTTTGCAATTAAAAACCGAATCGACTCTCAATCTCATAAATTTGTGTTAACAAATAATAGAATTTCTTCTGATTATTATTTTGTGCTTCGAATTCATAAATTTTCGTTGAAAATTTTTTTATCAAATTTCATGCAAAGTAAAAGAGTTGGAAAAATTGTGAAATAAATTAATAGAAATTAGTCAAAGTTTTACACTTGATTGATGAAATGTAGAAATTTTTGATTAAAAAAGATATGTGATCTTAATATTTTGGATTTTTTACAATTTACAATAAAAATTTTACTTATCAATAAAATATGAACTTTTCAGGATTTCAGATCGTATAATTATTCTATGAGGATTTTTTAAAATTGAATATACTTCAACATGAAATTCATGATAATTTTATATCAAAAATCAAATTCATTGATTTCATAAAAAGCTATCATTGGAAAAAAAGAAGAATTTAAAATTTCGCGAATTCCGAATTTAAAAATTTAACTGAAAATTCGTTGATAATTGAAAAATTTCAAATTTTTTATTGAACAATTAAGTAATCACACATTAAAAAAAAAATGATTGTTAAAAGAAAAACAAACAAACAAATAAAACACCTCACTGATATCGACTACTTGAAGATTAATTATTCAGATTTTTAAATTTCATAAATTGTTTATGACCATTTTTCACATCAAATTTACTATAAAATAAGAGTAAAAAACAAAGGAATGAAATAAAAAAATTACAATTTAAGATTTTAAATGTTTTTATGAGAAATTTTCAAAATATATTTTACATCTAAAAACCAATATCAAATGATGACATGTTTTATCATTAGTATTCAGTGGTTTAAGGTCATAAATATTTTTTAAAATTTTTTTTATTGAGTTTTCTGCAAAGTAAAAGAGTTGAAAAAAATTGAGAAGTAAATGAATGGAAAATAGTTAATGATATTAACTAATAAAAGGTAGAAAATTTTGATGAAAAAAGATTTGTGATCGTGGTATTTTGGATTAGTAGTTCTCAAAATCGTCAAAATAAATGAACAATTTGATTATTTATACCCTTTTTAACTTTGGCTAGTAATTCATCTATTTATTGCATCATCGTCAAAAAACAAAAATTATAGCAATACTTTTTAATGTTTGAATTTTTCAAAACCTTGCACAGCAAATGTAGAGAATTTTTTTTTTAGTTCGTTTAGTAGAAACCCTAGTTTAGTAAATTTAGTAAATAGTTTAGTAAATAACGAATCGTTAAAATAGCGTTATTTTATATGTAAAAAATTCCAAATCCAAATGTAAACATCATTAAACTAATCATTTTTGGGTTTTATTTTTTTCCAGGGATGCCCTGTTTTTTTTCTTGTTACTTATCGATCTCAATAAGGCCGGGATTCTGGCCCAATCGGCGGTCAGTTCGAAAAACCACGAGGAAGTCAGGGCGAATATTGCCCGGGGCATGGCTGTTTTGGGGCCCGCCATAACCCTGGACACCCTCGTCGAGATCCTCCTCATCGGCATCGGCTCCTTGTCCGGCGTGAAACGCCTCGAAATATTGAGCGGTTTCGCCTGCCTCGGGGTCGTCGTCAATTACGTCGTCTTCATGACATTCTACCCGGCCTGCTTATCGTTCATACTCGAGGTAAAAAATCTTTATCTCAAGATTAACTATTTCAATTTCACGACGTAGACCCGAAGCAGGAACCTGATAACATCGACGTCTTAGAATCCAATCATTGACGTGATTTTTTCGCAATTTCCTACGATCTTGTCACTAAACGTTGATTAAACATAGAAGACGCTGATTTTCATCGATTTAATGATGACAATGTGCTATTAGGTAGCATTGATAAAATGAATGAAAGTGTAGAAATTTGATAGTTTTTTGATTTACTGATTTGATTGGTTATTCTGTGTTTTTATTTCATTAATGGATTTTTTCGGGAATTATGTAGACCTGGGTTTTTTGAGTTTGAAATTTTTTTTGTTTTTTATAGGATTTATGGAATGTTTGAGGGTTTCGTAGTGTTTTTATGGATCGCTATGATTTAGATAAATTTGTGGTTGAGAATAAGAAATTTATTTTTTTTTGTGTTTTAATGGATTTTTCAGGAAACAGTGATTTTCTAGATTTATATTTCTTTCGATATTTTTTTTCATGTTTCTTCAGAATTTATTAGATATGAAGAAAATTTCAGTATTTTTATGAATTGTTGTAGAGATTTTATAGATTTTGAGGCTCTAGTTTAAGTTTATAAATTTTCAGTATTTGATATATTTCTAATATTCTTATATTTTTCTGTAATATTCTTGTGAGTATTTATAAAATGTTAGACTTTCTGATTTTCTTTATGATAGCTCTCAGATTTCTAGGATACGATTTTTTCGAATTGAAAGTTTGAAAATTTTTGATTCCTTTGATCAATTTATCAGAAAACATCAACAATTTGGAATATTTTTAATATTTTCCATATTTGAGAAAGATTTATTCGATTCGTAGGATTTTCTGGATTTAAACGTAGATTTTTAGAATTCGATGCTCTAGGAATCATAGTTTCATTGCTTTCCGAATTTTTGAAAAAATTCAATCAGCTTTTTTAATATCTAATAAAACTTTAGTGTTTTCATTTTCTTTCGTTATTCTTTGTATTAATTGAATTTCGTAAGATTTTGCAAAAGAGTTAGAGATATTTAGTATTTTTTTAAATTTCTGTATAGATTTCTAAAATTCAATGCTCTAGGAACCAACTTTTTATTTATTTCCAGAATTTTGACAAATTTTGGAAATAATTCAATCTAAATAATCAAGTATCCAATGAATTTTTATTATTTTTCGTATTTCATTGAATCAATTGAATTTCGTTTAATTTTCCTATGAAGAATTAAAAATTTGTCCTACTTTTATAGATTTCTGAAATTCAGTGCTCTAGAAATCAAAGTTTTATTAATTTTTAGAATTTTTGCAGATTTTCGAATGAATTCAATCTGCATTTTCGAGTATCTAATGAAATTTAATTATTTTTCGAATTTCATTGTATTAATTGAATTTCGAAAGGATCTAGAAATTTTTAGTATTCTTATAAATTTCTATATTCAGATTTACGAAATTCAATGTCTTGAAATCAAAGTTGTTATAATTTCCAAAATTATTACTGATTTTACAAAGAATTCAACCTGCATTTCCAAATACTAATAAAATTTTATTATTTCTAGTATTTTTAGTATTTCTTTGTGTCAATTGAGTTTCGTAAAGTTTTACAGAAGATTTGTAGATTTTTGATATTTTCATTGATTTCTATTTTAATTTCCAAAATTCAGTGCTCTAGGAATTATATTTTTATTGATTTTTTATAGATTTAAGAGTTTTTAATCATTTTTATAGATTTTCGAAAGAATTTAATCAGCATTTACAAGTATCTTTTTAATTTGAAGTTTTTAAAGTACTTTTGTATATTTATTGAATTTCATAAGATTTTCTATCAGATTTGAAGATTTTTTTAGATTCCGACATGAATTTCTAGAATTCTATGCTGAAGGAATCAAATTTTTATTAATTCCCAGAATTTTCACAGATTTTCGAAATAATTTCATCTGCATTTTCAAGTATCCAATAAAATATTAGTATTTTTAGTTTTTTTTCGCAAGTCTTGATATTAATTGAATTTCGTAAAATTTTCCAGAAGGTTTAGGGATTTTTAGTTTTTTTTTTTTTTTTTTTTTTTTTTATAGATTTCTGTGTAGACTTTCCAAATTTCATGCACTAGGAATCGATGTTTGATTACTTTCCAGAATTTTTGTAAATTTTCAAAATAATTAAGTCAGCATTTATGAGTATCTATTTCATTACTGTAATTTTTTTATTTTAGTGCATTTATTGAATTTTGAATTTTTTATTGAATTTTTTATTGAATTTCAGTATTTTCGTAGATTTCTATGTGGATTTCTAATATCAAATTATGTAGGAATCAAAGTCTTACAAATTTCAATAATTCCAATAGATTTTTAAAATCATTGAATCAGGATTCACAAGTATCTTTTTCATTTATAGTATTAAGTATTAGTATTTTTGTGTATTTATTGAATTTCTAAAATTCGATGCTGTAGGAAACGAAGTTTCTTTGATTTCTAGATTCTGTTGAGATTTCAAAAAAATCAAATCAGCATTCAGAAGTATCTATCTATTTTGTTATCTTATGTATTTTATAAGTATTTTTTCAATTTCTTGTATTTTTGTATTTTCATACATGTAATAAATTTTGTGAGTTCCTTAATCCGTTAATTAATAAATTTGGTGAGATTTTCTAGCAGATTAAGAAACGTAAATAGAATCCAATATACATTTCTAGAATTGAATTGAAAGTTTCATTGATTGTTAGTATAAATATTAATCATTCGTAGAACATTTCATAAATCCCTAATATTTCATAGATTCTTGATAACCTTTCAAAAATTGTCGTGGATTAAATTTATAAGATCATTCGTAAAGTATATTTAATTTATAACAAAAAAAGTATTAGAATATTGTTATGAAGGAATCTTCACGTCTGTTGAATATTCCTGAAATCATATTTTTAAGACCAACAACCACGGACTGTTATCTATAGTATGATAAAAAAATTTGTTTTAATTTTCTATAATTTTAGCTTTCCGGGAGCAACAACGGAAACAGTCGAATGAGCGCAGACAAAATTTTGATGATGCAGCCGTTGAATGAGGAGGACCAAAAAATGAATCCAGTCGCGGAACGCGTGAAAATGATCATGATCGCGGGACTTTGCGTCGTTCACGCGCACAGGTAAGTCGAATTTGACGTAATGAAAATTCTAGGTGCTCTGAAAATGCGAAAGCGCGACCTTCGCGTTGAGGAAAATCGCGCGCGAGTGTCGAAAAAGAATGAAAAAATTCGAACGGGAGCAGAGAAAAAACCGGTTCTAGGCTTGGATGACGTTACTGCATTTATCACCTAATTTGATTACGAAAGTTTTTATTTTTAAATGATCCAGACGTTTTTACAAGCTGGTGACGAAACGGTATTAGCGAGTAGATCAAGTTTATTAGCACTTTATGAAATTTTACGAGTTTTTTGAATTTAATTTGAAATTTCAAGTATGGTACAAGCTTTTGAAAACTACACAAATTTTATTGATTTTCTCTAAATTATTTAGATTTTTTAATGAAAAATGGAAAAGAATTATCATGCACGTTTTGAAGAAATTTGAGGATATGCCCTCTAAAAATTGCAAATAAATATTGAAAACATTTATCTGGCATTTGACCCTCCGGCGTTTTGTGTATTTTTTTGAAACGCATGAATGGATATTCTTCGTTTGAAATTTATTCCAATGGCGTGTTTTTTTTTAAATTTTGCACGTTTTCATGGCTGACGACAATCAGGGTTAGACATTTTTAGAGACGATTTTTGAGTTGTATTCTTTGAATTTTAAACAGAGGAATTCCGCTGATTTTCTAGATACTTTGTTTCATGGCTATACCAGTAAAATTATTTGAAATTCTTTATAATTCTTACTGATATATTGTTTCTTGGGTCACGTTAATTTTGTCTTTCATCCATGGTTCTGAATATCACTGATTTTTCAGATATTTTCTTTCAATTGCTACATCAGTGAAATTCTTTGAATTCCTTTAAAGTTTTTTGAAATTCTTACTGCTTTATTATTTTTTGTACCACGTTAATAATATTGTTCATCCATGATCCTAAATTTCACTGATTTTTCAGATACTTCTTTTTCATTGCTATATCAGTAAAATTGTTTGAAATCCTTTGAAATCCTTTGAAACTCTCATTGATTTGTTATTTCTTGTTCTTGGCCCTCGTTAATTTTGTCTTTCATCTGTGATCCTGAATATTACTGATTTTTCTTATACTTTCATTTCATTTCTACAGAAGGAAAATTCTTCTAAATCCTTTAAAGTTTTTAAAAATCTTTTGAAATTCTTTGAAATCCTCTGAAATTCGTGGAAATCTTATGAAACTCTTTGAAATTTTCATTGATTTGTTATTTCTTGTTCTTGGCCCTCGTTAATTTTGTCTTTTGTCTATGATCCTGAATATCACTGATTTTTCTTATACTTTCTTTTCATTTCTACAGAAGGAAAATTCTTCGAATTTCTTTAAAATTTTTTAAAATCTTTTAAATTCTTTGAAATTCCTGGAAATCTTATGAAATTCTTTGAGATTCTCATTGACTTAATATTTCTTGGACCACGTTAGTTTTGTATTTTATTCATGATCCTGAATTTCACTGATTTTTCATAGGTTTCCATTTCATTGCTATATCAGTGAAATTCTTTGAAATTCTGTCATATCCTTTGAAAATCTTTGAAATTCTTACTGCTTTATTATTTTTTGTATCACGTTAATTTTATTGTTTATCCATGATCCTAAATTTTTGATTTTTGAGATAATTTTTTTTCATTGCTTTGTCAGTGAAATTGTTTGAAATTCTTTGGAATCCTTTGAAATTCTTCGAAATCCTCTCAAATCTTTTGAAATTTTTATTGATTTTTCATTTTTGGGATCATCTCAATTTTGGCTTTGTCGATGATCCTGAATTTCACTGATTTTCCATATCCTTTACTTTTCATTGTTTGGAGAGTGCAATTCTTTGAAATCTTTTGAAATTCTTTCAAATTCATACTACTTCATTTTTTTTGGACCACGTTAATTTTGCCTATTATCCATGTTCCTGAATTTCACCGATTTTCCATATACTTTCTATTTACTGCTACACCAGTCAAATTCTTTGAAATCTTTCGAAATAATTCAAAATTCTTATTGATTTATTATTTCTTGGACCATGTTAATTTTGCCTTTTACCCGTTGTTTTGGATTCAGAAAGTTGAATGAATAATGAACAAATATAGTACAAATTCATGTAAGAAAAAGTTACGTGAAAAAAAAGGACGGTTTAAAAATACCCGACATTGAAAATTGGTCATGAATAAAACATTTGGCTCCATTGAGAACCAGAGTATTACGAGAATCTCGGTTTGAACTTTAACATCGCTCAGTTTCGTCTCGTGTCGTTTCGCAAAAGCTTCAAAGTGCGACGTGGTGTCGGATTGAAATTTCGCATATCAGGAAAATTAGGGAAACTTAAGCAGTTCGAACTTGAGTTTCTAAATTATTCGGCAGTTTTGAAAATTTATCAAAGTAATGAAAGTATAATGTTAAAAAGCGAGTTGGTGGTTTTTATAAGTCCGGCTCGCTTTGCCTTATCTCCAAAGTATGCTCGGATTTCGAACGAAGAGGATCGTGTTTTTTCGCAGGTGAATTCGAGCTATTTTAAAAATTTTCTGTCTTTTGTAGTTGAATTTCAAAATCAGATTATTGCAGTATTTCAGTTTCCGTATTTATGTAGTTTACGACATTCTTCCAAAAATAACCTAACCTCGAAAAAATTTGTTCGGCTTATTCAAATTACAAGTTCCTAAAGAGATGCACCTTACCCAAAAACAATCCGAGAATTTTCTCAGGTTAGGTGCAGCTCTTTAGGAACTTATAATTCGAATAACCCGAACAAATTTTTTTTGAGGTTAGGTTATTTTCGGAAGAATGTCCTAAACTACATAAATACCTCAGTTTCTTAGACTTCTAGAAACTGAAGATTTGGCGAAATTGAAAGTTCTGGGCAAATACACGTGGTTTCAAGGGAAGACCAAAGCTTTCGTTGCAAGAAATCCGTTCAAGTTGTTCCTTTTTTTTTCTCAGTCGTTGGCCCTTCAGGAACGGAATCGAGGAAGAAACGAGGGAAGAAAGCGTGCTTCCAGTTTCGCCGATTATCGTTCAGCACAACCAGAACAAGACCGAGGAACCCCTGGATTTCCGGAACTACCTCATGAACTGGCTGTCCGTCAGCGCAGACAATATCGTGGTCTTGATCCTTTTGCTGGCCCTCGCGGTGAAGCTCATCTTCTTCGAGGACAAGGGCGACATCGCCAAGCAACTGCGTTTCAAGGAAGACAAAAAGAAGGCGGAAGAAGCGCACGAAGAATCTCCCAATCCCGAAGCCGTTGCGATGTTGGACTCGGCCATGAAGCAAAAGCTGGCTCGTTCAGCTGTGTTTCCACTTTTGGAAACGGACGACGAATGGGACGACGAAGACGAGGCTCGTGCTGATAAAGAGGTCCAAACCGAGGAAAGAAATTTCGTCAACGAATTGTCCAACGACAATGTCCAAGGGCCCAGGAGCTTGGAGGACTGCTTGAGTATCTACAAGTCTGAGGTGACTATCTTGAATGTTTTTGTAATCATGGAAAACAGAGATGACGAAGGAACGAAATCGGTTGGAATGATGTCTTAATAGAGAAAATGTTCCTTGACTTCAGTTGGGCGCTCGCGGGTTGACCGACCGTGAGGTCATGAGCCTGGTCAAGCACAGACACATCCAGTTTTATCAATTGGAAAAGGCGGTGGAAAATATGGAACGCGGAGTGAGCATTCGTCGGCTCATTCTGGGCGAATATGGGATTTTACTGGATGATTTGAAGGATTTGCCATACAGGAATTACGATTACAGCAAGGTTTTGGGGTCCTGCTGCGAAAACGTGGTGGGTTACGTACCGGTTCCCGTGGGAGTCGCGGGGCCGTTGCTCGTTGATGGGGAGTTGTACCAGGTTCCTATGGCCACGACCGAAGGCTGTCTCGTGGCGTCCACGAATCGAGGGAGTCTGGCGCTTATGAGCAGCGGTGTCACTACTCGCATCGTCGCCGATGGCATGACCAGGGGACCAGTGGTGAGTTTTTTTTTTTTTCTTTAAATCTGAAACAGTAGAGTTATCACTGTTTTTCATTCAGTGACTTGGTCAATCACTGACAAATCACTGATTTTTCAGTCATATTTTTCTAAATCATTTTCCTCAGTGAATACCCGAGTTTTTTTTATCTAGAAAAGTAGAATTATTACTGTTTTTCTCAGTGATATTTCTGGACACTGTTGAACAGTGGAAGTTCACTGAGTATTCAGTGACTTAGTCAACTACTGATAAACAGTGAATTTTCACTGATTTTTCAGTCATACTTTTCTAAATCAGTTTTTTCGGTATACACCTGAATCTTTTGATCTGAAACAGTGGAATTATCACTGTTTTTTTGCAGTGATATTTCTGGACACTGTTGAACAGTGGAAGTTCACTGGGTATTCAGTGACTTAGTCAACTACTGACAAACAGTGAATATTCACTGATTTTTCAGTCATACTTTTCTAAATCAGTTTTTTCAGTATATAGTGGAATTATCAATGTTTTTCTCAGTGATATTTTTAAATACTGTTGAACAGTGGATGTTCACTGAGTATTCAGTGACTTAGTCAACTACTGATTAACAGTGAATATTTTAGTCGTATTTTGATATTTACTGATATTTTAGTCATATTTTTCTAAATCATTTTTCTCAGCAAATACCCGAGTCTTTTGATCTAAAACAGTGGAATTATCACTGTTTTTTTCAGTGACATTTTTAACACTGTTGAACAGTAGATGTCCACTGGTTATTCAGTAACCCAAATTCGAAAACACTGAAAAATCAGTACATATTCCAACTATATAGATATATATAGATAGAGTTCCATGCTCTAGGATCCAAAGTTGTAAAGTTTTGAACTACTGTAATAAATTTTCAAAAAAAAAAAAAACGTATTCACATATGATTTGAGTATTTTAAAGGACTCTCTAGTATTTTCATAGGTTTCTAGTATTTTTATTAATTTATTAACATGCATTTTCATGTATATTAATGTACTATAGTGTCTAATAATTTCAATAAAATTCATCTTAAAGAGTTATTTAGTATGATAGTGTCAAATTATCCCAGGGTTGCATGAAATTTTGATGATTTACTCAACACATGTAATTAATTAATTTACAGTATTTTTGAACTCCTCGTATGTTTAGCATTTTTGATACTGTTCAGTTTGTATAGAATTTAGTATTACTTCATTTTGTATTGTTATAAATTTCTAGTATTTTAATAAATTACATCACAAATTTCTAGAATCCAAGGCTCTATAATTCAAAATTCAATAGATTTTAACAAATACTCATGACCTCCATAGATTTCTTCTTTTGTAGTGATTAGTTCGTTCTAACTTTTTGACTTTTTTTTTTGTATTTTTAAAAGAAAAAATAAAAAAAAAAAAGAAAATAAACAATAAAAAATAATAACAAATAATAAAATGAAAAGTGAAATAAAATTCAAAAATATAAAAAAAAGCCAGTACTAAAAGTTCCAAAATTTTTTAGGTATTTCTATTTTTTTTTTTGGACTTTTTAGAGATTTCTAGAATTCGATATTCTAGAACGAAAAATTTTGTAGATTTTCAGTGTTTCTGTAGAATTCTTGTGAAACAGTGTCATCATATATTTTTACATTTTCTTTAAAATATTCTTTTTATTTTTCATATTTATAAAACTGTTTTATGATTTTCTAGTATTTTTACATATATTACGTTATTTTATGTATTTTCTAAAATTTGATGCTCAGAAGTCAAGATATGTTTATAATGTTTACACAAATTAAAAAATTTTCTGGTATCTATATGAATTTTTATATAGATTTTTCACAAAATTGAGTCTGCATAAATGTACTGTATTTTATGAACTGCTTGTATTATTATTAATAATTTTTACTATTTATTTGATTTCTAGAATTCCCGAGTATTTTTATAGATTTCTGGATGAAATCCGAAAAATTTACGCTCTTTCTTCATTTTTCTATACTTATAATATATTGACAAATCCATGATGTATATATAATAAATAATTCAAATACTTTATCATCTAGTTTTCAATTATTAAATCGAATTGTTTCCAAATTACATAAAATTTCGAAAATTTACACAGGAAGACTTCGAGGCATTTAAAATCTTTCTTTAGCTTAGAAAAAAAACGAAAAAGCTCAGTATATCATGTAGAATTAATGCATATTAAATTCCTCCAAAATTTCTATGATTCAAGGTACGTTTTCCTAATATCGTACGAGCCAGCGACGCAATGGCGTGGATGCAGGCTGCAGAAAATTTCGAAAAAATCAAGCAAAGTTTTGACGAAACCTCAAGGTTCGCAAGGCTCACCAAAATTCATGTTCGAATAGCAGGAAGACATCTATTCGTAAGGTATTTCGATTTTTTTTCCAGGCCCATTCGTCAAAATTGAAATTTTCAAAATCAACCAATTAATACAAAAGAAAACACTTATTTCGAATCTTTTCATAATTCTCAAAAATATGAATCCATGACTTTTTCATCGTTGAACCAGTTTACCACGTTATAAATGAATTTTAGATTAACAAATTACACTCGATGAAATTCTTATTTTTCAAGTTCAGACATAATGAATATCCATTGGCCAGAAATACATTTATCTTTACTCGAATTTTCGTTTTATCTCGGAATTCATTGTTCAGACACTTATGATGTATAATTCAAATATCGACCGGTAATTCGCATGCATGATTCACAATTTTTTGCAACATTGAATGTGATAAGACCAAAAATAGTCCATCGTCTTGCATTTCTTTTTTTTTTTTTGAATTTTTTCTGCATTGAGCTGAAAACATGGGAAATAGTATAACCTTGAATATTTCAGGTTCGTGGCCACGACAGGCGACGCGATGGGAATGAACATGCTGTCGAAGGGCACGGAAAAGTCTTTGCACATGGTGCAAGAAGTTTTTCCGGACATGGAGATCCTTTCTTTGAGCGGCAACTTCTGCACGGACAAAAAACCGGCCGCGGTGAACTGGATCGAGGGCCGGGGAAAGACCGTCGTCTGCGAGGCAGTCGTGCCCGGGGAAGTAGTCGCCAGGGTCCTGAAGACGACGACTCATGCCCTCGTCGACGTCAACACCAGCAAAAACCTGATCGGTTCCGCGGTCGCGGGCAGCATCGGTGGCTTCAACGCCCAGGCAGCCAATATTGTGACCGCGATCTTCATCGCCACCGGGCAAGATCCGGCCCAGAACGTCAGCAGCAGCAACTGCATGACGCTCATGGAAGAAACAGGCCCAGAAGGCAACGATTTGTACATTTCCTGCACGATGCCGAGCATCGAGGTCGGCACTGTCGGTGAGTTTTCCATTTTCCACTTTGGAAGTGGAAAGTACAATACAGTGTTTAATCATTTTTTCGTTTTTCACAGGTGGAGGAACCGGGTTACCCGCGCAAGGAGCTTGCCTAGCCATGTTGGGAGTCAAAGGACCCAACATCGAATGCCCAGGAGTGAACGCGAGCAAGCTCGCACGAATCATCTGCGCCACAGTACTCGCCGGAGAACTGTCTCTAATGGCCGCTCTCACGGCAGGTCATTTGGTCAAAAGTCATCTGAGACATAATAGGTAATGAATGCATTGATTGAAAAAAAAATTGAATCAGCACGCGTCAGAAGTAAAACTTGTCGTGTTACTTTCTTCAAGATTCCGATCTATAGATTTTTAGATACCCCTTGCCTTTTTTAGTTTTAACAGGTCCCTCGATTTTCCTGTGTGGTATTTTTTGCTTTTTTTTTCTTCGCTTTTTAACTGAAATCAGTGAAAAAATTAATCAATGCCTAATTTTCAGTTAAATCTATTAATGACATTCTTGTTGCTTTCATAAAATAATCTTATATATTTTTGTGATTTTGTGTCTTTGTGATATTTTGTGATTCGTCATGAGCCGTTCGATTATATGGTAGATTTTACTTACATCATAATCTTACAGTTTACAGTGTTACATGTTACAAAATCTCCAAGTTACTCCCTACATAAATTTTATTCTAGAATAAATTACACTCCTGAAAAGTGATAATGCCGCCTAAGAAGTTTTACTTCAAAAACCTGGAGTATGAAATACATCAAAATCCTAACCTCTTTCATTCTTCAGGTCTTCAGTGACAGTGAGCAACGCGATGAGCTCACAGCGAACCGAACTAGGACCAAAATTGAGCGTACCAAATGCCACATCATCGATCCAAATTTGCTCCAAAGGATGGTCGTAATATCAAAAAAATACCATCAAATTTGCAGTATTTGCGTTCGAATCGCAATATTACTCCCAAGGGACTTAATCTCGAGACAGTCAGTTTCTTCCCGATTATTTATGCCATCCAACGTTTCGCGAAAAAGAGAATATAATGTCTGTTATGATAATGATAATTGTTTAAGACGATTATAATGTAAAATCATGAGGAATAGAAACAGCAGTGGACATGATTATTAGGTTTGTATAGAAAGAATTTAAATCGAATCTTTGTTTTTTGACTTCTATCGAGGGGATAGACAAAGGGAAATAACAAAGCGTTATAAATTTATGAGGCAGTAGGAAAATGAATTTTCCGTTGTACAGAGACATTATTTTTGTGTATCGGAGCGAATTTGGCGTTCCTTTTATTTACTTGGTTGCATAGTATCTTTATAAACTTTCAAATATTTATTGATTCCGTGTAAATAAATGTTTTTCTAGGGCAAATAAATACTTTGCATCGATTTCTATTGATTTGTTTATTAATAAAATAATACTGGAGTGTAAATATTCGAGACGTGGTTTGATTTGATTCTTGATGTTTTTCTTACATTTTTTCATAAATTTCTTCGTAATCACATATTTCGCAGGTGTGGGTGTAAGTGTCGTCGTCTTCGTTGTAAGTTTCAGGGCCAAATTCGTGTACATGAGATGCTTTTTGGGTTTTGTCGTACAGAGAACTTCGAACTTCCATTCTGAGTTGCTTCATCTGTAAAAGTTATGGAAATTATGGGACTTGTTTGTGGTTTTACATGGTTTAATGTCGAATTACCTTTTTATTGAATTTTTTGATCTTGGTTTCCTGCTTCTTCACGCTCCTTGCTTCACGTTGTTCCAGCAGAGCTTCTTCGGTGCCCCAAACTTGCAGGGCACGTTCTTCAATCTGGATTTGGAGGTACAGTTTCATTTCCCCCCAGCGTGGATTGTGAGGATTTTTTCTGAGGATAAATTTCAGTGGTGGTTCTCTTTTGTCGAGGTCGCAATCTTTTAAAAGGTACTCGTTTTTCGCTTCGGTTCTTGCGATGAGCGAATGTTTTCCATCGTTGTCTCTTGAAGTGGAATTGATTTTGAATTTTTGGATTAGAAAATGATACATATTAAAATGA
Organism: Platygaster robiniae; assembly: GCA_028476575.1. Classification (NCBI taxonomy): domain Eukaryota; kingdom Metazoa; phylum Arthropoda; class Insecta; order Hymenoptera; family Platygastridae; genus Platygaster; species Platygaster robiniae. The sequence goes on from CM052023.1 coordinate 32,463,357, forward strand.
TAAATAAATTTCATGAAGTAAGTAAAAAACAAACTTATATTTACAAATATTTGACTTGCGAAATTGCGAATCCAACCTTTGGATTTTTAATAAAAATTACAGGAGTTTTCTTTTGAAACTAGAAATAAATGTTACGTAATATATTTCAGGAGTATTTTATATTGAACAAGTTAGAAATTTTAAGAAAAAAAAATGAAAAGGAATTTCAATAAATGTTTTTACCTGCATTCGTCGCATGCAGAGTAATCGAATTTTTGTAAAAGAAAGGAGTCTTTATATTCTTTCTTGCATTCCATACATATAGGCAATCCACTGATTATTGGAGCGGGTTGTTCTGTGACAACAAACTGAAAAAAAAACTGATTAAAAAAATATTTTGTATGAGTGTATTCAATTTTTAATTAAAAATCAAGGATAGAACAAGATTTTGTGTTCAATTAAAGAAACTATAATTATCAAATTTTCTTTCATTATTTTAGTGAATGACTTGCTTTATTCTCAAACTGAAGCTAAAAAAAATACTTTTGACTATATCGCAATACGTAGTATGTAGAAAAAAATAGATGGTACAATATAATTTAAATGAAAATTATTTTAACTAATATGCTTAATGACAATTCATATTTTATTATTTTCATTTTGGATATTATTTTACATTTTTTTTTTCGAAATTATATTAATTTTATTATTGATAAAAATTCATTTCTTATAATTTATATATAAACAAATATTCTACCATTATCAACATAATTAAATATTCTAGAATGTTTTTTGCCTTTTTATTTTAAATTCTAAATTAAATCTTGTGTGTGAAAAGAATAAAACTTCCAATGAAATTCATGAAAAATAAATTTTTTTTACCTCTTCCTCAAAATCACAATCTTCTATGAGGAAACCAGCTCCACTGTCAATAACGTTTTGTCCTTGGACTTTGATACTTTTTCCTTGCGCAGATTTCTCCGAACTTCAAACAATAAAGTTAAAGGCAAATTAAATAATTTACCTAAATTTCGAAAAAAGTATAATGTGTCCTGAAACTCACTGTTTTGCGTAAGGATGTGAAACGACTTTTGACTTTTTTATTAACAACGCTTTTTGACGATTCCTTTCGGCTCGATCTAATAGCTCCTGCGACAGTAATGCGTTTTTTTTAACGTTTTCTTCGCTTTGTTTTTCGGAATTCATTTTGCAATATTATATTTTTGTTATTTTATATGCGATTGTAGTACTCTGATACAAACGTACATATATATATATATATATATTTTAGAATACCATTGCACATGTATACATATACAAATCTGAAAACAATGTGTGAACAATCATGCACACATTGACAATCGTGCATACAATATTTTTCAAACGCACACCAACATTCTAGGGACTTTTTCTTTTTTTGTTAGTATCAGTGAAGATTGTTTTGATTGTCGGTTTCACCCTGGCGTAACCTAACCTCAAAAAGTAGCTTGTCACATTGTTTTGTTTACTTTCTGTTAACTGTTTTTCGTGTGAAATGATAATAAAACAATAGTTAAACATTTACGAATTGGATATTATTAAATTTAAGAAAAAAGTGTTCAATAATGGCAGAAGAAGGCAAAAAGATATCTTTTGTTTTCTCGAAATCCATCAAAAAACCAGCATTAAAAAGTGCACCGCCAAAGGAGGCTAAAATTGAGTTTGTTCACTGCATTGATAACAAGGAAATCAAAGTTTTCAAGTAAGTTTTTTGGAGAACTGTATCAAAAATGTAATCGAAAAAAAAGCTTCGCCAAAAAGAAAAAAAAAACTTGAAATGAAGTCCTGATGTTTGGCTATAGGAAATTGGAAATCATTTTAGTTCCTACAATGTTATAATCGAGATTACAGATTTTATTGTCAAAATATCAAAACATTGTTATAAATTTGATTTCAATAATTGATGAACTTTCCACTTAAAATAAAATGAAAATTTACAAAAGTTCAAAAAATTTATTCATTCATTCCTTTGGTATAATCATCTAATAATACTGTTATAATATCAATTTAAATTATAGGTATTCCATCGAAATGATTAAAATAATGATAATTTATAATTTGTTTTAAATATAATCCTATATTTTAATTCATCTATTTATGAAATTATTCAATGGAAAAATGGTTAATTATTCCAAAATATTCGCATTATATCCTGCAATGTCATTGATTAATTCATTACATATTCAATTTATTTCCATTCATTTATCTATGTCATCAATAATTTAAGATAATATTTTCAATATAACTCTAAATTTTTATTCCAGTGAAACAAAAGTTGAGAAAACTGGGCCAATAATTATTCCAAAGTTGGAAGTTAGCAAATGGCAAGATCGAATAATCAACGCAATCAATGCAAATGCCGAAAATTCGAAAAAGAGCGCAATTGCTGGGAATACGAGTATTGATGGGGAATCGGGAAAAATGGAAGATACATTAGTGGAAGTAAAAAAAGAGCCCTTGACTTTAGATGAGTTAGCGGCGCAAGAGATCTTCCAGGATTTGCAAAATAATCAGGCGGATTTAGAAAGAGGGTCTCAAACAATGATTCCCCTTACACACGGTAGAAAAGATTCCGAACTGAAGGAAGAGGTAAATTCAGCATTTAATTATTCGAGTTGAAAGAATATTCGATTGTATTATATACATATTTTTCATAATATATCTATTTTCATGTATTTTATGTATATTATACATATTTTTATTCCCATTAAATATATTTGTTACTTTTTTTTTATTATATATAATTCTTTTTAATAATAATTTATGTTTATGTACTAAGAACTTTTTAATTTTTTATTTATTCTTCAGGACGTGTTTTTGTATTTATATTTCAAAAGTATGAGAAAGCATTGATAAATGATTTTGCAATTCTTTTTTTTTCACAGATGACTATGGAAGATTACGAGCAAATGCCAGTAAAAGAATTTGGAAAAGCGATATTACGAGGAATGGGAGCAACATTCGATAGCAATGAGAAAACTTCCAAGTAAGAATTTTTTATCCTACATACTATGATTATAAAAACAATTTTTACAGCTCTAACAATAAAATAAGATAATAAATTAAAGTCAGTTAACATTGCGATTTAGATTGAGAAACTTGAATTTTTAACTTTGTAAACAAATAAGAAATGAGAACTGTAAAATTTTTTAGAAATCTTACATTAGAAAATTTCATTTTCTTCGAAATTACCAGTTAAACATTTATTATTGAATTCCTGAGTTAAAAATAATATAATGTTTAAAATGAATTGAAAATTAAACATAAATATATTTTAATGAACATTTTAATTTTAACGACTAACATTTCTATTCTAATGATGTTTGAATTCTAATCATGAGCATTCTGGCTTTAATGACAAAAATTTCAGTTTCAATAACGAACATTCGAATTTCAACAGCAAACATAATTATGATTGTCAACAAATGACAAATATTAAAATTTTAATTACGAAGTTGGAATCTTAACAACGATTATTTGAATTTGAATGATTAACATTCTAATTTCAATAACGGAAATTTCAATTTAAATGACGTTTTGATTCCAATTATTTACGTTTGAATTTGAATGACAAACATTCCAATTTTGATGCCGTGCATTTCAATTTAAATGACGAATGTTTGAATTGAACATTTAAATTCTAATGACGAACAGAGAAACATTTTCCCATCATTTGATGACTTCTGTGCAATTTCTGAATAACTGGTTTTTTTTCCAGAACCATAGATGAAGGGCGAGAAAGTCGACAAAGGCGCTTTACCCTTGGACCAGCTTGGCCTCATGAACAAAACCAGTCTAAAACTGAGAAAGACGAAGAACTGAAACTCAAAATAGGAGCTTATGTGCAAATAGTCTATGGTCGAGAAAAAGGAAAGTACGGCGAAATTGTGGACATTGACGAAAGCCTCATGATAGCAGTGAAAATGGTACTTAGTGGAAACGTCATACATTTTATGGATGATGCCTCGATCCGATTAGTCACCAAAAGCGAGTTTTCCAAAAACTCCAAAGTCTTAAGTGAGTATCATCAGGGACTTTTAAACCTTCAGGAAATTCTTCCTACAATTTCTTTGAACTAAAAACTGTAATAAAGTTTGTGAAAATGAGAAATTTTCATCTCCTCATATAATTTTCCAGTTATAGAAAAATTCTTTCCTATCAGTAATATGAAATTTTTAACGTAATATACGAATTTTAATTAAAAGTACTTAAAAAAAATGAACCTAGAAAATAATTTTTTGATTAGCTCTTGATGGTTTAAATCTTTAATTCCAGATACGAAGAAATTCGATGAGTACAAGAAAAATGAGGAACGTGCTAATGACAGTTCCGAAGACGAGGAAAAAGATATGAAGAGTCGCAGCAGAAAGTCGAGTAAAAAATCCAAGAAATCTAAAAAACATCGGGATCGATCGCGCGAGACTGAAAGCGATCGACGATCGAAGAAAAAAAGATCAAGCTCGAGTGATACTTCGTCGGACGAGAAATACGAAACATCGCGAAGACGCGATAGTTCTTCTGAAAGATTGAGTAAGAAGAGTCGAAAGAAAGATAAGGAACGAGATAGATACAAGGACAAACAATCTTCACATTCTGATGATTCCGACAGAAGGCACAAGAAATACAGAAGGTCCAGAAGCAGATCGTAGAAAAGACGATACAATTCGATTGTAAGTGAATTTGAATAAATAAACCAGTTTGTCCAAAAAAAAAGAAAAAAAAAAGGAATTTTTGAGTACTCTAGGTTCGAATTTTTCCAATATATGCAAATTTTTCGATGCTCTAGAAAGTTTTATAGATTTTTGAAAGTATTATCCATTGATATTATAATTTATTTTACATTAAATCTATTAAAAATTTCGTTAGTTATTCTTAGAAATCAATTTTTGACGCTAAAGTTTTTAGTTTTTGATCATCAGTTTTCTTAAAAAATTATAATATATCATATTTTAATAGCTCAGTATTGATCTATTTAGTTTTTTTTATACAATGACAAGGATTTTCAAGTATTAAAATTTTTTCAGATTTTTAGTATTTTAATAGGTTTCCAAAAAAATCATTCTTAATTAATTCACAGTATTTTTTGGACTGTTAGTATGCTGAATTTTATTTGTACTATTAAGTATTCAATAAATTTCCTAGGATTCCCTAGTAATATTATGGTTTCTAGTATTTTTATCCATCACTCCAACATTGTTAAAATTTGATGTTCTTAATTTGAAGATTTGATATTTAATTTTGTTCTAAATTTCCTAAATAACAGTATTTCGGGAATTTTAAGTATGCCATGAATTTATATTAGTACTTCTAGTGTTTTAATAATTGTATAGTACCTTTTGTATTTTTACTATCAATCTAGTACTTTTGATATTTTTACTATTTATCTAGTACTCTTGCTATTTCTCATTTTTTCAGTGCTTGTTCCATTTGAAAGATTTTCAGAGAGATTTTTCAGTTCCTTCATAGATTTCAATTAATAGATCTATAAAATGAAATACTTAAGAATTCACAATCTTATAGATTTTTAGTGGTTCAACAGATTATTCAGAAAATAATATCTTATTATTACTACCATTCTATAGTCGAGTGATGAAAGTATTTTTTAGGTATTCATACAATAAAATAGTTTTTCTGGTATTTTCATGGATTTCCAAACAGATTTTTAAAAACCGGTGCTCTAGGATTTCAAGTTTCAATGATTTCTTGTATTTCATTAAAGAAAAAAAAAAAAAATTATCCCGTATACATGTATCTTATTGTTTAAACTATTAGTATACTTAATATTATTCACATTAATAAGTATTTATTAAATTTTCGAGGATTCTTCAGCATTTTCATAGATTTCAAGCATTTTGATGCATTGCTCTATAGATTGTATAAATTTAATACTAGAAATTAAAGGCTTATTAGAATTTTTAGTTTATTACTGGATTTTCTAAAAAACAGTATTTTCCTAGATGTCTAGTATTTCGTAAATTTCAAGTATGCCATAGATTTTTAATACTCCTGGTTTTTCTACTACTTGTATTATACTCGTTGTGTTTTTCGATTTTTCGCATTTTTATATTCCTAATTCTCTTAGTATTCTTCGTTTTTTTGCAGTATTGATTGTTTTGTCATAAAACGCCGGTGCATCATCATTTGATGACTTTCATTTTTTTTTGATAGGAGAATCAAATTTTTAATACCTTTGTAATGATTCATACCAATAACATAAATCTAGAAATATAGGAGAAATGTTTTTGGAATAAATGTTTAGAATAAAACATATTTTTCTTTTCTTTTATTTATTTTTCGAAATTTGATTTATTTATTGTCAGAAAAATAAATTTATCGTCTTATTTGACATAGAAGGGCAAATTATGTATTGCTATTTTTATTATCATAGGATTCCATGAAAATTCGAGATATTTATAAAGAAATTAAAAGAGGGGGGGAGTCGGTGGGTGAAGTCCCTGCAGAGCAGTATAGTAATAACTTCACCGAGAAAAAAAAATGTAGTAATTATTGCAATACTATGTATTGTACTGTAAAGGCAGCCTGAAAATTTTTCTTATTGCTAGATATTTATTGCGGTTTTTGTTATAATGTATATTAAATATTCCCAAATGATATTGTATATTTGGCTGTAAAAATTCCTATAGATATTTCTTTTTATGCTATACTTTTTTTTGTAATTTTTGCAATATAATATTTTAATTTCTACTAATGTAGATTTCAGAAAATGCCACACAGTTTTGCCACCATTCTCATCAAAGAAGAATCGTTCGAAAAACCAAATGAAGGAAAATTTCCCAAATCAATAGAAATCTTGGAATCACACTATCCTCACATTGTAAAATAATGAACATGGGTGGTATCGAAAAACAACACAAATTTCATGATCATCTGTCAAGTATTTATGTACAGTTTGTAATTCAAAAATATTTACAAGTCGAAAGCATTTGATTTCCAGGATCATTCATTTATGATTTTCTCGAAGTTCAAGTTTTCTTGGAAAGACTATTCTTGAAAATTTACAAACCTACAATTGTTTTAATCCCGGTAACAAAGAAAAGAATCTCATAAACCCAAGAAAGGCCACTTCGAAACAAATGAACTCTCAATTAGTCCCATCCGGTCTTGCCCTGCCGAAAACCTTTGGCATCTTCTTATTCTTGGAATCCTCCACCTCTTGAGGTTTATAGTAATGAGGAGCAACCTCCAAAAGCCACTTGCTCTCAATCTCAATGACTTGCCTCACGAACTCCTTCGAAGTCAGCACCAACTCATGATACAAAATCCACCTCGGCAGTTCCTCACACATAGAACTACTCAGGTGTATCGTCACTGTCTGGTTGTGCTTCGCAGTTTTGTAATGACCATCCTTAGAAAGCCTCGCAACATGATAAAAATACCCAGCCGTAATGCACTTCCTGATGTTGGTAGAATTGTCTATCCCTGAAACAAGCTGTATCTCAGCCCTTTGCATGAGGCCCAAGAGTTGTTCCCTGACGTCCCGGGCCCTCTTCATGGACCTGTACTGGATGAAGTTCTCGTAGCACCATTGAGTGCTGAAATCCGATTGTTGCCATTGGTTGTAAACGTTGAGCAATGTAAGGTGGTCACCATGGGGCTGGAAGAAGTTCTTTCTGGCGGTGTCTGCGTGGATTTGTTTGTTTTTGGGACGGTAAAAGATGGCACCATTGACAGACAACATGGCAGCGATGGTGGCGATCTCTTCGGAGCATTTGTACTTTTCGCTGGCGAGTAGCATCTTGGCCATCATCGGGTCCAAAGGAAATTCCGCCATCCTGCGGCCAGTCTTAGTGAGCTCCCCACGGTTGTCCAGGGCACCGAGGGCGTAGAGCTGTTCCAAGGCGAGGACTAAGGTTTCCTGTGGAGGTCGGTCCAAGTAGTCGAAATGAAAGAGGTCGTCGATGCCTAGAGCTTTCAACATGAGAACTGCGTTCCCAAGGTTGATTCTTTGAATTTCTGGGACGTTGTTTTCTTCCAGCTCATGTTCGTAGCTCCAGGGTGTGTATAACCTGAAACGTGAAAATGAAGAAAATCAATATAGAAAACATTGGTCAAAAAATCTGCTTGAATCAAAAAAATCATAACTCGTACCTAAAAACAACAAAATACACCTTACTGATATGATCATAACATTATTTACCAAACTTGGAAATTCCGAAATTAGGAAAAATTTACAAATCGCACTCTTGAAACCTGATCTAAACTCCTCTCGAAATGTTTTTTGCCCCTCCCATGCACAACACCAAATCCAAACTTGCACCAACCTAAAACACTTCCCAGGTGCCACTCTCCCAGCTCTTCCTGCTCGCTGTTTCGCCGATGCCTTGCTGATAAGCACGACCTTCAAACTCTCCATCGCGGTTCTCGAATTGAAACTGTTTTGCTTGACGAATCCCGGATCGATGACGTAAATGATATTATCGATCGTCAACGACGTCTCCGCGATATTCGTCGCGAGAACGACTTTCCTCGCACCGGGCGGTGTTGGGTGAAAAATTTTCGCCTGCATGTCACTGGGAAGATTAGCATAAACTGGAAGTATCACCAACTCTTTCAGCTTGGATCCAAGACGTCGAACCCGATCCTGAAGAATTTCGTTGCAGGTTTCGATCTCTTCCTGGCCAGTCAGGAACACGAGGATGTCGCCTGGTGGTTGGGTCGCGTGAATTTGCAAAATCGTGACTACACTAGCGTCGATGTGGTTGGCTTCTGGAGCTTTGGTGTAGTAAATGTCGACCGGGAAACGGCGCCCTGGGATACGGAAAATTGGGGCGTCGTCGAAGAATTCGCTGAACTTGGCCGCGTCCAAAGTCGCAGAGGATATGAGGAGTTTCAAATCGGGTCGGAACCTGGTGATGTCTTTGACTAAACCTAGGGAATTTGATGTTTATTATTGAGTTTTAGGGAATACTGGAATTGAATACTATAAACTTTGTAATATTATAATATGTACTCATTATGTCACTCACCAAACAAAATATCCGTGTGCAACGTCCTCTCGTGAGCTTCGTCGATCATCATGACGCTATACGAACTAAGATCAGGCTCATTGAGAAACTCTCTGTGCAAGGTGCCATCAGTCATATACTTTATCACAGTACGTTCTGTCGTGCAGTCTTCAAACCTAATGGCATAACCCACTTCATTCCCCAGTTTAACACCCATCTCGTGAGCAACCCGAGCAGCTACAGACATAGCAGCAACTCTCCTAGGCTAAAAGAAAAACCAAAAAATTAATCCCAATTTTCAAAACAACCCTTAAAATTTAACTTATACACTTCCTCATCTTACCTGAGTACACCCAATCTTCTTATCATCCTTAGTGAATCCTGCTTCATGCAGATACTGCGGTATCTGCGTCGTCTTCCCTGACCCAGTCTCTCCTTCGATTATAAGAATCTGATGCTCCTTAATCGCCGCAATAAGATCCTTCTTGAAAGGATAAATAGGCAAACTCTTCTGTGTCTCCTGAATCGTTTGAAGAACCCTTTCCCTCTGACTAGGCTCCTTCGTCTTCTTCGACTTCTTCAACCTCTCATCCCCCGGGATCCCCTGTATGGCCTGGACAAACTCAATTTCCGCTTCCATCAGCAGTTCATAATCCTCCTTCGCTTTTTTGTCCTTCTTGTCCTTTGCTCCGAAATGGAAAACAGCAGACGACATCTGCTCTGCCTCCCACTTGCTTTGCTCGTTCTGGCTCGGCTCATTGTCCACATACTCAAGCTTTTTGTTTTTGCCTTCTGCCTCCGGCATCTTGTACCTTTGGATACGCGCGATTTCGCCAGCTTTTTCATGTTCCTTGGCCAGTTCCAGAAGTTGCTTGTTATGCTTTCGCCTTCGCTTTTCGGCTTCTGTAAGTGATTCGTTGTCGAAGAGGTACTCGTCATCGATGATGTCAGCTTCCAATTCCTGGACCTTGTCGTCTTTGCGTTTCTTTAAGTATTCCCTTCGGGACTCGATTCGCGATTGTCGTAGCACCTTATCTCTAGACTCAGTTTCCATCATTTTGAGTCTTTTGGCTGCGTTCGCTGAAGCGGATGTTGAACTCGGGGGAATGGTGACATTCCGGGTCTTCTCTTTGTCTTTGGCACGGATGCGTTCCGCAAATTCATCCCGTTTTCGAAGGTCTTTCTTTCGGCGTTCTTCTTCACTGTTGCTGTCTTCGCTTGAGGATGTCTTCCTTGTTTGGTGGTATTTTCTCATTTTGAAAGTTTTGTTGGAGAACCTGTTTTTAGAGAAATAAGAGGACTGTTAAAAATTTGGTGAGAACTCTCGCTTTTATTTCTAAACATTGGAGAAATTAAAGAAGAATTTTCAAAATTTGGATTTTCAATCCACTTGAGATTGAAGTGAAAAAAATATTGCTTTTTAGATTTTGTCTACTTTAGATATTGCTATGATAATTTGTCAAAAGGTATCTAAATAATTTATTATTCACATAATGCTCACTTTAAATAATGTCATAATACTGTCATAATAAATTTTCTTGAAATGATTTCTTACTCATTGATGATTATTTTACTATAGTAATTCAAGTTTACTTTGTATTATCTTTGGTAAATATTCAATAACAATAATTATTCATTACTTCAACTATGAGAGGTAATGAAAACGGTTATTTTTCATAAAGTTTATTTTGAAAAGTTTAGAACTTATTCTAAACTGTATTCAACATACATAAACTATGTGATATTCTTTGGATTTGTGCAAATTAAAAAATTTTATATCGTTTGTAGATTGCAACACATTTTTAATATTTTTCAAAAATACAAAATTATGATAATTTCTGTTAATTAATAACACTAGTTATTTTGAGTATGCTAAATAATGTTTGAAAAATACGAAAAATGTGTAAAATTGCAGGAAAAGTTGGTAAACTTTGTAGATTACAGAAAATCTTTTTCACTAAGTAAAACTTCAGATACTCTGTAATATATTCCAAATTTCAAAAAATTATTGAATATTCAAAGATTGCACAATAATTCCAGAAAATTCCATACAAATGATCGAAATGTCGATGATTTCCACAAAAAAAAAAAAAATATGGCGAATTTCAAAGATTATGTATGATTGCAAAAAAATGTTAAAATTTCTGGAAATTTTGTGATTATTGATAAACTACGTATGTAGCTTTAAAAAAACCTTTAAAAAATTACAAAGAATTTCTATGGGTCGAATCACAAAATTTTTTGATTGTTTGAAAATAATTCCTGTTGTATTTTTCGCTTAATTTTTCAATATAAGATTTTTTAGTTTTATATTCAAAACATTTTAAATTTTTTGACTGCAGTCAGTTCAATTTTAATCATTTAAAATGTTTCCAATTCTCCATGTATGATCGTAATTTTTGAGAACACATCAGTCAACGAATTTGATAAAAAAATACTAAAAAAAAATAAAATTTTAACTTTTTCAACCTTGAAAAAAAAGGTGCAGCTCAGATCAACAGACTTATTTGCTGCCAATATCACATTAAAAATTAGCACTATAGCTATAGCCTAATTTTTTTTCATAGAAAACCAAAAGTTCACATAATCAATAACAATAAAAAAAAAAAAAATCATATCTAGTTTCTGATCTTCATATACAAAAATTCCCTTCCAAAAATTACACAATTTTTCAAATACACTTTACTATGTTTTCATATAATTAATTGGTTATAAAAGATCACACAAAAAAAAATTTGATAAATCTCACCAATATAGAAATTTAATATTTATGTTGTCACAGCTAATAATTCCTGTTTCCTGTGATCTCCGGTTTTTTCACTTTTTGTAAACTAATCGTAGTAAAACGTTAACAAAAACAAACGACTATGTATGATATTTGTTTTCACGGAAATAAGTCACTTATTTCACGTGTTTATTTTATAAGCGTTGCAAGGTAATCATCAATCACAAATTACAACGAACGCGAATAAATAAATGGTCTTAAACAATCCTAAACATAAACAGACCGAACAGACGAAGATGACGTCATAGTGGCGGCCATCTTGTCTATGTACCTCTCTAGGTTTGTGATTCACAATCCTTATTGTGATGCACAATTGTTTCGTGAATCACGTGTCGTGTTGGATGTCAGTCGGTTAGGGACCGCAGAATTCCAACGCAAGCCCGAGGAGCCCACTCACGCAACAACATATTGTCGATTTGTCTCCCCTCCAAGGCCTTCTCCACCTCGTGGAAATCCCCTTCCTTCTCCCCTCCCTGCGGCTCATGACTAAGAGAAGATAACGGCAATGTCGGGAATGTATTGAAAATTTGGTTCTGGTCCCCAGCATCCCCAAACAAACGACGATGACGCGGAGTTTTCGAAAGCGATAGTTTATCGCAGGAAATGACAGACTATAATAGGAATCATCATAACAAAAAGTAGTTCTTACTATGAAAATACGGAAAATGGTAATGAATAATGATTGAATTCACAAAATGATATTTTAATACACGAAATGTTATTGTAAGCGAAATTGTGGAAAATGAAAAGAAAACATTAAAAGAATATTTTTTTTTCATGAAAATGAAAAAAAAAAATAAATGTCCCTGACATGTATTTAAGCACATTCGGAAGCGTTCGGTTTTTTCCGGCTATCTCCGTCAATTCGTGACGTCTAACGGTCGATTATGATTTGTGTCTGTGCCTGCTTGTGCATTAATTAAAGAGAGCGCGAGACTATCTATCTTTTTTCTCGCAGTAGCGTAGCTGTTTACTCTAGGACCCGTGTACAAAGCATAGTTGTGGAAAAATCCTACTGAAGGGTTTATAAGGAAAATATTGAACTCCTGTCTAGAAGACTCCCCCCTTCTCATCATTTAAAATTTTGTTCTTTTTGTATAGAAGACTCCCCCCTTCTCAACTTTGAAATTTTTTTCTTTTTGTATAGAAGACTCCCCCCTTCCCACCTTTGAAAATTTTTTTCTTTTTGTATAGAAAACTCCCCCCTTCTAATCTTTAGAAATTTTTTTTTTTTTTTTTTTGTATAAAAGACTCCCCCCTTCTAATCTTTGAAATTTTTTTCTTTCTTTTTTATAAGACACCCCTTCAACTATTTGAAATTTTTTTTTTGTATGTAAGACTCCCCCTTCTAATCTTTGAAAATTTTTTTTTTTTGTATAGAAGACTACCCCCTTCTACTCTTTGAAATTTTTTTTTTGTATACAAGACTCTCCCTTCTAATCTTTGAAAGTTTTTTTTTTGTATATAAGACTCCCCCTTCTAATCTTTGAAAATTTTTCTTTTGTATAGAAGACTCCCCCCTTCTCAAATTTGAACATTTTTCTTTTTGTATAAAAGACTCCCCCCTTCTAATCTTTGAAAATTTTTTCTTTCTTTTTTATAAGACACCCCTTCTAATATTTGAAATTTTTTTTTTTTTGTATGTAAGACTCCCCCTTCTAATCTTTGAAAAATTTTTTTTTTTTTTGTTTAGAAGACTCCCCCCTTCTTATCTTCGAAATTTTGTTTTCATATACAAGACTCCCCCCTTCATATCTTCGAAATTTTTTTTTTTCCAGAAGCAGCTCGTAGAAAAGACGATCCAATTCGATTGTAAGTGAATTCGAATAAATAAACCAGCTTGTCATATAAAAATGTTTATTGAGCATATCGTGTTACAAACTACATCCTAATAATGGAACTGCAGACGACGCTAAATAGTGTCAAAAATGACAACAATCGAACCTATTGCCGAAAAATTCAACGGAAGAAATTTTTTCTCTCACCATCATCGGCTTGACTAGCACATTAAAAGCATTATTACAAACGCAATTCCGCTGGTAACGCGTCACAAAAGAAGCTCGATTCGTTTTTTTTTTTACAAAAAAATCTATCAATAATCAATAAATAAAATACGCGAAAATATACAATTGAGTGAGACACAATTTACACGCACCGCATATCAGAATCTCTCATTGTTATCGAATGTTTTAAATAATAAACGTAAAAAAGACAATTGCAGAATATCCCGAATCGCTTGTGTAAAAAGTACCCAAAATATGGTTACAAAATCATTTCATCGTCGGTATAAAATTACTTGATAATTCATCTTCACAGTGGTACTTTGAGTACATTTTTTTACATCGATATTTTTCCGATACAGGCTTTTCACTCGCTACGATCCAGTGAAATTTCAAAATCTTGAACAAGTTGACATTCTAAAATTCTAGAAGACTTATTGACGATTTTTGAAAAGAATTGTCAATTTTCATTACTTCGTATAGTGTTTTAAAAAATAAAAAAATCTTTTCCCATCACACTTTCGTTTCACATTCAGTCAGTAGAAAATTTTGTACGACAATTTTTTTGTAGAAATTTTCAGTCAATGCTACGTTTATGATGCAAGACACATGGTACGAAAGGGGGGTTGGGGGAGGATTTTGGGGTTGATTCGTTCATTTCTTTTCGAGGTGTTGATTGTTTTAAAAAAGTTCAAGAGCTTGGTTGGGGCCACGCGATTTTGGCGTCGATGCGTTTGTAGGCGAAAAGGCAGTGCGAAAGTTCTTGGGGGCATTCCTGGTCCCCTAGTAAAGTTTCTGAAAATGAAAAAGAAGCAATTCGTAAGTAATCTACGTTTGAATTTTTCCAATATATGCACATTTTCGATGCTCTCAGAAGTTTTACAGATTTTTGAAAATATTATCGATTGATTTAAATTTATTTTACAGTAATTTAAATTTATTGACAATTTTGTTAGTCATTCTTAGAGACGACTTTTTGACGCTCAAGTTTTTAGTTTTTCGAGTATATCAGTTTTTTTGGAAAATTATAATATATCATTATAGCATTATTATCTCAGTTTTTCGCAGTATTTTATTTATTTTGTTTATGCTGTTTTGTGATTTTGGTAGAATGAAAAATCTGTAAAAAAAAAAGTGATTTTTTCTTACCTTCCCCCTGGACCAACTTGAATAGACCGTAATCTTGTGGGTTGGTGCAACGTATTTTGTGTGCGAGGATTCGACATATTTCGCGAGTGTTCATGTTGGGCCTTACTGGGAGAGTTTTGGTGTTCAGGGAACCATGGATTTCATCTGGTACCAGAATTCGAAGCACCGAGGAACAGTCTGGAGTGCCGCAACCCTAGAAAAATAAAAAAAATAAAAATTATAGCTGTTTTTTAAAAAAATTTCAAAAAGACAACGAAAAGTTAATGGCAATTTGTTCGAAATTATAATGAAAAAATTAATTCTACAAATTTCTGTTTTTAGAAGATTGCAACTTACATCCTTTTTTCAATAGTACAGTCAAATTTTGTAGGAAATTTTCGAAAATCTTAATTCTGTCAGGGGTTAACTTTCACCAATTTTCATAAATAATTAAAATTTTTATTTTAAAAATTTATGCATGCTTGAAAACAGAAGATAAAATATTCCAGACGTGAGATATCACAAAATACTTGAGCTTTGTAACTTTATAAACTTGACAAGGAGACTTGCAATTTAACAATCCTCATTCTCCAATATCTTCAATTTGCACTGTCATTGTTTGTCATTAAACGAGCTGGTGCATCATCATTCGATGACTTTCATTCTTTTTCGAAACGTGAATCAAATTTTTAATATCTGTATAATGATTCATACAAATATCATAAATCTAGAAAAATAGGAGAAATGTTTTTGCAATAAATTTTTAGAATGAAACATTTTTCTTTTATTTATACTCACATTGAGCGTAGACATCGTGCCCTGGCTGGTTTTAAACGTTTTCAGAACGTGCACCGCGCTGGAAAGTGTCGTTAAATAGTACCCTCCTTCACCAGTGAGCAAAGATGGGTGCAACAGGCCCCACATGTACTCGGCCTCGATTTCAGCATCGACGATCTTTCCCTGAACCAAGACCCAAACGAGAAGAGGCAAAAGGTCGTCGGCGCCGACGGTTATGTGCCTTCCACAGTTCGATTGTTTTACCTGTGTGAAAAAAGAAAATGCCCAAGCTCGAATTTATACAATTTTGAAATCATTTCAAAATTTTTTTTTTTCAAGGTATCCTTTACTCCCCCTTTATCAAAAAATTGAAAAAAAAAATAAAGAAACCACCTTCATTCGAAAATCGAAAGAAAAAACGACGGATGGGGGAGAATAAACTCATATTTCAAGTGAACTTTACAATATTTTTGATTTAAGATAATTCTACACCGAGCTATCGTGTACAATAATGCGATAGTTATCATTTTTATGCGATATTATGTACTATATTTTTGATTCAATGTGAATTCGAGTCATTTACGTAGAAAATTGAAGGATATATATGATTTTTAATAAGCCAGCGAGGTTTGGATTTTTAAAATATTTTTCATATTTCTTCAGTATTAATACATCTGAATGCTCTATGAATCAAAAATCGAAGGATCTCAAACATTTTGATAGATTTTCAAGAAAAATCCTCTTTACACAGACTTTAGGCATTTCATAAATTTATAGAATTTTCATACCCTATGCTGTTGATAAAATTTTGTATAGTATTTTACACAATTTTTATAGGTTTCTAGTATTACTATGGAATATGTGTAGATTTCTAGAATTAAATACTATAATAATAAAAATGTCATTGATTTTGAGTATGTTAATTTATTTTTCTCGATTTTCTATGTAAAGAAAATTGAATTCAGTGGTTGATGGGCGAAGCCCCTCCACTGCAACGTAATTGTTATTTTAATGATCTTGAATTCCATACAAATTCATGTTATTTCTAAAGAAAATTGAAATAAGAGTGGGTTGATGGGCGAAGTCCCTCTAGTATAATACTTATAACTTGTAGATATAATTATTATTTATTTTTATGATCTTTGATACTTTAATTTGAATTCAATGAAAATTTAAGTTATTTACAAAGAAAATTGAAATGGAATGGGGATAGGGGTCGATGGGCGAAACCCCTCCACTGTAATATAATTGATATTTTTACCATATTCGATACTGTATTTTGCATTCGATAAAAATCAGAGTTATTTATAAAGAAAGTTGAAAAAATAGGGGGTCGACGGGCGAAGTCCCTCTAGTATAATACATATAACTTGTAGATATATTTATTAATTATTTTTATGATCTTGAATATTGTATTCTAACTCCATGAAAGTTTGAGTTATTTATTAAAGAAATTGAAGGGAAGGGGTGGGGGGTGAGGGGGTGGGGGGGGGGGGGTTGGTGGGCGAAGTCCCAGCAGAGTAATATATATAGTATATAATAGATATTTAATTACTTTTCATATAACTACTTGTTATTTTTTTATATTCTATTTATATATTTTGTAATATCATTCACTCACAGAGTTGAATATCGCCGATATGCAAGCTAAAAGATGTTCCAACTTGTCAAGAGGCGAGTCAGATTTCTGCAGCCGCTCCACATACTTCAAAATTCGGTCCAAATTTTGCTCCGAAGGAGGTGTTATCTTCGGCTACAACAAAATGAATCACTTTGATGAATAGAAGAAAAGCACTTAACATTATACCACGTGGTATAAAAAAAAAAAGAAAATTATAAAACGATAGCTTTTTTACTGTGCGAAACTATATTTTCTCCAAGATTTCCAAGTGAAGTCGACAAGTAGACTATCTTTGACACAAAAATAATCTGTATGCTTCTCATACTAACACGTTTAGTAATTTTGTTCAGTTTAGTTTAGTAATTTCATCTAGTTTAGTAAATTAGTGATTAGTTGAGTTTACTTTAGTAATCAAATTTAGTTTATTTCAGTTTAGTTTACTAAATAACTAAATGTAGTTTAGTAATTCAATTTAGTCATTTAGTAAAAGTTGCGCTAAAAAATGTTATAAATTAGTTGTTGGCATGCATCAAGAAATATTTCTAAGCTCCACAAATAATACATAATTGCGTCACACTTGGAAACAAGATAGCCAGATTTCCCTCTATGCAAAACTCCAGAAAAAAAGTTGCAAAAACTCACCCTGACCCCCAAGTCCTGTATGTGTTTCCCCTGAGCGTGTTGAATGCTCTCGGCCAAAGTTTGCAAGGACTCTGTCGCAGCGTAATGCTCCACGAAGAGTCTGTAAACGTGTTCTCGAAGTGGCCTAACCACGAGGTCCATCATGACACCTTCCAAAATGGCATCGAGGTTGAGGAACTCGTTGGGCCTCAGCTTCAGCCTCTCCTTTTCGACCTCTTTCTCGAACTCGCGTTCGCCGTGCTTCACCAGGTAATTCTTCATGCCGGACATGAACTGACGCATGTTCCTCATAACCACGTGAGGACTCGCTTCTTTTCCCTCTTTCGTGCACTGGATGAAATTCTCGATGTTTTGGGAAAACGTCGTCGACTTGTCCATGGCCAGTTGCAGGGCGTAAGATCGAATGCTGGAGCCCGTGCCACAGGCCTCCTTGTTTTTTAAGGCTTGGAGTCTTGGTGGAGCTGTAATTTATGGTCAGAATCGAGGGTCAGGCAAAAGTTCTGTTTTCAAAGAGTTTGGGGGCTTTCGCTTTAGAGGGTTCGTGATATTTTATTTCATTATTCTAGGGTCTTTGAGACCCTAGTGATTCTGAATCTTATGGAAACCTTATACGAACTTAATAAAGATATGAAATTCCTTGTAAGGTTTTCGAGTCCTAAAAAGGTGACTTGATATAAACCTTTTAAGAATTCTGATTATTTATAACAACTTATTAAAAAATTGTAAGGAATCAAATCCTTATGAGGTTTTCAATTTCAATATTCAGATTTCACAGTTCCTCATAAGTAATTCAAATTTCCTTATGAGGTTTTCAATTTTACAGTTCCTGAAAAGGATTTGCAATTGCTTTGTAAGGGACTGAAATTTCCTTAGAAGATTCTCAATTTCACAGTTTATTAGGAATTCAAATTTTTTAATAAGGAATTCAAATTTCCTTATAAGATTTTCAATTTTACAGTTCCTGGAAAAAATTTGCAATTTCTTTATAAGGAATTGAAATTTCCTCATAAAGTTCTCAATTTCACAGTACCTCATGAAGAATTCAAATTTCTTTACAAAGAATTGAAAATTACTTTTAAGGTTTTTAATTTTACAGTTCCTGATCAGAAATTCAAATTTCTTTATAAGGAATTGAAATTACCTAATAAGATTCTCAATTTCACAGTTCCTCACGAGGAATTCAAATTTCTTTATGAATAATTGAAATTTCCTTATATAAGGTTCTCAATTTCACAGTTCTTCATTAAGAATTCAAATTTTTTCATAAGGAATTGAAATTTCCTTGTAAGGTTTTTAATTTTACAGTTCCTCGTGAAAAATTCAAATTTCTTTATAAGGAAGTAAAATTCCTTATAAGGTTCTCGATTTCATAGTTTCTCGTAAAGAATTCAAATTTCTTTATGAATAATTGAAATTTTCTTATAAGGTTCTCAATTTCACAGTTCTTCATGAAGATTTGCTATTTCCATATAAAGATTTCAAATTTTTATAAAGTGTCTACAAAAATACCCATATATTTATGAAATTCTGCTGTTTCTTACAATGACTTTAAATAATCTTTATGAAACATATATAAAAACTTTTATATTATAAAAAATAATATTTATTAAACAGCCGAATCTCAACATACACTAGTAATTGCAAACCTTATAAAAATTTTTTGAATCCTTTATAGGAATCTTAGTTTTCTTTTGAGATATTTAACAATTTTTTAATTCTTCATAAGGTGACCTTAAAAAAACCTTGTAAGGACCCAAATTTCCTTATAAGATTTTGAATTCCTTAGAAGGTGGCCTTATGAAAACCTTATGAGTAATAAAATCCTTTTAAGGTTTTCAACTTCTATAGACAGTTGAAGTTTCCTACTAAAGTTGTCAATTTTATAGTTCCTCATAAGGATTTGCCATTTCTTTACAAGGAATTAAAATTTTCAATATGTAAGAAACGTAATCTTAGAATTTCGTACTCTTTAATACCTATATAAATATTTACAAAATTTAATAGAATTGACTATTTGAAACAGATTATATCTTCAAAATATTTCTCGTTTACATAATACTTTTTTACGAAAATTCCTTTCACACTCATTTTTATGTCATCTTCACGTGAAAACCGATACCACACAATACGAAACTTCTCATTGGTTCGAAGAAAAAATTCCATCTGATTAAAGATAAATAACCTCGTATAATCTTATCACAACACAAAAAAAGCGTTTCCTCGTAAGATAATTTATCTCCTCAGCTGATTACTTTTTAAACTCTAATAAATGTTTTATTGTTAGAAATTTCAAATAACCTCGAATCGATAGTCCAGTAACCCAAATCAAAGATCTAATGCAAGATACTTTGATAAAAAATCATTCATAAAAATCAGTATCATTTAAATATATAAACAATTATATCACAAATGATCTTACGTTTATCAACTTTGACCTTGTTGCAAACGTGTCGGAACCATTTCTGAATTTTTTGAAAAAACATGCCCGTGTCGGAGGTGATTTTTGGGCCCTTGGGCCCCTTGTGTACGTAGCAGAAAAACATTTTTCGGAATATCAAAGCGAATCCGCAGTTCGACTTGGGTTTCATTTATGCCAAATGGAAGAGTAATTTTATTATATTTATAATTTATTATATCATTTTAATCCATGGCCGGGACCACGTTTTCGGCGTCCTGGCAGGGATCGAAATTCTTGTCGCGGATTTTACGAAGAATCAAATAGTCCAGCAGGGAGCCTGCAGAAGCTACACATTCGTCGGCGAAGTTGGCCATCAAACGGAGATTACACCTTGGGAAGGAGAAAAGAAAAAACTTGGTCTTTTTCAACCTCGCTTGTTCGAAACGACCTTATCGCGCGATCCCGATCTTTATCGTGACTTCAACTCGACTTTATCGCCATTGAAATTGTTTTCCACGAAAGATCCACGAATTTCACTGAACATTACAGATGAGAGAGATGATGGTAAACAAGATTTTTCATGTGGAATTTTATTTTTGTTTTTATTGATGTATGCAAATTTATTATGTAAATCTGAGTTATGACGCGAAAGTATTTTCCTTGTTTTTTTTTTAGTTGAGATATTGTTTATTATTTAGTGAATGTTGTGACGGTTGAAATCCGACCGAATTTTGAAATATTAATGTACATGTGTGTTTTTTTTTTTTTTTTTTTTTTTTTTTTTTAATGGTCTTTCAGTATAGGCAGAAACCATAATATTTTTGTGATTTCCATTACTATATTCTATTTTATTTATGTAGTTGATAGTTGAAGTGGAAATTCAATGCATCATCAATTTTACACAGAGTATAGGTCTATATATTTATAAACAATAGACAAAAATTTATAACTGTCATCAATAAATAGAAAATTATGAAAGTATACCAATAATTTCTTGAAAAATTTTTCATACATTTGAAAATTCATGAATTTTGTGACGAATTAGTGTAGTGATTTCACTAAACTACAAAAAAAAAATTTCAAGTAGAAAAATTCATAGACTTTTGACTAAGGACTCTTAAAATTTTTATAAAGAATGGTATTGTCAATATCAATATTATCATACTGAATAAGTGGTTTAAAAATGTGCGAATAATTTCTCAATTAATTTTTCCTCAGTTTAGAATATCAAAAATTGATATAAAAAGTCGTGCATTGATTTCACTGAACTATAGTGTAAAATTAAAAAACTCAAGAACAAAATTACTCTTTATAAAATTTTGTCAAAAATTTAGAATTTTTATGAAAAATAATGAGATTGTTATCAGTTGTAAAAGATTTATAAAAAAATCGAGAACGTGCAAACAATTTTTTGATAAATTTCCCTTGTATTTGGAAATTTGAAAATTGTTGATTGGTTTCACTGTACCACAAAATAAAATTTTGAAAAGCAAAATCACAATTCATTTTAAATATGCTGGAAAACTTTCATGACATTGTCTAACTCAAAATTCTGCAAATGAAAAAAAGCTTTTTGATGATTCTTTAAAATACCAAGAGCGTGTTGAATTTCTTAATAAATCATTGCTGCCAGTCATATTTGTTTTTTTAAAAAGTGAGTTACATAAACTTTCGGAAAAATTCTAGTATCGTTCTTAACAAAATAAATAAATTCCAAAAATCGTAACCCAAAGTAAAAATATTGAAAAATCGCCGTGAATTTGAATTTGCAGAAAAAAAACTTGCATTTCACAAGTAACACAAAAAAAGATGATTTCATTACCAAAAATTTCTGTTAAAATTTTTAAAAAACTGCTCAAATTTCACATACTCTAGAAATTTTATAAAAACTTGCAGAAATCAAAACTTTTCAATAATTTAAAATATCATTACATTTTTCACCTTATAAAAATTACCAAAAATACTTTGAAATTTTTCAAGAACCTTTGAAAAAATTACGAACAAAGAAAATAAAACCCACAACTACGTTTTAAATCTTGTCACATCATACAAAATTGCCAAATTTTCCTCTTACAACGACTTAACAAATTGCATTCGATTCCACGAAACAATACAATCATCAAATTTCTCACCAGTGACTTCGAGTATCAAACAAACAATCGACGTATTCAATAATTATCTCTGCTCTCTTCGAAAGTCGAGAACTGGCCTTGTTCGCAGGAAAACACGGAACAACGGGTTCAGTTTCGAATTCACGTTTGATGTCTTCATAAGTGTAAACTGGGATTATCGAGAAAAATAATCACGAAAAAATTAAAAAGTTTGAAGACTTGAAACCGTTTTTTGGCTACTGAGCTTGCCTTCGTAACAGTCTGAAGAAGACTGAATCTTCAAGATAACGAAACAGCTTCGAAAGGTGCGACGCTCAGCGATACGAAGAGCTCTTGAAATCGCGATTATTTCGATAAGACAATGAGTAAAAAAGATTCCAATGACGCCGACTACGGTCACATTTGTAAAAAAAACGCGTCATGAGGTAAAAGAGAAAATTTTTCCCGGAAATAAGACACAATATCAAAATTTTCTTATAATTTTCACCTACATATTGATCAGAAAAAATATTCTGAACCACCAAGTGATAGGTCATTTGCAATTAATTAAGTTCTTAAAATGACCGAAATTCCAATGTGATTTCTCTGAAACCAGATTACGTATCAGGAAAATTTTGATGTTTTTCTCTTTTAATACCTTGGAGTGAATTTTTACTCTACATCGAGTCTAAATACTGTACTCCAACTTGATGTGATTTTACACTTTTTTGAAATGTGGAAAGTCACTCGAGAGTAGTGAAATTTCACTCCTTTCAGAGTGAAATTAAACTTCTCTAAAAGTGACTATTTACACTTCAGGAGTGAATTTTCCCACTGAGAGGAGTGAATTTCTACTCTCAGTCAGACAGTATTTTTACTCCATGTAGAGTGAAAATTTATTCCAAGTAATTATTCCTAAGTAATTTATATAAATAAAATATGAAAATGATGATCTCTTAATTCCTTAGAATGAATTTTCACTCTACATCGAGTCAAAATACTGCAACTCCAACTTGGAGTCATTTTTCACTTTTTTGAAGAGTGAAAAGTCATTCGAAAGTAGTGAAATTCCATTCCTCTTAATGTTAAATTTAGCTCATTTTTTAGAGAAAAATTCGACTAGAACTCAAGAGTGAAATTCAACTTCTCTAAGAGTAATAATCCACTTTTTAAGAGTGAATTTTCTTTCTGAGAGAGTGAATTATAACTCCTTGTTTCAGCGGCAATATTTTAACTCGTAGCAGAATGAAAATTCACTCTAACAAATTAAAAAAGTGATTGTGTGATATCAATCATATGAAGGCGTATGATAGGCTTTCTTAATTCATCAGAGTGAATTTTCACTTCAGATAGACTTGAAATACTACTACTCAAGCAGGGAATGAAAATTCACTCTCATAGGGTGCAAGTTCACTCTAAAAGAGCGAGTCTTCACTCTTGGAGAAGTTGAATTTCACTCTTGAATTCTAGTTGGATTCCTCTTCAAGAAATGAGTTGAGTTTCACTCTAAGAGGAGTGAAATAAACTACTCTCGAGTGACTTTCCAATCTAAAAGAGTGAATAATCACTCCAAGTTAGAGTGAGAGTATTTTGACTCGATGTAGAGTGAAAATTCATTTCAGAGAATGAAAAAAGTAGTGATTGGTAACTTTTTAGGTATGGATATATTTTTGTTCTAGTTTTTTGAAATTACTGACAACCAGGTATAAACACTGAGGATTTTTTATGATGCATGAGTTTTTCCAAGTTTTTTTCTAGCATTTCCAACATATTTTATAGTTTTTGAGAACCAAAAGATAATTTTTGAGTAGCTTTTCAAATAATAGAGTTTTTTCAACAGTTCAACGATTAATGGCAGCTTCGAAATTTTGAACAGTTAATGTGGAATTACAAAATTCGAAAGACTTATCGTAGTTTTGTCAGTTTATGAAATTGCTGTCAATTTTTTTGAGGTTCTAAGAATTATCACAGGCAAAAATATTATAAAAGATGTTTGATTTTTTTGACATTTCTTTTGGCAGTTTTTTTATTTTTTTTTTTTTAGCAATTTAGATACTTTTAAAACTATTTTTGACACTTTTGACAGTTCTTTAAGGAGATTCGACAGTTTTTTCAGCGATTCATACAATTTTTACGGTAAAAATTTTGTTTCACAGTTCAACATTTTGTAACAGTTACGATATTATTGATAGTTCATGTCAAATTATATTGACAACTTATGATATTTGTGACTTTACTTTTCATGTTCAAACAATTTGAAACAACTTTGAAATTTTCGACACTTTTTACTGGATAACAATATTCGAACAATTTATCATAATTTTTACAGTTCATATAATTCATAAGAATTTAATTATAATAATCAATGTAGGATATTATACGTAAATACAAGTTTTCGAAACATTTATCATTGCTCCAATATAACAAATTCTGCAAATTTCAAATTTTTCAAGTCAGATTTTTCTAGTTCGACGAAAAATATGTGTAATTTTCCGGAATAGATAAAATAAACGAAATAGAAAAGTTCTTGAACGTACACTCTAAAAATTCCAACTTCGGAATCTCATTTTTATTTTCAATTTTGAACGTTAAATATATGTGAATCATGCTTTAACAGTATTAGGCAAATAAAGATAACAAATTAAATTAAAAATACTCGAAATTACATCGAAAGAAGGAAGAGCAATTTTTCGATTCAATATTAACTTTACAAAATTAGAGTATCTTTTGAAGTCGTTAATCTTAGAATCCATCGATCTGGAAAGGATCTTGACACGATACAATTGAACTTCGGATCAACTTGATCGATAATAATGATTTTCGTCACCGGTAATATTAGAGAATGACAAAGGGGAATTTTCGATCGAATGAGCAATGCTCGTGTTTTTTTGCAGGAATGAAGATCAAGGAGTTGTATTGAAAATATAACAAATCGAAGCAAAAAACGATATTTTCATGATTTGAATGGATTCTGTAACTATTCAAAATTTTTATCATCATTCAGTAAAATTTTGACACAGAGAGAAAAAAATTAAAGTAAAAAGTTGAAGAAATATTAACATTCGTATACAAAAGTCAGTTTTGCAAGTTTAGAGAAAACATCAACGAGTTTATTCTCTACCGAAATGAATAAAGAACTTCAATTCCATCCAAACTGATATCCTGAAAAGTTCCCAAGTTTTTCCTCTGCTCTGGACACCCTTCAAAAGGAAGCTAGAGAAAATTTTCCCAAAGAAAAACAGGGGCAAAAAGAGAAAGAACTCACCTAAAAGAGGATCGAGGCGTTCTTTGAAACTTGTGTTTCTTTTGACTCTCTCGACGTCGCTCTCGTCGGTGTCTGGCATGGTGTCTTCCCACTCTGAATGTTCCTCCGGGAGCAGCTCCTTCTTTGAAGAATCCACAGTCCCCGAATTCCGGTCGATACGCTTTTCCACGTTGTCGTAGGACGAGTTCCGGTCGCTGCACAAGGAATCCGTTTTTTCCGAAGGTTTCCACAATTCTGGGTACCTTGAAAAACATAAAATTTCTTGCAATACTGACATAAATAATTGAAAATGATGAATAAATAAGAAACAGGAAAGGATAAATATTGAATAAAAATAACAAGGAACAGGCGCGTAGGCAGAGAGGGGTTTCGGGGGTTCAAATCCCTCCAGGAATTCTGATATAATCTATCAATATTTCATGTAAAAATGAAAAATGTTACATCGATTAACAATAAAAATATAGTTTACAAAAGAATGCATGAAAACGTTAGCAGTATACATATATTTAAAAAAAAAGTAAAACTTGTGAAAACGTAGGATTACGTAGAAAATATAAATCAGAAAAATTGCTGCAACCCAGAGAATAATCGAGAAAATAAAAATCTACAAAAATGCCAAAAATTTAGAAAACGTTGAATCTTAGATCATAAAAATCTAGAAATCTATAAAAAATCCATTTAAAATTATTAATAATCTCTCGATTCATACAAACTCTAAAAGAATAACGAAACGATTTAAATTCAATGAAAAAACTGTTTTCTGAAAAATCTCGACAAATGTCTCTACGATCTATAAATTTTGGGATGCTGGAGCATCAAATTCTAAATATACTACTAATCTATAAAAATTCTAGAAAATGCATCGATATTTTTTTAATGTTTCAAAAATACGGAAAGGAAATAATGATAAAAAACATGAAAAATCTATATGAGTGTGTTTTTATCATTATTACTTGAATTACTGAGAACAGATCGAAATTCACATTCTACAGCATCGAGTTTTTGGAATCTCTGTAGCAATTTACAAAAATATGAGTAGTCTATAAATATACTTGGGATTTATCCAGGTTTTTGTATATATATACTAGATAAATGTGAAAGAAAAGTTTACTGTTAGTTTAGTTGCTTACTTATTTACCAGCTTCGTAATTTACGTGTCAACGAGTTTGCTAGTTTAATATTTTTCTTTTTCACTTGTTTCCTATTTTACTATTTTACGATTTCAGTACTTTACTAGTTTACTAGCTTACTTGTTTACTAGTTTATTAGTTAACTAACTTACTAGTTTGTTAGTTCACTCTTTTCCTAGCTTACTAGTTTACTAGCTGACAAGTTTACTTGCTTACCAGCTTACTAGTTTACTAGATATTTTTAAAAACATAAAAATCACGAAAAATAATTTTCTCAAAAATTAATAAAATTGTCTGTCCTAGAGCATAATTATTAACAAAATGCTATACTTACATATAATTTTAGAAATTATTCTAGAATATCATACATATAAAAAACAATAAAAATACATCCAATTAAATTGATACAATTAACACAAATAAGCATACTTTTTACTGTAGAATTACCAACAAAATATAGAATAAAAGTATTGAAAATCTTTATAAAAGAAACTTTCGTCTGGAAAATCGATTTAGATTCTCAAAATCGTTGAAAGTTTCGATACTATAGCATCGATTCCCAAAAATAATCTATTGAGCGATCCATAGAAATATTAGAGATATATAAAAATAGCAGAAAAAACTACTAAATTTGACGAATAATATACCATACGAGAGTAATATAAATTTTTGAAGTACCTTTTATCTGTGTGTTTCAAATTTGCTCAAAAATTAATTCAAATTTATAAATTTTTTACAAGTTTGATTTCTGAAGCATCAACTGCTAGAAAGTTTTATAGAAACCCATATTACTCAATATAAGATAATCCTTAAAGTGGTATAAATATTAAAAGTATTTGTAAAAAAATTGAAACCTCAGTTACCAATTGAAAATCACAAAAATCGAATTCTATTATTTAAGAACATGAAAAATATCCAACTCTGGATTACAAAAGTTGTAAACTTTTCAAAATTCCAAAATGTCAGAATCACTCTATCGTAACCATATTGTCAAAGATGAAAAATTATGAAATCCCGAAGGAAAAATATTTTTCAGAAAAACCCCTACCGAAAATTTATTCTGCCTACGCTTCTGATAAGCAATAAAAAAATAAATAATAGTAATATAAGAATATATTCAATACACAATAAGTAGTAATTAATAAGTGAAAATAATACATGATAAAAAATAATGATATCGTGATAAATATGATATAATATTTGCAATAATGAATAAATAATAGAATAAGCGGTATATATTGGAAAAATCTAGAGTATCTGGATTTCTGTTTATCTCTGTGTTTCAAGGGAATCTTACCTTTGAAGGATGATACTCTGAGCGGTCAGTGTATTGCGCACAGCGCATTTTTCGTCCTCCTCGTCCGGAAATTTTCTCGTCACTTTGTCCCCGTCGTAATCGGCGTCGCAATCATAATCCGCTTCGCATTCTTCGTTTTCATTTCCTGAAATGATTATTCAAGAAAATTCTGATTGCGTGGCAAAACGTGGTTCGTCTATATTCGAACACTGGGATTAGGAATTTTTAGTTGAAGGACTTGCAAACTTTCGCGAAATTTCGTACATTATAGAAACCATTCAAAACTTTCCAAATTTTACCACTCACTTTTTTTTTCAATATTCTTTCATACTCTTCAAGTAGTTCAAATTTTCAATAAAAAAAAAAACAACGTTTCCATCTCCAAAATATGATAATAAATATAATCAACAATATTCATAAATACTTTCTCAAATTCCACCAATTTTTCAGAAACATAAAAAAAATCCTCAAAATCTCCCCTCCTTCCAATTCCCCAATTTCCTCAGCCCCAAATAAAAAAATCCCCCATCTCCAAAACTTTCCAAATTTTACCACTCACTTTTTTTTTCAATATTCTTTCATACTCTTCAAGTAGTTCAAATTTGCAATAAAAAAAAAACCAACGTTTCCATCTCCAAAATATGATAATAAATATAATCAACAATATTCATAAATACTTTCTCAAATTCCACCAATTTTTCAGAAACATAAAAAAAATCCTCAAAATCTCCCCTCCTTCCAATTCCCCAATTTCCTCAGTCTCGAATGAAAAAATCCCCCATCTCCAAAACTCACCGATAAATTCCCAGCTGGAATCAACCGCCCACGAAGTGTCATGGCACGCTGAACTCTTGATTTTCGGTGGCTGCACAGGCTTGGCAGTCGGCCCTTTCTTCTCCCTTTGACCCAGCCTCTTCGCGAGGTTGTCCACCGAAGAAAAAGCGATCAAAGGCGCCTTGTCCTCGCTCTCTTCCACCTCGTCCCAATCCGCGGGATGCAGCAACAGCAATTGGTTGCCGTTCCCCGTTGCTGGTCTCTGCATCAGCCAGCAACCGGGTTCACTGTGACGGAACTTGCTGAGTTTTGCCGCATTGCCCTTAACGCCCTTAATTTTACTGCGCCGCTGAACCATCTGGTTCAGCTGGCTCAGGGCGTCGGCGGGCTCCGCGTAGAATGGGCTCCCGTGCTTCGACTCGGGCGTCGAAGGGCTGCTCAATTGCTCGCAAGGGCTCATTTGTTGCTGTTGCTGGAGTTTGTTTAGTCGTGGCGGTGTCAACGTGTTGGGGCTGGTTAAGGAACTCCCACCGCCGCCTTTGGAAAGAAAACAGTCAGGAATTTTCATGAAAATTCATGAAAAGAGAAGGAAAACATTCGAAAATATCAATTTTTTCAGTAAATTTAACAGCGAAAATTCAAATATACTTAAAATGAAACTTGAAATTAATATATGAGTGTTATATTTTGAGATGAGTAAAATTTCTGTTGCTTCAGACAAATTAAAAAGTGAATAAATATTTTCAATAATTTAATGTCGAAACTTCGATTGTAAAATAATGTGAAATTGTGCATAAAAATGCAGAGTAATAACTGGGCAGTTAGGACGTATTCAACAGTATTGAAGAAGAAATTTTGATGGTTGAATAAAATGTTTGAAGGTACACTCTCAGGAATTTCTCTATTAAATTTTTCATTAAAGTTATGGACGCAACTATGAAAAAAATAGACACTGTCTATGAAAATTATACACCTTGTATGAAATCTTAGTGTTTATTTAATATAGAGCTGACATTAAAATCATTTTACTTTTAAATGACTTCTCATTGAAAATGTGTATTGAAACTTTCTTAAATTTAAGTGGATTCCGACATAATCAATTTTTTTGAAGAGGATTTTCCAATCAATTTCAGAATATGAATAATATAACAAAAATTATATTGTATATATTGACAATATGCAAAAAATATTTCAAAATATTCAAACATGTAGTGTCTTAAAAGAAAATTAATGATAATAAAAAATAATGAAATTAATATATATTATACGAAGCAAAAAATTTAAAAAATCGAGAAAACGTTCATGGATTACGATGTCATTTGAAAATTTCGTACAACTTGACAAACCATGTAATATACTCAAAATTCTAGATAAAATAAAAAATAAAATCTTCAACTGTAAAGAAATGGTAAAAAATCTCATCAATCTAAATAAAAATCTAGAATTGTAGACGACGTTGAAAAATTCCATAAATGGGAAAAAATTTCAATGACCTAATAAAATTCAACATTTTCGAATATTTTATGTATCCAGAATTTTCTAGACACGTAATTCCTTCATTCGATGAAATTTTTTACTGTCCATGCATCAACCAAAATTTTTCATAGCAATTCGACAACTTTTTGTAAAAAATTTGGAACAAACCATGTGTTTTGTGCTAGTAAAAGTATCCCTTGTGTCACTAATCAAATGCTCATATTTTTTCCTTGCTCTAAAAGTTACTTCTACTCACAAACTCGAGAAAGCAAATCCGGCTTTTTCCCCTGGCCCGTGTCCTCGTTCCCCAAATCCGGGCTTTTCGGGTCCAAAACGGGTTTAAAACTAGTAAACTCTGGACTCGAAATTTCCTTGTACGTGAGCTTCTCGTTCCTGATGATCAGCCTATCCTCGAGTCCCGAAATGTCACTCGCGATTTTTCCCGGCTGGAGTTTTTCCAAGGGCGACCAAGTCGAGTGATTCGAGTGGTCCGTCGTATTCCAAATGTCCTCGTAATCGGAGATTTTATCTGCTGGCGAGCTGCGATAGAAAGATTCGAGGATCCGAGACTCTTGGTAGTGATGGGAATTTTTCCGCGCGTCGCGATCGCGGCGACGCTTGGATTTTCCGGTACCGGAATGCGGCGTTGTCGGGGAGAGAACAGATTTTGAATTCGTGATCGGTTTCGAGGTTGGCGATAAAATTGGGGTCGTTGGGGAAATACTCGTCAGGGATTTGTTCGAGGACGCGCTTTGGGGGCTGAGTAGCGAGGTGCTTGGTTCCGATGGGGTGTTTTCCTGTTGAAAAAACAAAACAATCATTGCTGTTATTTATTTTACCAATTACATTCGTTTTTATTTAAAATACATCAAAGCATAATGTCAAATACATATTACATGTGATGATAATTTTATTTTTATTTTATTAATTTATTTTATTAATTATAATGTACATGAGTATAATATAAATGATGAAATGCAAAATAATGAAATATAAAAAAAATGGAAATAATAGAAAGGTAGTAAGATAAATTCATCGCTATCATTTATTTTGTCAATTCTATTCATTTTTTGATAATACATAGTATAATATTGAGTACAAAATAAATATGATTCTAATTATTCAATCATCTATGTGAATAAAGCTACCTAATATATAATGAACAATTTATGAAAATTGAGCATTAAATCCTTAATAAATAAAAATACTGAATTCAATAAATTTCAAAAATTAGGTCACAATAAATAATTTTTGAATCGATGAATAAGTAAAATTTTTGCAAGTATGAACCCAAAACTTGAAATTTGACATGGACTATCAATATTATAAACTATTGAACTGTTAAAATAATTAATTCATTGCAAAAAATATGGAAATTGTGTGAAAAATCTGTTAAAACTGCTATAAAAAATATGAAAAATATCGAAAATCTTATAAAATTGTTGCCTGTAAAAACTTGAAAAGGATAGTCATGACCGATAAGAACTGTAAAAGTTATTACAACAAACCATTTCAATGTTGGTAACAACTGTCAAAAAAAAAAAAAAATGCGTAAAATATGCCGATAGTGTCAAAAATTTTTTTAAAAGTATCGAAATTGCTAAAAAACTGTAAAAACTGCAAGCAATGCCAAAAAAACAAAAAATCTTTCAAAATTTTTGTTTTTCAAAATTATTTAAACGTCGAAAGCAAAGTCAACAATTTCATAAACTGACAAAACTACGATAAGTCTTTCGAATTTTGTAATTCCACATTAACTGTTCAAAATTTCGAAGCTGCCATTAATCGTTGAACTGTTGAAAAAACTCTATTATTTGAAAAGCTACTCAAAAATTATCTTTTGGTTCTCAAAAACTATAAAATATGTTGGAAATGCTAGAAAAAAACTTGGAAAAACTCATGCATCATAAAAAATCCTCAGTGTTTATACCTGGTTGTCAGTAATTTCAAAAAACTAGAACAAAAATATATCCATACCTAAAAAGTTACCAATCACTACTTTTTTCATTCTCTGAAATGAATTTTCACTCTACATCGAGTCAAAATACTCTCACTCTAACTTGGAGTGATTATTCACTCTTTTAGATTGGAAAGTCACTCGAGAGTAGTTTATTTCACTCCTCTTAGAGTGAAACTCAACTCATTTCTTGAAGAGGAATCCAACTAGAATTCAAGAGTGAAATTCAACTTCTCCAAGAGTGAAGACTCGCTCTTTTAGAGTGAACTTGCACCCTATGAGAGTGAATTTTCATTCCCTGCTTGAGTAGTAGTATTTCAAGTCTATCTGAAGTGAAAATTCACTCTGATGAATTAAGAAAGCCTATCATACGCCTTCATATGATTGATATCACACAATCACTTTTTTAATTTGTTAGAGTGAATTTTCATTCTGCTACGAGTTAAAATATTGCCGCTGAAACAAGGAGTTATAATTCACTCTCTCAGAAAGAAAATTCACTCTTAAAAAGTGGATTATTACTCTTAGAGAAGTTGAATTTCACTCTTGAGTTCTAGTCGAATTTTTCTCTAAAAAATGAGCTAAATTTAACATTAAGAGGAATGGAATTTCACTACTTTCGAATGACTTTTCACTCTTCAAAAAAGTGAAAAATGACTCCAAGTTGGAGTTGCAGTATTTTGACTCGATGTAGAGTGAAAATTCATTCTAAGGAATTAAGAGATCATCATTTTCATATTTTATTTATATAAATTACTTAGGAATAATTACTTGGAATAAATTTTCACTCTACATGGAGTAAAAATACTGTCTGACTGAGAGTAGAAATTCACTCCTCTCAGTGGGAAAATTCACTCCTGAAGTGTAAATAGTCACTTTTACAGAAGTTGAATTGCACTCTAATTGTAAGAAAAGTGAAATTTAACTACTTACGAGTGACTGTTCACTCTCCAAAAAAGTGTAAAATACTCCAAGTCATCATGGCAGTATTTTGACTCAAAGCAGATTGAAAATTCACTCCAAAATGTAAATAGTCACTCGTACGGAATGTTAATGTAACTCTAAGAAGAGTGAAATTTCACTACTTTCCAGTGACTTTTCACTCTCCAAAAAAGTGTGAAATACTCCAAGTTATCATGGAAAATGCTCTCTGCAAAATTCAAAGAGCACCAGTTACGTAATATGTGTTGTCTTCGTTAAAACCTCACCTGAGAATTGCCGCTATCCCCGTTGACACCAAAGCTCAGGCCCGTGGAAAAGTTGTTGGGCCCAGGTTTGGCCCACCTCGGCGGCGGGGGCGGGGGGGTTTTGGCATTTTGGCCCCCGGGATTGTTGAAAATGGCGAGGTTCTGGTGAAAAGTTCGGGACCTGGAGTTGCTCTCCTCCAGGGGGCTGAGAACGTTGCCCTCGACGTTGTGCACGACCGGCGAGGGGCAGCGGGCGGTCGAGTGCGGGGACGCGAGCTTTTGAGCGAGCTTTTCGCTCGGGGAGAGCTTTTCGAGCTTCTCCTTGTTCTTCAGCTTCAAGTCCAGCAGGGGCTCGTTGAACGTCGCGAGGTTCAGGCTATTCGGGGGCGTCGGCCTCGGCTGACGGGGCAGCGACGACGCCGACAACGTCGACCTCGTCAACGAGCTCGTCGGCGACGAACTCACTGCGAGAAAAGATTCCTCGTTACATTTTATTTGATTATTGCATTTTTTTTTATTTTATGATGTAGAGTTTCTTGGAAACAGTGTTTGTTATTTTTTTATCGTTTGAATGATTGAAATTATGCAGAGCTGGGAAAATTTCAATCTAGAAGATTCCAGATAGTCTACTATTATGCAAAAACGTTTAATAAATGTATATGAAATTTGGAATAATGTTGACTGATTTTATCGACTAATTTTTGGTCGTTGAGTATGCAAAATGAAGGTCATTTATTTTTTTAAGGGAGTATTTTGCAAAAAATTTACCTGTGGTGTGGGAAGAAAT
This sequence comes from Platygaster robiniae, assembly GCA_028476575.1. NCBI lineage: Eukaryota > Metazoa > Arthropoda > Insecta > Hymenoptera > Platygastridae > Platygaster > Platygaster robiniae. Next base: position 32,497,655 of record CM052023.1, read on the forward strand.
CGGGGCAAGATTCAGGATAATACTCTCAGACGCAGGAGTTCCAATGTTGCTATTATTATTATTATTATTGTTGCTACCTGTAAGAAATTTGAATAATTATCCCACGGTTGTGGGTTAAAGTATATTTTTTTAAGTTTAACAAAAAGTCTTAATTTTTTTATGTTGAGGATCTATAAAAATCAGGGATATTGCAAATATATGTTATACAGTATATAAGTGCAACATATTTATTATATATTTACATATAATTTAATTTATATTCACAACAATGAATATTTATCCAAACATTGTAAAATTTTAGAAATCAACTTGCAACGCTCAATATGTTACTCTTTGAATATGTATGTTAATTTTGTACTATTATTATAACATCTTTTTTCTATAAACTATCAGTGATCATTTTTTTCGGTAGATATAGCATTTAAAGGATAACCTACTATTCATATGGATTTATAGAATTTAATGCTATAAATTTTAAGTATTTTCCACGAATTTTCGAAAAAAAATTTTTTCAAGTTAATATATTTTCATTATTTTGTAGCCTGTTCAAAATTTCTCAATTTTTTGTATTTTTAAGATTTGATCACGTTTTGTTGAATTTTGAAATAATTTTATATGTTTTTGAAATTTCGTTCTCTATAATTCAAATTTTGAAGGTTTTTCAGCATATTTAAGGGTTTCTTGAGAAAATCGTAATTACATAGATTTCGAGTATTTTATATACTGGTGGAAATTTCAATGCTTTTCGTATTTTTACGTACTAATGAAATTAAGTAAGGTAAAATTATTCTTATACTTTTATACATTTCTTGAATTAAAATTTGCATTGATTTCTATAGTGTTTGAATATAAATATTCCAGAAAAAGAATCTGTATAGAATTCAAGTACTTCATATATTTCTGATACTTTAAGTATTTCTGGAATTTTTTTGATATTTATACACTGTAGAAGATTTTCTGGTATTTTATGGATTCGTACAAAACTTTCTATATTTCTTAGATTAAAGATTTAAAGTTTCAAAGATTGTTATTTGCATTTTCAAAGCTATTTTGAATTAATTACGTCCACAAAGATTCTTAGTAAATCATATACTGCTGAAAATTTCATCATATTTCTGTAAGAATGGAATTTTTCAGAAGTTTCCAATATTATTAAACCTTCGTAGGATTTGATGATGTAGGATTTAAGGTTTCGTACATTTTCAGCATTTTGAAAGATTTTTCGGAAAAAATAATGTAAATAAAATTCTAGCATTTTGCAGATCTATGATACTTTGAGTATTATTCTAATTTTTTCAGAATTTTTAAAAATTGTATAATTTTCCAATACTCTTATATAAATTTATTAAATTCTATTATCTCTGATCCCAAGCATTAGAGGTTTTTAGAATTTTTAAAAATTTTAGAGCAAATCATACCTATTTATATAGATTTTCAGTATTTTACAGACTGTTGAAAATTTCAGTGTTTTTCCTTTTTTTTTTTGTGATAATGAAATTTCGAAGAATGTTTAAGCACTGTACAGATTATTCCTATTTTTATTGAATTTATTAGAAATTTCTTGAATCTTATGCTGAGTATTGAATTTTTTATAGATTTCAAGTTTTTTTTTACAGATTTTCGTTTTTTTATTTCTAATATTTTTGATTATTATTTATACAATTTTGAAGGTTTTTTCTTGGATTTCTGGTTTTTCTCATGGATTACCATACAGGTTTCTAGAATTCGTTGCTCTGTATTCGAAGCTCGAAAAATTTTTAGCATTAAAATGAATATTCCAGAGCAATTTATCTTACAATCAGAATCCTAGTACTTTAAATATTTTTCATATGTTAAGTTTTAAATATTTGTACAATTTAAAAAATTCCCTCATGTGTTTCAATACAGATTTTTCGAATTCGATGCTCTAGGATTCAAAGTTCCATAGATTTTAAGAAATTTTATCACAATTTGAGTAAATATATCTGCATTAATTTTTCATATTCCACAGATTTCTATTGTTTTTTCTATTCCTTAATATTCTAGAGATTTTATTGCATTCATTGCATTTATGGAAATAATTTAAACTTTATGAAAATTCTGTATATAATCGTTCTCAATTCACGTACAAACAAATTATATCAATTATTCATGAGTCAACAACACCAACAAATTTTTTTAACAAATAGTTTAGAAAACATAAAATAATGATTAGAAATACTAAAAATCATTAGAAAATAGTAAATAATGAGAATATTTCAATTATAAATGTTTTCAATAAAAAAATTAGAAAAAAATACATAAATAGATAAATATTATCGAAAAATTACCTCCATGAAAACTGCTTAAACTCGATGTATTGCTGCTGCTGCTCTCGGGTGGTTTCGGATTAGCCATTGGATACCTCCAAAACTCTTGACCTAATAACGCCAGAGAAGACAGTTGCTGCCTATTTTTGGCATCGCGCATCGCCCTTGGCAGCGTCAATTGTACCGGCAATTCGTCGCTGCTCGCCAAAAAGTAAGTAATTTCTTACCACAAATTTCAAGCCTACACTCTCTCCCCCCAAAAATTCCGATTTTTTAGCAACCAAACCAAACTATTACTTAAAAAACAAACAAATTGCAATATTTTTCTCCTGCACAACGTAATATCGAAAAAAAATTGCAAATGCATAAAAAATCCTTGCACAACTGAAGAATGCTTTAATGTTCATAATTAATATGATTTTTGGATGAAAATTGGAAGAATTTGAAAATTATTCATTTGTTTTTTATGTGAATTAATGAATATTGATGATTTTAGATGTGAAAATAAACTTTTATTGGGTCGAGTTTCGGTGGGTTCATTACGTAATGACGATAATTAGCATAGAATGACTCACCAGCACTGAGAGTAGTGGGCAATGAGCGAAGGGATGTTATCGAACCTGTTCTCGCTCGTTTCCAAACTCAACTTTCCTTTGTTGGCCTGGATAAGATAGTGCTCGATGTAGGGTCCTTTTCCGGGTGGCAGCCTCACTGATAAAGCCATTGTGTCGCTTTGGCTCGATTGACGAACTACGAAGTTCTAGAGCAAACAAAGCCAAACCGCACATTTTCAATTCACGTGGGTACAGGACATGAACGTGACTCAGAATTCACGTACAGTAGCTCGAAGTTTCTCGAAAAAATTATTATTCTCCTCAATTTACACTTATTTCCACAAATTTATTTTCTTTCAAGTCAATTTTTCCGAAATTCAAATACAGAAATCCTTTTTTCAGACAATCCAAAATTCTAAATACGTTTCCAAGAAAACAATTTTTTTGGATGGTCATACATATTCTTGTAATTTCAGTTTTTCCAGATCAAGAAATTTGAATTGATAAAATTTCGAATTCGGAAATATTAACGATGGAAAAATTTTCGACTGAATAAACATTTCTCCGAAATTCTGATTTTTCCGGATTAGAAAATTGAAAATTTGAAATTCCAAACTATACAACGTCATTATTACAGTGACAGGAATAACAAAGAATAAGAAAAATTGTTCTTGAATTTTCAAGTTTTGAAATTGAGTATTGTGGGTATTCGAATATTGTCAGTAATTTCATAACATTTGAAAAATCTAGAGAAACTAAGAAAATGTTCATTAATTTTGTGGATTTTATTCATTTTTTTTTTCATTTTCAAAGAAAACTGGGAAAAACTTGAAAAGTATTAGAAAATTAAGAAAACCTTTATGAGCTTAACAAACTTTTCATAAAATTTGAAAGTTTTTGAATGGTTTGTTTAATGTTTCAAGTTTTGAAAACTGAAAAAAAAAAACATTGGATATTTCGAAGATTGTGTAAAATTCTGAACAGTCCGCGAAATTTTGCAGGATTCAAGAAAATGTTAGTACAATTTTTTTGATTGTGTTTTTCATCATATTTCTTCGCAACATGCATAAAAATCGTTATTTTTTAGATGAAAAGTCAAAAAAACTTGACAAGTATTTAAAATCACGAAAAATCTAAATAATATAAACGAATTTTTTGTTGAATGTAATAAGTTTTAATTAGATTGTGTAATATGTATGCAAAAGTTAAATAACTCCAGATATCGAAGAAACTGATGAGAAATCACGAATTAATATTTTGTAAATTCAATCGTAAAAAATTAAAATTTCAAATCGTTGAGAAAGTGTATCTCTCAAATAAAACCCTGCCTAAAATTTCATCGCTGACGCATCTATCCAGCAGTTTCAAAAGTTTGATTCTCCAAGTGCTTTGTTCTCTAAAACCGTGAAAAATAAAATTATGTAATATTCAACTGACAGAGCCACGTCATAGTGTGCGCGCGCCGAACCAAATCACTGATTTGAGGTGTTCAGTATAGTTCATCAGTCTTCAGTATACCGCGTTCGCGCCAGTTCGATTTCGTGAATTAAACATTTTCTCTCCGTATCGAAATAATGATAGAGGCTAATTCCAAATTCGCGATTTAGAATTTCGAAATCGCGGTCCGTGACATTTTGAAATGTTGTGATATTGCGATCGCGCGAAGAAATCGGAGTGAAAAAAGTGAGACATCGGAGACAAACAGTGAAAATGGCCGCCACGTGTACAAAATGGCGTCTGCAAGAAAAGGACTGCATCGATTAACGCCGATGCTGTCATGAAACGGCCGAAGAAAGGTTAGTAAAAATTCTAATCTAATGTTTTCTAAAAAAATTCATGAAATACCCAGGCCACGAATACATTAACAGGCTTTGAGTTTTTGGAAAATAGTCATTTTGCTTTTCTGGAAAAAAATCGTAAAAATGCCCTTTATTTCTCGAGCGCAAGTGTATTTAACTTCTTAGAATAAACATATTGAATTTATACATTTATAAACCCTATCAATTTATAGGAAATGCTGCAATCATGTTTGTGTACGTTCAGGTTTATCAGTAAGAATTGAGTTTTGAAGAAAAAAATTTGAGGGACCAAAAAAATGTCGGAATAACATTTGAATCAACTGTCCTATTCGAGATTATTGAGCTTATTATCATTTCAAACTAAAAACTGAATGTTTCTCGACTCAAAAGTGTGTGTACATGGTGAGTATTTTAATTACATCCAAATCGAAACTTGAAAATCACATTAGTTTTCCTATTTTATTATTGAAGAAACAAAGTCATATGATAAACGACAGTGTTTTTTTAATCCCAGTGCAATTTTTGCATTTATTTATGAATCTGTTTTCTTGAAATTAGGTGTAACAAAATAAGTTTGTTCATAAAAGTTTAATTCATGTTCATCAGTTATAAGATTGTATTTAAAAAAACACACACATCTAGACCTCAAAAAAATTTTGCGATTTCGTATCATCATGAATGAAAATATAAAAATTGTAAACCTTCAAATTCCACAACTTTATCTGTTTCTTGCAATGTTATTTCCTGATAACAATTAAGTGAAATCAGAAATGTTTGATAGTGTTTTCGAATGACTGACGTTCGTTGCTTGGAAATAATGATTTTGACAAGTCAGAGAAATATTTTTGCTGTCATTTTCACGCTTTCATTAACCGAAATGATATAATCAAATTCGTTCAATTCGGTTCAGTTCAGTTCCCCATGATGTTCTATATAGAACATCATAATACTGGCACGCAAGTGTTTACCGTTGATGGAATATTGTAAAAAAAACAGTAAAATTTATTTTATATTTATTATCGTTTTCGGGATCAATTATTCGAAAATTTATGACTATAATATTTCATACGCAACTTATATTATTTCATTTATTATTATATTATTTCAATATATATTATTATAATTTGTTATAATAATATATTACAATATTATATAATATTATAATTATATACTTTAGACACATTATAATATTTCAAATACAAATGTACCGACAAACGAAAACGCTAGGAGATGAATTCGAAAATTATTGACATGCCATCGGCTGTCGATTCGATCTTGTATAGAATTGGCATCGCGCCGGCCTGTTTCAGGAGTCAGTAGCGCTGCGGACATATTAACTCGATGGTTGGGCGTAACTATAATTTCATTGTAGATAGTAAACCGGGTCAACCAATCGAGGCCGCTGTATTTGAAGGGATACAGAAAGGAGCTTTCATCCTCTGCTACTCCGGTGCCCTTTCACAAGTACATCCATATCGAATCGAACGCCGATAGCATGCTAATAAACATTCTTATTCTTTGCCATAAACAACAGCGACAAATTATATTTCCGTACAACTTGACCAGTTTCTATTCTACGCGTCTTTGTTGCACTGCAGTATGTTCCGAGTCGTCTGAACCAAAAATAAGAGCTTTCCATAGTGCTCTGTCGGGGTAGCACAGGTTTTTACTGTTTTTTTTATTTTAAATTTTTTAAATATGACCACTTTTGTAAAAACTGACCTCAGTTACAATCTTGGTACTAAAGCGCAACTGATAAATAAATATTAAGTAATTCCATAAGACGGAATTACCATGTATAAACAAAATTTTGAGAGATTAGTTTTTGAAAAATAAATTCGTACTCAAATTATAATAAATAAAAAACTGTTTGAATTTCTACATCAGCACTACAAGATAGCTTCAACTGAATCTGGAACTGAATTAAACGAATTTGCTTGAGTCTAAAACGCTCGGGTAACTTCGCTATAATGTAGAGAAATAATCTTATTATTGTAACGAGAAAAACTAACAAAAAATATGTATAGTTGTTTCACAATCAATCAGCACCCAGTTATAGTATATACTTCAACTTTTTCCGCGTATGTTATTTCATCAAGTTCTTACAGATATTAATGTCACGTAAAAAGTTAAATATTTATCAGATAGGTTAATAGATAGATAGTTAAGATTGCGGAAAATTTTTTTCATCCGCATCCGGAGAGGAGGAAAATGGCGACAAAAGTTCCTCTCCGAAGCCGGAGAGGATAGAAAATAATTTCGCTCCGTTTCAATACCCCGAATTCATTCGTATACATTGAATTGGATGTATTTTTATTGATTCCTATATGAATTTCTAGAATAGTTTCTAAAATTATAGGTATACAAATTTTGAATTGAATTAATAAATATTCTCCGGGACAGAAAGTCTCTAAATTTCTAAGAAAATTATATCTACGTAATTTTTATGTATTTAAAGATTTCTAGCAAACTGGGAAGCTAGTAAATTATTAAACTAGTAAACAAGTAACCTAGTAAACTAGTTAACTACTAGCATGGTAAAATAGTAAAATAGTAAACTTTTAAAAAAGTCAAATAGTAAGCTAGCAAACTCGTTAACAAGTTAATTAGTTAATTAAAAGACTAGTAAACTTGTCAAATTTGTAATAGTAAACTGGTAAACTAGTAAGCTAGTTAAATAAAAAACTAGTTAGCTAGTGAACTATTAATCTAGTAATTCAGTAAACTAGTAAGCTACTTAACTAGTAAACTCGTCAAAAAGTAAATTAGTAAACTGATGAGCAAGTAAACTAGTAAATTACTAAGCTAGTTAACTATTAAACTAGTAAACTAGTTAGCTTGTAAACTAATAGTAAACGAATAAATTATTAAGCTTGCAAACTATTAAACTCAATTTTCACATTTTTTTAATATTATTCATACAATATACGAGACCCTGGAGGATTTCTAGGTAATCTATAAAAATACTATCTCTGTAGTACAGAGATGTTGAAAACTCGATGCTTTAGAATGGGAATTTTTATCTATTATCAGTAATTTCAAGAATTAACGATAAAATTACATTTATATAGATTTTTCATGTTTTATAGTATTATTCTATTTTCGTATTCTTTAAACATTTAAAAGATGTTGTTACGTTTTCCAGAATTTTAGTACATATTTAGAATTCGATGCTCTAGAATCCCAAAGTTTATATATCGTAGACGCATTTGTCGAGATTTTCCAGAAAACATTTTTAGAGTTTGCATGAATCGAAAGATCTTCAATACTTTCAAAGATTTCTAGAATATGATGATCTAAGATTCAAAGTTTTGTAAATTTATCATTTTCGTAGATGTTCATTTTTTCGGTTATTCACCGTGTTGCGACAATTTTTCTGAATCATGTATATTTTCTGCGTAATCCTACGTTTTGATAATTTTTACTCTTTTATTAAATACATACTGCTAATGTTTTCACGCACTTATTTGTAACTTGTATTTTTACTGTTTACCGATGCAACTTTTTTCAATTTCACATGAAATATCGACTGATTCTATCAGGATACCAGGAGGGGTTTGAACCCCCAAAACCCCCTCTTCTTACGCGGTTGGTGGGCGCGATTTACGCGGCTCTTGCCAAGCCCCGGGCTTTTCCGTCCGGTGTCTCGGCTTTCAAAAGAAAAAGTAATTGCGAGGCGCATTGTTTTTCATCCGCGCAATCCGCCGGCTGCGGCACGAGCCATGTAACAATCGTCAAAGTCGGGAAACAATGAATACCAAGCGCAATGCCCCGACAATGCCTCGCCTCACTCGGCGCTATTTTTGCGCTGATTACAGCCCCGCATTTGTACTCGACGGCCGGAAAAATGCACGGAAAAACCCTGAATACCCGTTGTCATTTCGCGATGCACGCAATTTTTTCCATTCAGGGGATTTTCTTTTCCCCCCTCGAGCAATGGAAAATGCGTCGAATCGGAAAAGTTGGCGCCGGGTTCAATATTGTCGTTTTTAAATTTGGGATGAAACTTTTGGCATTGATGGATGTTGGAGATTGCTTTTTCTCTTGATAAGTATTTGTTTAAAGTCTGGAATTTTCGTATATTGGATATTTTTGGATCAAGTGATAAGAAATTACGCTTTTTTTTTATACATTTTGAGTTTTAATGTGAAAGTAACAATTCTTCTTCTACGTACGTCATTTTTTGAACTAGTAAATAATGACGTATGAAAATGATAGTAACAGAATAAATATTGAAGACTGTAATAGAGAATTAAAAAAAAAAAAAAATTCCTAAATTTTCATTCCAAATCTGTTTATTATTTGAAAAATAAAAACATAGTCATAGGTATTAATTATTATTTAATAAATTAGACGTTGGAAACTAAGTACTGTTATTAATAATAATTGACAACATAGAAGAATGGTATCAATAATTAGAACATTTTGTCTCAAACCTTTTTGATCATCATTTTTCTAAGAAATGGAGAAAATCATTAATATACTTGTTAATTAGCATGAAACTCTATGTAAAAATAAGGTGAAAACTATTATGATGAATTCAAATTGACGACATGAAAAATTAGTATATAATACATTTCATCCATAACTTTTCTGTTTACCATTTTTTCAACAATACACAAATCAATGACCATACATCGTTATAAACATGTAGGTTTTTGAAGTTATCAGTTAAAAATTGAAATATATAATGAACAAAAACTGAAAACATATAAGATCCATAAATAATCAGTACATTTTACCTTCTACCTTTATATGTATTATTTTTTCAAAAAAAAAAAAAAAAAAAATGACAAATTAATTAGCATCTTAAAATGAATATAAATTACAAACTACATGCAATGAATCATGATTTTCATTACAAAAAAACCAATGAATAATCAAAACATACAAACCCAAATCTTTTTGTTAATAATTTTTGAAATAGAGAAGTTCATTAGTCAATATATTATATTATATGTAAGTAATAATTAGTTGCAAACCTAATATAATAAATCGAAATCAAAAGCAAAACAAACCTATCAATAAATAATTCTATTTGCCTCAAACTTTTCTGTACATTATACAAAAAAGAAACCAAGAATAAAAGACAAATTAATTAGCATGTATGTATCAACTAATATAAAAGTATTTATAAGCTAAAACATGAATATTAGGAATTATTATATATTTAATAAGCTGTCAATGAACACATTTTTGTTAATGATTTTGAAAAGAAAAGAGAAATTTACAATCTTACATTATTATTAACTGAAAGTTCATTATTATTTATCAGGAATTAGTAATAAATAATGTAAAAATATAAATTATATAATGATAGTTGCATCGAAAAAGTATGATCTATTGTGTCATGAAATCCTAGTATATCATAAAATCGTATTAGACAATGTTATAATATATGATCGTATAACATAACATAATAATACACAATTATTACATAATTTATAATGTAATCAGATAAAACGATGATAACATATTTTTCAATGTAAATGATTAGTGACAAATGTAACTGCCAATTTTAATAAAAAAATATTAGTTATATTACACAGTAATTATGTATTCATTATAAAGTTATTTTATACAATAGAATACCATTACATAATTATTTTGATAAATTATACTCTATAATAATACAGTACATTAATCATATGAAACAATCATAAGAAATTCTATAATTATATTATGAAAATTATGATATATTTTGCAACGATGTAAAATTGTTGTGTAATACATTATTCAATTTTAGAATAATATTATTAACTGTAATATGATATCAGAAAAAACAATATGCATTATTTTATCATAATATCGATAATGTTATAATTTACTATGTAATATTATTATATAACAATTGTATATTGTGTAATAATATTTTAATGATATTATTGTAAAAGATTATAAATTATTTCCACCAATTTTTCATCAGTAAATATCAAAAATGGCAAAAAAATGATTAACGAAGTGAACCACCAAATAATTCCATATATTCAAGTTTTATAAAAAAAAAGAGGGAAATACTGATATTCCCGTGTCTCTTTCCTATCAAATCATTTCTGTTTGGATTGTGAGATAGGCTTCTTGTAAAGTAAAGAGCCCTCCAAAAATTGCATCTCGCACGTAAGTACAGATGCGGCGTAAAATTTATTTATGGTTTTAGCAGAAACATCCTCAGTTAAAACTTCATTGAATGTTTTGCTCCCCATAGACAAGGACATTAAATCATTGTCTTTTCCACTATTATATTCATTTCGATCGAGAACTTGGTTGTAAGAAAAAAAAAGCATCAGCCATCTGTTTACCTTGGGCATGCACTAAAATATCGCCATTTTATACAAGTTCCTCTGGCGCAGTATTTGAATTCTGCTGTGTGAAATATTGTTTAAAATGTTATCATGAAAAATGTGCAATGATTGAAAAATAGCTTATTTTCACAGGTTTTCTTATCAAAATATAATTAATTTAAATCTAAGCTTACCTTAAAATTCAAATTATAAGAATACTATTTCAAACTGTAATAGTTTTTATTTTTAATAATAATTTTTTTTTGTTTAAACTTTGAGATTGAGCTATTGCACGTCTCAGATTATTTTTGACAAGAATTTTGAGTTGAAAGACTGCATTTTCAATGAAAATAAATCCCAGTGAAATAGATATAAAAAATTGAAATACAGGTGAAAATTAGGGAATATTATGAACATTCAAAGATCATAAAATTCATAATTCTCAAAATTTTATAGATTATTCAACATTGTCATACTGCAGTGAAAATTTGAAATAATAAAATGACGAAATGACAAAAACGGTTACAAATAAAAATGGTATAGAAATAAAAAAAAGGGTAGTAATAATCTCCACGATTATTTTCCATTCGTCAATAAATAATGTTCAATTCCCTATATGGAATATACTGAGCAATAACTAAATTTCATTTTAATCCTTTCAAAGGGTATTATTGATTCCTGAAAAATACGATAAATTTCGATCGAATAATTCGCTGTAAATCAGAAAAAATTGGGACCTAGACTGATATATCGTAATATTTTACGACGCGTAATGCGGAATGAATCAGATCGGATTTTTGCCAAAGATCTTTATTACCCTGGAGCGGATTGCTCGCCAAATACTCGGTGGGGCATGAAATATGATTATCAGTAGTAGCGGTATTACAGCGGTATTATTGCGATACAGCAAATGTATTCAAATCCTCGCGCGCTACCATCGTCACTTATCACATTTGCATTTCTCACGCATAAATGGCCTCGTAAATAGATTGCTAAAATCACGGGAAATACAGCTTTTCACCCTCAAAATTTCTTTTATCCTGAGTTGAAGAATGGAAGAGTCATATATTTTTGGGATTTCGTTTTTTAAATAGAGTTTTTTTTTAAAATAGAAAAGATACTTCGAAATTTATGAGTTTCAACTGGCACATTATAGATTTGATTTTGAATTTGATTCAAAACAGATTCAATTAAATTATGAAATTTCAGATCAAATGAATTTAGAATGAATCATAAATTATTGGATGAAAATCAAGTAGATCAATGATACATGAAAAATGATTTATTTTTAAATGCTATATATATTCGAAAAAAATAATTTTGATTTAATGACAATTCATGGATCTATAGGAAAATGTTGTATAATTAGAGTAGGATGTATAAAATTTTCAAAAAGATAAAAAGATCTAATTATGTAGCAAGTTTCATGTCCTAAAAAAAATTTCGAACTTGATAGTTATCAAGCTTTCTAATTTTTTTTTTTTTCAAAAAATATCGATGCGAAAAACGATATTCATGATTTCACATTGAAATATGACTAATGTCAATGCTATTATCCGATAATGAAGTCTGATCATATTACGATTATCATTTTATATAGTGAACCAATTTTAGATTGCGGCGATTATTAGAAGAATTCCAAAGATATCTGTTTGAAAAATTCGTTCAACAAAAAAAAGTTCGTATTTCGTTTAAAATTTGAATAATTTAAACATTTAAAAAGATTTGAAATTTTGAAGATAATTAATAATAATGAACAATTTGAAAAATTGGTAGAATTTGATAATAATTCATAAATTATGGATATCGTGAGTATAGGTAATTAAATTTTTTAAAAACTTGCGTGGTAATGATTCTTCATTTCTTTGTATCAAAACCTGAAAAAAGTTGCGAGTATTCGAAAGTTACTTAAAATTTTCATGATTTGGATGAATTTTGAAAAATTCGCAAATTTTGGAATCGTTTGTATGACATTTCAATTTTCGAGAATTTTGAATGGTTAGAATATTGGAAACGTAGGAATCATCAACATTTATTAAATTTCAAAAATTTGCAAGATTTCGCAAAATGTCTAATTATTTTGTGTGTTGCATTCATTATCCTGTTTCTTCGGAATATCTTTAAGAAAGAAAATAATAAATACGAATAATATACGGATAACGATTATTTATTTGTAAAACCACAAGTGTCAGAAGAAAATTTAGATTTTAAAAAGGCTCACAACGTAATAAAAGACTTGTAAAATAGCCGAAAAATCGTGTAAAACTTGGATTGGACGTTCAGGAACTTTCACGGTTGAATTAAAATGACATGTAAATGGATGTGGGTAAACGATTAATGTACTTACACCTTCCTCTTTGCCCTGCAACAAGTGGAAGGCGCCGGCCCTCTGAATTCCCGGGAGGAACCAAATCGGATGAGACCGGATAAGCCTCTCGATGAGAGTTATGTTGCAGGCCACTTCGCCATCCGAGTTCTCTTCCGCGGAACCGGAAGAACCTCCGGAAGTGGCCGAACCTTCCGAAGAGATGGACTCTTCGCTCTGAAACAAAATAAGAAATCCCATTTTATTCTACACGAATCAGTCAATAAACAAACAAATTCGAACATTTCTTCCTCACGCCCAATAAATAACGAAAAAAGAAAACTAATCAATCAAATAACGTCCCTAATTCCAGTTCTTTTTCGTTAAAAAAACCACGCTTCTGATTCAGGCCCGTGCGGGAGTTTGGAGGTTGGATCTCCCCCCCCCCCCCCCAACGAGATCTTTCAAACTATTTCGATGAAATGCTTATGTCATTGGTTTTTACGTTTTGATATAAATTTTGATATCTTGCATTGCATGATATTCTTCAGAAAACAGCGTCTGGATAGATTTTTATTTATTTTTGGTATTTTTCGTATCTATCTTCTACGGTTGGAAGGATTGTTCAGTATTTCTGAAACTATTCGTATTTTTCAAGATCTATTAAATGTCACAGTATTCTCTAGCATTTTTATATATTTCTAGCATTTCCACTTGAATTGTCATAGATTCCGGGAATTTAGAACTGTAAAATTTCGAGTTTATTAAATTTTACGTGTTCAGAGGATTTTTTAGAAAACAGTGTCTCAATAGATATTTATTTCTTCTAGTATTTTTTGTATTTCTTCAGTTTTTCTTCGTTTTGAATGATTGTTCAGTATTTCTGAAACTATTCGTATTTTTTAGGATGCATAAAATATTGCAGAATTTTCTAGTATTTTTATACACATTGAGCATTTCGATATTAATTTTTTTACATGGATTTCGAGAATTTCGAGCTCAAAAATGTCAAGTTGAATACATTTTTCATATTGCAAAATAATTTTTCGGAAAACTGGTGTCAATAGATTCATATTTCTTCTAGTATTTTTCGTATTTCATCAGTTTTCCTACGATATAAAGGATTGTTCAGTATTTCTAAAACTGTTCGTATTTTTCAAGACCTATAAAATGTTGCAGGATTTTCTTGTATTTTTATATACATATTTCTAGCAATTTCATTTGAATTATTATAGATTCCGAGAATTTCGGACCGTAAAATTTGGTAATTGTTAAATTTTACGTGTTCAAAAGATTTTTCAGAAAACAGTGTCTCAATAGATATTTATTTCTTCTAGGATTTTTCGTATTTCATCAGTTTTTCTACGATTTGAAGGATTGTTCAGTTTTCTTGTATATCTCTGTATAAATTTCTAAAATTCGATGCTCCTGTTTTGAAAATTGTTTAGATTTTTAATCTTCCATAGCTATCTTTGTATTTTTCTATACCTGTATTTTCTTTTTGTATTTCCTAGTATTTATAGAATGTTGGAAAATTTTAGGGTTTTTTCAAAGATATCTCTTTGAATTTCAAGAATTAAATTTCCTAGAATTGAAAGTTTGAAATATTTCCAGTATTTTGATCGATTTTGCAGAAAACAGTTTCTTGATAGATTTAGAGTGTCCTCGATATTTTTTAGATTTTTGACAGATTTTAAAAATTTGAACATTTTTCTAGTATTTTTATGGTTTTCTATACACATAATATATCATTATAATTCAATACCCGAGATATCGGAATTTCTTGATTTCTAGAATTACAAAAATTTCCGAGGAATCTAATAGCTTTTTAACAAAAAGTGAATAACATCTAGTATTTTTCGTATTTCATTTTTATTTCTGTATTCATAAAATAACGTAAGGTTTTCTAGCATAATCTATAGATTTTAGGGATCCTGCTATAGATTCTAAGAACTAAGGTTTCCAGTATTTCCATGTATTTATCTGCAGTTTTCTAAAATTTATTGCTAGAATTGTGAAAATTTCTAATAAAAAATGAAAAAGCATCATACTCTTTGTCGATATTTGTACATAAATTACTAATGTATCACTCTGTTCCATCATCTAAAATTATAAAATTATACAATTTTTATCTGAAAATAAGGTAGTTAAAAAATTACTTATATCTAAGTTTCAAAAAATTCCTCAAAAAGTTACAAATCGTTCTAAAAACTTGATGAAACATGTAAAATGAGTAACACGATTCTCGTTACTCGTCACCAAAAAAAAAAAGGAACTCGTTCCTGTTATCGTTACTTGTTAATTAATGTAACGCGTTACGTTATCGTTACACTAAAAAATGTAACTTTTTTGGATATTATAATTCCAGTTGACTTATTGTATTTGCATTTCAGTCACTGCAAGTCTCTTAAAAAAAAAAGTTGGGAAACGGCCATAACTCCACCATTTGTTGATATTTTTTTAATCAAATAATCTTTGTGTATTAAAGTTGAGAATATTTTATCACAATAATATAACTTCCATGTAATAAAATTATTTGCCATGGACATTCAAAAATAATCCAAACTGTCCTGAAAAAAGGTGTATAACCCTCTAAATCATAAAATATGTGTATAGTGTAGTAATAAAAAATGTTTCTCTTTTTATTTATCATGCATTCGTTATACATCTAAATGTGAAAAAGAAATAATGAACGTGTTGTTCACTATTGTGTATCTGTAATTATCAAGTTGCTTGTGTTTAGTTTGTTGAAAACATAACAACGATTTAATATATAAAGTAGAAGTTGTTGAAAACAAATGATGTTCGGATATCGCCCTATATATTTGATTATTTATTGATTAATTCATTAATTTATTTACTTATTTAATGTACATTCATTATCTACATCACTATGAACGGACCATGTGCTGTCAAAGCAAATCAATTCCAATCGCATCTTAATCTACAAGTACAATATAAAAGTTGAAATCCTCCCCCCCCCCCCCCCCTAAATACATGTTTCTGTGCACGGGCCTGTTCAGATTAATACAACATCTTCAGGAAATGACCTCGAGAATGAAAAAAAATCTGTTCTCGTTGAAATTCGCAGGGTTTGTACGAGACTTTGATGGCGAATATCCCTGTGTCTGGCGCTGCAATATCGCTCGAATTTGCAGTCACGGCACACAAACGCCGCGAATAAAAAGACGGGAAAGTGACCATTGCTTGAAAATCGCGGTCTTATCTTCTTCCATTTCCCGCGTTCCGACTGTCTCGAGCAGATAATAACAGCGCACTTTTTTTTTCAGGGGGACTTTTTTTCGCGCGCGTTTGCGCTCCGCAAACATAACGAGTGTCTGATTTTATGTTTGGTTATTTTTTGCAGGGTTTCAGAATTTGAGAATTAATTATTTCCAAGCTCTTTTGCAAGAAAATGGTTATGATGATCTATTTATCAATGAAAGTTGTTTCAGTTATCTACACTGTCATTGCAAATATTCGCTTCCATGTTTCCAATTTGTTCAACAATAATTTTCCGAATGATCATAATTCTTCATGAACATTTTTTTGCCCTGGAGTTGCATTATGAGACGTTTTCACACACCAGGAAAAATGCTCTGGAGAAAAATCTCGTTTTCCTAGGACGAGCAAGAATAAGATTTCGTCGTATTTTTCATCATAAGAAAACTTAAGTGGATGAACTCAACGTGCGTACCAGAAAACTACTCAGGAGTTTATCCGAGCAATCTCGCGGTAAAAAAAAGAGTTTCTCTCAATTGTTCCATCTTAGGTTTATAAGCTCTTGAAACATTTTTTTTTCAGGTATCTCGTATTATTTCATTAAAGGATTTTTTCAAATAAACGTTAAAACAAACATCCCTGAAATAATTTCAAATATTTCATTTTCACAGATCCTTTTCTTTTTTTTTTTTTGTTTCACTTCGAATTATTGAAAATTTCCATATTTCATTTTCTAAATTCACAACGTTCTGCAATATTCCTTCCCCTCAGGACATGTTGAACATGAAAAAAGCAAAAATCTCATTCACAGACACGTCACTCGAGATGAAAAGTCGAGGGTAAGACGTTCGAAATGGCGAGGGGAAAAGCGAAGGAGGGGAGGGATTGTACAAGTACGAAAAAGCAAATCGAGTATTTCGCTTAGGCTGCAAATTGAGATAACCCCCGAGGGAATAGTCTGTTCTCCGGGGAATATAATGTGGCATTAGAGAGGTATTGTCAACGAGTGTCCACCGAGGGAGGCTTTACACCCCCTGAATTGCGGCTTAAACGTTGAATCCAACAGGAATTTCCATATTCATTTTGGTTCCTAAATACATATATTCCCAGGTACAGATATAAACGACGCGATCAACCACCGGTTGACCTTTGAACTTGTTGCCTCTTGAATGCGAAATGGCCAGCAATGTATATGAATATGGAATCAAATATTTTAAATAATTATATAGAATGTGTCTGAAGTTGCAAACTTTGAGGAAGTAAATGAAAATGAAAAAGAAATTGGTTTTCTATTTCAATTGAGAGAGGCAATCAAAATGATTTTTTTATAAGATTTACTTTCAAAAGTTTGAAACTACAGGGATATTTAACTGGGAAATTCTGGATGAGTAAAATAAGAACAAATAACCTAGAGAAAATGCATCAATTAACAAATTCAAGTTTTACAACATAGTTTGAACTTTTTCGAATTTACGATATTTATTGGAGAGCTAAAAAATAAGAAGCCAGCTGGGCGAGACTAGTATACAGCAATCGAAATGGTCGGCAATTCTATTAAGAGCTATATCTTGAAAAATACCCTGTGTACTCACATTCTGAGGTGTACGAATCATCAAAAATACTTTTATAAACGCCTTCACACAATTTCCGCACTCAGAAAATTCTTTAATTATTTAATTTTCAGGTTTTAAGAGTAAATTGTCACAGTTTCAGCCTTTCGCATTTTAATTTTATTATTATTTGGTGTGAGCTGGGTCAGAGTCAACAGAGCTTTTTCGAGATATCTCGAACAAACTCGAGCGAATTGAACATTTTATACACCCAACCTAACCTCTATGAAGCGCGCGGGATTTTTAATGTCGGTGAACCATGTTTCAATATTATCTTTATCAAAAAATAGATTTAAAAACACAAAGCGTTTGGAATTAGAATTTTGAATCGTTAAATCGAGAGTTTTACGATCAAAACATCCGTTTAAATATTTTGAAAATCATCAACGTTTGAAAATGTACATAGTTTATTAAAATTCGTATAATTAATTTCGTATGTTGATAATATCATCCAAGGGCGTAGGCAGAAAAAATGTTCGGGAGGGGTTTTTTTGAATAATATTTTTCCTTCGGGATTTCATAATTTTTCATCTTTGATAATATGGTCACGAGGGAGTGATTTTAACATTTCAAAATTTGAAAGTTATACAACTTTTGGAATCCAGAGTTGCACATTTTTCATGTTCTTAAATGATATAATTCGGTTTTTGTGAATTTTAATAAATAACTGAGGTTTCAATTTTTTTACTGCTACTTTATATATTTATACCACCTATCTAATATTAAATAATATGGGTTTCTATGAAGCTTTCTAAAAGTTGATGCTCCAGAAATCAAACTTCCAAAAAATTTATACGTTTGAATTGATTTTTGAGCAAATTTGAATTACACAGATAAAAGGTGCATGATAAATTTATATTACTTTCGTATAGTATATTATTCATCAAATTTCGTAGTTTTTTCTGCTATTTTTATAAATTTCTAACATATCTATGGATCGCTCAATAGATTATTTTTAGAAATCAATGCTATAGTATCGAAACTTCTAACGATTTTGAGAATTTGAATTGATTTTTCAGACGACAGTTTCTTTTATGAAGATTTTCAATACCTATATTCTATATTTTTTTCGTATTTCTACAGTTAAAAGTATTTTTATTTGTGTTAATTGCAGGGCCGGATTAACAAGTAGGCAGAATAGGCAGTTGCCTGGGGCCCCCGATTTTAGGGGGCCCCCGAAAAATGAAAAAGACTTCTAAAATTTTCTTACAAACATACAATTCTAGAGAGTGAAAGAAAAATATAATCAGAACTGAAAATAATTGAAAAAATACGAAATAATAAAACAAACAAAGTGAAATCACAATTGACTTGAATAGAAGCCTTCAAGCGGAAATTTCAACGTGAATGATGAATGAGTGAATGATGGATGACAAATGACAAATAAATTAATGTATCATTTGACAGGCTCAGAGGCAAAACGACACAAGAATTCCCAGAAGAAAGACCGACTTATGTGAGTCAGCATATTTTTTATCCTTTCTTGGAAATTCTTGTGTCGTTTTGCCTCTGAGCCTGTCATTTGGTATCATTTAACAAATACGTTTTCGTGAATGTTCGAGAATAGAAATCAATGAAAAGGTCGAGAATATTCGAGAACAATAAATGACTGGAATTTTCTGTAATATTCTGGAACACTTGAATTTGTATATAAGACGAAGAATTCGCTGTACGGGGATAGTCACGTCTGAGAATACTCACCGTGAACAATAACATAGTGTAAAGTGAATAAGTGAATGAAATATCCTTGTTATTATCTCGTAAATGTCCGCGTTTTTTTCTTTACCGTAGTGAGACCATCATTTTTCGGGAGTGATAGTTTAAGTGCAATACACTAGTAAATACTAAAACCATCGTTTGTGTCTTAAGTTGTTATTTTGTAAAAACTCGTTCATATTTAAGTGGTGCGCAAAAAAGAAAGGTTGCCGAAGAAAAACGATCACGAACAAGTGCAGTGTTAGAAAAAGTTCCAAAACTCGACAATTATTTTCATCGGAACGTAAAAACACCAAATTCATCAGGCAGTCAAGGACTTGCAACTAGTCCTGAATTGAACGATGATCCAGTCAACTCAACACCTGAATCTTCAAACCAATTTCTTGTGGGCGAAAGTGTACATAAAAATCAAGGTGTAGAAATTTCCAACCGTTCCAACGATCCAGGAAAATGGGAAAAATTTACTAGTGAAGATGTAAGATTTTGGATTGAACATGGGCCATCCACATGTCAAAATTCGACTGGACCATTCGAATCATCTAAGCGTTGGTATGAAAACGAATCAACATCGAGATATTGTTCGCCCAACGTATTTTTTGGGACTAAACCAAATGGAGAAAAAACAAACCGAGATTGGCTTATTTATTCACCAATGAAAGGTGATGTATGATTTGAATCAATTTCTTTCACGAAATTCACTCTATTTTTTGAGTAAGAATCAGGTTTTTTTCTAGCAAGAAAAGAAAATCCTTAAAAAATAAAACTTGAGGTTAAACGAATTCGCTTAAAAAGTAACTTCTAATTTCTTACTTGAAAATTTATGAGTAACTTGTAATATAACCAAGTTACATTAACTTAAACAAGTTACATTAACTCAACCAAGTTTCTTTTAAAAAGTAACTCACCCACCCTTAATTCATAGTTTGTGTATCATTCACATAATTTGTAACACTGTGTGACCTCAAAAATTACAAAAAAAAAAAAAAAAAAAATACGAAACCTGTCTACAATGGCTGGTGATGATTCTTTAAATACTTCCATTACATTTTTTTTTTCAAATTTAGCCCTCGTTTTCGATTTACTCATTAAATTAATTTTTTTTAAAAGCATGCTTTTGATCACGTAATATTGGTCCTTTTTTTCGAACAAAAGACTAGTTGTGTCCTCTTATTAACCTGATCACATTTCTGGAATAAAATAGGTCAAAAACTGCACGGGAAAAAATTTGAAATAGCGGTCAATGAGTCTTTTTTTTATATTCTCTGACCTTGAAAAAACATTCAGAGAAAAGAAAACAGAAAATGACAGAAAACCGGAAAGCCGGTCGAATAAATAGACTTAACATTAAAAAAACCTGTAAAGAAAGTATTCAGGGGGTCATTACCAACCATTCTAGACAGGTTTCGTTTTTTTATAATTTTCAAAATTATTTTTAGGCACACAGTGTAATTGACAATAATAATTTTTGGTTTTTATTCACAGGGTCTGTCTATTGTTTTTATTGCAAGCTATTTCTACCACCCGACCAATCGATAAAACTTTCTCGTGAAGGATATGATGACTGGAAAAACATCGGAAGTCATTTACAACAGCATGAAAAAAATCCAAAACATCGGGAGTGTTTGCTGATTTACCGGCAAAAACGAAAGGACGAAAATAATCTGCCAGAACTACTCGAGAATGAACTACTAAGTGAAAAAAAATACTGGCGCGACGTTTTAAAACGGGTAGTTGCTGTCATTACCACATTAGCAGAGCGAGGTTTGTCATTCAGAGGTTCGAACGAGCAATTCGGGGTGCCGGGCAACGGAAATTATCTAGGGTTACTTGAACTCGTTGCGAAATTCGATCCTTTTTTGCAAGGTCATATTGTTAGATACGGCAATGCTGGGACAGGTGTAACTTCTTACTTATCGAAGACGATCTGCGAGGAGTTCATTAACATTATGGGTAAAAAAGTCAGATCATACATTTTAAAAGAGGTTACTTCGGCTAGGTATTTTAGCTTATCTGTCGATTCGACTCCTGATGTATCGCATGTTGATCAATTGTCTATTATTTTAAGATATGTTTCTCCGAACGATTTTCAACCAGTCGAAAGGTTTATAACTTTTCTTCAGTTGGAAGGTCATACTGGTGAAAGTCTAGCGAATCAAACTTTAAACTTTCTTACTGAAGACTGTGGTTTAGATATTCAAAATTGTAGAGGACAATCATATGACAACGCATTCAACATGTCCGGAAAGTATAAAGGTGTGCAAGCAAGAATATTGAGTTTGAATGAGAATGCGATCTATGTTCCCTGTTCCGCGCATTCCCTTAATTTGGTTGGAGAGCATGCTGTGAAGTGCTGTTTTTATGCAGTAGATTTTTTCGCCATTATGCAGACATTATATAATTTTTTTTCCGCTTCCACCTATCGTTGGGGCGTATTAAAAAATAAAATAAACAATGAGAAAACTTTGAAGACATTGTCAACTACACGCTGGGAAGCACATTCGAATGCGACGAATGCAGTTTACGATTCATTTGATATCATATTAGAGGCTCTAGAAATCATTGCTGATGATGAATCACAAAATACTGATACTCGTTATGAGGCGACGTGTATCGCGAATAAAATGCAAAAATTCGAATTTGGTTTCATGTTGATTTTATGGAACTCTATTTTGACTGCTATGCGTTCAGTGAGTAAGTCATTGCAAAGTGAAAAAGCAGATTTGCAAACGTGTGCTTCTTTGTACGGATCGTTAGAAGAGAGTTTAGCTTCATTCCGTGAAAAGTTCAATGATTTCGAGGAAAAAACAAAACGATTATTACCTGGTGTAGGTTATACAGAAATCGTAAAACGTACTCGTCGTAGAAAAAAACAACCTAATGACGGAAATGCTCCAGAAGTAGAATTTTCGCCTCGCGATGATTTTAGAACAAAAGGTTTCCTCGAAATCATCGACAATCTTCACAGTGAAATCAAACGGCGTGCGAAAGTGTATATGGAAGTTTCAGAGAGATTTGCATTTCTCATCAACTTTTCTCTAAGTGATGGAGACCTCCACGAAGCTATAAATAACTTAGTTCGTTTTTATCCTAGAGATTTGGAAGAATTTTTCATTGAAATGAAACGATTCCAAAGTTACGTGAACTCCAGATACACCGATGCACAAAAAAATCATAGTCATTTGTATAAGATTCTAATGGAAGATCAATTAGCCGAAGTATTTCCTAACACAGAAATAGCTCTTCGAATTTTTTTAACATTAATGATCACAAATTGTTCTGCCGAACGATCCTTCTCGCAATTAAAAAGAATCAAAGCTGCTGAAAGAGCTACAACGCGACAAGAGCGACTCGAGATGTTAGGTATACTTTGCATTGAGTCAGATTTATTGAACAAAATCGATATTGATGATATAATTGATGAATTTGCCGAAAACAAATGTAGAAAACGACATGTTTAAAATGTAGATAGTAATTTTATTGATATTATTACATTGTGACAATAAAATTTTTATGAAAGATATAAGTTTGTATTTTTTAATCGAAAAAAGAAGGGAACGGACGTAAAAAAAGGGCCCCCAAATTGATGGTTGCCTAGGGCCCCGTTGAGGGTTAATCCGGCCCTGGTTAATTGTATCAATTGAATTGGATGTATTTGTATTGTTTTCTACACGTATGAAATTCCAGAATAATTTCTAAAATTATATACAGTGCTTTATTATTTATTATGCTCCAGGACAGAAAGTTTTATTAATTTCTAAGAAAATGATTTCTGCATGATTTTTATGTTTTTAAAAATATCTAGTGAACTAGTAAGCTATTAAACTAGTAAACTGGTGAGCAAATAAACTGGTAATCTAATAAACTTGTAAGCTAGTAAACTAGTAAGCTAGAAAAAAGTAAACCAACAAACTAGTGAGCTAGTCAACTACTAAACTAGTAAACAAGTAAGTTAGTAAACTAGTAAAGTACCGAAATTGTAAAATAGTAAATTAGGAAACAAGCGAAAACAAAAATAGTAAACTAGCAAACTCGTTAACAATTAAATTAGTTATTTAGTAAACTAGTAATCTAGTAAGCTGGTAAACTAGTAAACTCGTTAACACGTAAATTAGTAAGCTAGTAAACTAATAGTGAACTTATTTTTCACATTTTTCTAGTATAATATACGATACCCTGGAGTATTTTACTTAAGTAAAAATACTTAAATATTTTTATAGATCGCTACAGAGATTTAAAAAAGTCGAAGCTTTAAAATGTGAATTTCGATCTATTATCGGTGATTTCAAGGATTAATAATAAAATCACATTCATATAGATTTTTCATGTCTTGTATCGTTATTGCATTTTCGTAATTTTCAAATATTTAAAAGATTTTGTTGCGTTTTCTAGAATTCTTAAAGATTTATAGTATCTTTAGAATTTGATGCCCTGGAATTCCAAAATTAATAGAGTGTAGAGGCGTATGTCGAGATTTTCCATAAAGCAGTTTATTTTTTCATAGAATATAATTATTTTCATTATTTTTTTAGAGTTTGTATCAATCGAAAGATTTTTGATACCTTTATATGGATTTAATATAGATTTCTAGAATTTGATGATCTAAGATTCAAAGTTTTGTAAATTTTAGCATTTTCGTAGATTTTTAGTTTTCTTGATTATTTACTGGGTTACAACAATTTTTCTGATTCATATTTTCTAGGTAATCCTACGTTTTGACAATTTTTATTTTTTTATCAAATATATACTGTTGACGTTTTCATGCATTTTTTTGTAACTCATATCTTTATAGCAAATCGATGTAACTTTTATGAAAAATTGTGATCTAATGATGGAAAATTCCTGAAACTACGTCAAATAACGGTGTTATAATTTTGAAAATTCACAAAAATCAGAAAATTTTTAGTCATATGGAGATCATGGATGATCTTGAAATCTTCATAAAAATCGAGAAACCAGAAAAACGTCGAAATAGGCCTGCACATTCACAATTTCAAATTTTTAAAATTCTTATATTCATATCAAGTATTTCCCAACATGATAAAAAACTTTGTGAACATT
This sequence comes from Platygaster robiniae, assembly GCA_028476575.1. Classification (NCBI taxonomy): domain Eukaryota; kingdom Metazoa; phylum Arthropoda; class Insecta; order Hymenoptera; family Platygastridae; genus Platygaster; species Platygaster robiniae. Next base: position 32,522,488 of record CM052023.1, read on the forward strand.
TTGATACAAACTAATCATTAATTGTTCAATATTCTTCTAAAAATTCCTATTACTTCACAAGTTACATTTGCTATTGTGGCACCAATAAGGTCCATCACAAAAACTCACGTCGGGTCACGATTTTATCCCCAAACGAAGAGGGGTTGTTTTTAACACAAACGAGCACATTGTTGTTTCGGCGCTATAATTTCGTTTGAAATGCAGACTGACGCGGCAGCAGTTTCAGTTAAAGAGATTAAATACGGACGTGCGACGCGTGCCAAGCACCGATGGTTAATTGCGAAATTCCCTAATTGCTCGTCACGAGAACACCGCCATTGTCCAACCTCTGCACTTGAATTTTTTCCCGCTGATAAAGTTGTTTCATTTGAATCGGTGCTTGTAATTGTTGCTTTGCTTCGCGTTTCACAATAAGTTCATGTCCCGTAGTTCCAGTGGAATTTTTCAGTGTCAGTGCATTCGTTTAAGTTCAGTTCAAACTATCTTTCTCTACGATGGCATTGATTTTTTGTAAAGGTTAGGGAAGAAAAGAATAATGGTTGGATCAAAATTCAATTTAGAGAATCTCATTGCTTGAAAAAATATTTTCCAAGACGTCAGCCATATGGGTTATTTACTTTGCACTGGAGGTACCGTTAAGCTACACAATTTTATCGTCAATTCAAGGCAGATAAACGGTTCCTTCTCGCGCAATGAAAAGCGCATTTGCATAGCCGAAGGACTGTTCCACAATGCGTCCGATCAATCAGAGAAGCTTATCGATCAAGCGTCGACTCAAGTCGACTGGATCGTCGGTCTTTTGAAATATTCGCCATGTTGAATTGTACAGTAAGGAAAAAGTGGAAGGCAGGAGGATTGATTCTGTTACAAACCGAGTCTCAAATTTCCCGAGTATATAGGATTTCCTGCAATGAAATTACTTGGGAGGGTTTTTATTTTCCTGAAAAAGCCAGAAGCTCTTCAGAGTTACGGTTTCATTCCTGGAATTTCAGATGTTATTGACGAAAATATCGGGAAATATATTTTAAAAATTTTCCGAATTCGTTGATTTCTGAGAAGTGAAAATTGTCGCGATGACAACACGTTTTCAATTTCTATTCAATACCTGACATAAGAATACATCTGCCTGTTACAAAGATATGTATTCGTATCGGAACGAAATCATGTTGTCTTGTAGGTGTCTGATATCGCTCCTTGCAGCATCTGTCCAGATTTCTAGGGCAACTAAAAAGTATTGTCCCTTGCAGTATCTTATCGTCACCATGACAGTTTCAACTCACAGTGTGCTTGTTCTCACTAGTTTCTGCATTTTTCCATCAATTAATCTTCATTTCGCATGCCAATCGATTCTCAAAACAGGCTTGTACGTAATTTCCGATGCTTGCGCTGTTCAATGACTCGGCGTTCTCAAGTCATGTTACCGTCATCGAACGTTGCGTGTACGTTTATGGTACGTACAAGAACGCGACGTACAATGGGAATCGAGCTGTCAGCGATAACACGACTTGCGTGGCAAGGCCCGTGATTAGAATGCGCGATGCGCGTTCTCGAGACAATTGAAACACTTGCCTGTACATGGTGTAGCTGCGTAAGTTGACGCTGCAGTGGATTAGGCGGCGTATTGCTCGGCGAATTGGCAACCTGCACTGTACCGTGCTGCTGGAGGTACGGTTCCAGGAATACATCATTTCTGGAACAGAAAACATTACAAATTTTCAATTTTTTCAATTTTTTCAATTTTTAATCGTTAATCTTGTTATTAATCTATTCTTTTCAAAATGAAAGATAAAAAAAGGGGCATTGATATCCTGTTCAAAGTATTTGCGACAAAAACGCAAAAATGAGGAAGCTTTTATTCCAAAAAGGGTTGATGCAAAAATTTTTTTGTATATTCTCTTTCGGAATCAGGGGTGGCAGAAGATGGGGTTGGTAGCACTACCCACCAGAAACATTTTGCATGGGTATAAGGTATTTTTTCCAACTTTTTAAAAGTTACAGGGTTATTAGAAACTGTCTTAAAAAATAAGACTTTTATTGAAAACTTTTTGATTTGAAAAGTTTTGGAAATCAGACACAGTTTCTGCAATTCTACAGCACTTTCAAAAATTTGCTACAATCTACAAAATATATGTACATTTTATGCAATTTTACATATTCTTAGAATATTTCAGAATGATTGACATTCTTGGAAATTTCATAGGTTATCTGACGAATAAAAATTTTCAATATTTGAAACGTATTAGCCTATTCAATTTTATAGAATTTATGAAAATTTGTCTAACTCATGCAAGATTTTTCTTACTTTTTAATACTTTTCAAGTATTCCAATCTTTAAATGAAAAATGATAAAAAGGTATTACTATCCATATTTTGAAGAGTTATGGTGAACACAATTTACAAACTTATTAAACGTATTCTAAAATTCTACAAAATTTTTGATTTTTCTAGAATTTTCGACAGTAATTAACGGAATTTCTAATGTATTCTGATTTTTCACAATTTTTAAAACTTTCAACATCATGCCAACCATCAAAAACTTTCAAAATATAATAAAATATTGTCCAACTCATGAAGATTTCTTGTAATTTAGTAACATTTTCCAAGTTTTTTTTTAGATTTCCTTAAAAAATTAAAATAACATTAGTAAACTTTACAAAAAAATATGATAATAAACACAATATACAACATTTATTAACATTATCTTACTATTATTTATATTTTAATTTATAAAATTATCGGCAAACTTTAAAGTTTCTAATGTTTTCTGATTTTGAAAAATTTTCAAATTTTTAAAAGTAATGCTGAAGATATTTACAATTTGAAGAATTTTATGAAATTTTGTTCAACTTTTAAAGAGTTTTTTTAATTTTCAAGTACTTTCCAAGTATTACGAATTTTCAATAAACAATTTTTAAAAGTATTTTTATGCACACTTCAAAGAAATATAATGGTGAACAAGAATTGATGAAACTAATGAACATTTTCCGTAATTATACAAATATTTTTATTTTTTTCAGAATTATTGATAGCATTTCGAATTTTCACTAGGTTATGATCTTTAAAACTTTTCGAAATTTCTAACATCAAATCTAACATTAATCATTTCTGTTGAATTTACATTGAATTTTATTTATTAGATTTCGGTTGAAAATATTACTATGCATATTTTGCAGAAATATAGATATGAAAACATTTCATAAAATTATGAACTTTTTTTTAAATCCGACAAAAATTTTGAATTTTTAAGAATCATTGACATTTTTTCACATTTCCTATGTGCTCTAGTTTTTCGTAATTTGCAAGATTTTGAAAATGATACCGACTTCTGGAAGCTTAAAAATTTTATGAAAATTTGTCCTTCTTATTAAGTTATTTTTTGATTTTTAAATACTTTTCAACTATTCCAAATATTTGTTTGGAATTTGAAAAAAAAAAAAAAAAAAAAAAACAACAACATTATCGTTCATATTTATAAAAAACATGTTTCTGAACACATTATGCAAAACATTTTCTGAAATGTCACTAATTTTTTAGAATTATTGATAATCCGCCAAATTTTGATGTTCGATTTTTTGAAATATATTTAATAAAATAATACATAAAAAGCTATTAAAAGTTTCTGAATGTTATACAAATTTGTCCAAATCATCAGGGATTTTTGTAATTTTCTAATGTGTATCAAATTTCTCACTCGTTTAATGAAAAATCTACAAACATACATAAATAAAATACTTGAGTCATTTATTACCAACCCGAAAAAATCGCGTTCTGACACCCCTATCCACAATATAGTATTTTTCTAGATTAAAAATCTCTTTTTTTAGTTTTCCCTCAACACACTTCGTTTGCAAAAACAATATTTCGCATATCACAATCAGTTCCTGAAATATGCATAAATTATTCTTCAACACCCTCTACTTCAAGGGGATCAAAACTACCCTTGAAACCACTTTAAAGCAGATTTAAAAAAAATAGGTGTGCCCTTTTCAGTTAATCCTTGATAACATATTTCAATTTCAAGGAAATCAAGATTTCAGTAACACCTTACTTGGCGAATTTTATACATTACTCGAAACCCGGTACCCGGTACAGAATGTTGCTCATTCACCCTGACTCTGTATAAAAAAAGAGATCGGAATTCTTGAAAGGGCGTACGCTCCTCGTCGCCGGGTTATCCGGTGGATGGCTACGCGCCCTGGCTCCTTTCAACTTGCTCCGCGTCCCTTTTTTCCCCGATTGCCGCCGCGGGCGACCCTCGCGCCAACGCGCATAATGCGCCTTCCGCCCGCTGCACATCGCCCCGTTAATACATAAAACTGTACATCCAGGAGTCAGGACCACGTGTCGAGAACCTGCAGTTCCCATGGAAACGCCCATACTGTCCAATACTATCTACCACAGACAACCAATACCAACTCGAACCACGTATTTGAGCTTACACTAGCCTCTGGTGCAGTAGGTTATTTTTTTAAATATTGAGGACGACCACTTTTTCGAAAATAGGTTGTTGAAACTTAAGAAAAATCGGAGCAGCGAACACCCACAAATATTAAGAAATATTTTCAAAATTTTTTGGTAGGGTTAATTTAGTCTTATATTTCCCCTCTACCCCTATACTCAAGATCCACCCTTAATATAGTATATATTTTATAACCAGATGAGTTGGCAGAGGGGGGTTTTGGGGGTTCAAACCTCTCCCAAAATTTTGATAAAATCAATCAATATTTCATGTAAAAGTGAAAAAAGTTACATCGATAAACAATAAAAACATACGTTACAAAAAATGCATGAAAATATTAGCAGTACTTATTGAATAAAAATGTAAAAATTTTCTCAACGTAGGATTACGTAGAAAATATGGATCAGAAAAATTGTTGCAACCCAGTAAATAGTCAAAAAAATGAAAATCTACGAAAATGCTAAAAAAATTTTGTAAATTAGAAATTTACAAAACATTGAATCTTAGATCATCAAATTCTAGAAACCTATAAAAAATCAATTCGAGAGTATTAAAAATCTTTCGATTCATACAAACTCTAAAAAAATATTAAAATTAAGCGAATTCTGTGGAAAAACTGTTTTCTAAAAAATCTCGACAAATGTCTCTACGATCTAAAAATTTGGGGATTCAAGAGGATCAAATTCTAAATATACTATAAATAGATAAAAATTCTAGAAAATCTAACGAAATCTTTTTAATGTTTCAAAAATACGGAAAAATAATAACGACACAAAACATAAAAAATGTATATGAATGTGATTTTATCATTATTTCTTGGAATTACAGAGAATAGATCCAAATTCGCATTTTAAAGCATCGAGTTTTTTGAGTCTCTGTAGCAATCTACAAAAATATTAGTAATCTATGAAAATACTTAAAAATCCTCCAGGGTTTCGTATATTACTAGACAAATGTGAAAAATAAGTTTATTAGTTTACTGGCTTACTAGTTTACTAGCTTCATAATTTACTCGTGTATTAGTTTACTAGCTAACTAGTTTACCAGCTTACTTGTTTGCTAGTTTACTAGCTTCCTTGTTTACTAGTTTATTAGCTCACTAGTTTACTATTTTACTAGTTAACTAGCTTACTAGTTTGCTAGCTTATCAGTTTACAAGTTTACTAGTTTACTAATTTACTTTTTAACGAGTTTATTAGTTCACGAACTTACTAGCTTACTAGTTTCTTATTCAACTAACCTACTAGTTAACCAGTTTACTATTACTAATGTGCCAAGTTTACTACTTTATTAATTAACTAATTTACTTAATAACGATTTTGCTAGTTTACTATTTTACTTCTTCACTAGTTTACTATTTTAGTAGTTTACTAGCCTACTAGTTTGCTAGATTATTCTTTTTCTAGCTTACTAGTTTACTAGTCAACTAGCTTACAAGTTTGCTAGTTTAGTCTTTTTCTAGCTTACTAGTTTACTAGTCAACTAGCTTACAAGTTTGCTAGTTTAGTCTTTTTCTAGCTTACTAGTTTACTAGTCAACTAGCTTACAAGTTTGCTAGTTTAGTCTTTTTCTAGCTTACTAGTTTACTAGTCGAATGGCTTACTAGTTTACTAGCTTATCAGTTTACAAGTTAACTAGTTCACTAATTTACGTTTTAACTAGTTTACTAGCTGACTAGCCTACTAGTTTACTAGCTTAATAGTTTTTTATTCAACTCACTTTCTAGTTTACCAGTTTACTATTACTGATTTGCCAAGTTTACTATTACTAATTTGCCAAGTTTATTAGTTTAATATTTTTCTTTTCCACTTGTTTACTATTTTACTATTTTACGATTTCAGTAGTTTACTAGTTTACTAGCTTACAAGTTTATTAGCTTACCAGTTTACTTGCTTACTAGTTTAATAGAAATTTTCCAATACATAAAAATTATTTAGATATAATTCTCTCAGAAATTCGTATAACTTTCTGCCCTGGAGCATATTTATAAATAAAACACAACAATTATGTATAATTTTGGAAATTATTGTAGAAATTTATATGTAAAACAATTAAAATAGATCCAATTTAATTTTTACAATTTATACGATAGGGCATACTTTTAATTGTAGAAATGTGAAAAAAAAAAATGAAATAAAAGTATCAAAAATCTTCTGTCGTCTAAAAAAAACAATTTGAATTCTCAAAATCTATGACAGTTTTAATACCATCATCAATTCCGAAACCGAAAAATCCATTGAGCGATTCATAGAAATTTCAGAAATATATAAAAATACCTGAAAAAAGTACAAAATCTGATAAATAACATAAAATCATGATGTACCTTCTATCCGTGTGGTTAAAATTTGCTAAAAAATCAATTTAAATATATAAATGTTTTCATAAGTTAGATTCCTAGAGCATCGAATTTTCGAAAGCTTTATAGAAACCCATATTACTCAATATCGGTTAATCGTGAGAGTGGTGCAAATACAAAAAGTATTATTAAAAAAAAATTGAAATCGCAGTCACGAATTGAATATCACAAAAATCGAATTCCATTATTTACCAACATGAATAATGTTCAACTCTGGATTCCAAAAGGTTTATAACTTTTAAATTCCGAAAAAAAAAAAATTTTCAAACGGCTCTTTTGCAACTATATCGTCAGATATTGAAAATTATGAAATCCCGAAGAAAAAATATTTTTCAGGCAAACCCCTGCCGAAAATTTTTTCTGCCAACGCGCATGTTTATAATTATGATATAGTTTTTGAATATAAATAAATAATATATATTATAATTTATATTTTTCTTTATTGATTTCCTTTTTTGTTCTCCTTATTTCTATTTCAATGGAAACTTGAAATGGCGCACGTCTAGATAATATCTTCGAAAAATGCCTGAAACGTTATTTACAACTGCTTCAAAATCACTGTAATTATCGGAACTATTATTATAGCGGAGAAAGGCTTGATTCACGTGTTTCGCAAAACGCTCCGGCGTTTCTTGTTTCCCGAGCGATACGGATTGTCCCTTTCTTTCGCCCCGAGCGTTTCCCGTTAGCAGATAAGGGAATCCCTGAAAACCTCGCGAAAGCCCATATCGCGGAGCGAGAAGAACATTACAAAGCACTTTCAGCCGATGCAAAACGCCGCGAGACTAATCCGCGATGAGGGAAACGGCACTTGGAGAAGTGATAATAACATCGTTGCGGAATTTGGTGTCTCATTGTAAGGCGTTTCGAGTTTAGGGCATTTTTTTAAATTTCTCGCCAGAATGATGATGATTATAATGATTGTCTTCTTACCTGGAAAGCTGGTATTTTATAGAAATCATAATCATTGTGAATATTTTCTGGAACTGTACAACATTTTTGAAGTTAATAGGATAATTGACAATCTTTTGTATTTTCCATGTTTTTCAATTATTCAAAATTTGCGGAATTTCAAATATGATATACGAACTGTTCGAAAATATCCTTACTATACTGTACTACGAATTAATATATATTAAAATAAATAGAAATTACTAATTCTATAAATATTTAAAACTTACACTGCAGATATTTTCCAAACTATATAAATTAATTGACTAAAAAATTGTATTGTTTATTATAAAATCAACGAAAAGAAATATAAGAAAGTTTTACACATTATTAACTGAATAATATCATTAACAAATAACTATTTTTTCTGTCATGGACTTGACTGTATTTGCATTTCCTGGCGAAACATAATCGATCTCTTTTTTTTCTACTTCTTTTTGATAAGGTACACATAATAAGTTGAATTTCGGCTCAAGAAAACGAAGGGAAAAGATTTTCTTCCCCACAGTGATTCGAATGTTAACTTTCCGATCCGCTTGTTTGCTCGGCCTCAGAAACGAGTAGGGGCTCCAATTCTATGGGCTCTACAGCTCGCTTTGGAGACGATTTTCTCAGTTGGAAAATTGAATGTGCCCTCGACCGATTTCTCATGGCAATTAGGGATTTTTTTTTGATATAGCTCGAAAGGAGAAGAGGTTCAGTGAATAGAAGGGCTTTTAGCTGAATGCTGAAAGCGGTAATTTTGCCAGCCCTTGCATAATGGAGGCGAAAATTCAATTGGGAAAAGGAGGTTTTCGATTTTTATAAGGTATTGAGGAATATTGGATGATAGTTGAGATTCCTGAATCGATACCATTTTTTCGCTTTCGATTAGCGCAGTTATTTTTATTTATTCGATAATTATAACTAAGCCGATACAGTATAAAAGGATACGATATCAATAGTGGCATCATCTACATATTATTATGTGACATATAATACAGTACATTTTATCAATTTTTACAGCAGCCCACGAATTGATTTTAACCTACTTTTATTTCTGAGACTACATTAGATTATAACAAAACTTTTTAAAAAGACCAACTCCTACTTGAAATGCGACGAAACACGATGTGACCTATGCTTTTTTTATGTGGGAGTAATTATAAAAAAAAGATGAGTTTCTGATATTATTTTCTTGAAGAAAACTGAAGACACAATAAACAAGAAGATACTTGGTTTTTGAGTTCGGTTTAAAAGCAATATTCACATGAGATAGAATGACATTCTTATCGGTGGTTTCAAGATAATCGTATAGCTCTATATGCACTATTTTTCGTTTCCTGAGTACTCGCCGATGTGAGAGGTTCGATAGAAAAAAAAAATTACAAAATGTTATTTAAAATATTTGTTACTATATAACAGGCCAGTGCGGACGGAAGGGGGAGGGGGTTTAGGGGTTAGAACCCCCCCCCCCTAATGAGATCTTTAAAAGGATTTCGATGAAATGCTTCTATTATTGGTTTTTACGTTTTAATATAAATTTTGATATCTCGCATTGCATGATATTTTTCAGAAAACAGCGTCTGGATAGATTTTTGGTTCTTTTTGGTTTTTTTCGTATATAACTTCTACAATTTCAAAGTGTTCGGTATTTATGAAACTATTCGTATTTTTTAGGGTACATAAAATGTTGCACGATTTTCTAGTATTTTTATAAACTTTAAGCATCTTGATGTAAATTTTTATGCATGGATCTCGAGAATTTCGAGCTCAAAAATGTGAGGTTCATTAAATTTTTCATGTTCCAAAAGAATTTTTTCAAAAACAGGTGTCTCAATAGATTCATATTTCTCACAGTATCCTTCGTATTTCTTCAGTTTTTCTACGATTTGAAGGATTGTTCAGTTTTCTTGTAATTTCTGTATAAATATCTGGAATTCGATGCTCTAGTTTTGAAGGTTGTATAGATTTTTTATATTCCAGAGATATACTTGTATTTTTCTATACATGTATTGCCTTATTGTATTTGCTAGTATTTATAGAATTTTGGAAAATTTTAAGGTTTTTTTTAAAGATATCTCTTTAAATTTCAAGAATTAGATTTCCTAGAATTGAAGGTTTAAAACATTGGCAGTATTTTGATCGAGTTTGCAGAAAACAGTTTCTTTATAGATTTAGATTGTCTTCAATATTTTTTAAATTTTAAACAGATTTTTAAAATTTGAACACTTTTCTAGTATTTTCATAGTTTTCTTTACACATTACTAGAATTCAATGCTCGAGAAATCGGAGTTTTTTCATTTCTGGAATTACAGAAATTTTCAAAGAATCTAATAGCTTTTCGAAAAAAAGTAAATAATATCTAGTGTTTTTCGTATCATTTCATTTTTTTCTGTATTCATAAAATTACGTAAGGTTTTCTAGCATAGTCTATAGATTTTAGAGATCCTGCTATAGATTTCAAAAACTAAGGTTTCCAGTATTTTCATGTATTTATATGCGGTTTTCTAAAATTTATTGCTAGAATTGTGAAAATTTCTAATGAAAAGTGAATAAGCATACTCTTTGTCGATGTTTGTACATAAAATACTAATATATCACTCTCTTTCACCTAAAATTATAAAATTATACAATATTTATCTGAAAATGACGAAGTTTAGGAATTACTCATATTCAAGTTTCGAAAAATTTCTTATAAAGTTACAAATCGTTCTAAGAACTTGATGAGACAGATGTGATAAAATCATAAATGAAACATGAATTTACACAGTTCCCCATAAGCTCCTGTCCAACGAGCTTCGTTAAAAAAATGAGTTAATTTCTGTGACTTACGTTTGCTTCAGAAACCGCGTTTTCATTCGGTGAATTTTGAGCACCACTTTGAATTCTTATGGTGCTCAAAAAACTTAATCGTTTGAAGACTTTGAAGGGAAAGGAGCTCGGTGAAATAAGGGGTGATTGAAATGAACGCCAGAGAGAGAAAGAAAGGTAATTTGAGGAGATTGTACACGGAGCCTTTTGATGACATTTGAAAAGAAATGTTTTTGATGTGTTTTCAAGTAGATTTTTATAACACTTCAATGTTTAACGAAAATTTCTTTGATGTTATGTCATAAATAATGAAATTAGTGCTTTGTAAAGTCGTGTTATAATTTATAATGGTACACAATATGAAATCAAATTCAACTTAAGTTCATTGTTTCTTACCAAATTTATTTTGAAATATACAGTAAAAGAGGACTTTGAAACCGTCCAAAAGCGGTAAATGCTGTTCAAAATGGAAGGGTGTTTTGTGAAAAGGACGGCAATTTGCGTCGTACGCGAATCGCAGTGATTCAATTAGCCCCTGTATGGAGGGATTCACTTTTGCTGCAGCTAAAAGGATTATGGGCTTTGTTCTCCTTGACTTTGAGTAAACTAAATCCATTTTCAATGTGTTGAATGCTGAGAGGCTGTATTGTTCAGTGACTTAATAATTCTGCGATGAACAGATCAGTTTATCATACAGTTTTTCCCATCCAAAGAACGTGGACATTTTTTTTCTCTGTGATCTTTTTGCGTGGAATATGTATATTTTTGGTATTTTTGATTCTAGATAACAGGAGTTCTTCATTCTACGAGATAGAATTTCAGAAATCAAAGTATTAGGATACAAAAAATTAAAGAATAATACAGAGTATTAGTAATTGTTTCGAATGTAATATAAATGAATAAAGTAATAATTTCTGTATTTACGAAATATTCCAGAATGTACAGAATTTATACATTTTTCATGAATCTATACACATTTTTAGAATTTTTTCAGAATTATGGACAAAACTTTTTTATCTATAATCTTCTAATTTTTCCACGTTTCTATAATTTATTTATTAAAATTGAGAATTTCAAAATTGTTGGCTATCTGCGTACAGTGAAAAATTTTCTGATTAATTAAAATTTTAACGATATAATCCATTTTCTGTGTAGTTAAAACAAATTTTTAAAATACTTTATTATTTATATAATTTATCTAAATTTTCTAGATTGCTACGAACTTTTTTATAGCTTTTAGAATCATTGGCAATGTTTGAAATTTTCCAATTTTCCAATTTTCAAAATCCTTACGTTTTTTCTTGTTTTTTTTTTTTTTGAAATATTGTCGATCTATTTACGTAAAAACATTATTAGATTTTCGAAAACTTGAAAAATAATATAGAGCATCTGTAACTTTTTGCAATTTCGAAAGCCATCATAATTATGAAACTTATTATAATTATTATACTTATTAAAATTTCTAGAATATATCAACATAATTTCAGTAATTTTGTAATTCATGGTAATTTTTTCGGTATTTTCATAAGCATTTTCTGATTTTCACGAATTTTCTGAATTTTTAGGAATGATTCTCAATTAAAATTGATAAAATCTTTTCTTTTAATACTATGTACGTATAATATAAAATATTATCATTATTCTAATATTATGAATGTTGTGTACCATTGTCATACACTGTGTGTACTAAGGGGTGATATGACCCTGAATTTCCAGATCATCACTAGACGATGATCTAGAAATTCACTAAAAAGATCACTGGACAGATCACTAAAAAATGTATCAATTAAAAAAAAACCTATCCTGCCATAACTTCATCATTCCATTTTTCACTTCCGCTTCCCATTACCCCAAAAACGACGTTACCTAACGGGATAAACCGCGGTAACCCGATTAAAAAAAAGGGAATAAGCGCAGAGCGATTCCCGGTGTTTTCGCGAAAATATTTCAATTTATTCCCCCGGTTCGGGAGTGGCGAGGATTCGCTGGTTTCGGGGCGAAAGGGATTAAGCCGACAGGAAATTTTCGGCGTCTCAAATGTCTCGAGCGGATATTGGAAGCCGTTCGCTCAACGAGAACAATTAATTAAGGGCGACTACAGCGACCGTCTGCGCGGGCTACGATGCTCCAAATGAGATACGACTTTGTTTTGCGCGAAGAGGCCGATGATGGCGTACACGCCAAAGGGGGAGGAGGGGGTGAAAAAAAGGGACTAGGACAGAAAAAGCCATTAGCGCACGTTTCTTTTCCGAGTTGCGAGAAATTAGAAAAGTTCGCGTTTATGATGGCTGACCGAAAGAGGGATATCTTGTTAACTTTCCCCATTTGGACAGGCAGGAAGAATCCGATTTAGGGGGGGGGGGGGTTGAGATAAGCGCAATCTTTCGGGATCTTTCGCGAAAGCTGGAAACTCTGGAATGTAATCAAGGGTTTTTTGGGTGGAAGTTGATTTTGCAGGGTTGGTTTTGGGGATTTATGGATTTAGTTTGAGATGATTGTTAGGGAAGGGGTGGGGGGGGGGGGGCAATGGCGCCTATGCAGATGCAGAAAATTATGCATGGGTTAAGTTACTAGAAAGACACACGAGAAAATTCATTTATATAGAGATTGGGGTTTTGCCTAATTTCCCAAATTTTTCATGATTCATGCAATTTATCAATGTTTTATGGAGTTCTGGATTATTGTTGGAATTTTAAAATTTTCGATGATGCATGTATGATATAAATATATTACACAATTTCTGTTGTTTTATGGGATTTTCAAAATTCTATGCAAGCTTTGAAATTTATTAACATTATTTCTAGAATTATCGTTTTTCCCATTTTTCAAAATGTTACTAATTCATATGATTTTAGTGAATTATTATTCAAAATCATCAATGTCTTACTAGGAAAAATTTTTAGATTCTTAGGCACTTGAAGAGTCTATCATATTTTTTTCAAGATTTGTGGAATTTTGATATGTTTAAAAATATTTTTTAGGATTAGGAAAGACTTTAGAAAATTTTCATTTCCTTTAATTTGTCGGCATTCTCGATAATTAAAAATTTTGATCTTAAGTTTCAAGATATTGACGAAATCTGAACGATGTAACATTTATTTTTCAAATTATATGAATACCAAACAGTTTACGTAGATTTATAAAATTTTCGCAATCCTCTACAATTTTCAAAACGTATTACAATTTTTTAGATATCTACTTATTTTTGAATTCGAACAGATCGTCCATACTTGGAAAATTTTTTCATTTTTTTTTACATATATTGCAAGTTTTTACATGTTTCCTAATTTTTATTGAAATCTTCAGAATGATCGATGACTTACACTTGAATATTTTTTTATTATCAGACATTTTTAGAGTATTCCATAGTTTCTGGAGTTATATGAAAATTTCGAGTTTTTCCACAGCGTGCGGAATGCCTCAACATTTTCTAAACTTTTTTGTATTTCCGATATTTTTTTAGAATTACTGTTGATCTTGAAGATTTTTAATTTTTTTTAATCGTCTTTATTCTCAACATTTTCAGATGTTAATAGGTAATAACATTTTGAAAATGTACGATATCCAAAAGATAAAATAGTTTGTGAATTTTAAAAATTCTTTGAATACTACAGTTTCTGTAGATTTACGAAAATTTCGAAATCCTCTATAATTTTCAAAACGTATCCACAATTTCCAGTTTTGTACTGATTTTTTGATTTTTTGTGAATCATTTTTTTTTCTGGAAAATTTCATATATTTCTTGAGTTTTATTGAAACCCTGAAAATGATCGATGATTTCAAGCGAAATATTTTTTGATTGTCAGACACTTCAGAATATTTAGTTGTTACTGAAGTTTAATGAAATTTCTGAAATTTTCCACAGAATTTATCAACATTTTCTGAATTTTCATGTATTTTTCTGATTTTTTTGAAATTATGGTGGATGCTGAACATTTTATTATTTTGTTTTCCATATTCTCAAAAACTATAGATTTTAATGAAAATGTACTATGTTCAAAAAGATATCTATAGTCATCACGAATGTCGAAAATTCTTAAAATGCCACAGTTTTTGCAGTTTTTTACAAAATTTTTTGAATTTTCCAGAATCCATGAAATTGATTAGCATTTATTTTCTACACTTCTACAGATTTTCAGATTTTTTTTTTAAATTGTAATGTTAATAATCCTTAATATTTCTTATGCTTTATAAATTTCTTGGTTCATTCATTTTCTAGATTTTGAATAACATTTTGAAAAATATTGACGATGTCCATAAAATCGTGAGTTTCTAAAATACCAAAAATGTTACAAATATGACATAATTTCTAAAATTTCACAGAATTGTCAAAATTTTCTATAATTTACAAAACTAATAAATAATCTGCAACTTTTCCGAATTATTTTTTAGAATGATTGACAATCCTAAAATTCCTAATGTTTTTTTATTTTTTACAAATTATCTTTATGTATGCAATATCATTCGAATTTTCGAAACCCTCCACAATCTATAAAATTAAACAATTTTCTATCATTGAAAATTTGAATAATATCCCGAACTTTCTTAAATTTTACCTACTCTGAAAAATATTTTCTTCTACATTTCCATCATTTGATATTTTTGCAGTTGTATTCAAATGATATAAAAAAAATTGAGCGTCTATAGACTTTCGCACCACAGTGTAAAAAGAGTATTTACGTTTGTATTTCCAATTCAAACTCACTAAAATTCAAAAAAATATCATATCCGTCCAAGTCAAGAATCTTTAAATTCTGCAAAACTGAAAGCCTGTAAAACTCGAGACACATTTTCTCGTCGTCCTCCAGACTCAATTAAATTCAAAGTAGCAGCGTTAATAAATTCATGGCGCGAAAGAGCGTGTATTGATTCGACAGGCGACGAGGGAAAATTGAAAACGCGAAGAATAATGCAGAAAAATGTCTCGAAAAAAGGCGGGGAAGCGGGGAAACAGAGCGTAGAGCTACTCGGCGCATTGCATCAAGTGTCGCGTCGTAACCTAACCTCGCTGCCTGCGAAATTCAAGAGGCGCTCCTCAGGCTTCGGTTTCACCTAGAGACTGTTTCGGCCGAGCTAGAAACCGGATATTCTAATATCCGTAGTCACCTACGCAATTTGCGCGAACCGATATCATAGTCTTTCCCCCAACATTTCTCATTTCCTTTTCCCGTTTTTCTCTTTTACAGAGAGAATGGAAATGAAGGTCGTATTACGAATTTCTACATTTCATTACATGTAATGAAATTTCTACGTAATTTACCCTTTTGTCTTGTTAGTCTACGTTGTCAAAAATAATGATGTTTGTGCTACATATGAAAAACGAACCTTAAAATTTCAGGAATATATACATATAGAAAATTCAACTACCTTACAGCTCGATATTACTCTCGGCATTCGCTACTACCATTTTGATGTATGTAACTGTGGGGACATCGTAAAGCCAGTGTTTTTATGACGATTTCCGGACCTTAATAATGAGTTTCTAGGAAGGTCGGTCACTAAAAAACTCGCAGTCTTTGGTAATGGAAAAATTTGCTAATTAACACTGTTTAGTTTTTACTTACTTATATTTCATATTCTTCCGGTCATAGATTTATTCTATTTTACAGCATTACTTACGGTACATAAAAATATTTTTAATAAAATGGTGGGTAGACAGTTATCTTGGTATTGCTTTGCCAAACAATTTTGTTGAAATTTTAATTAATTTTCAAGCTAAACATGACAAAAATGGTTTGAAATATTTTTTTAATCAACATACATAAACGTTATCTCGGAGTGACTTCTTAATTTTTAAATAACAGGACACCATGTTCAAGATCCTTTATTATTCAAGCTTTCGACCTAACTTTTTGGTCCTCTTCAGGAATCTAACAACATTTTATCATTTCCAAAATCAAAACCAGGTTACATGATCAACAATCACAAAAACAGAACAATTCACAGAAACCAGTACCGGTATGACAAATTTCCCTTTCTCAGTCAAAAAGAATTACCATTATATTAGAACTACTTCTTCAAGACCATCGAATTTATAATCTTATAAATGTCGTTCAAATTCTTTGTGTCCAGCTGTCTATTGATACTATTACCAAATATTCGAATGAAAATCATTTCCGATATTATCCTCTTAAAATTATTATGTTCTCTATCTAAAATCTCTACGTCATTCCGCTTAAAATCGTGATC
Source organism: Platygaster robiniae (assembly GCA_028476575.1). Classification (NCBI taxonomy): domain Eukaryota; kingdom Metazoa; phylum Arthropoda; class Insecta; order Hymenoptera; family Platygastridae; genus Platygaster; species Platygaster robiniae. The sequence goes on from CM052023.1 coordinate 32,539,236, forward strand.
GAATTTCAATCTGTGTTTGAAATAAAATAATTTTCTACATTTAAAAGCAAATCGGCTATAAACTACATCGTTCTTTTGTGAATTTCGGTGACCAAAACCACCGTGATCGTTCATTAACTTTTCACTTGTCCGAAAAACGCTCGGCCCCTAGATAAATTCTCATTCCGGTAGACTAATTTCACGTGAGGGTCGCGCCCAAGTAAATCTTGCTATTCAAGAGCATTGTGGCCTGCCGAGGTAAATTAAGAAAAATGGAACCGGGGCCAACCGTCCACAGAACGCTGAAATTCTCATCGACGACGTCGCGATTATTTACGTACTTCGAAAAATATCAAAACGGGAATTCGCAGAGAATAATAATTTATGAGTTTGAAGATCATAGAGTACTAGAATTTAAAAATATATGATATCACGAGAAATATACATACATATATGAAAGTATGGAGAAGAGAGAGAAAAAACGAGAGAGGAGAAATAAATTGATGTGATACCTAGCAAACAATATGTGTAAATGTCAAATAAAATTTTTGTTATTATATACAACATAACTGGTTTTTCAATTTCACTTAAAATCAAAAAATTGTTTCATTTTCAAACACTACCTTGTACCTCATTAATTTGACATTTTAACATACCTCCTACGAAACGTTTTCCAAAATACAGAAAAAAACAGAAGAATGATTTTTCACCAACTTGAAAATCTGGAACATCTCTATTCTGAATATATCGCATGAATATAACAATACAACGTTGCTCGCTCATTTCCAAAATTTCAATGGCACCTCAAAGTAACCCATAAAGAGGTTCTAAAAAGCCCTGAAAAGGGTTTCGTTTTGTCGTACAATTTTTCAGCCGAGCCCCCAGACAGTTTGACAAAGTTTCGGTACACGGCGTGAAAAGCATTAATGAACAGTCTCGATCAAAAGCAGTGGGACGGAAAGGGTCAAAGGACGCTTTACGTCATACTCGAAATGCCACTCTCGGGCTCTCCATGACACAAGCCGAGTCGCTCGGCGTACACAAATTCGCGTTCGTGTACAAGAGGCCGACTTTTTGTTGTGCCGCGATAATGGAGGCGCAGTCACAGAACATTTGTTCTGGAATTCGTTCAAAGAAAGCATGAAAAAAAAAAGAGAATCGGAGCAGTTGCGGATACGGGTATTTATTTTTAATAGGGCTATAACAAACATCATCATGGGTTCTAGGAAGAAAATGAATATTGTCAGTAATTTGTGAAAAGATTGTCGTCTTCGAGAAATAAATAAACAAATGAATAAATGAATAAATAGGAAATATTTTTTTAAATACTTCCTGGAGCCAAGTTGATTCTATTATTTTATTTATTATTCGTCGAATTGTAAATTTTTTTTGTAACAATATTTTCTAGGCCTTCAGGTACTATTCTCGACTCTAGAAATGTCATAAACTTGCACCAAGCAAGAGTTGAGTTGGAGGATGAAGAGCGACACGTAGCAACCAACAAAATCCGAAACTTAAGAAGCACACAATGGTATTAAATGTATTGAGGAAACACTGCAAAAAATGTTGTCTTGCCACAAGACACTTTTTGACGCCATTTCAAAGACGTTTAAAGATGTCTTTAAAACACATCTTTTTACACAAAAGTAAGACACTTGATGACTGAAGACATGGATTTCGTGTCTACTACAGAGACATGTCTCATATATGTTTTTTGCAGTGAAATCAGCAGATATCAGAGATGCAAAATTTTGCTATGTAGGTACAGGTGCAAGGTGTAGACCATGTAGACACAAAACAAAATGAAGAGAAAAAAAAATATCAATTAAAAAAACCCTCATTTGCACAAAAAATCTGTATGTCAAGTCAATATATACACCTCACTATTCACATAATGAAATGTTACGATACCATGTCTAAAGGATCACGAGTTACACAGTTACTCGATGAAATTTGAAATGCAATAGCACAAAGCAAAATATGAAAGTTCGATTCATAGTGGTTACTCAAAAAATTATGGACGTTATCCAATAGAAATACGTTGTTCAGTGTTGAGTTATTAAAAATACAATCTCTACAAGGCCTGCAATGGCAGCCTGAAAAAGCTCAAACAAAATGGAGAAGGTTCCACAAGTAGTTGTTTCTCCATACACTGGAAGAAAAAGTATTTCGGACAATTTTAGTATGTGTTGCCTTCTGCAGCCTTCAACGGCTGCGATTCTTGGCAATGAAATTGCAATCGGAGCGAGACGATTGTTTGCACGAGATATGAAAAGTTCAGCAATCGGAAAAAGATTGCTTGGTTACACGCAGCGTCAAATCATCGACTATCTAATCTGGATTCAATTCTTTCTGGTCGAGATGAAACGAGCGTGAATCACTCATTTCTAACTTCGATTTGTAAATTATCCACATAAACTTATTTAAACGAACACAACGAGCGCAGAAAGTTCACCAGAAACCTTTCACAAATGGCATCGATCTTGGCTATTCTTCTAATCATACGATCTCAACAAATATCACGAGTCAACACAAATTGATACCCATCATTTCCTCTAACTAAATGGACTCGTTAATTCCAACGATAATGAGTCACTGTCCTTCGAGGACCAGCCCCGATGGACCCCTTGATAATCTCGTTGAGTGATGCAGATGACAAGCTAAATAATTAGTCACGACGGAATATAATTAATGATTGTGATGAAAAAAAACGCGCATCACAAACTTCGCTGGGATTTCATAATTTCGCGAGATTAATCGAGAACTTCATCACACCTTCGAAACGTTACAAATTGTTCTAAATTTTGGAAAATTTCGGTAAACTACAGAAAATGTGTGACGTACATTGATGAATCATTGAAAATCCCTGAAAAAAATTTGCTCTTTCTATTCCTCGATCCAGTGAAAATTAGCCGATTGAAACATCAGCCATCCCAAAAGTCTTATTTAGATTACAAGAGTACTTTCCGTGACTCAATCAAGATGGGTGCATTTAGATTAATTCCTTAACCGAGAAAAGTCTGTTTGCGAGACGCGGATTCGGCGAGAATATTCGTCAAAAGAAGTTGCTGATTATATATGAAAGCTCGCAAGCTCCGAGGGGTCCTGCCGAAAAGCTACGACTGCCCCCATTTGTAGTCCATTCGCAGCGAGCGAAGAACTAAAATAAGGAGCTTAGGCTAAGCGGCTTACTTCAAGAATAAACCGAAGGGCTTCGCATGGCACTGTCTGTCAGCCACTTTGCCATTGCCATTTTTGTTTTTATTGCCATCATTAGTTATATTTTGACGTTTCATTTAATTATTTATATCGTTACAATGTTTAATGCGATTGGTAGAAACAGGTACATGTTTTGTCAAGTGAATTATAAATGATGCTGACATCAGTTCTATCTCCTCTCCAAAGTTTAGGTTTTATATATCATATTATTTTCTATTATGAATATTCAATTATACATTGGAAGATAGTAATTAATATACAATAAAATAAAACATGTAATAGGGATGGAAATCGCAAAGAAAAGTATCGCGATACTTTTTGATATTGCGATTCCAAGTACTCGATGTATCGGCCCAAAAGTATCGATACATTAGCGGAATCGAATTGAATATTCATTGAATCATCATAAAATCATTGAATATTAAAAGCTTTTAGTATTTATTTATGTTCTAATTCCTTTCTTGTTCATTTTACAAAAGACAAGTTATTTAACATCAGTCAATATATTTTTATTTTCATCTGGTTGCCATGATTTTCATTTCCTTGGAAAATTTCATGCTTTTTCAGGTGTTTCCATAAATTGGTGGTGCCGCCATCACGAGTATATGCTTCTTCACAAATCTTGCACTTAGTTTGTTGTTTTTTGTCACCGCTTACTTTAATAAAATGCTTCCAAGCGTCACTTTTCCCCGGAGCCATTCTCACAAGCAAACAAGTTGTTCCGGTGTTTGTTAACATTTATTACGATTTCGATTTGTTTCTTATATTTTGACAATGTTTGACAACAGTAGGTTTTGTTATCTTCAAATGTCAAATGAGGAAGACGAGTGTATGTCTGCCAGGTCTGTTTTTATGATGTTTTATAGTCTGGCATAAGTAACACATAATGGTGTATAGTGGTTCTTGTCTCGAGATATCCAGTGTTCTTGAATACCACTCAACTTTTAGTATAAGTGGAATCAAACGATACTGACTGTGAATGTATCGATACTGTAAGTATCGTCAAGTCTTCAGTATCGATGCAAAATACTCGAGCATCGGAACAAAAGTGTCGATACTCGAGTAAACTGCATCAGTATCGTCTATCCCTAATACGTAATACGAGCATTGACTATAATTTTCAGACCGGTCATGAATTTACCTTTTGACGCCGATCTCAGCGTAACGACCTCTGTTTACGCGGTTGTTTCTGGAATTATTGGCCGGCCTCGTGTACAGAGTGAGTATGTCGCTGTTGATATTATTGATGATTGGCGGCAGCATATTCGGAGTTTGGAATAAGCCGCGATCAAATGCTCCTCGCCAGCGGCCACCACTTTAGCCGGGCCGCCGACGGCAATTCATCGCGAAAATCCTCGAGGCTTCACTTTCAACTCATGTGTATCACGCACTGATCCGGATTTTCCTCTCTAATCTAGCCGCGTCTGAATACGTCGGATTTCAGGGATTTCAAATTACACACCCGAGGAATCACGTGCGTTTTCGATTTTAATCGGAGTTGATCTTCGACGCCAAAGTTGGGTTTGATTTAGATCAAAGATATTTCTACAGCTATGGAAAAAGCTTTGGACCCAATTTTTTTTCTATTCTTTGAGAATAAGAATGTGAAGATATTTTACTACAATTTTTGAATATCTATGGTAGGACGTGATGACAATTTTCTATAGTTATCGTATGTATATTTTATTCGAAGAAAATATGAACGATGTTGTTTTGATTGATAGTAATTTATGTATGTCTGTTACGCTTCCGGATCGTCAATATTTCGAGAATTTTCATTCAATTCTAAGAAATTATAAATCTCAGAGATATTTAACTAATTGAATTTTCAATCATTGTTGAAAACTCTGGGAAAATGTTGGAAAATGAAAGAACAGAGCAAAAAATAGTGAAAAAGTGAGAAAAACTGGCTGTTTTGCATTATTTTTCATCTTTTCAGACGGACAATTTTATTTTAAATTGTAATTCATTTACAAATTGCAGAAACTGTGTGTCCGAAAATCTAAAAATGTTACTTCGCAAAAAGATCGTCGATAATTTCAAAAATTTCAATAAAAATCTAGAATCCCGTTGAGAATAACTCAATATTCTTCTAAATTTCTCATAAAAAACTTCATTTATCCCTAAAATAATTCAAAAATAAAGCGCGAACCCTGCGAAACAGACCCAACCCAACCTCGTGGAACAGACTTATCACTTCAGAATCAAGAAGAAAGGAGGAAAAGTTTCGCAGGGAAGCGATGAAAGTCGAAGATCGCGCGATTCGAGATAGGTTTTTCCAAAGGTAACGAGCAAATCGTGGGCACTTTTTGCTATTTGAATTGTAAATATGTTCATTTCACTTCGCTTATGTATTCTGTAAACGCAAGTGCGGCGCAAAAATATGTTTGTCATGCAAACGCGTTCGCTTTGTTGAAGGATGCGTTTCATTGTCGCTGGCAAAAGCACAAACAAGCTTTGAGATGGAACGGAAATAAAAGAGGAAACGAGATTCCCTAAAAGTGGTAGCTTCGAATATAATTAGGTTTTCAGGGTGCAAACAATTGTCGAAATATAATAGTTTCTTTTTTTTGTAATTAAAATTCCATTCGACTGCCCAAATGTCAATAAAATTTAGTTAGACATAAATTAAAATAATCTTTTTCATACTCCTATATTTTGATATTATGAGTTTTAAATTCTTTTCTTTTTTCATTCGTTTAGAGAAATTATTGATAATTCATTCATAAATTATACTTTCTGATGATAAAATCGAAATGTCCAAATACTTTTGAGAGAATACTCATTTTTATTCAATATTGCTCTGTTTTTTGTTTATTATTATTTATTTTTTTTACTAAAATCAAGTCCATCGTTTCCAGAAATCATTTTTAATATAAAAAACCCCCAAAAATACTTGCAAAATAAAAATAAATAATAATGAAAATTTTGAAAGCGTAAGATGAAATATTCTTGTGCTCTTTCAACTCCAAACATTTCAGAGCAAAACCGTTTTTCAATATTAAAGTTAATCTTCACGCTGTAATTTTTATTCTGCAGTCTAGCTAATTTGCGAAAACACAATCGACAATTTTCACCGAGGCGCGAGGGAAACGAATTGAAATCACGGGCGCGTTAATCACATCGTCTGCAATTTCTAATTACGTTGACGAGTGGCGCTACTGCGATTGAGCGGTTTTAGAAATAAACTGACGAGCTTGAACCGCGCGATAAATCTGCAATTAGCGAATGGTTAATTGCGGGCAATGGATTTATCCAGTCCAGGAACAAGGGCAGTTAGAGGTTTTTTTCGACTTGCGGTTTTTCCAGAGTTTTTACTGTGGTTTTATATTTTTACGATGTGGGTTTCAGAAAATTATATTTTTGTTACTAAGAAAGTTTGAAAAAAACAAACTTATTAATAATTGAATACAGTGTATTGGGATATTAATGTGTACAAAATTCATTATTCTATAAAATGTAATTTTGAAATATCAGTTATTATATTCTTTAACATATAATATATAATTATATATTTATTTATCTTGAACAATTATGATTCTTGTTTATGTCTTTATATAATGCATGTTTTTTTGTCATGTTTTATGTATTATTTGAAGTATAATATCGATATGAATACTATTTAAAATTCATATTCAAATGTCAGCAATTTTAAATATACATGATCTATGCGATACATATCATTTTTCCATGATTTATAGATTTTTATGAAATTTATTATCGATATGTAAAAAAAGTATATGAGTTTAACAAAAAAGAGATTTTTTTTCTATAAATCCTACTCTTTCCTTATTTTCCAATCCTCATATTCACAATAAACGAAAACCCCTTTTTAAAATAAAAGTGAAAATATTTATCGCTTTATCTATAAAAAATTAAATGCTAAGAATATCAGAAATGTAACTTATTATTTATTTTAGACTCTCCTTCGATCAAGGGCAGAAAAAAAGCTAAATAAACGGTTTTTTCAAACAAAATATATCATTTTACGAAGAACGTTGAGATAAATGTCACTTTTTAGATGAGTCATTTCAAAATAGAGACCAGAGACGTGAAAGCAAACAGACCAGAAGATGTAACAGAATGAAAACGAAACAAAAAAATGAAGTAGTACCATGGAATGTTCATATTTTTTTTTTTTTTTTTTTGTCATACTAGAACAGTACAAATGTGTCTAAAAAAATAGTATGAAAAAGGTATGAGAACGCATTTTTTCACACATATTTTCATTTCAGACAATTGATGGAATGTCATTAGATAGTTATAAAGATTCGCAAAAATAATATTCAGTACCAATAGTACTCTACTACAATAACAAAAACTGCAAACTCTAGAGAATTATAATGCAATATCGAAAATCCCTTATAAGAACAAAATAAATGTATCGTTAAAAAAACTCATAATTTAATTTTTTTAAAAATAGTACTTAATCGTTAGTATCTTTTTCCAAGAAAAAAAATACATCACCAGAACCAAAAATTCCAAAAAAACCTAACCCTTCAAAAATTCATACTCAATTCCTCCTACCTCACGAAACACAAATCCATCCTTGCCTTCAACAACCATCAAAAATTCATCTCACATTAAAAAAACCCCCTCCATGCAAAAATCCCCCTTCAGAGGAATCTCTGCAATTTTTAATATCTCTTTCACGTCACATCAAAGCTCCAGAAGACTATGAAAAACGCGGCGGAATTTTATCTCCGACATTCGCGGAATTCGCGATTTCATCAAATATGAAAACCGTTTCGTGATTTCGGGGTAAATCAACTCCGATGAAAAATGACTGTACGTCATCGATCAATGACTGACGTTGTAATGAACTCTCTAATTTTCGACTGATTATCAGTAATTATTTGCTGATTCAATGAGTTTATATTGCTTTAAAAAAAATCTTTGAATCTGTGAAAAATTTTCACTGACAAATCTGCATTTTTAGAAGACGTATCTGTCAAATTCGAAAAATTTTCTGTTGCATGACTTTAAATTATTCACAGATGTAATTGAGAAAATTGAATAGAACAATCTCCTGAGTTCAATAGATTCTTATTCCTCTCCAAATATTGGTCAAAAGGACTATTGAATCAGTAACTCAGGCTTCAATCAGTGAAAATTCCACTGATTCAAGTTTCGAGAGAACTCACTCGGGTCAAAGATTGGTAATTGGGCGATTCGAGGTCAGTTAAAACGAGTTTTTGGGTAAAAAAGTGATTACTGAAGTGATTTCTGATCACGACGAAAAATTGCATCACGATTCCCCGGCGTCGCGACGTCGCCGGGACGACTGGCAACCCTCGGTTCTGAATCTCGTCTGGTGTGGTGCCGGTTCTCTTCTGGTGGGGAACGCAAGCGCACTCGAACACGGTATTATTTGATTGCTTTTATGTTTTATCGTTTTATGCACTATGTTTTCTACCGGTTGATTCTACGGGTCCAGCAGGTACACACTGAGAAAAAAAATCTAGTACTTTCTGACATAAACATGGCAAAAAAAACCAGAATATTGTAGGTTTTACAACATTATTGCAATTTTTTCATATGTATTGTACTTGTACAAATTACAATTATGCTTGCCAGTTTTTACAAGAAAATTACGAAAAATTTGTAATCCACAGAATACATATTATACTACGTGAATTGTAATTTTTACTAGACTGGTATACAGAATTTAAAATCAGTGTATAGTAAAAGATCAAATGAAATATTATAACTTTTATCATTTATTTTTCAGTTCATACAGGATATTTGATGTACTCAGGGATCGCAAAATTTCATACTATATTGTAAAATCTACAATATATTTTCGACTTTTTCCAACACTGTATCGATTACAGTATGATATACAAGAAAGTACATAAAAATACAGCAAAAAGAAGTATACAGATCTAAATACTGACATTTTCCTAAATCTATATTAGTAAGAATTACAAAATGATATTGCAGACATTACAAAAAAAGTATAGTAGAAAACGAAATATGTGTAGGAGTTTTTACAACAAAATATGCCTACTATTGCATTTATCATTTGACAATATTGACTACACATTATGACAAAAATTGCCATAAATATCTTGCCAGAACTACAATATTTCAGGCTGATTCGACAGTACAATACAGTATTGTAATAATTACTATATTTTTTCCCAGGGTACGATATTTTGTACTCTTTCCAACGAGCTATAAAAATTAATGAACCGATTACTAGAAGTTGCAAATTTATAACATAGTAACAATTAAAGGCATTCTTGAATTTTTCATTCTACTATGAAAAAATGCAAATGTATAACAAACATTATGAAAAAATGATTTTTAAATTTTTCCGAAAAACGCGTTACTCATAGTACATTTTGCCCTTTTTTCAACGAGAAATAGAAATTAATAAATCGACTTCTATAGGTAACAAATTTTGAACAAAAATAAAAAAAGTCATTCTTTGATTTTTTTTTCGAAAATTACGTCTTTGATACAAAACCCTAAAAGCTTGAAAAAAAATATATGTAAAAAAAAATAATAACGTGAATTGTAATGATTTTGATCAATTCATTAAAGTTTGAAATAGTTGGTAATATATCTTGAATTTTAAAAATTCCAAAAAACCAAACAAACAACCAAAATCATAAAAAATTGTTAATAATTCTGAAAAATTCTAGAAATTTAAAGAAATTCAGAAAACTTTTCTGAATTTCGTAGATTCTATAAATGGAAAACCCTGAAATTTGCATAAACTGCATGATATTCTCAAAATCGTTCGAAATCCAAAAATATTTCTGTCTCATGCAGATGTTCGATAATTTAAAAAATTCTATCCAGAATTTAGAACTATAGAAAATCTCGATAACTTTCGTATCTTGGATTTTTACTAAATTTTGAAGATAGTTATTCACTTTCTTCTTCAGTCAAATATTACTAATTTAGAACAAAGAAAACCTTACAATGCATATTTTTAAGAAGTATGATAATAAAAAAAATCTTCAAATTTTATAAAGAATTGTAAAAATCTGTCGATTTTCATAGAATTATAGAAAATCTTTAAGGAGTTAAATTTCTTTCAAAACATTCTAAACTTTGAATATAATAAAAATTATGGAAAAATTTTCTGATTTTGCAAAATTTTTTAAACTCAGGGTTTTTCGTGATTTCTTCATATTTTTCAATTTTTTATATATTTCATGATAAATAAACATACTTACTTGGAAAAAACATGATAAAAAACATTTTCGTAAATTCTACGAATTTGGAAATCAAACACAATTATTGACAAACTTTCGAATTTTTTAAATTTTTTGAAACTTCCGAAATTCGCGACCTTTCGAACTCTATAAAAACTCTTTGAAATTTGCAAAAAGGTATCAATTTTTCCTACTTTTTTCGATTTTTCTTAACTTTTCATAACTTTTAAGTTTTAAAGACGTTTATCAAAAAATTTCAAAATTAGTGTCATCCTGATTTTTCGAAGAAATGCGATATGAACCAACAATTACAATATCTGATTCTAAAAAGTTTCTAAATTTCATTCAGGATTATTGACCTTTACCTTTTATTATTTGTTTTCCAGCTCATATTATATAATACTTCATTTACATACTAAGAGAACAAACTGTAATTTTAAGTATATGCATAGCAAAAATTCATATACATCGTAAAATTAACAATATATTTTCGACTTTTTTTAATACTGTATCGATTACAATATTATATACTAGAAGGTACACAAAATTATAATAAAAAGATCTGTACAGATCTGAATATTGTCAAAACTTGATGGCATTTTCTGAAATCTGGATTAGTAGAAATTACAATATGATATTGCAAAAAGTACAAAAAAGAACAGTAGAAAACGAAATACGTATAGGAGTTTTCTAAACAAAATATAACTACCACTACAATATAATTTGACAACATTTACAATGTATTAGGACAAAAACTGTTATAAATATAAAGCAAAAAGAACAATATTTCAGGCTACCCTAGTAATTTGGTTTTTTATAAAGTTTTTATAAAACTCTTTATAAAATTTTCATATTTTTTCTGAAATTACGCTTTTTTTTATAAATTCACCTTATAGAAAGAGCAATGTTTAATGAAGTTTTCATAAAGTCACTTTATAAAAATACAGAATCTTTAAAAAGTATATTTTAAAATCCACTTTATAAAGATTTCATAAAGTTTTTCGAAAGTATCTTCATAAAAACTAATAAAAACTTTATCAAACATTGCTGTCTTATAAAGTGGTTGTATAAAAAAGCGGAATTAAAAAAAAAAAAAATACTCAAATTTCATAAAGATTTTTACAAAAACTTGATAAAAAACCTAAATTTCTAGAGCGATTCCACAGTACAATACAGTATTGTAGTACCCTATGGGAAATCTTGTAATAGTCTGTATTTCAAGAATCACAAACGTATTACAACCGGCAGGGTAGATCCCTATTCTACCAGCTGATCTACCTGATCATTTATTGGCGCGAAACATATAATTTACATTTTTCTGGCTTCCAACTAATTAAATGTACTTGCAGTGATTGCAATCATGAAAGATCCATATAAAACTTCAACTCTAACACTGTGATTTTGGTAATTATTCAAATGAAATGATCCGGATGATCAGCTGGTACAATCGGAATCTACCCTGCCGGTTGTAATAGTCTCTAATTCATGAATTACACGATTGTCCATATTTTGCTCATTGCATCTTCCCCCTTCTTTGTCCGCGATTTCGACTGGCCCCTCACGAAAGCCAGCGCAAATCACTCGCGGACACGCGCTGATTATCGCCGAGTTCGCGTTTTCTCTCGGGCGATTTCAGCTCGCTCGGGAAAATATACATCCGCGGCGTAAGTGGCGCGGTCTCGTCGCAATCACGATCCGCGAGGGACACTCTACCGGCGAGTTATTTCTTCCTGCGAAGACAATAAAGCTTTTTTCTCGCGTGCGGGCAGTCCCACGTCTGACATAGATGCACGCTCGCCAAGGAGCGATAGGGCGTGGGCCCCAAAGCGAGCTTTCTTCTCTCCTCTTCGCCTAAACTCGCATTATACGCGCTCGCAACGATTCCTCTTTATTCCTTTTTGCAGGCCGCTAAATCTCCGCTCCCGCCAATCCCGTCTTTCGTGGCTCTTTATCTTCGACGTCCATTCGTTTTTCCTTAACGCGATCGCGAGGCGCATTCCTCGTCGACGAGGGGATTGAATTACAATGGGGCATTTCGAGGGTCGATCGTGTTTTATCGGTATTTTGGTTTTTAATATCGAGGTCTTTAAACTTGTGTATCAGAGGCTTCTGATAGAGAACATTTTTTCTATTTTGGGGTACAATCCATCGAATTCTCATGGATTCTTGTCTTATAGTCTATATTTCTTTACTTTTCTATTTTTATTCATAATTAACTATGATTTACTATCGTTCTCAGTAAATTTTAAATAAAGTTGATTTCCGGGATTGTACATGACATACCGTTTCAAGTGATATAGATAAATTATTTTGTTGATCGTAAATTTTCATAATTAACTATATTTTTTATAGTTTTCTTTTATTTTTAGTGGTTCATCATGATTTTTTCAATATCCTATGGTTTTCTATAATAAACAATGTAATGATTTTTCATTATTTTCAGTGAATTTTAATTACAGTTGATTTCTGGGATTGTACATGATATACCATTTTACGTGATTTATGAATTTATTTTGTTGTTAAGGCATTAACTATATTTTTCATAGTTTTTTTTTTTTCGCAAAGGTTTATCGTGATTTTTTTATGTTTCCTATAGTTCTCTATGACTGACAATGTGAAGATTTTCATAAGCTTCCATGGTTTCACTCATTATATGGTTTTCCATGATTTATCAATGAAAAAATTAAATATCAATGAGGAACTTTCAAGATTGTTGATATTTAATCGATATCATGATTTTTGATATCAAGGTCTTCCGATTGATACCAAGGATTTCTGATCGACAAAATTTTCAACATATTATGGTATAATTCATCGAATTTTTTCGGATTTCCGTATCGTAGTTCATATTTTTTCTATTTTTTCATAATTTACTAAGGTTTCTAATTTTTTTAAATTAATATCTATTGTAGCGAATTTTCGTCGGTTGACATGTTTTACAATTTTACGTAATTGAATAATTCATGCCTTTGATTGTAGTTTTCTATGATTTACAATGTTTCTCACGATTTTTTTTATTTTCTTGTATTTTCAGAAGATCATCATGATTCTCTAATGTTTATTTTGGTTATTATTCATGAAATCATGATGAACAATGTAATAATTTTTCATCAACATCAATAGTTTCATATGATGTATTATAGTTTCGCATTATTTACTATGATTTTTCGTCGCTTCTTATAGTTTAACGTGATAATTAATTGTTTTTAATGATTTTCCATAATTTTTTACTGTTTTCCCCTGATATCATTCATAATTTATCATTTTTTTCAATGATTTTCCAATTGCTTTTCTCGTTCTCGTAGTCAATCGTAATTTACAATAATTTTACATGATTTTGCATGGTTTACTACTAATAATTACAACTTTTCATTAATTTTACAATATAAAATGACTTACTAGTTTCTTATCATTCAATAAGATTTTAGTAATCATTTTTTCTATTTTCTATAATATTTCATAGTCATTACTAGTTTAACATAATCTACAGTAATTTTCAATGATTTCTCATGAATGTCTTCTATTTGCTAGATACAGAAGTTAAAATTTGACATGTTCTTCGATAAAATTTTTAGCCTTTTTTCCAACGAGTCTAAAAAACTAATAATAATAAACTAAATGAATCGATAATTTGAATATTTTAAATTTTAAGCGTCGAAATCTAAAAAACTTTTTAATTCTTTTTTTTATTTGACATGTCTTTCGACTGCATTGATTTCCTTTTATTTTTTAATATTCCAAAAAGTTTGCAGTAATCAACCCTTTGATAATTTTGTATTATTTTATACAACGTTCTACTATTTCATATAATTTACGACAGTTGATAATGCTTTACCATAACCTTCCATGAATTTTTATATTTCAATATGATTGTCTTTGATATCCCAGGATTTACTATAAATACCTATTATTCTTTGTGGTTTCTTATAATGAACATTTGTTCATTACAATTATTATCAATGATTATGAGAACTATTATTACTATTATGTTTATTATAATGTTTCTATGTATTATAAAAAATTCTCCCCCCCCCCCCGCCCGCCACTGTCGCAGATTCATTCAGGTAACCCTATGGTAGGACATGAGAAGTTTCACTTTAATGTGGGTCATTAGAAATTTCCCTAGAGTAATAATTATGTAATTTTCTCATTATTATGTTATTATATATAATACTTATATTATAATTCTGTTATAGAAGTATGAGAATATTATTATTCTTGAAAAGTGTTATACGCAGAATTTTTTGCATCGCAGCCCTGTAACGATGCAACCCGCTCGACAGACGTGATTAACCGGCTTCGAGAGGATCGGGCGCCGCGTTTAATTAAGTTTTCCTATCGCGATTCAATCGCGAACGCAATTCTTTCGGGCTCGCTGTTCGAAATTGCTATGAAAAATTTTGATACCTGAGGTGATAATTACGACCTTTACAACGATACATTGATAACGATTTTTAAAAATTATATTATACAATAGAATATTAAAACGCATGACCATATTATTTTGAAATTAAATTCAGAATTCTCCATTTAAGAAGTGTACCTACCATCCCCTCATTTCCCAACATTATTCCTCACAATTACCCATAAAACTTTTTCAGACAAAGACACTTGCAAAGAATATGCAAAATCTTCTTACAATTTTCATGAATCTCGAGAAATACAGAAGCATCATTGAAACTTTCTCGACTGTAAATTCCGGAAAAACTTTACGCCCCCGATCAAGTTGCTAAGCATTTTCGCATTATTTTTATCACGCTTTTACCGGCTTATTTTCGTCGTCATTATCACGCGGGGATGAATAACGCAACTTTTTTAGACCCAGGTGCGGGGGAAAAGTTGTTGCCAAGTTTGCCCTGCTGGACCGAGTAGGGAGCTTTTCATAGAGGCATAAATTCTCCCGGGACGCCGAAGAACCGCCCGAGTCTTTAAATACATATGTATATATGGGAGAACTCCATCATTTTCGCGCACGTATAAATATGAGGTCGGACTTGACCGCGGGATTTTTGGACTCGTCGAAAGGATGAAAAGTTCCCAAGCACTCTATTTTTCATTTTTCTTCGGTCCAAGTACTTTAGAAACGTGAAATATTGTTTTTTCACAGGATTTATTGCCCATTTTTGATTTATTATTCATATTTTTTTTTATGCGCTGTTTTTATAATTAATAAACGAATTCAAGAAAGTGTCGGGAATCGATTCAGATTTGGAAAGAGAATATAAGACTTGTATTACACTAAGAAAAAAATCTTATACTTTCTACCATATATATTGTAGAAAATACAATAATATTTATTTTACCTATTACAATAGTGTATAGCAAAACCGCTATATTGTACAAATTACAATATGTATGTCACTTTTTGATGGATAATTTCGGAAAAATTAAAATCTGAAAATGAAAATTCTACTATACAAATTGTAATGTTCACCATACGTTTTTTCCACGTTTCCTAAGGTCAGCCAACTGGAAAGAGGTGGCGACCGGGTTTTTTTTCTCGCCCGAAATTTATTTACACATGCATTAAAATAGAAAAAATGCATTACTTTTTTCCAACTTTTTCGAATACTGCATTATATTGCAATATGATGCACTTGAAACCTAGAAAGTACACAAAAATGTTGCAAAAAGAACCTATATAGATCTGCGTACTGAAAAACTGTATGGAATTTTTAAGAATCTGGATGAATAGCAATTACAATATGATATTGCAAAAAGTACGAAAAGTATAGTAGAAAACGGAAGATGTGGAGGAGTTTTTACAACAAAATATATCTATAGCTGCAATATCATTTGACAATATTTACAATATGTTATTTCAAAAACTGATACATTATATAGCAAAAATTACAATATGTCAAAGTGATTCCCGTTTACTATACGGTATTGTAATAAATACTATATTTTTTTCTCAGTGTAGTAGGAAAAAAACAAGAAAAACTCAATTTGATGAAAATAGAAAAAAAGTGAGATACAGGGACGGCAGAACGCGATTTTTCCGGGTGGGTTGTATACGACTGCATTTTTTGGAGGAGGGGTGTTATAATTGTATTTTGTCGAAATAAGCATAATAATGTTTTGACATTTTCAAATAAAAAACTGTGAGACTTGAAAAACAATTACGAAAATTCCTATTGAGTTGGACAATTTTTTATGATCATTGAAAATTTTTTGATAGTTTTCTAATAATTCGTAATTTAAAAAAATCAGAAATCTTCAAAATAGTGAAAAACTCACAAAAATTCGCAGAATTAGTAAAATTTCAGGAAAAATAAATTGATTTTTGAAAATCATATTTTTCTAAATATTAACGATAGTGTCATTTCGAATTTTTAATAAAATTTTGAAACACTTGAAAAGTCCTACAAAGTCGGAAGGAATCTTTAAGAGCTGGACAAATTTTCATAAAGTTTTGAAAATTAGATAAGTGAGTACTACGTTAGAAATTTTGAAAATTTTGAAAAATCAGAATGCATTGGAAATTATAGAAAATGTCAAAATCAATTTAAAAAAATTTTAAATTATGTGTAACTCAAGAAAATGTTAATTATCTTGTGTTTTTATTATATTTCTACAAAATATGCATTGTAATATTTTTTACATTTTCAACAAAAATTTGGAATATTTGGAAAATGTCTAAAAATCATAAAAAAAAACCTTATCGAGTTTGACAAATTTTTTAAAATTTTGAAAGTTTTCAATATAAGGTTCGATGTTATTCAAAACTTTAAAAGTTTCGTAAAATAGTAACATCAAAATTCAAAAAACTGTTAATTATGTTACCTAAAAAAAATCGAAATTTTTACCCAATTTCAGGAAACATCCATCATTTATAAATTATATTCATTATTATAATATATGTAGTTCGACGAAATAGGCATGCATGAAAATATTTTTTCAAATTTTTTCATGCGCATCACAATTGAGCAGTATGTACTTAAGAAGCAATTAAAAACAAAGAAAAATGTCTGTATTAGGTTCAAAATTATGAAATTTTTTAAAAATTGGAACACATTTGAATTTTAAAGATTATGAATAACAACAATTCGAAAAAATTCGAGAAATCGGTAGAATTTTAAAAAATTTTAATAAATTTTGTTTATCCTGTTCATTATTATACATGTATATTATTTCTTTTAAATATGCGAGATAGAGTTTTTTGAATTTTTCAAGAAAAATTTTAAAAAATTGAAGATTTTCAAAAAATCACAAGAAATCTTAATGAGTTGCACAAATTTTCATCAAATTGTGGAAGTTTTTGATATGTATATACTTGGTATGACGCCAAAAATTTTGAAAATTTTGGAAAATCATAACACATTGAAAATTCAAAAAACTGTCAAGAACTCTAGAAAAATCAAAATTTCGTTGCGATTTTCAGAATATGTTTATAATTTTTGTGAATTGCGTCCATCATTTTTCTTCGAAATATGCATTATGAAACTTTTTTTCAATACAAGTTTGAACTTCTTGTAAAGTATCGAGATATATGAGAAAATGGAGCTAGGCAAATTTTCCGCAATAGTAAAAAATTGAACAGTCTATTCCGTTCGAAGTTTGACAATTTTTTGTAAAATAGAAATCATTTGAAATTTAAAAGATAGTCAATCATTCTAAAAAATTATGAAAATTCGTAGAATTTCAGAAAATGCAAGCACATAAATTTTGTAGATCATAGACATTTTCGAAAATTATGTAAAACCACAGAAACTGCGTGTAATTTTTAAACATTTCAAGTTTAAAAACTGCAATTAAAAAAAAAACTATCTTAAATGGTCTAAAATATCTTTAATTTTGGAAAAATTCTCTAAAATGTCAAAAAAACTGCATGAAATGGGAAAAAAAGGAATCAGATACAAGATTCTTTTTGCAACATTTCACGTTTCCTCCCGGGGATGTAACTCAGATCGACGTAGAGGGAAGGAAAAGGTGGCTATTAGACCCGCGGGACGAGAGCTGCCACTTCAACCCCGCCGCTCGCTAATTAAATTATTCCAGAGCAGACGAATATGCGAGGCGAGACCGCGCTCACACGCGTCGTCGCGAAGCCCCAAAACCGGCTGCCATTGCCAAAATTTACCTGTCAGCGCGTTTTTCTACAAAATTTATCGCTTCATTCCACAACCCTTGAAAGAAATTACAACTGTCGCAATATCATTCATTTTTAGAAGAGATCGATTTTACAGCAAGATGATTCAAAAATGCCTTCGTCGAATAAGTATTTAAAGGAGATCTGAATCAGTGAAATTTACTGATGCACAGGAATAAAATTAATACTGATTTATTCAGGGCAACTTTCATACTATTGGCAGAATGTGTGTAAATATAAAATATATGAACTCGGAAAATAAAAATAATATTTCAATGAAAGAATATGAAATTATAACATTTGGAAAACACAAAAATAAAATAAAATAAAAATGTTGAAGTACTGGAAATAATGAGGAAATATAATTCCTAATAGAATAATAAAAAATAATTAGATGCATGAAAAGTACATAAGTTGTGATGAATGAATTCAAAAACTTTGAACCAAAGAAATGAATAAAATTTTAACTTCTGAATTAGTGACATTTCCTGATGTCTAAGAATAAAAATAACACACTTTTAACCAGTAGGTTTTTTGAACTAATACTTAAGTAGAAAAAAAGGACATACATACACAAAAAATAAGTGTATATGTATAATATCTGAACTCTAGAACTATCAGTAAAGTTTAATTCCATTATTATTTTTAATAATACCATTCAGAATATAAAAAAAAAAAGAAATTAAACGATTAAAATGATGAGAGAATACGTACAGAATGTTGAAAATGAGTAAAAGAATAAATAATCAGAAAAATAAAAAATAACTACGTAATAATGAATAATATTGAAAAATGTGTAACATACAATGTAAACAAACTGATCTTTATATCATTGATTACTATAATGATATTATATAATGATATAATAAACTGATAAAAAGTAAAATGTAATTATCATTATAATACAATCATGCAATGTTATAATATAATATTATGAAATGATCATAAATTGTTACGAATTTGAAAAATTTAAAGTATTTTAGTAAATATTGACAAATTTTCTAGACTAAAGATGATTCAGAAATTTTCGTGAAACTGTATTAAGATAATTGAAATCATCGAAAATGAAAAAAAAATTGTTATCCTACACCCATCATTGATAATTTCGAACATAGTAAAATATTTTGAGTTTTTGTAAATTTAGAAAAATCAAGGAACACGAAATTTAATAAATTGCCGAGAATTCCCAAAATTTAAAAATTTTTGTACAATTTCAGCAAATGTTAATGAGTTTTGTAATTTGTGGAAAATTTTAAAAGTTCATAAAAGAACAAAGATTATAAAATATTCTTTACATTTTTGGATATTCATTGTTATTCTCAGATCGCAGATTGAATTGAAAAATTCGAAAAAAGAATAAGAATATCAGGAAATATTGATGAATTTTGTGGAAATTCATACATAAATTCAAGAATCAGAATACGAATGTAAATAATAAATTAAACGAAAAGTTCTAAATCTAAAATTTGCCATTGTCGAATTTCGTCTGTTATTTGCTCAACTGCAATGGTTTTTTTTACGTGCCCATCGTCTGGGGAATTACATTTAGAGGAAACACGAGATTAAAAATTGCGGTTGCGACGAGAACGAGGGTAATTTCGTAATACGTGACAGGAATTTCATGAAATTTACGCTCTTTTCGACAAGTCTCACTAGATTTTTCTCTGTTTTAAAATTTTCTTTTTATATTGTGTATCAAAGATGTGGAATCGTTCGAAAAATAAATTAAAATTTAGTTGAACAAAACAACATTTATTCTAGTAATACTGAAAATTTCAAGTTTCTGAACGTCAGTTATTCGTGAATGATAATGAATTATTAAAAACCGTAATGATTGGAATAATTCTCTTAATTTTGAAAATTGGTATAATTTGGAAAAATGTTTATTATAATTTGCGTTGTCATATTTCTCCCAAATGTATTCGATAATATTGTTTTATTTTACGATAAAAATCCAAACAACTTCAATAATATCAAAAAATTATGAAAAAAAATGCGTAGAATGTATTATTTATCATTTCTTTTCGAAATACATTTGAAAAATCTTTCTTCAAATAAAAATTTCTCTGAACCCCCACCCCCCTCCCCCCAGCGAAAAAACAGTAACTTTCATTTTATCATGCATTTTTTCATGCAGACGAACAAGACGTATTTTTCTTGTTTCACAAATATCGTGATAAACTATTGCGTCAACGTTTACGATCATAAATAAAGAATAATCACCGTATTCTGAAAAAATCATTGTTAACGATAATAGGAAATTACATAATAGTTATGCGTGGTTCGGGAAGGAAGTTATTAAAAATTTCTCCCTATAAATTTGTCGTACTTGAGGAAATCTTTTTCAGTTAGTGCCAATTTTTTATCGTTTCTTGAAGTGCTTGTTGTACAGTATAATGAGGGCACTGATTTTTTTGCTTTCTGTCAGCTCAGCCATGGTAATAGTTTTTCATAAAAATAATAACATAATTTTGAGAATTTCACCTAAATTATGTGAATTTCTATTGAAGTTTAGCAACTGGTAGTTAAATGATAATTTTGACGTTCATGCCAAATTTTCCTAATGTTTCATTTATTAATTATTAATTGTTTATTGTATTTTTACCTATTTTTTCAACATCAATCTTTTGTACTGTTAAATATTAAAATACCTTTCACCGGAGAAGATCGCTCATGTTCTCAAAAAAAGACTCACCTGAAACCAAAAAATTTGTAACAATTAATAAAAAAATCTATTGGGTTAATACTATTGGGTTAAATTTTACTCATTAACATTCAAAATATATTTTATCTCAAAATCACGAAACTTGGCCATTTCAATTCATTTGTGGCACAAGAAGTTCTTGTGGTATTTTATTAACAACATAATAGGTAAATTTTTCTACGTTTTTATGTATTTTATACCTAATATATTCTCTTAAGTTTTCCATATTTCTTACATCTCAATACGTAAGAATAATATTTATAAACCTAACAATCTATTTATACTGCATACTACGAATATAATTTTTTATAACAATTGACAAATTTTTAGTTAATGTCTGCTGGACTAACAATAGACGAGGCATTGATAATGCGATGCATGCAAAAACTCGACTTAACATATGGTAAAAAAAAGAAAGAAATAGCCCTAAAAAATTTGAAATTTACGAAGAACTAAAAATTTTTAAGCTGAAACGGAGGAAATTCTACGCGGTAAAAAACCCGAATTATATGGCTGCTGGATTGCGTGTTTCATGGAAGAACAAGGAACGGTAATTGTGACCAGAAAATAGTAATTTTCAAAATAATACAGATCTTTTTACTACATTTCACTAGATGAAAGGAGGAAAAATGAATGTCGAGTTTTTCGCCAAAAAATATGAGGAACAAGTCGCGTTTTTGGATCAAATCAAGAACATAGACCTGAAATGCATGGACAAAGGTACACATGCAGTTTTTTAAAAATTTTCACAAAAATACAGAAGATATATCTCTAAAAATAAAAACATCATCTTTACAGTAAAGGGACTTGACAACAAATGTGATATCGGAATGGGCTTCGAAACCTGCATTCAAGAAAGCCTTCCGCAATTTTAGATATGTGCTCGTTAAAGATTTTAATCGCCATTGTCAATAAACAAACTCTTACAAGATACCTGAGAAGATGTATAAATAAAAGCGACCTCTAATAGTAACGTTTGTGAAAGCTTTTAATGCGTCTAACAAGTACTATTAAAAAAATTTTTCTACAATAAAAAAATGTACGCGTCGCGCTACGTCGCGCTACGGATCGAACCTCATCCAAAAATTCAGAAAAAAATATTTTCGAGTTCACGGCAAGGAATCTTATCACCCACTTTACTAACCAGGTCAAAAAAATAGAAATCCTTTCCCCAACCCCAACCATTATCCAAAGTTCCGATGCACCCAATTCCTAGACCCCATCGTTCCATCCAGTCAACCCACGGAAGTAGTGTTTCGAAAAAGGAAAGTTTTAATTAAAAAGTAAGCATCGAGGGGGCAACCCCGAGCAATTTGTACGGGCACGGGTCGTTGTAAAGGTCGGCTCTGTAGTTGACCGTCGCGGGGACAAAAGAGGGACGGTATAAGGAAGGAGCAAAAGAGGCCCTGACGCCGGAAATTCGAGTGCCAGCCGACGCGGGTTATGTAAAAGGCACTCGTGAATTATTCGTCAGGGAAATCCAGATGCCGGCGAAAAGAGACAGGTCGCGGATGTGTCCCCAGCAAATTATGCAACGGGGAAATCGAGCCCCACGCGAGGAAAAGGCCTCTACTTCTTTGCCTTTCGGCGATTTGCTGCGGGACATTTGCTCGCGACACGCGCTTAATTAAGGCTTCGTTGAGGCTGTTCACGTGGTAAGGGAACAATTCTCACCTAGTGGTCCCGGTGCGTCGACAGTCGTTGATAGTTATTATTATATATTTCAGGAAAAAAAAAGATAATTCATTATTTACAGTAAAAAGTAGGATTGTTGATATTTTATCGATATTTTTGCTGACGATAACGATATTTTTTCGATGATATTTTTTAAAATATCGAATATCGTTGAAAAAAAATCAAATATCGATATTTTTTTTAATATTTTGAATATATAACTGAAATTGTTTTTGAAATACATTTTATTTTTTTATCGATATATCGGAATATCGATATTTTTTCAATGATAAATATCGGCCTATGATGATATTTTTTCCGAACGATAAATATCGATATCGATATTTTTAAAAATATCAACAACCCTAGTAAAAAGTAATTACACAATGAAGCTGTAAAAACGATTATTTAATAAAAAAAAAACTTCTCCCGGGTGGGAATCGACCCCGTGTTCTGCGGAGTTGAACGCCCAAAAGTCACATTATAATTAACATGAGACATGCACTTGATTTAACCATTCTACACAAAACTTGAAACATGAGAAAAAAAAACCAGCAGCCATCTGGTGAGCGCTTGGGGAGAGCGCGCGAATCTTCAAAATTTGAATTACTTTATATTCGAATTTTGAAAATTTGCGCGCTCTCCCCAAGCGCTCACCAGATGGCTGCTGGTTTTTTTTCCTCATACTTCAAGTTTTGTGTTGAATGCTTAAATCAAGTGCATGTCTCATGTTAATTAATATGTAACTTATTGGCGTTCACCTCCGCAGAACACGTGATCGATTCCCATCCGGGAGAAATTTTTTTTTTTTTATCAATTAATCGTTTTACAGCTTCATTGTGTGATTACTTTTTACTGTAAGTAATGAATCATCTTCTTATTTTCCTGAAATATATATTAATAATTATCAACAACTGGAAGTACTCTGTGAGCTCGAAAACTCTTGAGTACTATAACTATTACTTTAAGTAATTTGCTGGATATCTAATTTTAAGTATGGGCAGTTATTTCATTTTGAAGCGATCAAGCGCAGCGCTACGTAGGGAAGAGCGACGCATATTCATAAAATCCAAACCAGTGAGATAACCATGTGAGAAATAATGAGGTTTCTTTTTATTAAACACATTAAAGATTCTTTAATTTTTTTTTCATTTCCAAAGTAGCACGAGCTTCATTAAATCGCAGAAATAACCATTTTAAAATTCCAGTAATTAATTTTTTACTATTGACTTTCGAAACGAGGTTTTTTATCAAGCTTTTGAGAAAATCATTCAATTGCACTCAATAATAATGATTAATAAACGGAAAGGTTTCATATTCAATTTTAGATCTTACATCGAATAGTTCCACAAAAAATTTCAATTTTTGATAGAAATGAGATCGAATTTTTTTTTGTCTAGATTTATTTAAATAATAGGACGATTTTAGTTGAACAAAATATTTAAAACTAGAATGATTTGAATTCATCAACAGTAAAAATGCTAGTAATTCTTAATGAATTTGAAGTATGGGCCGTTTTTTTGTTCTGAATCGACCAAGCGTAGCGCTACGAAGCAAGTCGTAGCATATTTATAAAATTTAATCCAGTGAGGTAACCATGTGAAAAATAATGAGGTTTTGTGTGATTATAAAAATTTAAGTTCCTCAAAAATGACTTTCATTTACAAAACAGTTCAAACGTCTTTTAATTGTAGAAATAATCATTTTAAATTTCAACAATAATTTTTTACTGCTGACTTGCAAAATCAAGTTTTCATACTATGATTTTAAAAAATTTAGTAAATTGCAGTAAATAATAACAATCGTTACATCAATAGATTTTAGATACAAATTTCTATCCAGCATCCAATAGTTCCCGAAATAATTTCGATTTTTGATAGAAATTAGATTAATTTTTTTTTTTATCAGGATTTATTTAATAAATAGCGCAAAATTGCAGAAAAATGGTTTCAGTTGACGTCGTTATTGTTCAGAACAGCATTGCTCTTTTTTTCTGGGACCAATGAATCGAGGCTCGACATGTCCTAGGCCGGCTATTGGGCCATCTATCAGAAGCTCGACATCGCGACACAATTTATATCCTCGATAAATTCCTTTTCGCTTTCATTAGTGGCCTTGTCCGGCAAGCTTACAGGGAAGGAGCCACATAACCAGACACATTAAATTTCACAGAAGGCCCTGCAAGTGCGGATATTGCGAGCCCTTTTTACAGAACATTATCTCGAAATCGAAAAATAATCAAATCTCACAAATCTGTGACGTTCTGATGAAAAGAAAAAGAAAATTTACTTGGAAGTGCGGTCATTTGAATGTATTTTGTTTTAAAATTAAATTTTCTTAACATTTATTTAAAATTTTTGATTTTGGAAGGTAAGGAAGACATTAAAATAATGATTATATAAATTTGTAAACACTTGCAAAGAAAACTGCAATATTAAAAATTTTCTATTTAAATTCATCTTCAACCAACACTCTTTGATCGCACCTCAATAAAATCATGTAAGATCGCTCATCACCAATCCAAAGTAGCATCTTTCGAAGGGCGAAAATTTCGGCCACTTCATGGAGTACAAAAGGGTCCTTGTAATGAGCTTCTACAACGACAAAGTTTACTTACTCGAGAGGAAGAAAACACAAAGACAGTTATCGGGAGCAAATCTTTTCGGAGGGCCCTCAAGAGGGAAAAAGGTTTTCTCAGCTTAACAATTCAGAGACGAAAATCCACTAATGCATCGAAAAGTTATGCGAGGCTCGAGATGAATTGATTTATTTGAGGAGAGATGGAAAAATGTGCGGGATTTAGGGTTGGGGCAAAAAAAATCCTCGAATAAGGAAGTGAATATTTTATCAGTATATGTATATCTTTGGAGGCATGATCTCGTATTTTAGGAATTTTTTAGATTGATTTTGCAAAATTTGATGCTCTAGGATTCAAGTTTGCATAGATTTTCATAACTTCCATAAAAAAATACGAGTAACATTCGCCATAACGAACCCCGAATACTAATTTTTCATCAAAACGAATTCAAATGCACCTGTGCATTTCCTGAGCTCCCTCCAAGATTCTGAAATCCCGCTCCGAATGCAGCGCTCGATTCGCGCTCTTATAAATATGCATGGCGATTAGGCGAAGGCGAGATATTGCGGAAATCACGAAGGGTGAAATATTCCCCTTCGCGGTAGAAGATTTTTGACGGAAAAAAATGCCACGCCGCCAAATGTAAATTCGTAAAGTGCCGAGGAAGAGGAATCTCGTCTATTCGGCGTTATCGAATATATTCCGAGTCACGAGAACTCTCCTTTTTTCAGAAAAAAATTCCTTTGAGAGATACACGGATACATGTTGAAAAGATTCGATAGAAGTGGGGTAATAAATTGAGTTATTTGGTTTTGAGTTGATTTTTTTAGTGAAATCCTGAATAAATTCATATGATTAAGAAAATTTTGATTCAGAAGTATTATTAATATATATTTAAAAAAAAAAACATATCATTAAAGATTTTTATTATGCTTCACAGCAGGCCCGTGCGTAGAAACCTGTTTTTTGGGGATAAGGGGTTTCAAGTTTTATATTGTAATTGCAGAATAACATGCAATTAAAATTGATTTGGTTTGACAGTACATGGTCCATTCATAGTTATGTAGATAATAAATGTAAATTATATTAGTTAATCAATAAATTAATTAATCAATAACTAATCAAACATATAAGGCAATATCAAAACGTCATTTGTTTTCAACAACTTCTACTTTATATATTGAATCTTTGTTATGTTCTCAAAGAATTTAACACAAGCAACTCAATAATTACACAATTACGAAAAACACGTTTATTATTTTTTTTTCACATTTAGATGTAAAACCATTGCATAATGAATAAAAAAAGAAACACTTTTTATTACTACACTATACACATATTTTATGATTTAAAGGGTTATACACCTTTTTTTGGGGATGGTTTTGATTGTTTTCTAATGTATATAGCACATGATTTTAATACATGAAAGTTATATTATTGTGATAGAATACTGTCAACTTGAATATTCTAACATTATTTGATGAAAAAGATATCAACAAATGGTGGAGTTATGGCCGTTTCCCAACTTTTTTTTTAAGAGACTTGCAGTGACTGCAATGCAAATACAATAAGTCAGCTGAAATTATAATATCCAAAAAAGTTACATTTTTTAGTGTAACGAAAACGTAACGCGTTACATTAATTTACAAGTAACGATAACAGGAACGAGTTCCTTTTTTTTTTGGTAACGAGTAACGAAAATGACGTTATTCATTTCACATCTGTCTGATCGAGTTTTTGGAACGATTTGTAATTTTTTAAGAAATTTGTTGAAACTTTTAGGTATAAGTAATTTTTCAACTTCCTTATTTTTAAATAAAAATTGTATAATTTTATAATTTTAGTTGAAACAGAGTGACGTATCAGTAATTTATTTACAAATATCGACAGAGAAGTATGATGCTTTTCCACTTTTTATTGAAAATTTTCACAATTCTCGCAATAAATTTGAGAAATCTGCATATTAATACATGAAAATACTGGAAACTAAAGTTCTTTAAATCTATAGCAGGATCTCTAAAATCTATAGATTATATGCTAGAAAACCTTACGTAATTTTATGAGTACAGAAAAAAATGAAATACTAAAAATACAAGATATTATTTACTTTTTTTAAAAAAGCTATTAAATTCTTCGAGAAATTCTGTAATTCCTGAAATCTAGAAACTTCGATTTCTCGAACATTGAATTCTAATAATATATGTGTGTAGAAAACCGTAAGAATACTAGACAAATGTTCAAATTTTTAAAATCTGTTAAAAATTCAAAAAATATTGAGGACACTCTAAATCTATAAAGAAACTGTTTTCTGCAAAATCGATCAAAATACTGCAAATATTTCAAACTTTCAACTCTAGGAAATCTAGTTCTTGAAATTCAAGAAGATCTTTGAAAAAACCTTAAAATTTTCCAAAATTCTATAAATACTAGGAAGTACAAAAAGGCAATACATGTATAGAAAAATACAAGTATATCTCTGGAATATAAAAAATCTGTACAACCTTCAAAACTAGAGCATCGAATTCCAGAAATTTATAGAGAAATATACAAGAAAACTAAACACTCCTTCAAATCGTAGAAAAACTGATGAAATACGAAGGATACTTAAAGCAATATGAATGTATTGAGACACCTGTTTTCTGAAAAATTCTTTTGGAACATGAAAAATTTATTCAACTTGACATTTCAGAGCTCGAAATTCTCGAAATCCATGTATAAAAATCTATGTAAAAATGTTTCAAGTACATTAAAATACTAGAAAATCCTTCAACATTTTATGCATCCTAAAAAATACGAATAGTTTCAGAAATACCGAACAATCCTTCAAATCGTAGAAAAACTGAAGCAATACGAAAAATACTAGAAGAAATAAATATCTATTGAAACACTTTTTTCTGAAAAATCCTTTGAACACGTAAAATTTAATAAACTCCAAATTTTACAGTTCGAAATTCTTGGAATCTATGACAATTGAAATGAAAATGCTAGAGATATATAAAAATACTAGCAAATCCTCCTCTTGTAGACCTTGATAATTGCAAATAGTTTCAGAAATACTGAACAATCCTTTAAATCGCAGAAGGTATATACGAAAAATACCAAAAAGAAATAAAAATCTATTCCGACGCTGTTTTCTGAAAAATATCATGCAATGCAAGATATCAAAATTTATATCAAAAAGTAGAAACCAATAATAGTAGCATTTAATCGAAATCGTTTGAAAGATCTCGTTTGGGGGTGTTCTAAGCCCCAAACCCTCCCCTCCTGACAGCACGGGCCTGCTACACAGATTCCTTATATTTTTTTTTCAACTCATTTCAAAAGACTTCAGGTATTTTTAATACATTAATTTGTGTACTTCGATAAGTAAAGAATCAGAATTTCTTTTAATTATAAAAATTTGCCAATCTAACCCACAAAGATAATGCCCTCATCAGGAGCAATAAAAAACAATGAAATCCGAGTTATATCTATTTATTGCATCTCAACGTGCGAGTGATTAATCAAGGAATGTGAAAGTTATCAAATGCGTTTCTAAACCAGTAGAAATCCTTCGGCGAATGATGTTAATTAATTAGGATTCGTGCAACTTCCAAGTACCGTGTATAGAAACGCTCGGATCGCTAATCGTAAATTTGGACGTTTAATTTGGTCGGCGTCAGTCACGTATGTAACGGGATTTACCGTAGTGCAACGGGCGAAACATGCCTTGAATAATTATGGGAACAAACTGTTATTTGCGTCATATTTTTGACGGTGGAGATTATTTTTTTTTTCAACGTGAGGAATCTAAATTATTTGAAAATTGAAAAGAAAAACACATAGAGATGAAATTATACATTGTTATTTCATAAAAAAGTTGTTTGTTTTCATAAAGCGCAAGGTTCAGTGTCAAAAAAATAAAAAATGTTGTTGCAAGATCTCTGACATACATAAATACATCAATAAATAAAGAGATGAAAAAAAAAACTTTGCGAAATGAAGCAGTTATCCAATTAATGAAAAAATTAATGAATTCAATTCATTTTCTTACACTCCGATCTCACCTAATGACATGCTGACTCGCAGATTGCAGTAAAATCGTCGTGTACTTCGTAATCAGCATATTTTCCCCAGAAAAACTCCCAAAACGATTCTCAAATGAAAAAAATCAACCAAATCCACCTAGTTGCACGAAAACGGTCAATTATTTCAAAATTTTCACTACTTTCACACATTCTCAGATGGCTGATTTAGTCTCGCGACATCGAATTTCACGAGCATTTTTGTCAAGTTAATTGCCTTTATCGCGGAAAGCAATCCTCGAGTAACCGAAAAAAAGGCGTTCGAGCGTGCGAATCGGGCAAAAAACTTTCACTTTCGTTGATGCATCGCGTAAGTCACGGTTTAATTGTGGCTTGTCGGGTAAGGAGAGATGATGGATGGTTGTTGTCCGCGAATTTTTCGTTCCTTTTTCACGCCTTGGCTCGGGAGCCAACAATTAAAGCTAATAATCGGTAGTCGCTTCAATGTTGATGTCCTTGGGCCTGAGGAAACATTCTTTCGCGTATGGTAAGATGGGTCGATTTACGAGGGGCCTTATATACGAACATGAAATTCGTACACGATCGTTCATGATGACGTTTGGCCTTGATGATACCAGAAACAAAGTTAAGGCGGAGCTTTTCGAAAATTTTATCTTCTGCAGTATTCCACAAACTTCCTTTTGTAGAAATTTGGTTTTCATCGAGTAGAAAAAGATAGGAATACAAAATAAATACATGATCATCGATGATGACGTTTGGCCTTGATGATGGCAAAAAAAATTGAGGTTAAGCTTCTCGAAAACTTTATTACCCTGCAATATTTCAAAAACTATCTGTCGTTGTAATATCGTTTTTGAAAGACTTGGAAGAGGGCAATTTGAAAATCGCGGCAGTGGGAGAAGTACGCACTTTTCCTACGGAGCAAGATGGAAATATTGCAATCTACTTATTAAATATTATAAATTATATAAGCCAAAATTCAATAACTAAGAAATTTGAGTCGTACTGAATGAGGAAAACTTTTCAAAATTTAGAAAATTTATCTAAATTTACTAAGATTCTAGATTTTTTCATAAATTTCTCTAAATTATCGATGATCTCTGAATGATAATACGTTTTTTGATTTGAAGAATTTTGGAGATATTACACAGTTTCTATATTTTTATAAAATTTCCCAAATTTTCGACAATCTAGATGATTTTTAATCATTTTCTGAGATTCACCAAATATTTTAATATTTTTACAGTTATTGAGATTTTTTCATAATTTGGAATTTTTCAAATTGATCTTTTTCAAACATGATGCGAACTATTCAAAACTATCGATAACTGATAGAAATTTCTCAAACTCATTATTATTTTTTAGAATTTTTGAATTCTTGCTGAATGTCATAGATTTGTACAATAAAAAAAAAAAAAAAACTAATCATACATATTTCGATGAAATATGATAGTAAAAACTATTTATTCAATCTATAGACGTTTTTTGCAAATCTCCAAATTTTACGAATTCAAAAGAATTATTGACAATCTCTGAAATTTTGAATGTTTTTCTTTTTTTTTAAATTTTCTAAATGTCAAAGATAAAACAAACTATTCAAAACTTACCTAATTTTATAAAAGCTCGTCCAACTCATTTTTAAGAAATATAAACAGAAGTGCAATTTGGAAAATTTCTAAATATTTTCTAAATTATACAAATTTTCCGAATTTCAGAGAATCATTGACAAGTTTTGCAATTTGAAATGCCATACGATATTACGAAATTTTCAAAATCTAAATTCTGTTCAAATTTCACATAACTCATTTTAACGAAAAGTAATCATAAACACAGTTTAAAAAAATAATACAAATTTTCTAGAATTATTGGCAATATTTGATAATGTCAGTTTTTTTTTTTTTTTTTTTTTTTTGACATTTTACGATTTACGACATTTTTTACATTGTTTCAACTATTCAAAACTTTATAAATTTTATCAAAAATTGTTTGACTCTTAAAAATATGTGGTATTTTTTGTAGATTCTAAAAATGTTGCAAATTTTCAAACAAATATATGGAAACATAATAATGCATATATACAAAAAGTTTGATACAACAATCTACTGAATTCTAGACAATTTATAAAATTCAAAAAATTTTCAGAATTCTTCAGAAATCTGGACAGTATTTGATATTGTTATTGTTTTTTAATTTTTTTTTATGATTACTGAAATTTTAAGCACCAGTTAAACTATTTGACATTTTTCAAATTGTATGAAAGTTTGCCAAAGCCATTAGGAATTTTCGAAATTTTTCAACTTTCCTAAATTTTTCCAGACTTTTATGAGAAATCAAATAATATTATGCAGATATCGAAAAAAAAAAGATCGTAAACGTGATATACAAAATTTAGGAAGAATTTCTCAAATTCTACACATTTCCTTAATTTTTCAGAATTAAGCACAATTAATGCAAATCGTCAAAATTTTGAATATTTTTAAGTTTTACAAAATTAAAAAATTTTCAATACAGTAGGAACTCTTTCAAGTTTTTTAAGTTGTATAAAAAATTGTTTTACACATTAAATTTGTTGTAATTCCTCATTTTCTTAGACGAGTATAAAAAATGAAAAAACATTCATATGCAGATTTCAAGAAAATAATATGATCATGAAAACAATTTACAAAATTTAGTAGCATTTTTTCAAAATTCAACAATTTTTTTGAATTTTTAAGAGTTATCAACAATCTATGAAGTTTGTCATGTTTCCGAATTTTTAAAAAATTTTAAAATCTCAAGCATATGACAAAAAGCATTCAAAACTTTCCTCTTTTTTTCTCAAAGTTTATACAGCTCACCAAGGTTTAACGAAAGTTTTTTATCCCCATATTTATTGAAAAATTAGTAAACATCATGTGTATTTTAAAGAAATATGCCAATGAACCCAATCTACCAATTTAATAAAAATTTTCTTAATTCTTTAAAATCCTCAAAATCCTTCGCAACTCTCAACAATTTTGCCGATTCTGTATCTTTTTAAATTTTACAGCATTTTTATGATTCAAAACATACTACAAACTATTCAAACTCTACTAAAATTTATATGAACACATCAAACTCACATAAATTCCTAATCATTTTTCAATACTTCCAAGTTTTCCTAATTTTATTTAAAAAATGAAAGAACATTATAATGAATATTTCATAGAAATATGATAATTTACCTTCTCTCCCAATTTCTTGAGTCTCAATTACTACCTACAGTTGAAAAAAAACCTTATTCTCCGCCCCTGTACACAACTCTGCACTTAATTTATTCCACGAAGGAAAGTGAAATCGGCCAAGTTGTCAGCCGGTACTTGTGCACGATTCGATCGGAAATCGCGACCCTTTTTTCCCAACCGATGTTACGCAACGATCCACCGATCTCAAGGGAACCTTGGAAGGTCACGAGCATCGGAATAGGTCGCGATCGAAGATCATGGCGAGCCATTGCGACCTTCCTAGGTCAAAGATGACAAAGATCTTCTAGACTTTCGACACACAATCACAGAATACCATAAAAAGTCATTGAAGAACTCAAAATTAACTACTACTAACATCGTCATCACTTCAAAAAGTTGGTAATCATCTATTTCTAGCCTTCTTCAACCAATTTCTTGAACTTTCAGAAATTTTTCGAACGACCCGAATTTGATCTACAAAATTTGAACACTTACGAAAAAATATTGTTCATCATCCTGATTCGTCGATCTTCTGCTCATTACCGATTCTGGTGAAGACGAAACATCTTCCAGATCTTTCAGATATTAGATTTAGCCTTCTGAATGCAGATGAATGTAGAACTATATGCATACAGTTGAAGAATTTCATAACAAATCAATGAAGAATTCAATATTCACCAATAACAACATCATCATCACTTCTGAAGGTTCAAGAAATTGTAAATCATCTAATTTTCGACTTCTTCAACCCATTTCTGAAACCTCCAGGAACTTTTCCAACGTTGTGAATACTGACCACAACTTGACTCAAAAAATTGAAAAAACCATGAAAAAATATTATTCATCATCGCGATCAGGTGCGTAGGCAGAGGGGGGTTTTGAGGGTTCAAACCACTTCCGAAATTCTGATAAAATCAATCAATATTTCATGTAAAGATGAAAAAAGTTACATCGATAAACAATAAAAATATAAATTACTAAAAAAAGGATGAAAACGTCAACAGTATATATTTGATTGAAAAGTAAAAATTGTGAAAACGTAGGATTACGTAGAAAATATGCATTAGAAAAATTGATGTAACCCAGTAAATAATCGAGAAAATAAGAATCTATGGGAATGCTAAAAATTTACAAAACATTGAATCTTATATCATCGAATTCTAGAAATCTATTGAAAATCCATTTAAATGTATTAGTAATCTTTTGATTCATACAGACTACAAAAGAATAATAAAATTAATTAAATTATATGAAAAAACTGTTTTCTGAAAAATCTCGACGAATGTCTCTACGATCTATAAATTTTAGGATTGTATAGCATCAAATTCTTAATATACTATTTATCTATAAAAATTCTAGACAATGCAACAAAATATTTTAAATATTTCGAAAATACGGAAAAAGAATAACAATACAAAACATGAAAAATCTAAATGAATGTGATCTTATCATGAATTCTTGAAATGATTCAGAACAGATAGAAATTCGCGTTTTGAAGCATCGAGTTTTTGGAATCTCTGTAGCAATCTGGAAAAATATAAGTTATCTAGAAATATACTTCGGAATTATCCAGGATCTCGTATATTATACGAGATGAGTGTGAAAAAGAAGTTCACTGGTTTACTAGCTTACTAGTTTGCTAACTTAAAAATTTACTCGTTTACTAGTTTACTAGCTAGTAAGTTAACTAGTTAACTAGTTTACTTGTTTACTAGTTTACTTGTTTACTAGTTTAATAGCTTACCAGTTTACTAGATTACTAATTTACTAGTTTAATAGCTTACCAGTTTACTAGATTACTAATTTACTTGGTAACGAGCTTATTAGTTTACTAGTTCACAAGTTCACGAGCTTATTAGTTTTTTCATTTAATCATCTCAGTAGTGAACTAACTGATAAGTTTTTTATTTAACTTGCTCACTAATTTACGAGCTTACTAGATTATCAGTTTACTTTAACAAATTTGACAAGTTTACTAGTTAACTAATTAACTAATTTACTTCTTAACGAGGCTGCTAGTTTACTATTTTTCTTTTTTTACATGTTTACTATTTTACTATTCTACGATTTTAGTAGTTCACTAGTTAACTAGCTCTCTTGTTTACTAGCTTACAAATTCATTAGCTTACCAGTTTACTTGCATACTGGTTTTCTAGCTTTCTAGTTTAATAAAAATCTTTCAATACATAAAAATTGTAAAGAGACAATTTTCTCAGAAATTTATACAACTTTTTGTCGCGGAGCATATTTATTAATACAATACAAATATTATATATAATTTTGGAAATTATTATAGAAATTCATGTAGAAAACAATTAAAATAAATCCAATTCAATTGATACAATTTACACGATTAAACATACTTCAGATTGTAAAAATAGTAAAAAAAATATGTAATAAAAGTATAATAAAAATACCTGAAAATAGTACAAAATTTGATAAATAATATACCAAATGAATATGATATAAATTTATGATGCACCTTTTATCTGTGTGGTTCGAATTTGCTCGAAAATCAATAAAACTATATACATTTTTTTGGAAGTTTAATTCCTAGAGTATCGAATTTTAGAAAACTCTATAGAAACTCATATTACCCAATATCAGATAATCCTGAGAGTGGTGTCAATAGAAAAAGTATTAGTAAAGAAAATTGAATTCTCAGTTACTAATTGAAATTTACACAAACCAAACCCCATCATTTTCAGACATGAAAAATGTGTAACTCTTGATTCCAAAAGTTGTATAACTTTTAAATTCCGAACTAAAAAATCTTTTAAAATTGCCCTCTTGTAACTATATTTTCAAAGATTAAAAATTATGTAATCCCGTAAGAAAAATATTTTTCAGAAAAACCCCTCCCGAAACTTTTTTCTGCCTACGCCCTTGATCGTGATTCGTTGATCTTCAGTTCATTACTAATTCTGGTGAAGACCAAACATCTTTCAGATCGTAGATTTAGCCTTATGAATGTAGACAAATGTCGAACTATATCCATAAAGTTCAATAATTTCATAACAAATCAATGAAGAATTAAAAATTCACCAATACCAACATCATCATCACTTCTGAAGGTTCAAGAAGTTGAAAATCATCTAATTTTGGACTTCTTCAACCCCTATCCAAAACCTCCAGGAACTTTTCCAACGCCATGACCACTGACCAAAACTTGACCCAAAAAACTCCAAACAACCGCGACAAAATACTGCTTATCATCCCGACTATTCAATCTCGGGCTCGTTACCACTTCCGGTGAAGACGAAATTAATAACCTCTCTGAATGAAGAGCAAAAGCAAAAAATTGGACACTAAATGAAATAAATTGGACTCAGGGAACGGGACGTTCCTTGAGTCTCGGGTTTTGCACGACCTTGACAGTGCTCTCTCGGGATGACGACTCCGGCGACGACAAAGAAATCGCGATCGGGGAGCGCGAGTATTTATAGCATTAGGAACGGAGCCGGGGCTCCGTTCAGGCTTGCTTCCCGACTGCCGTTCGCGAATCGACTGGCTTCTCGGTCTTTTCAACGCCATGGACCCAAGCTCTGCATCCTCCTTGGCTGGTTCGAGCAGAAAGATTCTTCTCCTTTCATCATAGTTTTCTCTATCTTCGGATGTTCCACGATATTTTGAGACTTTGGTTGTAATATTGCAGGCAATAGTACAATATAGACAGGCCAATGCCAACAAACAGGAGAATTTCTCCCTAAGAAGGAGCAAAGACAATAGAATGAGAGGCTCAAAGTCCTAGTAGAAAATCTCAGATTCCAACTCAGAAGAATTCAGGCAAATCTATAAAAAATTTCCCCAACGCTAGAACTACCTCAAGGACCCTGAACCAAAGGGTGCACAGATTCAAAAGCTCCGGAACCCGACCAGAACTTCGACCCCGGTCCATCAATGTCCGGTCGAAGGGGCATAAAAATCCTCGCAGTTGCGTGCAAATCCTTTTTTGCCCTCGCCAAAACGGAAAAAAAATCCCAGGGAATGCCGATGAGGGCCATTGAATATAAATACGTCTCGAAGTAAATCATTATCGGAGTCGGAGCGAGCTTTGGGATCTCGGGAACGAGGCGCCGGGAAAGGACGTGAGATCCGCCAAGAGCGCCAATTTACGCCGAGGCTTGAATTAAAGCGACATCAACGCTAATTGCAGCCAAGTTCAAGTTTCGTCGGGAAGACGGACTACGAGTGCAGCTCCTTGCTTCCGGAGTTTGGCGATGTAGAGGAAGGTTTTTGGTCGCAACAAGCAAAGATATTTTGCAGAACGTCATTCAATGAGAGGAAAGAGAGTAGTTTCAACTTGATATCAGGAGCGTAGACAGGAAAAATTTTCGGGAGGGGTTTTTCTGAAAAATTTTCCATCAGGAATTCATAATTTTTATTCTTTGACAATATAGTTACAAGAGGGCAATTTCAAAATATTTTTTATTTCGGAATTTAAAAGTTATACAACTTTTAGATTCCAGTGTTACAGATTATTCATGTTGGTAAAAAATGGAATTCGATTTTTGTGATATTCAATTTGTGATTGGGGTTTCAATTTTTTTCACTAATAATTATTGTATTTACACCACTCTCAGGATTATCTGATATTGGGTAATATGGGTTTCTATAGAGCTTTCTAAAATTCGATACTCTAGGAATCCAACTTCCGAAAAAATTTATATGGTTTTATTGATTTTTGAGCAAATTTTAACCATACAGATACAAAGTACATCATAAATTTATATCATATTCATTTGGTATATTATTTATCAAATTTTGTACTATTTTCAGGTATTTTTATACATTTATAACATTTTTACGAATCGCTCAATAGATTTTTAGCAATTGATGATATAGTATTGAAACTGTCAAAGATTTTGGGAATTAAAATCGATTTTTCAGATGGCAGTTTCTTTCATAAAGATTTTCGATACTTTTATTACATATTGTTTTAGTATTTTTACAATCGGAAGTACGTTCAATTGTGTAAATTGTATAAATTGAATGGGGTGTATTTTAATTGTTTTCAATCTGAATATCTATAATATTTTCCAAATTTATATGTAATTATTGTGTTTCATTAATAAATATGCTCCAGGACAGAAAGTTGTAAAAATTTCTGACAAAATTGTATTCATAATTATTATGTATTGAAAGATTTCTTTTCAACTAGTAAACTAGTAAATTAGTAAGCAAGTAAACTGGCAAGCTAATAAACTTGTAAGATAGTAAACAAGTAAGCTAGTAAACTTGTTAACTATTGAAATCGTAAAATAGTAAACAAGTGAAAAAGAAAAATAGAAAATTAGCAAACTCGTTAAGAAGTAAATTAGTGAATTAGTAAACTAGTAAGCTCGTTAACAAGTAAATTAGTAATCTAGTAAACTGGTAAGCTAGTAAACTAGTAACCGAGTTAATTATGCAGCGCGTAAAATAGTAAGCTAGTAAACTTGTCAACTACTGAAATCGTACAATACAATAGTAAAATAGTGAACAAGTGAAAAAAATCGTAAATAAGCAAACTTGTTAAGAAGTAAATTAATCAATTAGTAAACTAGTATACTTGTCAAATTTGTAAAAGTGAACTGGTAAACTAGTAAGCTCGTAAACTAGTAAGCTTGTTAAAAAAAAACTAATAAGTTAGTAAACTGCTGAGCTAGTTAAAAAAAAACTAATATGTTAGTAAACTACTGGGCTACTTTAATAAAAAACTAGTAAGCTAGTAAGCCAGTGAACTAGTTAACTAGTAAGCTTGTTAACAAGTTAACTAGTAATATAGTAAACTGGTCAGCTAGTAAACTAGTAAGCTAGTTAACTTGTAAACTAGTGAGTAAGTAAACTTGTGAACAAGTAAGCTAGTAAACTAGTTAGTAATCTTGTGAACGAGTAAGTTATTAAGCTAGTATACTAGTGAACTTCTTTTTCACATTTATCTAGAGTAAATATTTGTATTCTTATAGATAACTCAAATTTTTGTAGATTGCTACAATGATTCAAAAAACTCGATGCTTTTAAATGCGAATTTCTATCTATTCTCAGTAATTTCACAAAAAAATAAAAAAATCACATTTATAAAAATTTTTTTGTTTTGTATCGTTGTTCTTTTTCCGTATTTTTGAAATATTTAAAAGATTTTGTTGCATTTTCTAGAAATTTTATGGATTAATAGTATATTTAGAATTTGATGCTCTAGAATCCAAAAACTCATAGATCGTAGAGACATTTGCCAAGATTTTTTGGGAAACAGTTTTTTGATAGAATTTAAAAAATTTCATTATTCTTTTGGAGTTTGTATGAATCAAAAGATTTTTAATACTTTCAAATTGATTTTTCATAGATTCCTAGAATTCGATGACTTAAGCTCAATGTTTCGTAAATTTTTTCATCCTCGCACATTCTTATTTTCTTGATTATTCACTGGGTTACAGGAATTTTCTGATTTATATTTTCTACGTAATCCTACGTTTTGAAAATTTTTACTTATTCTTTTTAGTATAAGTATACTGCTAACGTTTTCATGCATTTTTTTGCAACTTTTATTTCTATCGTTCATCGATGTTACTCTTTTTATTATTACATAAAATATTTATTTACGAGGGGGGACCCAAAAGTAACGGGAATTAGGTGGTGGGGGGACCACGAAGGGGGGGATCGGGTTCTCCACTGGTTCTCTTCCAAGCTGCTACTCTCCCAAGTCAGTGTGCAAAGTTCATTTGCTGTGAGTGCATTCGTTCGTCCGTAAGAATTTTTCTAGTGAAACGACTTTTTCCGTTTCGGCGAAAACGTGAAATGACTGAGTGCGGAGAGCAACGTGGGGCTGTAAAATTTTGTTTTTTGTTAGGAAAAACACCCGCGGAAACCCTTGTGATGCTGAAAACAGCTTATGGGGATAATGCTTTGAGTAAAACGCGTGTGTACGACTGGTTTTCGCGTTTCAAGAATGGAGAGATGTCAATAGAAGACCAACCTCGTTCTGGGCGCCCCTCGACTTCAAGAACGGACGAAAACATTGAAAAAATCAACACTCTTGTTCATTAAGACCGTCGCCGAACCATCGATCAACTTTGTGAGATGTCTGGATTGTCATGGAGTTCAATTCAGAGGATTTTAACTGAAGATTTGAGCATGAGGAGGATTGCAGCCAAATTTGTTCCTCGCCTTCTCTCCGACGATCAAAAGGAGCGTCGACTTCAGGCCTGTCTTGAGCTGCAAAATCAGTTGGATGAAGACCCAGATTTTTTTCTCAAGGTTATAACTGGCGATGAATCATGGTGCTATGGCTACGACCCCGAAACAAAGCAGCAATCAAGCCAATGGAAGACACCTCTCTCGCCTCGTCCAAAAAAGGCACGCCAAGTGAAGTCCAACATCAAGACATTGCTCATTTGTTTCTTCGATTGCAGAGGTATTGTGCACGCAGAATTTGTTCCTCCAGGCCAAACGGTCAACCAACACTTCTACTTGGAGGTTTTGAAAAGGTTGAGGGAGAACATCCGGAAGAAAAGAGCGGATCTTTGGCGCACAGGAGATTGGTTCTTCCACCACGACAATGCACCTGCCCACACAGCGCTGTCCGTGAAGAAATTTTTGACCAAAAACGGCATGACACCGATTGTTCACCCCCCCCCCCCCCCCCTATTCACCGGACCTTGCCCCCTGTGACTTTTTTTTGTTCCCTAGACTCAAAAGGGACATTAAAGAAAAACGTTTTGGGACTGTAGAAGAGATGAAACAATAATCGCTGGAAGGTTTAAAAAACATTGCAAAAAATGAATTTCAGAACTGTTTTGAACACTGGAAAAAAAGATTGAACAAGTGTATTACAGTCAATGGGGGTTACTTTGAAGGCGATAAAAATTGTGTGTGAAAAAATTTGTCAATAAAAAAGTTGTAACACAATTCCCGTTACTTTTGGGTCCCCCCTCGTATTTTATCAGAATTTCGGGAGGGGTTTGAACCCTCAAAACCCTCCTCTGCTCACGCACCTGCTTGATACTGATATTTCATAAAATATTTCCCACCAAGTCTGAAAACTGAAATGCATTTTCATGAAATAACCTGACTTTATTGAGTCCTTCCATTGTACGAGGAAAGTGGAAAAATGTCGCTTCCATTTCTGCATTACTTGAAGGGTATGCATTAAGGAAATCGCTATCTTTCATTTTTCACTTCATAAGGTAGCGACAATGACGAGCGTGATGTCGGGCTTGCAAAAGGCGGCCTTAATACCTCGCCTCGTCGTTCGACGTTATTTTCTCCCCTTTATTCAGACATATTTTTCCAAATGTCGCGGAGCCCTTGCGACTGTGGAAAAATATCCGTGGACCCCAAACACCCATAGGCTGTTGTAATGACGACGACAATTTACCGAACGACTCCAGTGTTCTTTTTCCACCCTTTTCCCTTGTTTTGCCTTTTGAAAGGGAAGCGCCGTTTTTGATGCTACAGAGAGGGGGGTTTCGGGGCAGGCTCCGAAAGATTTGTGTAAATGTTTTTTTGAATGTACTGAGAGAAGAAATAGTGATTTTCAAATAAAAAAAGTGTTGGAAATTGCGAAAAGTTTTGAGTATTATATTTTCCAACTTAGGAAATTCTGGAGTATATTTTTCTGTTAATTTTACATTTTTTCTAAGAACCCATATATTCAAAATATCCTTTTTAACTACGTCCCCAAGAATTTATTTATTAAAAATCTCCATCGAGAAATGACGCTATTTAAAATACTTTCAATTTCTTCTTTTATTTCTCAGCGACATTTAATAGCAGGAAATGACATTTGGAAAATTCGAGACCTTTAACACGATAGCAGTGAATAAACGGTAAAAAATGTTCTTTCTCTTTCGTGATCATCCAGCGCGAAATCCCTAATAAGCGCCGCGTCGTCCCAAGAACGTCAGCATCCGCATAACCATTGTGGATCACGACAAAGACGCGGAGACTGCACTCAACACTTCCCCAGCAAGGGTGCAGAAACCGAGCACAAAACGTCGCGAAAAACAATGAAAGAAACTTTCACGTCTCCGATCGATTTTCGCAATGCAAAGCAAGCAGAAAAATGGCTTAGCGTCATTTCGAAATCAAGGTTTCTACGAACTCATAAAAATTCCAG
Organism: Platygaster robiniae; assembly: GCA_028476575.1. NCBI lineage: Eukaryota > Metazoa > Arthropoda > Insecta > Hymenoptera > Platygastridae > Platygaster > Platygaster robiniae. The sequence continues at coordinate 32,580,976 of CM052023.1, forward strand.
GCAGTTAAGTCAGTAGAGAATAAATAATCAGTGGACAATTTTATAGAACAATTATTTCTAGCTATGTCATGAATCGATACAAAGTTGCAGAAACTATGAACTATTTGTGGTTGAATCATGTATTATCATAATTATATGGTGCAATCTAATATCTGAGTTATTATTGTTATCATTTTTCACTAACATTGAAAATCCCTAAAATTTGCAATGTTTTTTTATTCTACAAACTTTTCAAAATTTCAAAACAAAATACTTCAAACCTTCTGAATTTTTAAAAAATTTGTCAACTTATTGAGATTTTACGTAATTTTTTTAAACTTTATAGGTTTTTCAGATTTTCATTGAAAAATGACACAAACATTATCATGCATATTTCAATACAATTTGCAAAATAATGAACATATTTTGAAATCCTGTAAATTCTTCTCACTCTTAGATGTCGAAAATTTGCAAAATTTTCTGATTTTTTTTACTGTTTAACTCTCTTAAAATTTTCCAAACATATTAATATTTTACGTAATATTTTTAACTTTTCAAATGTTTTAGATTTTCGTTAAAAATAAAAACACGCATCATTATTTTGATATTTTGAAGAAAAATAATAATAAACAAAATCTAAAATAAAGCAGAATCTCTAATCTTTTTTCCAGTCAAAAGAAAATATTGTATATTTTGTCATTTACGTTCGGACTTTCATTGTTAAGTCATTTTCAAGACTGATTTTAATTCAAACGAATACGAAAGAAGCAATTTTCTTAACATCTTACCATACAATTTTAATCCAACAATTTCATACCTCAAATGAACAAGAAATATTCTTACCTCAACTAATAATACTTTGGCCCATCGTTAAATCGATATTTTGATAGTAAAATCTTAAATCTTCACCAACATATTTCAGGATCCTCTAAATTATTCCTATTTTTTCACAATTATTGGAAAATATCTTAAATTTTCAATGTTTTTTGATTATTCAAACTATTCAAAGTTCTGAACATACTAAAATTACCAAGGACTTTCCAAATGTCTACAAAATTTTTCTAATTTATTGAGACAACGTAATTTTTTGAAACTTGATATGTTTTTCAGGTTTCCATTGAAAAACGTAAAAAACTTCCATATGCATGTGTCGAAAAAATATGTTAATGAACACAATTTGCAAAACTTACGAACATAGTTTGAAATCCTACGAATAGTTATTATTTCTAATAAATATTATCAATCTCTAACATTTACATTGTTTTTTGAACATTTAAACTTATGAAATTTGAAACATAATTCGAACTACCTAAAATTTTCTGAATTTCACAGAAATTTCTAAAATTATAAGAATTTTACGTAATTATTCGAAACTTTTTGAGTTTTTCAGATATTCTTTGAAAAATGAAAGAAAAACACTCGTATGAATGTGTCAAAGGAAATATTATAATAAGACAATCATAATAATAAATGAGAATATTTTGAAATACTACACACTGTTTCCATTTTTAATAATTATCAACAATCTTTGAAATTTTTAATGTATTTTGATTTCCCAAACTTATGAAATTCCAAACGAAAGGCAAACTACCTGAAAATGTCAGATTTCATACAAATGTACCAGAATTATAAGAATTTTACGTAATTTTTTGAAACGTTTTCCACATTTTGTATTTGAAGAAACAAAAATTCATACGTAAGTTTTTAAGAAATATGAAAATGAACAGAATCGTCATAATTGATACAAATATTTTGAAATCCTACAAATTGTTTCCATTTTTAATATTTATTCACAATCTCTTAAATTTTCGATGTTTTTTGATTTTTCAAACTTATGAAATTTCAAATATAATGCACTCTACCTGCAACTTTCCAAATTTCATACAAATTTATACAATTTATAAGGATTTTACAACATTTTTTCCAAGTTTTCAGATCTTTGTTGAGAAAAATAAAAAAAAAAAAAAAAAAAAAAAAAAAAAAAAACAATTTTATACATGTTCCAAAAAAAATGTAATAATCCTATAAAGAAATTCTGCAAAATTTTCGAACATATTTTTAAATCCTACAAATTGTTCTTATTTTTCACAATTGTTGACCATCTCTCAAATATTCAATGTTTTTTGTTTTTTCAAACACATCGAAATTCCTGACATAATATTATCTACTTTACATGTTTTTAATTCATTAAAATTTTACGTAATTTTTCAGCCTTCCATAAAAAATAAAAAAAAATCATCCATACTTTGAAAAAAAATGGCAATCTAAAATTCCCCCTTCTCTCTTCTTTAAATTTTATCTACTATCAATTGAAAAAAATCGTGTTCTCCAACCTCCGATCAAAATAACTTTAAACGTGTAATACTTCAACAATATATTACAATACAAACAAAACCATTGTAACCCATTAGCAACTTTAAATAATTTTTAACAACTCACAAACTATCTCTTCATTCGTGAAAATATTTGTCAAATCTGCCTTTCAATCAGTCTAAACTCAATTTACCCCAGTCAACAGTGTATTCCAAGAATAAATTTCACCACCAAAAAATTTCTCCAGGCATATAAAAATATTCACAAAATCCCCTAGACACTCTACCATAGTTTTTTACATTCCCCCACCCAACTTCCAAGACTCCCCCCCGCCCCTCCTTTCCAACTATAGACAACGTCTATGATAATAAAAATTCAGCATCCGGCAAGACGCTGTTTCGCCGCGGAAATTGCTTCCCTTTTGCTCGGGAAAAGTTCTTTGCCTCGCTATAAATTCGTCACGGGGTTAGGAACGAGGTGGATTTCGCGATTTATGGCACGAGGTATATCATATTTTAAGGTCACGAGATCTATTTGTTTCACCTTCTAAGAGCACTTGCTGAGTTCCCAGAGGAAGGGGCCTTGCTAAAAACGATAGAAATCGGTGTTGGAAAAGCGAAAGAAAACCAAATTCACCGTGGTTTCTTCTTGCAGAAAAAAAAGAGTGAAAGAAGAACAATAAAGTTTGCCGATTAGCGACGTGGGACATATTTCCCCTGGCAGGGATGAGTTTTCCCGAGTTTTCCGAGGCGTGACAAAAACTCGAGCGGCTCAAAGAGAAAAGTTTGGCGTTGAGGGAAGAAAGGAAAACGACCTCACCTTTTTCGTTTGGGGTAAATGAACTTGAGGATGATGTTGCAGAGCAGCAGCATCGCCAGGTTGGCACTAGCGCGACAATTCGCGCGCTATGTCGCGAGTGCGCGCGATCGCGATTCTAACATTAGATGAGAGCGTGGTTAGAGAAGGGGATGGAACGCGATTTCTCGTTCACGATGTTTCCGGATTTTCGCGAGTGAAATTTTGGGAGATTTCGGGGAAGAAAATGCGAGGATGGAGGGCAGAAATAACAATATAAAAATTTGAAAGAGGTGGAATGCATAATTTGTGGGATTAAAGAGTCTTCAAAACTTTTCATAATATACAAAATATGCCATGTAAATAAAAACAATGAATTCAATAAAATCTAATAAAATGATTTTAAAATAGATATATCACAAAGAAACATACACTGAGAAAAAAATCTTGTACTTTCTGCCGTATATATTGTAAAAAGAACAATATTATTGTACTTTTTACAATAATATTGCAATTTTTACTATATCATTGTAGTTTTTACAATAATATTGTAAAATCTACAATATTTATTCTACTTATTACAATATTATACCATAAAACTGCTATTAGTGTATAAATTACAAAATGTATGCCAGGTTTTACTGTATAATTTTGGAAAATTTTTAATCTTAAAATGCAAATTTCACTATACACACTGTATTTTCACCATACATGGCGAAAAAATGAACTACATTACTTTTATCTAGCTTTTTCGAAAACTGTTAAAATATTACAATATGATGCACTAGAAACCTAGAAAGTGTACAAAAATATTGCAAAAAGAACCTATACAGATCTGCATACTGAAAAAGCTGTATGGAATTTTTAATAATCTAGGTAAATAGGAATTCCAATATGATATTGCAAAAATACAAGAAGTATAGTAGAAAACGGAATATGTATAGGAGTTTTTACAACAAAATATATCTATAACTACAATATCATTCGACAATATTTACAATATGAATTACAAAAATTGCTACATTACCTAGCAAAAAGTACAATATGTCACAGTGATTCCCGTTTACTATACAGTACTGTAATAATTACTATATTTTTTTCTCAGTGCAATAAATGTTCGTAAATTGTAGATGATTTATTGAAATTTCAAAATTATACACGATTTAGGTTTGACACTTTTTTAGTCTCATATGGATTTCTGCAGTTTCTGTAGTTTCAATGTGCCTGAAGTTCCAAACGTTTAAAATTAAACGAAAAAAGTGTATAAGTTAATATAGGAGAAAAAAGTCTCTAGCTGCTCTTGAACACTTTTGATTGTGACAAAAAACGTGATGCTCCTCAAAAAAATATTTGTCACGCTTCCTATCATGAAAAAAAATCAAAAAATTCACAAATTTTTTATCCTTGTTTAGTTTCAAACGTTTGGAACTTCAGGTATATTAGTTTCACGAAAATTTATGAACATTTTCGGAAACTCTGCAGATTCTTCGAATTTGGCAGAATTATTGAAAATCTAAGAAATTTCGTTTTTATTTTGACTCTTTGAAGATTCCTAAATTTTCATCATAATACGAAATTTATAGAACTTCCTGAATTTTATAGAAATTTGTCCATATGATTGGGCATTATTCACATTTTTTGTAACTTCCGACCTTGATTTAATTTTTTTTTTTTTTTTTTTTTTCAAAATAAACAACATTATCTTTCATGTTTAAAAGGAATGGGAAAATGAATAAAACTAACAAAATTTCAATTGTGAGTAAGTCCTGTAATTCTCAATATTTTTATACTTTTCAAATTTTTGCAGCCTCTGGGTTCTTTTCAGTATTTATTTTACGAAATCATCGAAATTTGAAGCTACTTTAACTTAGCTATTTTTTAATTTATTTCAAGCTAAATTTGAAGTTAAACTGACAAACTATTCAAAATTTTTCGATTTTTATGAAAAAATTCGGCCATTTCGTACAGATTTTTCGTTTTTAAAAAACATTCCAAGTTATTCAATTTTTATTGAAACGTAAAAAAAAATATCCACACAAAAAAATCATTCATAAACAAAATTGAACAAATTATATACATTTATCCCAATACTGCAAATTTTCGAAATTTTTATTATTATTTACTTAAATTTTGTATCATCTCTTTTGTATCGAAATTTTCGAAATTTCAACCATAATATCAATTATTAAACACTACTAATTTCGAAAAAATTTACCAACTTGTTAGGATTTTCCGTAATTTTTTGATGCTTTTCAAGTCTGAAAGATTTTTTTGGGCGAAATTGAAAAGAATTATGCATGTTTAAAAGAAATATGATAATAAACATAACCGAAAAAAATTGTAAATATTTATATAATTTCTACAAATTTTAGGATTGTTGATATTCTCATCAACATTTCCTGAATTTCAAACGTAACACAAACAATTAAACACTTTCCAAATTTCAACGAAATTCACCAGCTAAAGATTTTTCGTCATATTTTGATACACGTATGAAGTTTCAAAGGTTTCGATTAAAAAATGAATAAAAAATATTATGCATGTTACAAGAAGAAAATATTTTGATAAACATTTATAACAATCATAAAGTTTTTCCGCCAATCCACATATTTCCCGAAGGTTTTAGAATTACTGACATTTTAGAAACTTGGAATGGTTTCTAATTCTACAAATAAAAACAATTGTAATGTAATACAGATTTTCCAACATTTTATAAATTTGATTAAAAATCGTTAATTTCATCAGGACTCTTGAAAATTTTTAAATATTTTATAAGTTTCTCAAATGTTTACTAAAAAGTTAAAAAACAGTGAGTATTATGCGTATTTCGAGGAAATATGATGATGAACACGATAAACAAACTTTTACAGAAATGAAATTATCATTTGATATAGCATTATTAGAATCACAAAATTTTTGAATACTTTCTCAGTTTCTCTGGCCTTTATACCAAAATAGATGATATCAAATGCATATTTTGACAAAATACAGTAATGCACAATTTACGAACATTTTCCGGATTTCCCAGACTTATTTACAATTTTCAAAATTTCATGCTCCAAAATTACCAAATTCACTAAGATGTCTCATAATATTTCGAAATTCCCCAAGCTATTGTAATTTTATTGAAAAATTGGAAACCATATTACTCATATTTCGAAAAAACATGACATTATTTAGGAGTAAACCCATGCTTAGAATCCAAGAATTTTCATAAACTTAAACCATTATTCTTTTTCCAGAACATTTCTCCCATAAAAAAAACTGTCTAAGTTTTTGGCAAACTTGAACACTACGTTAGACACGTCAAAAAAAAAAAAAAAAAAAAAAAAAAGGAGTGACATAAAATGCTCCACGTTCATGAATGCCCGAAATGAGGGACTAACGAGGTACGCGATGTGGTTTATTTCTTTTTTTTCCTCTCTCATACGTGCTCGGTGCGATAAAGGCACGGCTTATGAATCCCTCTTTTTGGCGCGTCTACCGGTTTTTGCAGGGAAATTCAGGGTGAACTGGCTCGACGAGGACGTTGGTTTCTGTTCCAAACAACTGTTTTCGCAATTGATTTTTCGCATCATCCATCGAAAGTTGTTTAAAACGATTATTCAAAACTCCAACAAGTATACAACAAGAAAACTGAAAGCACCAGATTAGAAAAGTTTAAAAGAAAAATTTCAAATATTCATTCATGCAATCTAAAATACTGAAGATTTCAATTTTGAAAATCAAACACCTTCGCATTGATTTTCAACCAAAACATCCTCTTCGATTCCCTAAAAATTGCATCAAATCAACAAATCAACAAAAACATTACACCACGCCCTGAGGAAAAAAGGGGAAAAAGAATGCCTCAAAGTCGGAAAAGAAATCGAATGAAGAGAAAAGAAGTTGGTCCCTTGCTTCGACAATGGACAATGAATAATGCACATTGAAAATGAAAGGGACAAGCTGGTGCTACCAGCTGAGTGAAAGGGGCCGCCCGTAAGGAAGTTAAGTGTAGTCAAAGTAACGCAGGAAATGGAAGGATGCCTCCTTGATGCATTCACCAAAGGGTGTTACAAGCGAGAAATTAAATTCACCGAAAGTAAATTGAGTTTGCGGGGGCGCCCCAGCGTTTCTAACGAAGCGAAAAATCTTGCCGAAGAGATCACTGGATGTCTGAAGAGATATCGAACGCGAAGTCACTTTGTAGCCAACAACGAAAACGTAATCCCATTTGCGCCTCGATTATCGGCAAACTTCACCGGATTTTCTATGCGATGTGGTACAACATGATTTTGATTCGAATGGAAAGAAGAGTATGAGTACTTATTGTAGACTAAGAAATTGCAAATGACGTTTTGGACTGGTTAGGTTGGGTTAGGTATATTATATTGTCGCAATTAATATTCTAGTTGGTATCATTTATTACTCTACCTATCACGAATTTTCCACGAAATTCCCAACATTTTCCGCCGCCTCCGACAATGGATCACCAGAAAATCTGGCCGACGTCGAGAAAAACATTTCTGATGAAACATTTCCGTCGTAATATTTTTTTGATGGTCGATGAAATTTCACTCAGCACCGACGGGGCTTTCGCGAAATGACGAATGGGGCATACGGGACGGGGAAAATATGATCGATCGCGGCTGCAGCGATTTTCCCGAGCGCGTGCATGGAAAGCTGCGCCGCAAATTAGTGTTCATTTACGTTGGCGCCGCAGTGTGATGCAGTGATCCAACCCTAGTGCGGAGATCCTAACCTTTTTTCACACCTTTGAACGGACCGTCGAGTAATTAAAATAGTCAACGACAGGGGTGGCGAAAAATGCGAGTCTTGTGGAAAATTCTGCATGGGTAAAATATCCAAAAATACTCAAGTGAAAATGCATAAATTTATTGATTTCTAATTTTTTCCTATTGTTCAATCTTTTTAAAACTTCAGAATTAATAAAAATCCTCTAAAATTTAAAAAGTTTATTGAAAAATTTGTGCTTTCAAAAATTTTTAATATTACACAGAGTTATTGTAGTTTTACAGCACTTTTGAAATTTTCTACAATCTACAAAATTTACGTACATTTTCTGCATTTTACGATTTCTCAGAATTTTTCAGAATTATAGACATCTTAGAAATATTATATGATTGCTGATTTTGGAAACTTTTAAATACTTTAAACGTAATAGACTGTTCAATTTTTCAATATTTATGTCTAATTCATGCAAAATTTTTCTTAATTTTTCATTACTTTGCAAGTACTCCAAATTTTTATCAAAAAATATTCGAAGAATGATGGTGAACACAATTCACAAAATTATTGAACATATTTAAAAATTATACAAAACTTTCGATTTTTGTATAATTGAAAATTATCGGGATTTCTAATGGGTTCTGATATCTTAAAATTTCAAAACATTCAACATTATACCAACCATCAAAAACTTTCAAATCATATGCAAATTTGTCCAATTCATAAAGATTTCTTGTGAGTTTGTAACACTTTCCAAGCATTTTTAATTTTTTTCTTGGAAAATTGAAAAAAACATTATAATGCATATTTCAAAGAAATAATATAAAAATGAAAATGAACACAATATACAATATTCATTTACATCCTTTGAAATTCTACTAATTTCTCGAATTTTTCAAAATTATTGACAATTTTTAAAATTTCTAATGTTTCCTGATTTTTCAAAATTTTCAAAGTTCTAAACGTAACGCAGAGAATATTAGAAATTTTTGGAATTTGATGAAATATTGTTTAACTTATTAAGAGTGTTCCTTACTTTGAAATATTTTCCAAATATTGCAAATTTTTATGATAAAATTAAAAAAAAAAAAAAAAAAAAAAAAACATTTTTACGCATATTTCGAAGAAATATAATAATGAACACACTATACGAAACTAATAAAAATTTTCTCAAATTCTACAAATATTTTAATATTCTTAGAATTATTGTCAGTTTTCGAAATTTTTAATGAGTTCTGATTTTAAAAACTTTTTAATATTTTTAACATGATACCAGCAACGCAAACTTTCAAAATTATTTTAAAATTTCTTCCACTTATAAAGATTTCTGGTGATTTTGAGAATACTTATCAAGTATTTCAAATTTATGTTAAAAAAAAAAAAAAAATTCCACAAACACATTTCAAAGAAATATAGTAATGAACCCATTTTAAATAAAATTATGAACATTTTCTAAAATTTTACAGAAATCTCGATTTTTCAAAATTTTTGTTATTTTTTCGCATTTCCAATAGGTTCTGAAAAACATTTCTTTCGTTTTAAAATGATAATAATATCAAGTCTTTGCCTTTCAAAATCAAATTTTCTCTAATATCAACTTTTCTCGTAATTTTTCTAGTCACGCCTAATTTTTAAAAAATCCTAAACAACTTCTACAACATTTCATGACTCTTTTGTGCTTTTTTCATTTCACATTGTCACTGATGGAAACACCGCGATTTTTTCTGAATCGAGGCACCAGGTGCGGACGACGCGTTCGTGATTTCGACGCGAATTATCCAGATACAAATTGCTTTTAACGAGAGGAATCGAACGGACCCTTCGACCCCTGAGAAATCGCCCACATCATTACGGCCCTAGGGCACAAACCGATTTCCAAGGGAATTGACAATTTTCGAGTACTTGATTATTCATCACAGTTTTACATGGTAATGAAACCCTTTTTTACACTCCATTTTATCCTCCATAACAAATTTTAACCGTAATTTTTGCAATGAAAAATATTTCAAAAAACGACAAAAACCTTTACAAAGATTTTTTGAAAATATTTCATATGAATTTAAACCGATTTTTTTTTAAATTTAGTGATTACTTAATATTTATTTTTTACTGCCAGTATTTTCTGACGAAAGTGAAAAAATTATCTTCCAGTATTTCGTGTTTTTCATTCCAAATGAAATGTCATTCAGAAATTAAATTTTATTTTATACCTGTATCAGGACGTTTTGTATGTTAAAAAATTGTTAAAGTCAGTGAAAATTGTTGAAATGTGAGTGAACTTGACCATATGAAAACTCGTCTTAAACACGACGATTCTCGATGGCTGGTCCCCTGTTTTGGACGGTTCCATTTCCGAGGTCGACGCACGCCTGTCAAGCCCCAGAAACGTCACGCAACGCAATGCTCATTCCGATTGCTTTTCAAAGCATGTCACAAGTTTGACAGTCCTCGGGTTCATTAATTCGAACGTCGGTCGCAGGCACGTACCTGTTACCCACGTTTTTTGACCTCGACAACAATCAGGAAAAACACATTTTTCCACGAACGATGAAAAATTCGCATGTTTTAAGTGCAAAAATTGAAAAAGTTAAATTTAGGAACAAGCCTGAAACAATCGATACAAAGAATTTTTTTCATTCATTAATAATAACGGGCAAAATGTAAGATCAAAATTTTGAAAAATAGTTAATTAATAAAAGGTAACGAAATTTGTAAAAAAAATTGAGAAAAAAAAATACGAGATTTTTATTGAAATCTTCAAAGATATCGACGATTTCTCATTGAACATTTTTTGAGTTTAACAAATTTTCTCGAAAATTGTATAGTTTAAGAAGTTTCACAAAATTTTCAAATGTCCACAATCTACAATATTCCTAAACATTTTTCGAAATTCTACAAATATTCTGAATTCTTTAGAATTATTGACATTGGTTTAAAAAATCTGAATGTTCTTAATTTCTCAAAATTGTCTATATTTTAATAATACAAACGATTCTAAACTTCTAAATTTTACGCAATTTATTTCAACTCAAGGGTTTTTAATTATTTTTGAAATTTTAAGAATTTCTTTATTAAATTATCAAAAACATTCAAAAACAGGTTGAAAATAAACAGACTGAACACATCGTACAAAATTTTTCAAAATTTTTGGAATCCTTACACATTTTTCGAATATAGCATTTTTGCCTATATTCGATATATTAATTATTTTATATTTTTATGATTCTCAAAATTTCGAACGTAATACAAACTATTTTACAATTTTCAACTTTGAAAATCTGAGAGGAAATTTATTAAGCTTATTATGATTTTTCGTAATTTTTAATACTTACGAAGTTTTAGATATGTATCCATAAAAGAATTTATTTCTTCAAGTAAATAATTTATTATTATTTATACATTCAATCAATTCATTCATCATGCCCATTTTGAAAAAATATAATAATGAAGAAAGTCTACGAAAATGATAATTTTTTGAAATCATTTGAATTTTGCTAATTTTACATAATATTCAGGAATTTTCAAAGTTTTCACTGTATTTTTTATTTCTGAAAGTTTTTATTTCAAACGTAATATGATGTTTGAAATTTTTCTAATATTATTAAAATTTGTCAACCTCACATACTCTTTCGTGAATTTTCAATCCTCTTGATATTTTTCAATTTTGTGTCAAAAATCAAAAACAGTATCCCACATATTTTAAAAATATATGATAAAATAAACGCAATTTAAAATGTTTTAGAACATTTTCTAAAACGACAAATTTTTCAAATTTTTACTAATTATATCGTCAATTTTTAAATATTTTTTATTTCCATAATTCTTTAAATTTCAAACAAAATACGAACTATTAGATGAATTTCAAGTTTGAAAATCTGACAAAAATTTATTTTTCTCATTATGATTTTTTGTGTCTGTAAATAGTTTCCAACTTTCAGATTTTTTGTCACAAATGAAAAAAATCGTGCGCAATCCAAATAGATATGATGTCGAACAAAATATAAAAACATTATATACATTTTGTAGAATTATTCTAAATTTTCAAATTCTACGTATTTTGTAAGAATTCTTCAATTTTTTGATGTTTCTATATTTTATTAAATTGCTGATTTTAAACATTATATCTACCTCACATTATCCTGCGTCAATTTTCAATCTTCAAATTTTCTACTTTTTTGTCAAATATCGGAAAGCAGTATTACACATATTTCAGAGAATTATGATAAAAACGTTATCTACGAAGTTTCTGAGACTCTACAAAATTTTCATATCTTACAGAATTATGAACGATCTGTAACACTTCCGATGTTTTCAAATTTTTGAAATATTCAAACTCCAAATATTACACATAAAAATTTTTGTTAAGCTTCTCGTATCTAATGAAAATATGTCCAAATTATTTATATTTCTTGTGAATATCTTCTCTACACTTTATTAATTATTCATAATCAATAAAATTAAGGATAATTAGAGTTATTTACAACTATTTTACTATCCCACCCTCAAAATTCATATTTACTTCAAAAATTATATTCTTCTCTAATTCACTGTTTCTCTATTCCTCGATTTTTCTGCAGGGCCTTCGCCCTACCGACCCCCCCCCCTTCGCCTCAACCCTCGCCCTTGAAAAAATCCCCTCGACAAATGGCGATTTCGTCGTTCTGCATAATTCACCTAAACACTGCAAACAATCGGCGCGCCGACCGCGAGCTTGCAATTTTCATGCCTGCCCGGAAAAGGGAGAATGCACTGCCTGAAATATTTACCACGTATGTTACGGGCTCCCGTGTACAATCCGCATAAATTTCGACGAAAAACAACCATGGTTTCACACCCCCGAGCGTAACCGCAAACTTCGTTTAAAAAAAAAAGAAACATAAAACTGTGCACCTCTTATTAAAATATGGGAAATAAAAAACAAATTTGAAGAATCACAAAATAAATAAAACAGAACAAAGTTTTCAACAAATTGAGAAGTAAATTGAAAATTGTTTCTGATAATGAATACGAAAAAGATAAAATTAATTGGAATAAAAAATTCACAAATAATTTACGACATCCAATTTTAATAAAATATCCAACTTTCTGTAAAATGTCTCTCCTTCGTCTTGCCCCTGGAACGCTCCCCAACTCATAACTCATTTTCCTGAAGAAACCCTCAGAAGCTTCCCCCTCCAATCCCCTTGCCAACGTCACTGACAGAACTCTGGAATTCCCATGCTTTTGCAACGCTTTTTGCGAGCTTTTGCAGAATCTGAGGTGATAAACGCGTCGTTTCGTTTCCCAGGCTTTTGTTGTCGAACATAAAGGAGAGTTTTCGCGTGAAATGAGGAGCGTTTTCTCGTAGCTTTTGATAGGAAAATCCGGGCGGAGGGGGGATAGTAGACGGAGATTCCATAAATTTCAATTTTTTTCGCGGGTCGATTAGAGCTGGGGGGACGCCGGACAAAATTCCCCAGGACACGCGAGGGCAAAAAGCTCGAGTCGCGAATTTGGCCATGCGGAAGAAACCAAGATTGTGAGATGATTTATCCTAGAGTTGAGGCGTTTTTTTCGCCGGAATTCGGAAAAAAAATATTGAAAATTGACATTTGATTTTTTTTTTCTAAAGTTGATGCAAATTGAGAAAAAAAATATCAAGTATCTATTACATTTTTATCTCATATCATTAATCGTTATTATTGTAAATACATAATACTTTATTGATTTTTCATTCATCATCAATATATGACACAAAAATAATTCTTACTCAGGCGCGTAGGCAGAGGGGGGTTTTGGGGGTTCAAACCCCTTCCGAAATTCTGATAAAGCAATCAATATTTCGTGTGAAAATGAAAAAAGTACATTGAATAACAATATAAATATAAGTTACGAATGAATTCATAAAAACGTTAGCAGTATATATATAAAAAAAAAGTAAAAATTACCAAAACGTAGGATTACGTAGAAATTTGAATCAGAAACATTGTTGTAACCCAGTGAGCAATCAAAAAAACTAAAAATCTGCCAATATGCTAGGAATTTACAAAACATTAAATCTAAGATCATCAAATTCTAGAAATTTATATGAAATCCATACAAAAGTATTTAAAATCTTTCGATTCATACAAAGTCTAAAAGAATAACGAAACGATTGAAATTAAATGAAAAAACTGTTTGCTGAAAAATCTCGACAAATGCCTCTACGATATATACAATTTTGGGATTCAGGGGCATCGAATTCTAAGTATACAATTAATCTATAAAAATTCTAGAAAACGCAACAAAATCTTTTGAATGTTTCGATAATACGAAAAAAAAATAACACTATAAAACATGAAAAATCTATATAAATGTGATTTTATTATTAATTCTTGTGATTACTAATAAAATATCGAAATTCACATTCTAAAGCATCGAGTTTTGAACGTCCGTAGCAATCTACAGAAATATAAGTAATCTATAAAAATACTTAGAAGTCTTCCAGGGTATCGTGTATTATACTAGAAAAATGTGAAATATAAGTTTACTTTTAGTTGACTTGCTTACTTATTTTCTAGCTTCATAATTTACGTGTTAACGAGTTTACTAGTTTACTAGCTTACTAGATTACTAATTTACTAAATAACTAATTTACTTGTTAACAAGTTTGCTAGTTTACTATTTTTCTTTTTCACTTGCTTCCTATTTTACTATTTTACAATTTTAGTACTTTACTAGTTTGATTGTTTACTAGTTTACTAAATATTTCAAAAAACATAAAAATCATGTAAAAATCATTTCCTTAAAAATTGATAAAACTGTCTGTCCTAGAGCATAATTATTAACAAAATGCTATAATTATATATAATTTTAGAAATTATTCTAGAATATCATACATATAAAAAATAATAAAAATACATCCAATTCAATTAAAACAATTAACACAAATAAACATGCTTTTAACTGTATAAATACCAAAAAAATATATAATAAAAGTACTGAAAATCTTCATGAAAGAAACTGTCGTCTGAAAAATCAATTTAAATTCTCAAAATCGTTGAAAGTTTCGATACTATAGCATCAATTCCTAAAAATAATCTATTGAGCGATCCATAGAAATATCGGAGATGTATAAAAATAGCAGAAAAAACTACTAAATTTGACGAATAATATACCATACGAAAATAATATAAATTTATAATGCATCTTTTATCTGTGTGATTCAAATTTGCTCAAAAATCAATTCAAATGTATAAATTTTTTAGAAGTTTGATTCCTGGAGCATCAACTTTTAGAAAGTTTCATAGAAACCCATATTACTCAGCATCAGATAATCCTCAAAGTGGTATTAACACAAAAAGTATTAGCGAAGAAAATTGAAACCTCAGTTACTAATTGAAAATAACAAAAATCGAATTCTATTATTTAATAAAATGAAAAATGTCCAACTCTGGATTCTAAAAATTGTATAATCTTTAAATTCCAAAATGTCGAAATCACTCCCTCGTAACCATATCGTCGAAGATGAAAAATTATGAAATCCTGGAGGAAAAATATTTTTCAGAAAAACCCTTCCCGAATATTTTCTCTGCCTGCGCTCCTGATAAGAGGACTCCCAATATCACCTCATAGGAAGATGATAAGAAGCCTTCAATTTTGACAAGCTGGGTACTATCAGTAAGATAAGATCGAACCCAAGCCAACGACATTCCAGATAAGCCATATGCCTCCAATTTCGCCAAAAGTAAAACATTGTGAATAATTTTAAATTGACATTCTTAATTTTCGGATCGAAGCGAAGTAATCATATTAGGATCATAATCCCTGGATGTTTTTGTGCCACGCGTGAATCTCTTCCTCTTCCCCAATCCCGTCGCTATTGATTTTATCGCTAGACTACTTGGTCTCAGGCCAAGAGTTTCTAGTTTATCTATATCTATACTTCCTTGGTATGTACTCTCCGCGATACAATGTACGCCATTACACTGAAATAGGATTATAGCGAATTTTCCGCAATCTTTCAGGAAGATAGACATTTCTTTCTAAGAAAAGTTCTTGGATTGTTTTGCAGATCATTCTACTTACATTCACCTTCATATATGTACACAATTTGTTTTTTTCCTGGACTATTACGGACCAACGATGGACAATTGAACCTAAGATATTCATCAATTCTGTAGACTCTCTAGATTGTCATACTTCTCGGACATCTGCATCATGCGAATCCAAAAAACCAACAACCTAATTCTGAATACTAAATTTCCTTCAAATATCATCAGACAAGCCAGTCCACAATTTCCAAAGCATTTGAATGAAAAACACTAAAAGACATTGGAAAAAGTGCCAAACCTGCTGAAACTAGAAGTAATAAAAGTAATTTACGTATGAATATTCGGACGATGATCGCGTGCGAAGCTCGCACAGTGGCGGCTTCGGGTTGGACTAGACGAGACGATTCGGAACACATGTTTCCCGCAGTGGACATAAAATTATGCGTAATAGTTCATCGCCGGCATCTGCCAGCCATCTCTACGGTATAATAGAGCCGTAGATCCTCGACGACACGAACAGAGCACCTCGCGGGAGGTTAAAGGCCGCCTCGAAATAACCCTCCTTACCTTCGACCGTACGTCATTTACGGAAATAAGCGAATCGCTTCTACACGCAGCCCAACGACTCTCAAGTGCTGTGTTCATTCACCACCGAGTATCGAAATGATCGAGTTCCTTGTTCCTTCCTCGCTTTTCTACCCAAATATACCCAATTTTATCATGCATTTTATTTTAGAAAATAGAAAACGAGCATTTTTTTTTTTTCTTCAAAGTGTAGGCATTATTTTCTATGTTCAAGTCTTGGCTGTTATAGTGTGGACTGAGAAATAATTTTGAAAGAAAAAAAGAACAAACAATGAGCAATGAAAAATTTATGGTCTGATGATGATGTTCCAATCAATGAATATGGAAATAGGTTTATTGTATAAATTAGTTGAATAGATAATTTTTTTGTAATCATCCACAATGTATAAGTCTTGACGAATAAATGGACAAGGAAATCGATGAAGAATCCATGAGTTACTGAATGCATATGTATATGAATTGATGGATAAAAAAAATAACCAGTGAAAAAATGATATTTTTTACATTATGGAATTATTCATATCTATTTGATTGTTTTTAAATGTCATAAAAATTTATCTGAGATTTTTTGCAGTTCTTGAATACTTTTCAAGTTTTTTGATATTTTCTATAACATATGAAAAAACATCATCATGTGTATTTCGGGGAGATGTGACTAGGAACACAATTCAAACAATTTAATAACATTTTTTACAACTCTACACATTTTCCGAATCTTTCCGAATAATCATTAATACTTATAAGTTTACAAAATAGGTTATAAATAATCTTCTATATTTCTTTTATTTTTAAAAATTGAATATTTTAAATATATCACTAATAAGTCTTTCCACAATTTTCAAATATTACAAAAATTTGTCTTACATTTTGAGATTTTTCGTAATTTTCCGTACTTTTCAAATTTTTCAGATCTTCAAAATCAAAAAGAATAAAAGAAAAAATGAGAATACAGGCAATCAACGTGATTGATCAACATATTCTATAATTAAATAAATTCTATGAATTTATAAGAATCCTCGATAATTTTCGAAATCTTACGGATTTCTGATTTCTCATTATTTTCTTAATTCTGAAACAGATACGAAGTATGCAAAACTTTTCAAATTTATTTTGATTTGTCAAACTAATCAACATTTCTTGTAATTTTTGAAAACTTTTCATTTTTTTCAGATTTTCATATACAGATTTCAAAACGATCATCATGTGTATTTCGAAAAAAGTATGATAATAAACGCAATCTTTAAAATTAAGAAACGTTTTCAAATATTCTACGAATTTTTTGAATCTTTCAAAATTATCATCAATGCTGAAAATTTTCTGTATTTTTCCATTTTTTAAATTTGATTGGTTCAAACGCATTACACGCTTATTCAAAACTCTCTAAATATTACGAAAATTTGTTCGACACATCGAGATTTTTCTTAATTTTTTAATAGATTCCAAATTTTCCAAATTTATTTATAAACATGAAAAAAAAAAACTTGACTATGCACATTTTGAAGAAACATAAGAATGTACATAGTATAAAAAATTGATAAACATTTTTAAACATTCTACAAATTTTACGATATTGTCCGAATAAATTATAATTTTTTTAATCATACATACTTTAAATTTCTTAAAGATTTCTAAATTTCAAACGAGATACAAAATGCGCAAAACTTTTCAAATATACATTTTGAAGTTTTTCAGATTTTCATTAACAAATTGAAAAAAAAAACATGAATTAACTAAAAAAATTTGATAATAAACCCAATCTACAGAATTTTAAAATATGTTCAGAATTCTACGAATATTCCGAGTTTTATAGAAATATTGACCACTTTCGAATGTTTCGAGGTTTTAAAATTTCTCAAATTTCTCACAATTTTCAATGTGATACAAACCTTTCGAAAATTTTCAGAATTTTCTACTACTTTTCAAGTTCTCCAGTTTTTGATCGAAAA
Organism: Platygaster robiniae; assembly: GCA_028476575.1. Taxonomy (NCBI): domain Eukaryota; kingdom Metazoa; phylum Arthropoda; class Insecta; order Hymenoptera; family Platygastridae; genus Platygaster; species Platygaster robiniae. Next base: position 32,599,337 of record CM052023.1, read on the forward strand.
ATGAAAAAAGCATCAAGCATATTCCGAAGAAATATGATAACCCCCCCCCCCCCTTATCAATGTTTTCTTGAGTTTCAATGACTATCCAAAAAAACGCCTTTTTATGATCCTGACAAAACTTTAAAGAACTTCCAGAGTTTTTCCAAAACATTTGCTACTTTTTTCGAATCTCAGAAATTACATTATTCCTTGTTTTAGTATGGTTTAAACACTTGAAATACATGTAAGTTAAAACATTTCTGACTGTCTCACAATGTAAACAGTTTTAATTCTTAGCATCAATATCAACGTTTCACAGAATTTAGAAATTTTCTATAATTTTCCTGATTTACGGAACTCCTATCATTTTTCACAATTTCGCCCCAACTCCACCTGATTATGAGAGATGATGGAACAATTTTTCATGTGCCTAAAGTTCCAAAGGTTCAAGAAATAGACAAAAACAAACAAAAATGAATTTCCATTACCACCCACGATTTAAATTTAAAAAATAGTTAGTAAAGTCAGATAATATTTGTTAAACATTAGTAGTAATTTATAACTTTCACAGTAAGAGATAATGGAACATTTTTTTCATTAATTTTTGAACCTTTGTAACTTTGTAAACACGTCTCCAGAGACACCAACTATCGAATTTCCATTCCCTCCCAAGATTAAAGTGAAGAATATTATTTAGTAATGTCAAATAATATTTTTTTTACATCACTGAGAAAAAAATCTTATACTTTCTGCCATATATATTGTAGAAAGTACAATAATATTGTAATTTTTAGAATAATATTGCAGTTTTTACAATATCATTTTAGTTTTTACAACATTATTGTAAAAACTTTAATATTTATTTCACTTATTACAATAGTGCACAGTAAAACCGCTATATTGTACGAATTACAATATGTATGCCACTTTTTGCTACATAATTTCAGAAAAATTAAAATCTGAAAATGAAAATTTTACTATACAAATTGTAATGTTTGCCATACATTTTTTCCACGTTTCCTAAGGTCAGCCAACTGGAAAGAGGTGGCGACCGGGTTTTTTTCTCGCCCACAATTTATTTACACATGCATTAAAATAGAGAAAATGCATTACTTTTTTCCAATTTTTCGAATACTGCATCATATTTTACAATATGATGCACTTGAAACCTAGAAAGTACACAAAAATGTTGCAAAAAGAACCTATATAGATCTGCGTACTGAAAAACTGTATGGAATTTTCAAAAATCTGGATGAATAGCAATTACAATATGATATTGCAAAAAGTACAAGGAGTATAGTAGAAAACGGAAGATGTGGAGGAATTTTTACGACAAAATATATCTATAATTACAATATCATTTGACAATATGTTATTTCAAAAATTGATATATTATCTAGCAAAAAGTACAACACGTCAGAGTGAATCCCGTTTACTTTCCAGTATTGCAATAATTACTATATTTTTTCTCAGTGTACGAAAATATCTACATTTCGAGAGTTTTTTCGGTCTGCTGAGAATTACGTAAACTTCACAATTTTAATAGTTTTCACAGAGTTAAATAATAATTATTATCTCACTGTCTGCAGATATTGAGATAATGTTTTTCGAACAATCCATGAAAATATAAAAAATGTAATAACAAACCTTCAATCCTAGAATGTTGCATTTTCCAAATCTATACAGTTATTCATTAAAAATATAGAAATCTATGAAAATTGAAGAAAAACTTGAAAGTCGAATTAAAATAAAAATCAATAAAATTAAAAAAATTCTTTCATATATGAAAAAATTGAAAAGATAAACGAAAAACCTTAAAACTTTTTCTGAAGATGTTTTATATCTATATGAAGATACTGTTCTCTTGGAAATCCAATAAGATCTGAAAATATAGTAAGCTTATAGAAATTCAAAACATACTGTATTTTGATGAGTTTATTAGAATAGAAAAAATTCATGAAACTTTGATTTGCATAGTATTACATTCTAGAAATCTATATGAAAATCGACTTATAAAACTATGAATATTGGAAGGTATGAAAAAATCCCTTCAAAATAGTACCTACCAAAACAGTAATCTAGAAAGTACCCAAAAATGTTGCAAAAAGAACCTATACAGATCTGCTTACTGAAAAAGCTGTATGGAATTTTCAAAAATCTGGATTAGTAGCAATTACAATATGATATTGCAAAAAGTACAACAAGTATAGTAGCAAACGGAAGATGTAGAGGAGTTTTAACAACAAAATATATCTATAATTACACCATCATTTGACAATATGTTATTTGAAAAATTGATACATTCTCTAGCAAAAAGTACAATATGCCAGGGTGATTCCCGTTTACTCTACAGCATTGTAATAATTACTATATTTGTTTCTCAGTGATCAATAATAATTTACAACTTTCACAGTGAGAGACAATGAAACAATTTCTTCTGTTTTCAATGATTTCTCGACCTTTGTAACTTGGAAAACACGTCTCTAGAGACACCGAGTATCGAATTTCCCGAACACGCTCGTGGCGAAAACGAAACAACGCCTCGCGATGATTCGTCCCCCGCAGAATCTCACCATCTCGCTAACGACGCCGCCATAAACTGCGCCCGGGATAGTTTCCGGACCAAGTCTCGGGGCCATTATTGCTTGAATTAGCGGCGTTTCTGCGTTCCAGCCCTTTGACTACGGTTTAGCGGGTTAGCGATATACGGGGGTTGCGCTGCGCTGCCCGGGCCCTTCCGCAAACAGCCAGATCGAGAGAGCCGCATCCATCCCTTCTGGCATCCGGAGAAACCCGAACCATGGAATCACTCCCGCGATATCCAGTTTCACGATAATTCGATTTATGCTGTACGCGCGGCGGGCAAGTCCAGTGACCAGCCACACTCCCCCCAAACCAACCCTGTTTTCACGTAGACCCCGGCAAAGGGGCGAAATCGCGTTTCATTTTCTTTTTTTCCTTTTTCTTTCTTTTCTTTATTTTGTGGAGTCTGCAAAGGGTAGGGTTTTTATTTCATGTATCGGGGAAAGTCGTGCGCGAAATAGGCTGGGAGGTTTTGAGTGGAAATTGATCACTGGTGTTTCATGAAAACGAATTTCAGAGTGTTGAAAGGAAACGTATTAATTGTTCTTGAGCTGGAAGGATGTTTCAGATAGTATTGAGAAAAAAATTTAGTACTATCTGACATGTAGATGGTGAAGAGTACTAGGGTATTGTAAGTTTTACAATATTATTGCAGATTTTACAATTTTATTGCAAATTTTGTCTTTTTGTTTTACCTATTACAAGAAAGTATGATAAAACTTGTCATATTGCACAATACGAATCACAATACGTACTGCAACTTTTCGGAAAATTAGAAATCTACGTAGACTGCTAATTTTACTATATATGAATTAAATATATACATATGTTTCATTTCGTGTATGATATTTCTTGCTCCAAAACAAAATATGGTATTGGTAGGTATATTCATCGAAAAAATTTACATCAGATTGTAAAATCAATATATTTTCAACTTTTTCCTATATTGTATCCATCACAATATGATTTACTACAAAGTACACAAAAATAAAGCAAAAAGAACTATACAGATTTGAACACTAGCAAAACTGTATAACATTTTTTTAAATCTGGACTAGTAGGAATGGCAATATGATATTGCAAAAAGTTAAAAAAAAGTATATATGTATAGTAGAAAACGAAATATGTATAGCAGTTTTTAGAACAAAATAGATCTATAACTACAATATCATTTGACGATATTTATGCGATAAAAAAATCTAGCAAGAAGTACAATATTTCAGACTCATTTCACAGTATGCGCCATACAGTATTGTAATAATTACTATATTTTTTTCTCAGTGTGTTAAAATGGAATTTATTAGACATCTTTTGAAGTTATCATGAGAAATTTTGGAGCATTACAAAAAACAATACATCATTCTGAAATATGGAAAATCATGCATTGAGGAAAAATTTTATTGCATTTTGACATTTGTATGGTTAAAAGTACAAGAATATTTCAACTTTTGTAATATTCTCGCAAATTTATTCATTTTCTGTTACTTATTACAATAATTGATATTAAAAATTGTCGTATTGTACAAGTTCCTATATATGACAGTTTTTGATAAAATGTAAGAAAAGTTTGAATGTTCAGAATGTAAATTTTTTATATAAATCGTATATTGAATTTTACTAGACACAGAATTTAATATCCGTGTTCAGTAAAATATCAATACAAATAATTACCTTTCGTAATTTACTTTTTTATCCATCTTAAGGGAAAACACTGTATTAGTTAGATTTCAGCTTAAGTTTACATAATATTGTAAAATCTAGGATATATTTATACAATGTCAATAAATAAAAAGTACATTATAATATAGCACATAGTATAGAGTACACATAAACATAGCAAAAAGAACAATACAGATTTGAATACTTGGAAAATTATGTGGCTTTTTATGAAAAGTGGATTAGTGGAAATTACAATATGATATTGCTGAAAATATTATGTAACAAAGGCTGTTATTCATAATTATGAAATAGAATAAAGTTTTAGACCAATTTCACAGTACAATATACTAATGTATTAATTTATTCATTTTTTTCTGAATTGGCAAAACTTGAGGGACCACAAGAAATCTTTGAAATTCATGAGATATTATTGTAAATCATAAGAGTTCTTGGGAAATGATTGTAAATTATGACAAACACGGTGAATTGTAGTGAATTATAGGAAATTATACAAAACTGGAGAAAAATATTTCACACTATGGGATGTTATAGGAAAGAATGAAAAATTAACAAAAAAGAATAATAATCGTGGAAAACCATTGAATGCAATAAAAAATTACATTTTATATTTTACTGTGGCCTCCTATTATTCTCAATGTAAAATAAAGAAAATCATAGAGAACCATGAAAAACTTTCGAAAATGATGGGTAACTACAGTAAATTATTAAAGGTTATAGAGCATTATGATTATTTAATGGAATGATCCATCAGAATAGAAAACAAAGAATATTATCATTATTGACTGTGATGAAAATTATGAATAAATATCAATATAAATGATTAAATGTTTATAATAACATTAACATGATCCACACAAATAAGTTGAATATGGGAATTATCTAAAATAAATAACCCATCATTTCAAAATGGAAAAAATCACAAAAGAATTATGAAGTAGCAGAGGGAATTTTTGACAAAAAAAAGTTGCTGGTAAACTATGACAATACAAAATAGATTGATGGAAAATTCTAGAAATTGGTAAGGAACTAGATGTTATAGTTAAGCATAGTAAATTATATGCAAAAACGTATGAAAAATGTTAAAAAATTCTGAAAAATTACGAAAATTTATTGAAATAGGAAGAAACATGGATGATTATAAAAAATCAATGTAGATTACAGTGAACTATGAAAAATTTTGAGAAATGATAGGAATCTATGTTGAAAGTCTGTTTTGACTACAGGAAATCATGGAAAATCATGAAAAAATATGGTCAATCATTGAAAATGATTAGAAATTTATTCTATGAGAAACTACAAGAGAACAAGGGAAAAAGTAGATACTGAAATAATTACGATGAATATGAAAAATAGGAAGAACCATAGTTATATCATAGACAGTCATAAGTAAATTGATGACTTTGAAAATATGGTAAATTATTGAAAATTAAGTTAAACCATAAGAAACAACAAGAAACTATGACAATCTTAAGGAAACCACGTGAAATCAATAAAAATATGTACAAGGATTATAAGAAATTGGAAAAATCATGAGAAATTATGGGAGATCATGATAAAATGTTAGGACCATGTGAAATCATGGGAAATAAGATGATCCTCATAAATCATGAAAATCATGAAAAACATACTCAAGCATAGGAAATGACGAAAAATCACAGAAAATTACAAAAAATCATTTGACGATACATAAAAAACAGAAGTATTGCAAATTTTCTGTATCTTTACGAATTTCTTGAAAACCTACAAAATTTCTTCGTCATTTGCAATATCGTAATTCAAACAAACAAAGCCTTAAGAAAAATACACCACAATGGTGCGCAGACATCCCCTGACTATTTTCCCATCATCCCAAATGATCTCGAACGATGGACCTCAAACCACGCTATCGCCACTCGAGCTTGTCCGCAGGATGATTAGGATAATCTCGGTACGTAACAAGCCCGCGTTGCGCGCCGCTGTGATCGATCATGTTTAATAAATTAAAGGCACGATGAGTCCCCGCTGAACCGCTATATGCACAGTGCCAACCAGCCATCATCCCCTCGCATTGTCCCCGCTTTCTCGACGGAATGCGCGCTTGCGGCTCGGGCGCAGTGAATTATATTGACCCGAAATTGCGGATTCAATGGTCGCTTTAATTGCACCTGAGAATCCTGCGCTTGAAATACGATTTTCAAGAAAGTTACTTGATTTTGTAATGAAGAAAATTATTTTCTCCATGATTGATAGTAGGGACAAGAGAATGGGTTACAAACATATTTCTTCAACTTATGCATGTTGAGGATTTTTATTTTTAAATAGAAACATGGAGAAATAAAGACGTATTGAAAAAATATAGGAAATCTTCGTGAGTTAAGCAAATTTTTGGGAACAAATATTCAAAATGTTTAATGTTAGAATATATTAATTTATAAAAATATTACGGATAATACAGTTTTCTCGATTTAACATCAACTTAATTGAATTCCTAAATAAATAGTTTTATAGTAAGTCAAAATATCTTGAAAATATTTGTAAATAACTCCTTTTCCAATCTAGCCTTCGCCCCTCTGAAACTGTCAAGGGCGTAGGCAGAAAAAATTTTCGGGAGGGGTTTTTTTCAAAAATATTTTTCCTTCAGTATTTCATAATTTTCATTCTTTGACAATATGGTTACAATAGAGCAATTTTACAATATTTTTTATTTCGGAATCGAAAAGTTCTACTACTTTTGGAATCCAGAGTTACACATTTTTCATGTCTTTAAATAATAGGGTTTGATTTTTGTAATTTTTAATTAGTAACTGAGGTTTCAATTTTCTTTAATAATACTTTTTGTATTGACACCACTCTCAGGATTATCTGATATTGAGTAATATGGGTTTCTATGGAGATTTCTAAAATTCGATGCTCTAGGAATCAAACTTGTAAAAAAATTTATAAAGTTGAATTGATTTTTAAGCAAATTTTAACCATACAGATACGAAGTACATCATAAATTTATATCATATTCATTTGGTATATTATTTATCAAATTTTGTACTATTTTCAGGTATTCCTACATATTTCTAATATTTCTACGAATCGCTCAATAGATTTTTGGAAATTGACGATATAGTATTGAAACTGTGAAACATTTTGGGAATTTAAATTGATTTTTCAGACCACAGTTTCTTTTATGAAGATTTCATGTACATTTATTTCATATTTTTTTATTATTTCACAATCGAAAGTATGTTTAATCGTATATATTGTGCAAATTGAATTGGATTTATTTTAAATGTTTTCGATATGAATTTTTATAATAATTTCCAAAATTATACATATATATTGTATTTAATTAATAAATATGCTGCAGGACAGAAAGTTGCATAAATTTCTGAGGAAATTGTATCTACAAAATTTTTATGTATTGAAAGATTTTTATTAAAATAGTAAACTAGTAAACTAGGAAGCAAGTAAACTGGTGAGCTTATAAACTTGTAGCTAGTAAATAAGTAAGCTTGTAAACTAGTGAATTACTGAAATTGTACAATAAAATAGTAAAATAGTAATCAAGTGAAAAAGAGAAGTAGTAAACTAGCTCACTCGTTGATAAGTGAATTAGTTAATTAGTAAACTAGTAAACTTGTCAAATTTTTAAAAGTAAACTGGTAAATTAGTAAGCTCGTAAACCAGTAAGCTAGTTGAAAAAAATAACTAATAAGTTAGTAAACTACTGAGCTAGTTAAATAAAAAACTAGTAAGCTAGTAAGTTAAAGAACTAGGAAACTAGCAAGCTCGTTAACAAGTAAATTAGTAATCTAGTCAACTGGTAAACTAGTAAACTAGTAAGCGACGAAACTAGTAAACTAGTAAGCCAGTAGATTAGTCAACTTCTTTTTTATATTTTTTCAGTATAATATACGGAATCATGGAGAAATCCTAAATATTTTTATAGATTGCTCCTATTTTTGTAGATTGCTACAGAGATTCAAAAACCTAGATGCTTTAAAATGCGAATTTTGATATATTCTCAGTAACTTCAAGAAATAATGATAAAATCACATTCATATAGATTTTTCATGTTTTGTATCGTTATTCTTTTTCCGTATTTTTGAAATATTTAAAAGATTTGTTTGCATTTTATTAAATTTTCATAGATCGATAGTATATTTAGAATTTGATGCTCTAGAATCCCAAAATTCATAGATCGTAGAGACATTTGTCGAGATTTTTAAAAAAACAGTTTTTTCATAGAATTTAATTAATTTCATTATTCTTTTGGAGTTTGTATGAATCAAAAGATTTTTAATAATTTCAAATTGATTTTTCATAGATTTTCTAGAATACGATGATCTAAGATTCAATGTTTTGCAAATTTTTCCCATTTTCGTAAGTTTTTATTTTCTTGATTATTTACTGGGTTGTAATAATTTTTCTGATTCATATTTTCTACGTAATCTTACGCTTGGACAATTTTTACTTTTTCATTAAATATATACTGCGTACGTTTTCATGCATTTTTCGTAACTTACATTTTAATTGCTTATCGAAGTAACGTTTTTCATTATTACATGAAATATTGATTAATTTTATCAGAATTTCGGGAAGGTTTTGAACCCCCAAAACCTCCCTCTGCCTATGCCCCTGGAAACTGTTGAAAAAAAGGGATGAATTTTCACCCGAGACGTCACAGGCAGCCCTCGAAAAGGCAAAAAACGCCGGGATTAAAAGGAAATTCCACCCTCGGACCACGTGAATCACTATCGGCTGAAAAGTTTCTCTCGGACGACGGCTCTTAACCAAAACTTTGGCGTCCTGATTGAGCACATTGTTTTGACGAAACCTTTATTCCTTCCTGCCATCTACAAATCATTCCATTTTCCCTCTTAAATATCAAGAATTTTTTAACGACACAATTCTTCTTGGAAACTGAAAGAAAATCTAAGAATTTACGAGACTTGATGCTGTTTTTCCGTTGTACAGTAGACATTCAAAGGTAATCATGGCGCCCTTTATATTCGTTTGTCGAGGGAATCTCGCGAGTCGAGATTCGCAATTTAACGAACGCGGCGGCGCGCATTACGTGAGAGGCTTGCGAAGAAGAAAATGAAATTTACATTTTTTTCTCTTCCAACGGTATCAATCTCGACCTTGGATCCCCCGAGCCTGCATGAATGAATATCGCTCCGACTTGAATTTCAAAAAAGCCGATAAATGGAATGCCCAGCGACGGTGGCGCCGCACTAATGGCGAAATAGATCACCTTTTTTTTAACAAACGATGATCATCGTGAAAAAAATATCCCCAATATTAATTTTTCCAGTGGTTCATTATGGATACTTTTTTTAGTTTTCACAATTATTTGTATTTTTTAACGAAATGGAAAGTCGATGAGAACCGAAAATGAGTAACTCTCAGGTATATTTTTTTGAGTTGGCAGTAACTCTTTTGGTAGAACTCGAATCCTTGAAGATAACAGGTATACAATTCTCTCAAATTCTCTCAAAAAAGAAATTTGTTAAATCTAGGTTGAAGTTCAAAAACCTTGTGAATTTTCTTCATGATTGATAATTTACGCAATTTTTTTCGATTGCAAATCGAGAAAAAAAAATCGCGAACTCGCAGCCACCCGTTACATAACAGCGGGACATTGCAAGAGATGAAGTTTCCTATACATCACAGGGGTTCTGAGAATATGGAAATTATTCCATGCCCCGTAAGAACGAGGCTTTTCATTATAAATTGCGGAAATTAAAGGGCCAATAATTCAAGCTCGATTTTCCAATAGCATATTCCAGGGTTTGCCAGATTTTCTCACTGATTAATCAAAGTTCATACAATCCATATAACCTTAATTTTATTTATGATATAAAAGAAGTTTCTTAGTCTGCATTATAATAATGAGAATATTTTTCACCTTAATTATCAAACGAATGGCTTTTCTTTACAAAGGAGCCACGTTTGAGGCATGCTTTCAAAAGAATACATTACCCGAACGACTCACAATTTCGTCCGTATTTTTCATTCTCTTACACTGTTAAACATTATCTAAATGAATACGAGTGCAATAAAGCCGGCCTTTTTCTCCCGCCGCAACAAACGCGGGTCCTGAAATAGTTCGCGTCCGTGCTTGGCCGCAAATGAACATTGTTATTCACATTCACGGCGCATTTTACGCGCCAGCGCGACGTTACGCCTTTTATACATACTCCCCTTGCAACGAAAAAATCATCACAATTCACCGTTTTCATGTTTTTCAAGTTTCAAACGTTCAAAAATAGACGAAATTGAAAAAATATTTCCATAAACTCCCATTTGCAAAATAATTAACCATTATTGATAATTTTACACTCTGAAGAAGAGCTTTTTCAGTGCGAGAATTTCTGTATAATGATTTTTTTCGTTTTGTAATTGGGAAAATGTAGTTGAAGCAATTGAATCGATTTTTCCACGTGCACCTGTGCGTGCGACATTGTTATTATTCGTGCACACGTTAGTGGCGTACGCGCTGACTCGTACACGTAAGATTAAACATCCCAGTCGAGGTTTATTCAATGGGACAAGATGAACGACGTCTTCCTGAAAGCCTCTTGAATTTCAATGGAGATTTGAGAACATAACTTGGGCTCGGGAAGCTACGAGTCGCGAAACCCCTTTCGCAAACGGCGCGATTAATATCCGCGTTCGCGCCGGTTATAACGAGCATTGAACGCGGGGAACTCAGATCTGATAATTTTCGTATTGTTCCGATTTTTGACGGAGAAGAGTCTGAAAACGCCGCTTGTTTTTGAATAAATTTCATGCACGATAGTTATCATTTCTTTCATAATTTTCATTTATATTAATTTTTCAAAAACTTTCGTAATATTACATCCACAGGACTATCAATTTTGAATGTAAAACCACCGAGAGAAATATTCTCAGTTGATTCATCAACTTGTTCAAAAATTTGAATGATCCTTTTTTTTTCCTTGTCAAGCAGTGATATAAATTATATAAAACATAGGTACAATCCACGCAATGTCAGACATATGGAAATTAAGGAAAACCTCATGCTCACTCACCGCTCGTAAGAATCAGAGGTAGTGCAGAGCTCGTTCAACATGCAGTCCAAATCAGTCGCCAGAGAATTCAGCAGCTGGAAAATAACCATAATCATCAGCTCACGCCTTTTCAGATGCAAAATGAGGCTTCATCAAATGAGAAGTAAAACGTATGTAGCGCTGGAAATCAAAATTAAAAAACAAAGAAGAAGAATAATTAAATAAAACCCAATCGATTGCTCAAAGTCAAGGAAATCACTTCTTTCGAGACTAGCTTTATTTCATCCTCTAACTTTCGACACTAATCCGGTGTCCTCGTCAGAATTCTCAATGACCTCAAGTTTCTCGTCAATAAAAAACTGCCATTTTTTTTCAAAAACTGAGAAAGGAACTCTCAAATATACACAAATGCTAGCACCCATTGTCAAAAATAATAGCAATAAATAATAACTATTAATCAAGTCATTATTTGTATATCCATGAATGAGAGTAACCGTACGGTATTCCGGCAACCGTCCACACGCCGCAAGCAATCTGTACTAAAATTTGCACACGGCTTTGTTTTGATTGCATGGTGAAACTAGAAGATATCCGAATCGTTTATTTATTGCAGTTTGTTCACAATGAATCAGGCGCGTAGGCAGAGGGGGGTTTTAGGGGCTCAAACACCTCCCGAAATTCTGATGAAACAATCAATATTTCATGTAAAAATGAAAAAAGTTACATCAATAAACTGAAAAATTTAAGTGCCGAAAAAATGCACGAAAACGTTAACAGAGTATATATTTGATGAAAGAGTAAAAATTTTAAAAACGTAAGGTAACATAGAAAATATGAAACAAGACATTGTTGTAAACCAGTAAATAATCAAGAAAACTGAAAATCTACGAAAATGCTCTAAATTTACAAAACTTTGAATCTTAGATCATCAAATTCTAGAAATCTATAAAAGAACCATGCAGAAGTATTAAAAATCTTTCGATTAATACAAACACTAAAAAAATAATAAAACCAATTGAATTAAACAAAAAAAATGTTTTCTGAAAAATCTCGACAAACGACTCTACGATGTATAAATTTCGGGATTTTAGAGCATCGAATTCTAAATATACTATAAATCTATGAAAATTCTAGAAAACGCAAGAAAATCTTTTAAATGTTTCAAAAATACGAAAACAGAATAACACTATGAAACATGATAAATGTACATAAATGTGATTTTATCATTAATTCTTGAAATTACTGATATTAGATCGGAATTCACATTCTAAAGCATCGAGTTTTTTTAATCTCTGCAACAATCTACGAAAGTATAAGTAATCTATAAAAAATACTTAGAAATCCTCCAGGATATCGTATATTATACTAGAAGAATGTGAAAAATAATTTTACCATTAATTTACTTGCTTACTTGTCTATTAGCTTAATAATTGACGAGCTAACGACTTTACTAGTTTACTACATATCTTACTAGATTACTAGTTTTGTAGTTTACTAGCTTACTATGTAGTTTGTTAGTTTTCTCTTTTTCTAGCTTACTAATTTAATAGTTAATTAGCCTACTAGTTTACTAGATATTTTTAAAAACATAAAAATCATGTAGAAATCGTTTTCTTAGAAATTGATACAACTTTCTGTCCTTAAGAATAATTATTAATAAAATACTATAATTACATATAATTTTAGAAATTATTCTTGAATTTAATACATATAGAAAACATTTCAAATACATCCAATCCAATTGATACAATTCACGAAAATAAACATGCCTTTAACTATAGCAATACCAAACAAATATAGAATAAAAGTATTGAAAATCTTCATGAAAGAAACTGTCGTCTGAAAAATCAATTCAAATTCTCAAAATTGTTGGAAGTTTCGATACTATAGCATCAATTCCTAAAAATAATCTATTGAGCGATCCATAGTACTATTATAAATATATAAAAATAGCAAAAAAACTACCAAATTTGGTGAATAATGTACCATACGAAAATGATATAAATTTATGATGCACCTTTTATCTGTGCGGTTCAAATTTGCTCAAAAATCCATCTAAATGTATAAATTTTTTACAAGTTTGATTTCTGAAGCATCAACTGCTAGAAAGTTTCATAGAAACCTATATTACTCAAAATCAGATAATCCCTCAAGTGGTATGAATATAAAAAGTATTGGTAAAAAAATTGAAACCTCAGTTACTGATTGAAATTCACAAAAACCGAATTATATCATTTAAGAGCATGAAAAATGTGCAACTCTGGATTCCCAAAGTTGTATTACTTACAAATTCTGAAATGTCAAAATCACTCCTTCGTAACCATATTGTCAAAGATGAAAAATCATAAAATCCCGTAGGAAAAATATTTTTCAGAAAACCCTCTCCCGAAAATATTTTCTGCCTACGCCCTTGCACTAAATAATAAATAGTTTACGTTCACACTGGTTTACATTGCTAATATATCTATACAAATCAGCTGACTGGATCAGATGATCGCAGACGCAAGCAGACCCAGCGAGACAGTAGCGTAACTATGGATAAAGGGGCCTGGACAATTTCTCTCAAAGAGCCCTTAGATGAAATTTTTTGAAAGTTCGACATTCGGAATTTGCGATTCCCTTTTTTTTAATTTCATTATGAGTTTGATTTATTTATTTTATATGTTAACTTTTGTAGGATGTATGCGCGACATACAGCCTACTTTTTATGTTACTTTTTATTAAATAAAAATAACAAGCAATAAATTTGTATGAAATGTGTACAATAACAGCCTTTATTTCATGTTTAAATTTCATGTGTGGATTGGTTTTCATCGTATTTATCGATTAATATTGAATTTTTCGAAGCAGAAGCTCGGTGATTCCGTGTCTGTTGACATCTCGGGAGCGTGTTTTCCGCCACCGAAGATTCGGGAGCTTTATGTAAACGCGTTTCTTAGCCTCGTATTTGCGCAACATCACCGGAATACGAGTTTGGAAATTAGAACCTTTCTCCCTTCGGCGCTCTCCCACTGTCAATATTGAACCGAGTGAATATATCCGATAAAGTTACGCAGCGTAATATTGCGTGACGCGCGTTCCGCACACGAGTGCCTGAGAGTGGGGGATGAGGAGGCGCTACAGATGCGAGCAAACGCGCCTTAAATAGCGAATTCCGTCACATTTTTTTTTGCAAAGTACATAGAAAATTAATTCACGTTTGGGGAATGTATGTTAGATTCCTCGACTTTGTCGCACTTCTTTGTTTTTTCCGAAGTTTTAATTCTTGTATGTGTGTTACACTTGTTTTTGATTTACATATTATATTTTAGAATATAGAAAAAGGGAAATTAGAAAAAATGGCATAATTAAAATTACTTTCGAGTGTATTATTTAACATGAAAAATATGTGTTTTTTACTCTAAGCATACAATTTTTTCAAAATTAGATGATTCTTTCAGAGAAAAATACATAAAGTTATTTTCAGTTATGACTTTTTTGAAAAATTAAGAATAAAGAAAATTGTTTATAATAATTTCGTTGATTTCGTTCATTAGATTTATCTAAGTTTCGAATAATCAATACTGTTTTTGCAACTTTAATCAAGAATTCTTGCGATTTCATACAAACTACGCTCATTATAAATTCTGCACAAAGCTGAGAGACGTTCCTTAGTCAACCCGAACAATGCAAAAACCGGCGTCTGGCCTCAGGCAGAACCGAAGAAATAAGGTATTGATTTCGAAAAGTAATAAGTTCGGTTCGTATCAATTCAGTCAAAGACGAAAAATGAACTCTGTATTTATAAAATGTGAAAAAAAAAAAAAAACGGTAAACTTTTGGTCTTGATTCATTTCAAAAAGAATATCCATGTATAGTAATGTTTCTTTATTTGTTAATAAGAATCTAAAATACTTGAAAGTATTCGAAAAAATACGGAGTCCCCTACACACAAGTCCCCTATTTCAAAAAAGTGAAAAACTTTCACAATAAGTACTCAAAGAAAAAAAGCCCTCCATGAGCAATGGTCGTTCAACGACCAGCGAGCACAAATTAAAATGCTCCACTGAAACTCATTCTCCGAATTAAACGGATTAAATCCAATCAGCACTCGCCGAGGAGGATAAAGTTGCTGCCGTTACAACGGCGTTATAACGACATGCGTTATTTGCCAGCTTTTTTCTCATTCGGTGTCGACCTTAATTAATAAAAAAAAAAAAAAAACTTCCCTATCTTCAACCACATCCAGGACGTCAAACAATTTGAAAATCAAAATAGAAAAGACAATTTATTCAAAGAATGAATTCGTTCACGTTTTGCAATTTAGTTGGAAAACTTTTCAGGTGAAACTTCTTATGATGCGTTGGACGAAAATTTTTCATTGTATGTAATAAGGATATATTAATGAAGTGAAACTTCTCATGATGTCTCTAAGAAACAAAACAAAAAGGGAAATCCAAAGAAATGAACAAAAGCTAATAAAAGAATTTAAAAAACAGAAACTTTATGGAAATGAAAAATTAAACGTCGAAACAAGCTCTATCAGGCGCGTAAGCAGATGGGAGTTTTAGGGGTTTAAACCCCTTCAGAAATTCTGATAAAATTAATCAATGTTGCATGTAAAAATGTAAAAAGTTATATCGATGAACAATTAAAATATAAGTTACAAAAAAACGCATGAAAAAGATAACAGTACATATTTGATAAAAAAGTAAAAATTGTCAAAACGTAAGATGATGTAGAAAATATGAATCAGAAAAATGGTCGTAACCCAGTGAATAATCGAGAAAACTAAAAATCTACGAAAGTGCCAGAAATTTACAAAACCTTGAATCTTAGATGATCAAATTCTAGAAATCTATATAGAATCGATACAAAAGTATTAACAATCTTTCGGTTCATACAGACTCTAGAAGAAGAATGTAACCAATTCAATTCAATAAAAGGACTGTTTTCTGAAAAATCTCGACTAATGCCTCTACGATATATGAATTTTGGAATTCTAGAGCATCGAATTTTAAACATACAGTAAGACTCGTCGTATTGTCGGTCTCTCTGTCTTCGTCGCTTGTCGTATTGTCCCATTGCCAAACCGGTTTTCTAACGTGACAATACGACAGGCGGCAAAGACAGAGAGACCGACAGTACGAAGAATCTTACTGTACTATAAATCTATAAAAATTCTAGAAAACGTTACGAAATCTTTTGAATGTTTCGAAAATGCGAAAATAGAGTAACACTGTGAAACATAAAAAATCTATATGAACGTGACTTTATCATTAATTCTTGAACTCACTGATAATAGATCGAAATTCACATTCTGAAGCATCGAATTTTTTGAATCTCTGTAGCAATCTACAGAAATATAAGTAATCCATAAAAATACTTAGAAATCCTCCAGGGTATCGTATATTATACTAGAAAAATGTGAAAAATAAATTAACTTTTAGTTAACTTGCTTACTTATTTACTAGCTTAGTAATGTATGTGTTAACGAGTTTACTAGTTTACTAGCTTAATAGATTACTAGTTTACTAAATAAATAATTTACTTGATAACGAGTTTGCTAGTTTACTATTTTCCTTTTTCACTTGTTTCCTATTTGACTACTTTATAATTTCAGTACTAAACTAGTTTACTAGCTTACTAGTTTGTTAGTTTACTCTTTTTCTAGCTTACTTGTTTACTAGTTTACCAGTTTATCAACTTTTAGAGAGTTTTATAGAAACCCATATAACTCAATATCAATATCAGATAATTCTTAAAGTGGTCTAAATATAAAAAGAATTAGTGAAAAAATTGGAACCTCAGTTACTAACTGAAAATCATAGAAATCGAATTCTATTATTCACGAGCATGAAAAATGTGCAACTCCGGATTCCAAAAGTTGTATAACTTTCAAATTCTGAAATGTCAAAATCACTCCCTCGTAACCATATTATCAAAGATAAAAAATTATGATATCTCTAAGGAAAAATATTTTACAGAAACCCCCCCCCCCCCCCCGAAAATTTTGTCCGCCTACGCCCCTGGTCTCTATACTCGTAATTTTTAGATAGGTTTTTTCAGTCTTTGTTCGTTGAATTTTTTTCATTTATTTCTTATTTTTCCTTTGTTTGAAATACAGAAAATTCTATTTTAGAAGGAAAATGAACACGAGCAGATATTAGAAAACATGTTGGGTCCTTCTGCTTGGGAAGCGAAAACGCGCCATAGCCAATTTAATTTCCAACTCGTGTTCTCGGTTCAATCAAACGACTACGACGTTTGCCGACTCGGGCAACTTCCTGTTCTATGGGATCTCTTTCCCAGACGGAGAAGAAGCGCGGCTGATTAATTTTCCATCCAATCTCGGGGGTCGGTAACTGCCAAAGACCATGATATTCCGGGCTTTTTTTATCGTTTGGGGTTTTCGACGGACCGGGGTGTCGGAGGCAAAGTGAATTGAACCCGAACCTCGTGAACAAATGGAGCGTACAGTGATAAAAACTATGAAAACTATTATCAAACTTACACTGAATTATTTTCACAACTTTTACTTGAATGAAATTCAAAAAAAATTGATTTTCTACATCTTCCTAATGAAAGTTGAATGACAAGTTTGAGAATTTCGTGTTTTCCATAATTGGCGAATGAAGGTAGAAAAAAAATAATATCTTGTAACATATTTATTCACGGTGCAATCAAGAATTTCAAGAAAAAAGTTTGACTTGAAAACTTCATGAACACTTAAGAAGCTCTTTGAAAGAAACTTGCAAGTTCATCAAGATTCTACTTTGTGTTTTCCAGCGCAAAGAGAAACTTGGATATAATCAGGAAAATGCACATCGAGCTTGAAAGTTTTGAAACTTCAACGAATTCTCGTTTAAACAATATTACGCTAATTTATTCCAACATTTTTAGATTCTATAAACAATAAGGAATAATCATACGAGAGTATAAAAAATTACAAGATTTCTTTATGAGTTGAACGAATTTCCGTGCAATTTATAAAGCTTAAAAAAGGTTTAGTATTACGTTACGAAATATTCAAATTTTCAAAAAGTAGGAAACAGTGATTTATAAAAGGTTGTCAATGATCATAAAAAATCAAGGAATGAGTATAATTCCAGAAAATATTTATATATTTTATATATTCAGTTTATTATTATATTTCTCCAGAATTTAAATGATAATGTTTTTATATTTTCTATTACAACTCTAAGGAACTTGGAAGGTAATGAGATTTATGACGAATTTCGAAAAGTTAGACAAATTTTCATCGAATAAGGGAAGTTTTAAACAGTTTGTATTGTGTACGGAATACCTACTAAAAAAATCGAAAAATTAAAAAACATTTGTACTATGAAAGATTATCAATAATTATATAAAATTGAAAGAATTTGTAAAATCTTAGAAAGTGTTTAGTATCATCAAATATATTTACTCAAAATATGCATGAGAATGATTATTCCGTTTTTTAATAAAAATGTGAATGAATTCATGAATATCAAAAATTACTAAATTTTATTATAAGTTGGACGAACTTTTATTAAATTTCGCAAGTTTCAAAAAGTTTCTATGGTTTTCCGAAAACTCCAAAAAATTAAAAAACATGAAAAATTAAAAAAATTCGTAGATAATCCTACAAGATTCGAAAAATTTAGTGAATCAGAATATATTTACAGATTTAAAATATTTCATGATACACAGATATCAATAATCCTCAGGATTCCAAAAAAATACTGAAAAATTTTCTTCGTCATGAAAATTTTGAACGATTCATAATATCCAAAATTCACGAATCGATGCATTTTCACATGAATATTTTCAAAAATTTTCCCCTAAGTAACTTATAACTTCCAAGCTCTGAAAATCACTTCCCAATAACTTGAAATTTATGTCTATTTACAAGGATTACTTACACTCTTTAGCAACGCGTGCCGCGATAAAATATGGCAAAAACATTGCTCATACTTTTTTATCTCAAATTGTTTCCCACGAGCTTTTGTAATCACTTGCATGACGTCGAGGTTGAGCTTCTCTTTGGAGCTCAATAAATCAAAATATCTCCACTGAAACCATGGCTACGCCCTAACCGCATATTAGAGAGCTGCGTAAGTAGCTGTGTACATAGTGTACATACTATTCCTATAACCTTACCCACTCGAGTACCTTATGAACGTGCTGCTTCAAAGTATCAAGTATTTGTATATTGAGGCAGACTTCCGTACGATTACCAGATTCGCGATGGGTCGAGGAATGATGTTGCAATCTTCGCAAACTCTTCAAAATCTCATATGTGCACTTTTTTTGTTTGATTGAACAGGGAACACGAAACAGGGATCAAATTGGTTATGGAATTATTTCACGTCGGCAGAGGGGGGTTTTGGGGGTTCAAACCCCTCCCGAAATCCTGATAAAATCAATCAATATTTCATGTAAAAATGAAAAAAGTTACATCGATAAACAATAAAAATATAAGTTACGAAAAAATGCATGAAAACGTTAGCAGTATATATTAAATAAAAAAGTGAAAATTATCAAAATGTAGGATTACGTAGAAAATATGAATCAGAAAACTTTTGGAAACCAGTAAATAATCAAGTAAATTAAAATACACAAAAATGCTAAAAATTTACAAAACATTGAATCTTAGATCATCAAATTCTAGAAATCTATAAAAAAATCTATTTGAAAGTATTGATAATCTTTCGATTCATACTAACTCCAAAAGAATAATGAAATTGATTCAATTATATGAAAAAAATAAAAAATAAAAATATTTTAAAATTGCTCTCTTGCAACTATCTTGTCAATGATTAAAAATTATGAAATCCCGAAGGACAAATATTTTTCAGAACCCCCCCCCCCCTCCCCCCAAAATTTTATTTGCCTACGCCCTTGAGGTTAATCAATAAGCTCTTTTGTTCTTTTTATGTTCGTCTTCAAATTTTTTTCAAAAAATGATGAAAAATGAAAGCACGGAGCAAAAAATAGTAAAAAAGTAAGAACTTCTATAAAAATTGACATTTTTGTATTATTTTTTATCTTTTCAGGCGCACAGTCTGTTTGCCCGACCCTGAATATTATGGCGCTGATGAAACTGAAGCATAATCTTCTTCTCTTTCTTCGACTAAAGTTGTTAAGTCAAAAAGTGAGAAATCCTAAAAAAATTAGCATTTTTGCATTATTTTATATCTTTTGAGACGCACAATTTTATTTTGAATTATAATTCATTTATAATTTACAAAAACTAAGTATTCTTAAAATAACCAAAAATCTAAAAATGTTACATCGCACAATCTTAGAACACCGAATTCTAAAAATCCATAAAAAATCCATTTAAAAATATCAATAATCTTTCGAATAATACAAACTGTACAAGAGTAATAAAATAATCCAATTCTATAGAAAACTGTGTTCTAAAAAACTCGACAAATGTATCTACGATCTATAAATTTTGGGATTCTAGAGCATCAAATTCTAAATATACTATTAATCTATAAAACTTCTAGAAAATGCAACAAAATCTTTTCAATATTTCAAAAATACGGAAAGAGAATAACGATACAAAACATGAAAAATC
The DNA here is from genome assembly GCA_028476575.1 of Platygaster robiniae. Taxonomy (NCBI): domain Eukaryota; kingdom Metazoa; phylum Arthropoda; class Insecta; order Hymenoptera; family Platygastridae; genus Platygaster; species Platygaster robiniae. The sequence continues at coordinate 32,620,133 of CM052023.1, forward strand.
TTTATAAATGTGATTTTATCATAAATTCTTGAAATTACTGAGAATAGATAGAAATGCGCATTTTAAAGCATCGAGTTTTTTAATCTGTAGCAAGCTAGAAAAATATGAGTAATCTATAAATATACTTGAGAATTCTCCAGGATTTCGTATATTATACTCGATAAATGTGAAAAAGATGTTTACTAGTTTACTATCTTACTAATCTACTAACTTAATGATTTACTTGTTTACTAGTTTACAAGCTAACTAGTTTACTAGCTTACCAATTTACTAGCTTACTAATTTACTTGTTAACGAGCTTGCTAGTTTCCTAGTTCTTTAACTTACTAGCTTACTAGTTTTTTATTTAACTAGCTCAGTAGTTTACTAACTTATTAGTTATTTTTTTCAACTAGCTTACTGGTTTACGAGCTTACTAATTTACCAGTTTACTTTTAAAAATTTGACAAGTTTACTAGTTTACTAATGAACTAATTGACTTCTTAACGAGTTTGCTAATTTACTATTTTTCTTTTTCACTTGTTTACTATTTTACTATTTTACAATTTCAGTAGTTTACTAGCTTACAAGTTTATGAGCTTACTAGTTTAATAGAAATTTTTCAAAACATTAAAAATATGTAGATACAATTTCTTCAGAAATTCGAACAACTTTCTGTCTTAGAGCATATTTATTAAATAAATACAATAAATATTTACAATTTTGCAAATTATTATAGAAATTCAGATAGGAAACAATTAAAATATATCCAATTCCATTCATACAATTTATACGATTAGACATACATTTAACTGTAGAAATAATAAAAAAATATGTCATAAAAGTATTGAAAATCTTGATTATAGAAACTGTCGTCTGAAAAACCGAATAAAATTCTCAAAATCTTTGACAGTTTCAATAATCTATCATTAATTTCTAAAAATCTATTGAGCGATTCATAGAAATATTAGAAATATATACGAATACCTGAAAACAGTACAAAATTCGATAAATAATAAACCATATAAAAATAATATAAATTCATGATGTACCTTTTATTTGTGTGGTTGAAATTTTCTCAAAAATCAATTCAAATATATATATATATTTTTTTAAGTTCGATTTCTAGAACATGGAATTTTATAAAGCTTTATAGAAACCCATATTACCTAATATCAGATAATCCTGATAGTGGTGTCAATACAAAAAGTATTGGTACAAAAAAATTGAAACCCAAGTCACGAATTGAAAATCACAAAAATCGAATTCCATTATTTACCAACATAAATAATGTGCAACTCTGGATTTCAAAAGTTGTAAAACTTTTGAATTCCGTAATAAAAAATATTTTAAACTTGCCCTCTTGTAACTATATTGTCAAAGATGAAAAATTATGAAATCCCGAAGGAAAAATATTTTTCAGAAAAACCCCTTCCGAAAACTAATTCTGCTTATGCCCCCGTATGGAATAATACCGCATTCCAGCTGGATAAACTAATAATCCTTGTGTGCTAGTATAGGAAACATTCAATTTTAATAGTGAAATTTGGATTTTCATTCTGAAGATTTCAAGTTTACCGAAATTCGCCAGTTAAAACTGGCATACTTATTGTTATATATACACGACAACTATCTTCACTATAAAATACTGTAATAATTGAAAAACTCTTAACCAATATATCATCAAATACTAGATTTTTTTCTCAAGGTACGTTTTTTCACCCTAAAAACGTACATTTAAGACTGTAACACGATTACCTTTCGAAGTTCATATACATTCGAGCATCTCGTAACCAAAACGATATCCGAAAACAACGTGCACTTGAAATATTCAATATCCACCTGCGCACAGCTCGAAAGTCACGTTCTCGCATTAAGCGCCAGATGTGCTCGCAGTCGATGAACTCGTGCATCGATAATAAATGTGTACAGCCGATTATGCATACTCGCGCGTTCTCCCTTATCTCCCGACACTCGAACAAAGTCGTTTCCCTCCCACACGAAGTACCCGCGAAACCTTTCTTTCGCACCCTTTAAACCCGACGACCTTCGATCATAGAAACCCAACTTCTTCCTTCCACAGCCCAAAACGATCGTCACACGTTCAATGACAATCATTACTTGGTAACAATTTAGAAAAGAAAGCACTGAAGGAGGAGAAAAAATCACTTTCGCGGGACGCAATTCGAATTCAACTGACGATGGGAATATGCTGGTAATCGATATCTACGGTGAACTGTACCAAGACCGAATCGCTATAGCAACATGCAATGCAAACAGCGTATTGACACACGCGATAAACAGCTGGCGGATTAAGTCATTCACGCCTGTTCACGTCCGCGGGGCGTTGAGCGGTCTTGCTACTGTTTGCCGAATGCCATGTCAATGGGCTACGCCATTTTTCGATGGTCTTTCATCCCTTCTCTTCTTCTGTCACAGAATGTCACATGTTTTAGATCTTTTACTAGATGAAATTTTCTTATTATTATTATTCATTTCAGGTGTACATACACTGAGAAGTGGAAATCATCACGATGACAATACATTTTCAATTTCCATTCAACACCCGACATAAGAATACATCTGCCTGTTACAAAGACATGAATTCGTATCAAAACGAAATCATAGTGTCTCGTAGGTATCACATTGTCCTGGTCGGTATCTGATATCGTTCCTTGGAGCATCTGCCTAGATTTCTAGGGCAACTAAAACGTACTGTCCCTTGCAGTATCTTATCGTCACCATGGCGATTTCAACTCGCTCGTTATGCCATTCCATTCCCTTAAATCTCGCATGTATTCTATTATTCAGCATAAATTCGGTAGAAAACCTCGCCCTCGAAACGGGAAAAACTTCGAGTGGTACACGCCAGTTTACTTTCATTGCGAAAAGGTGACTCTCGGGCGGAAGTTCATACTCACGCTCGAGTACCTTAACGACCCGTCCCACCTTGCGCTTAAGTGGAGCACGAAAAGCGACCTTCTTGTCGAATTCACAATTCGGCGAATATCGTATTTGGAAATAAACCCGATTGAGATGTTTGCCTTTCATCCAGTAACATCTTTTTCTGTCGTCGCTTCCATTTCAATGTAAACTAGGGGCTCTATTTTTACGAGTGTTTATTTATTTTTTCTATTTTCCACCCACGAAAGTCATTTTTTGTGAGGAAAGAAGCCAGGTTAGGAAATGGGTTTATGTGTTCTAGAAAGTACAAATATTAGTAGGGATGGGGGCAGAACAAATTTTCGGGAGGGGTTTTTCTGAAAAATATTTTTCCTTCGGGATTTCATAATTTTTCATCTTCGACGATATGGTTACGAGGGAGTGATTGCGACATTTTGGAATTTGAAGGTTACACAACTTTTGGAATCCAGAGTTGGACATTTTTCATGTTATTAAATAATGGAATTCGATTTTTGTGATTTTCAACTAGTAACTGAGGTTTCAATTTTTTTATTAATATTTTTTATATTAATACCACTTCAAGGATTATCTGATATTCAGTAGTATGAGTTTCTATAAAACTTTCTAAAAGTTGATGCTCCAGGAATCAAACTTCTAAAAAATGTATATGTACATTAGAATTGATTTTTGAGCAAATTTGAATCACACAGATAAAAGATGCATTATAAACGTATATTATTTTCGTATGGTATATCATTCATCAAATTTTGTAGTTTTTTCTGCTATATTTATATGTTTCTTATATTTCTATGGATCGCTTAGTAGATTATTTTCAGAAGCTGATGCTATAGTATCTAAACTTCCAACGATTTTGAGAATTTGAGTTGATTTTCCAGGCGACAGTTTCTTTTATGAAGATTTTCAATACTTTTATTCCATATTTTTTTGATATTTCTACAGTTGCAAGTATATCTATTTGTGTCCATGGTATCAATTTGATTGTATGTATTTTTATTGTTTTATACATGTGTGAAATTCTAGAATAATATCTAAAATTATGTATAACAATAGTATTTTATTAATGATTACGCTCGAGGACAGAAAATTTTATTAATTTCTAAGGAAATGATTTTTTTTTCTGTTTTTGAAAATATCCAGTAAACCAGTACGCTAATCAACTAGTAAACTATTAAGCTAGAAAAAGAGTAAACTAACGAACTAGTAAGCTAGTCAACTACTAAACTAGTTAACAAGTAAGCTAGTAAATTAGTAAAGTACTGAAATTGTAAAATAGATAAATAGGAAACAAGTGAAAAAGAAAAATAGCACACTAGCAAACTCGTTAACAAGTAAATTAGTTATTTCGTAAACTAAGAATCTAACAAGCTAGTAAACAAGTAAACTCGGTAACACGTCAATTATGAGGCTAGTATATAAGTAAGCAAGTAAAATAATAGTAAACTTATTTTTCACACTTTTCCAATATAATATACGATACCCTGGAGGACTTCTAAGTATTTTTATAGATTACTTATATTTCTGTAGATTGCTACAGAGATTCAAAAAACTCGATGCTTCAGAATGTGAATTTCGATCTATTATCAGTAATTTCAAGAATGCATTATAAAATCATATTCATATAAACTGTTATTTTTTATAGTGTTATTCTATTTTCGTATTATCGAAACATTCAGAAGATATTATTGCGTTTTCTAGAATTTTTATAGATTTATAGTATATTTAAAATTCGATGCTCTAGAATCCCAAAATTTATATGTATTGTAGAGGCATTTGTCGAGATTATACAGAAAACAAAATTTTTTCATTGAATTTCAATGGTTTCATTATTCTTTTAGAGTTGGTATGAATCGAAAGATTTTAAATACTTTTGTATGGATTTCATATAAATTTCTAGAATTCGTTGATCTAAGATTCAAAGTTTTGTAAATTTCTAGCATTTTCGCAGATTTTTAGTCTTCTCGATTGTGCACTGGGTTACAACAATTTTTCTGATTCATATTTTCTACGTAATCCTACGTTTTGATAATTTTTACTTTTTTACTAAATATATACTGCTAACGTTTTTATGCATTCATTCGTAACTTATATTTATATTGTTAATCTATGTACTTTTTTTCATTTTTACACGAAATATTGATTAATTTTATCAGAATTGGAACACCCAACACCCATATTCTGCCTACGCGCCTGAATATTAGGATTGTCATCGTACTTCGGAATGGATTAGAGTATTTTCAAATTTGGAATACTAATACATCCAACCTATGCAATCTACAATTCTGGTTTTTAACTATTTCGATTTACTTTACAAAGATCACGAATTGCAAAAAAAATTTTCAAAATTGCCAGGATCATGTTATATTCATGTTTAGGCAAGACGTCCTTGCCTCCTCGTAATTCGAGGTGACGCGTGGCCCAGACAATGTTGAAAAGCCTCGGGAAAAAAACTCGAAGACGGAAACGTGCGCCGTAACTTTTCCACAGAAACCTGTAGAGAAATAACTTACTGTCTATATACCTCGGAGACTCGAGTTTTCCCGGGAAAGGCCTAGGGCACTAATAATTTAGTATCGTTTTAGGCTGATTGGACGCGAGATTTATGTTAACACAACCGAGTGTTTCGCTTTTTTTTAGTCCTCTCAACTCGAAACATGGCCTCGTGATTTTTCAAAGGTAATAGGGTACTCGCAGAAAATTCAATCATATTTTTTGTAAAAGTATCTAATAAATGTTTAAATGATACATTTCTCAGAAAAATATTGATGGTTAGAAAATATTTCAGAAAACTCTGATAGTTCATTCAACTTTTGAATTGATTGAACAGAGTACTAAGACACATAAAAAACTTAAGTTGTGAAAAATTTACCTATACTCAAATAACTTTGCTCTTAAACAGATAAAAAATGCGAGCTCAAGGGAGTGGCCAATAAAAAAAAATGTGTCCGAGACGCGAGTGAAAGCAGGCTGGCAATAAAAAGTGCAATTGAAAAAAAAATTGCGCCAGTGGGAAAAGACATTCAAAGAGGCGCCAAGGCTAAATGGTTTCAAGGGACTTTGCACCTCTGAAAATATCTCTGAGGACCAACTGGACACTTGAATATGAAACTTACGTAATTTTCAAACTTTCGTGTCACGAATCCACAAAATTTTTATAGTAAAAATATTTATCGATTAGGTAAAATCGACGTAACATTATTTCAACTACATTTTTTATCCTTCTCTTCATAATTATCTACAATTAATAATGATTATTTTCTTTATTTAGTATCTTTATTTGTAAAACAAAAGCACTACGTGACATTAATGATGAAAAACATCTAAATCCATAAACAGGAAAAACGTCTTCAATGGCACGCTCTGACGGTGAAAAATCTTGCGATCATGCAGAAAAAGTTAAATATTGTTTCAGTTCATCGAATTAGCTGAAAAATATATGATCATGATCCATCGAAGAATTCGACGCAAAAGTATAAATAACACTGTTCATGAAAAATCTCCAGTCATTCACGTGAAAGCATTGAAAATCAGAACAAATAAAATTGTGATAATGAAGTTTTTTACTTTACGCACCGGTTTACTCGTACTACTTAGCTGCAATTTTTTTTCATTCGCTACACCTTTACTACTTGGTTTGTACGTGAGTAAGAAGTTAATTTATTTTCATACTGTCAAACGTAGAAAGTGAGAAAATAGAGATTGCAACTTTATAAATTCAAAGTAGTAAGCCCTCAAACATCGAGTAACTAAGGGAGTTTTAAATTTTTTAAATGTCATAACTTAGAAAATATAACTCAAAAACAAAAAATCAAAAATACGTGACGAATATTTTCTGATTTAGAATAGAAAAAACATTTTTTTTCACAAAATCTAAATTTCAAATGTAAGAACTACGTCGACCGACCCATATGTGTGCTATTCTAGAAATTTCTATAAAATTTTTTTATCCTAACAGAGTAAATTGAAAGACGCTGCACTTACACTAAAAATGAAAGAACTGAAACCTGATATGCCATTTCCACATCCCAAACGATGGCAATGTGAAACGAAACAGGTACAGGAAATTTTTAAATTTCGATCATCAGAAAATCAAATATATCATTCTGTGTTTATTCATAAATAGAGAAAAATTACACCTGGTAACATTTTACTCGAAAAAGAGGTGTTACATTTATCCCAGAAAGCGAAACGATACGTCGCTGAAACAACCTCTCACTCTTATGAATGGTGGATTATTACCAACTTCGCATTACAATACGAAACCGAAGGGGCTATCTATTATCTATTCATAGATGCTACAAAAGACTGCAATGATGATCCTTGGGAACAAGATTGTTTCTATTGCGTACATTATATGTGCAAAATTTTTTCACCAAACATTTTCCCGGTAAAACATGCAGAAATACTCGACTGTGAAATAATTCTTACAGAGTGACAATAAGTTCTGTTTTTTTTGTTTTTTTGCAATTGAGATGTTTTGATGGACTTTTTTGTATTTCTTGTTTATTTGAATGCATGTAAAATAATCTTATGATCGAATAAAATAGAGATACTGAAATGTTTTCAAATATTATTTGCACCTTTTCAAACTTCGAGAATGTTTTATTTACAGTTTTTTTACATTTTTTGTAATAAGGTTTTCAAAATTCAGAGTTCAGTTTTTTTTTCTTTTCTTCAAATTCTTCGATGTCTAAATATTAGATTATACACATAGAAAATATTATGGGACAATAATCAGTAAATTTTAGAAAAATAAATAAAATTTATCATTTCGAATTGTTTATGCAGCAAATCAAAAACTTGACGCGTAAAGTGGACGAGGAATTCTTTACTGCTTTGAACTTGGAAATAATAATAATAAAAAAAAAAATGCTACAACAGATGTGCAGGTATGCAAATCGAGCCGGAAAGCTATAATTTAGCACGTATCACTCCCTGGAGATAGATTATTATTTTTGAAATTCCACGACGCTTTTTTTTACAAAACAAATACCATGCCTTTTTTGGAATAAGCAGACTATGAAATTTCAACGAAGTTGTTAATGAATCTATTGGAATCGTAAAAACTAGAAAAATATGAAAACCGTTGAAACTGTCGAAATTGCTAAAAAAAAGTATACGAGGAGTATTTTAAATGACTCATTCAATATAATAATCCAAGAAAAAATAAGTAAAATAAATTAATTATGAATGGAAATGTTAATGAACAATCATTTCTTTCTTTAAAAAATTATATAAAAATTACGTTAAAAATAGAAAGGATTTTTCATGATACTTTTTTTCCAGAACTAAAATGAAATATCGAAAAAAATTCAGAGTTGTCTAAAAATCTAGACAATTGATAAAAATTCGGTTAAACAAATAATTACTTTCTATTTTTTATAAATGTAAAATTACACTAACAAGCAATTTTTTCCTCAAAAGTTTTCACAACTTCGTAGAACGTTTTTCTGGCAATAAAAATTTATGAAACAGAGAAACTCGAGGTTTTAAAAAGAAGCTTAACGATCATTTTAACGACCTTTCCTGGCGGAAAACAAAATCATGTCACCATCTAAATTATAGTGCATAAAAAACTTTGTGTTTATCTCTTCGTAATCAGAGAAATTTGCAATTCCTTTGAAAATAGTAAAAGAAAATAGCAATCAGTGGCATTGAAATGACACCTGCGATTGAAAAAAGGATTATTTCAATGATATACATACATTATGTTTTTTTTTACAGTTGAAAAAAAAATTCGAGCATTGATTCTGAACAAAATTTATGATCAGATTATTTATGATTCAGATAATTATTTTGACCGAGATTTTTTGAACATGAAATTGTAAGAAGAAAAAAAACATTTAAGGGCAACAAAAAATTTCTGAAAATAGAAAAAATTTGATTGAAAAACACTGAATCAAAAAATAATCCTCAATTTGCTATTTCCTGAACTTTTCACGAATTTGTTGAATTTTTAAAAATGTGTAGTACTAAAAGTGAATTTTCTTGTAATATATTATTAATATGTTGTATCATATTCTACTATATCAAATTTACTATGCCTATTATTTATTTTATCCAGAGAAAACTTTACAATTTTAATGTCCCCTTTGCCCTCTTTGCATAACTTTTCACCCCTGCGACGTCGACGCTGGAATTTTCATAAAATACCCTATAAATCACGAAATTTCGGGAATATCTGTGCTGAGGGTAACCGAGCGTACCAATGCAATTCACGGATAAGTTATCGCTTGTACTCGTGCTAAGTACTTTTATTCGCCACGAGGAAAACAATCGGAAACGCCATTTTGATAGTCTAAACTTTTCGAATACAAATTGAAACTTTTTGTACATGCATCAACTGTTCGAAAAATTGATTGAAAATTACCAGGAGGAACAAAAATTCACATTTAAAATGTGAAAGTAAATTCGTATTTCTTTTTTTTTTCAATTTTTGATCAAAATTCAAAAAAATTTCACGAATCGGTCACATTTTTACAGAATTGAGGTTTTGAGCAGTTTGATTCATGATTAGAATTCAGCAAATTTGCGAATTAAAAACAATGTTCATGATTGGTTGATAATGTTTATGATTTATTTTTGTTAGTTAGAATTGGCTATGATAAAAAGTCAACCAAGTAAGGGATAATTCATTTAAATCGATAATATAAAAAAGTATAAAAAAAAACGAAGAGGAGATAAAAAGTTTAATTGTCATAATCCTGCGAATTGTTACAAATGAACAAAATGAAAGTGAAGAAAAATGTTACATGCTTAAAACACATTTCACGTCGAGCCCGCGACTTTTATGTTACCCTTCTGATCGAAAAACTTAGAATTGCTGTTAAAACCTTTTAAATTCAACGTCACAAGACAGATTATTTCGCGGAGGAAAATAGGAGGTAAGTCAGGTGAGGAGGCGACACGCAACGCGCGCTTTGGATGACTGAATTGCGGAGGTCGCGAGGGAGCTGCGAGACGTATCGTCTCCGACTGTTATGGAGAGAAAACTTTTTCGAATGAAAGCAAGGTATACACCCAACCCAAAACTTTTCCCCTTAGGTACGCTTTTCCGCAAACAAATAATGCACGAATCACTTTTTTTCCAACAAAGAAAATATGCCTCCAGTAATGAGAAAAATTCATTGAACTACTCAAAGACAATTTTATTCATTTAGACATTTATGTAACTTTCAGAACCACACAGTAAAGAATATCTAACTTCTTAGTAAACCTGACAAAGATACAGTCAGACATGTACTTACAAAAAAAAAAGGATATTCATATGCAAAAATCTCACAACATCCTCATTCCTGAATTTACCAACAAGAAGAATTTTCCTGTCGATTTCAATAATCATAACCAGTTATCAAACAACAAATTCAAGTCTAATGATGAATGTTTGATGTTGGCTGTTGATTGTTCGATGTTCAATATGTACTTCGAACGCACTTTCCGCTGTGCAAATGATGATTGTACATGCACGTCCTTGTTCATGGATGTACGTTCATTTCGTGGCTTGCGCAACAGCAGAACAACGTATAAAGGTTTTTGCCAAATGTTACGCTATCAGGAATATTACGTTTCTGTTGCGCAAGAACGTTTTGCCACAGGAAATGGAACAATCCCTGGTTTCACGCGATTTCACGTGATAATGCAGGCGTAGTTCCATTCTTTCGAACTATGTCAATTCGTGAATTTCTTGAATATTTGCATACACAAAAACAGCATTTTATGATATCATTACATGCAAATATATGTTTGCTTACAAAAGTGGCAGAAAATCTTGGGATTGTGGTCAGCACTACTCAATTGAAAAATTTTATGCATGGGTGAAATTTAAAAACAATACCCATGTGAGCAAGAATTATTTTCATATTATAGTTCTAACGAATTTCGAAAACTTTTTCTATGCACAAACTTTATTAACCTTTACTGAAGTTCTACGTTTTTACTAGAATTTTCAAAATTATCGACGATCTCTGCACGATAAAACATTTTTCAATTTTTCAAATATTCAGAATATTACAAAACTAGTATAGTTTCTTAAAATTTTCAATATTTTTCCCAATTAAGGAACTTTATTAACATTCTGTATGTTTCTAGGTATTTTTTTTCTTAATTTTCCATAATCATTGGCAATTGTATTGAATTTTTCGTGTATTTTTATTTAAAAAGTTTTTTCAATTTCTAACACTATACGAACATCAAAATGTTCCAAATTCTATAATTCGTTCAAACTATCAGGATTTTGCGTAATTAATTAATATTTTTCGAGTGTCTTAGGTTCTTATTAAATAACAAAGAACATGTTCATGCATATTTCCTAAAAATCTACAGATTTTACAAATTTCTCTTCGAATTACTGAAAATCTTCAAAACTTTCGATATTAAAATGTCAAGCAACAAAAACTGTTTCCAAATTTAGAAATTTCAAGAATATTTATTTAATTCAGTAAGATTTTCCGTAATTTTTGGATTCAAAGATTTGAAGATTTCGATTAAAAAAATAGATGAAAGTATCATCATGCTTAATTTGAAAAAAGAAACATGATAATGAACATGATCTACAAAGTTTATGAGTAAACCTTGAAACTACACGAAATTTCTAATTCTGGGATTTATTGTTAAACTTTTCAATATTTTTAGATTCTTTAAAATTTGCAAAATATAAAGCACTACACAAAAATTATTCAGCACTTGACAAATTTTATGGAAACATTTCCAACTTAATAAAATTTTTTGTAATTTTTCAATATTCTGCATATTTTTCAGGTTTTGTCTAAAAAATAAAAAAAACGTTTCCATACATATTTTTCGGAAATTGATTAATGAGCATAATCTATCTGTGAACATTTTCTGACGCTAGGTACATTCTATTTCGAATTTTTGAAAATTGTTAATGATATTTGATTTTTAATATTATAAGATTTTTCACAATTTTCAAAATTTAAAGTATCATACAAACATTTTGCAACTGTTATCGAATTTCGTGAAAATTTATCGAACTCATAATTTTTCGAAATTCCACAATATTCCTAATATTTTTCAAATTATACTTGGAAAATAAAAAAACCATTTTTATTAATGTTTCGATGAAATTTGAAGATAAACAGTATCTACAAAATTTAAAAATATCTCCTGAGATTTTTTAAATATTCCGAATTAATCATAGTTATACTAATAATCTCTGAAATTTTCAATCTTTTTTTTATTTTTTTCGAATCTCTAAATTTCAAATATAATACAAACTACTCAACACTCTCCACATTCCAGAAAAACTTTTGAAATTTATAAGTATTTTTTATATTTTTTTATGCTTCCCAACTTTTCTAGATTTACATTAAAAATAGCAAAAAGTATATAATGCATGTTTCAAAGAAATATGATTATCAATACAATCCGCAAAATAATTAAAATTTCAAGATATTTTACGAGTTTACCAAAAATTATGGAATTATTGGCAATTTTCAAAATCTTCGTTGTTTTCTATTTTTTCAAAATGATAAAAGTTTCCAAAATAATGCAAACTATTCAAAACTCCTAAAATTTACCAAAAATTTGTCAAATTTACGAATATTTTTCATACTTTCGAACCCTTCAGATATTTTTCCGATTTCTTTCAAAAAATGAAAAATCAAAATGCACATTACGAAATAAATGATAATAAACACAATCTACAGAATCGACAAACATTTTCTGCAATCTGACAAATTGTAAAATTTTTGAGAAGTATCTTATCGACCCTCAACTTCAAATTTGAATAAATTATCATCACGAAACAAATTTTCATCTCAAAATATCACGAATATGTTTAGAAAACCAAGTTGAAAACCAAGATTCACTCATACCCTTAATCTACCCAAAAAAATCAATCTTTGACCTATACAGAGAAAAAAAAACCTTCTATTCAGTCTACATCGTGCTACATTAAACTCCCACTATTTTATTGTTCCCTCTCCTCGGCTTCTATTCCTTTTATACCGGAATGCCATGGTCATTTTTTCTTTTTTCGTCTGCGGTTTCAACAACGAAATAGCTCGATATGCTTTTATTGTACTCGTGATCAATGGCACTTCCGCATTTTCGGCATCTGGCGTAACGCGTTTTACAACACAACAGACCGATCACGCGTAGGCGCAAAAATTAATTATCCCTCGTTCACAAAAAAACTGCATATTTTTCAGTTTCTTTTGCATTTTTTCAGGAGAAAAAGACTAGCTTTTTGATTGCGTTAAAAAATTGCAGTTAATTCATTGTTTACCACAAAAAATTGAAATCAATTTTGGAATTTTTTTCGAGACGAATAAAATTGGTGCTCAAGTGTATTTTGAACCTAAAGTTATTTCATCACACCAAAAACAAAACCGAAATTGCAATTAATTCCGGTTTATTTATATATGCATTTTCTTTGTTGGAGAATCTTTGATCAAGGTGAGTATAATCGAGGTTAGAGTGTATTTCAAAACTCACCAATAAATAACTCGATGCGTTGCTTTCGGTGGATTCTCTCTTTTTTTGGGGCCGGAAGTCCCTGGGGACTATTGACGTCATTTTGTCATATTAGTCAACCGTAAGGTTCACATTTCACGAAAAACGAGCGCGCTAAAAAAACTGATGATTTACGTTAGAAACCCGAAAATTGACGTCACTTTGATTGCCTGTTGTCACGCATCACTGAGACCCAGGTTCTGGAACAAATAAGAAACACCGTCTATTTGACTCATCAGTGCACAAAACCAAGGATACATCCGCCTTATTGCCATTTCTGAATCTTGCCTATCTCTGCGAAAGTTTTTTTTCGACAATTCAAATTTATTGTTTCAATGTAGAAAATCGTTAAATACTGTAAAGAGTCACTCTTATTTTATAATATTCAGGAAAATTACATAGAAGACAATTTTCTATTTGTTACAATAATAAAATTTTGATGTTATGTTGTCGTTTTCCGTCAAAAAATGTGATAACGAATACAATGAACGAAGTTTATGAAAGTTTTCTAGTTTTTTTTCAATATTTTAGACAATATCCTTGCAATTTTTTATGAATTTTAAGATTCGGAATTTTCAAAAGTTCAAACGTAACCCAAACTATTCATCACCTTATCAATTCAATAAAAATTTGTCTAACTAATTTACATTTTGTTAATATTCCAGAACTTTTTTAGTTCTTCAGATTATTGTTGAAAAATAAAAAATAAATATGTATTTCTCTTAAGAACATGATAATGACATATAAAAAATATATGAACTTATTACAAAATTTTACACATTGTTCTAATATCCTAGGCTTATTGACAATCCTTGAAATTTAGAAATTTTTCGATTTTTCAAAATTTTCCAAGTTTCGAACAATGATCAAACAAGTTATCCAAAACATTCTCATTTTTTTGAAAATTTTTACAGGCTCAGTAAGATGTTCCATAATTTCATGCTATAGTTATTCAGTTTTACACATTTTTGTTAAAAAAATGAGTAGGCCTTTTTTATTATATTTTGAAGAAATATAATCAAAATATTAAAAAAAAAAAACGCCTACTCGCGTTTCCATAAAAATGTGTAAAACTAAATAACTAGCATGAAATTATTGTACATTTTACTGACCCTGTAAAAATGAAAAAAAAATGAAAATATTTTGGATAGTTTGTTTAATCGTTGTTCGAAACTTGGAAAATTGTGAAAAATCTAAAAACTACCAAATTCCAAGGATTGTCATGAAGTCTAAGATATTAGAAAAATGTGTAAAATTTCGTAAAAATTGTATATGTGTTCATTATTATACTTCTTAGAAATATACATGTTTTTTTATTTTACAACAAAAATCTGAAGAATTCTAAAAGTTTTGAAATATCACCAAAAATCTAAATCAGACAAATTTTTATTGAATTGATAAGGTGATGAATAGTTTGTGTTACGTTCGAAACTTTGAAAATTCCGAAACTTAAAATTCATAAAAAATTTCAAGGATATTGTCTAAAATATTGAAAAAAACTAGGAAACTGACAGAGTTTTAGAAAACTTTCATAAATTTCGTTTATTGTATTCGCTATCATATTTTTTTTGACGGAAAACGATAACTTAACATCAAAATTTTATTATTGTAACAAAAAAAAATTGTTTTTCACTGCAATTTTTCTGAATATTATAAAGTAAGAGTCACTCTTTACAGTATCAAACAATTTTCTACATTGAAACAATAAAATTAAATTCTCGAAAAAAACTGGCTGGAAAATCGGAAAAAAATTCCCACTTACGAACGAAACGTTTTGGCATGTAACGGTTTTTACAGAATATAGTTCATACCTTTACCAATCAATGAAAAGAAAAATGAGAAGAAAAAAAAGTTGCAGTATGAAAATTATTTACTCAAACATTTTTCTACTTACGCTAATAACAATTCAACAAAACCGTAAGAAATATTTTCAATACATTATTCATAATTTCGTACAATTTCGAACGTTTTCATACAAAAATTATTGAAATCCATAGATTTTCTGACGAGAAATAAGGATTTTACAAAAAAGTTTTCGACAAAAGTGAGGTTACTCCGAACTTGACAGCCTAATCTGAAATCTGAATTCCTCAAAAAAAAAAAAAAAAACAAAAAAAAAACAATCTTCAGCCCTAAATAAAAAATACGTATGTTTTAAATTAGTTTACGTATCTATTTGAAAAATTTGAGAGGAATCGGTGATTTGGTCATGTGACGTCCAAACCGATTTTAAAAATAATGACCCTATAACGTTTATCAGTTAACAAACATATCGATACAAAAATTCTGACATATCATGAAGAAACATCCAATATGTCTACGTGTTCACCATCTCTATTGATTCGGAAGTTGGCGAATCAGTTTCATCATCTGCCAGGAATGATAAGAGGTGTCATTACATTTGGTGATAAATCCCTTTTTGGGAGGAGCGAAGCGATCTCTTTCAGGAGTCACGTATCGCAATTTGGATTAACACCCGGTTGCCTTCGACACGGGCAATCCCGCGATTGGACCTCGTTAGGTTCTTTCGGATTAGAGCCAATTCAAGGGTGCCCACGACCCAAGACAAAGGGTTTCACGCGCGCCGTGCGTGAACCCGCGCGTTTAATACAACGCCCTTTCGATTCTTTATACCCCGCCATAAATTCAATTTAATGTCGAATACCCACCCCGATTTTCGTGGCCTTCTACAACGGAAAAGCTCTTGATCTTGCTTATACAGTGATTGTGATATATACGTGAAAACACAAAATTCTAGCCTCTATTTTTATATCAATATTGGTATAGTAACTATAATATATTATACCGTACTGCACTAACACTACCATACTATAATAATAATCATAAATTAAAATCATTAAAATTATTGTTCTTGGTTCCTGTTATCAGACTTATTTTCATGATTATTCCTTAATCTAACATTTGACCATATCATGAAGATAAAAATAGGGAATTATGATTCTACTTATCTGATTATAAATACGAAAAGTAGTTGTAAAATAAATCGAAAAAATGCATTTATAGTCAATTTGTTTGGATAGGAACTTTACTCTCGAACTTGAAATTTCAAGGTAGACGTAAAGGGGAAGGAGGTGAAAGTGAAATGACATCCAATTAATATAACGCAACGTGATAGTTTCCCCCGGGAAAATCCCTCAAGGGGGAGCATAATGGGCACGTTTCGTTTGATTCTTTTCGTGATTTTTGCTAGAGTTTCCCTCCATGAAATTAAGAACTGCAATAAAATTCCAGAATTTTGTATGAATATATAAATATTGGAAATTTCATGTTCGTGAAAAGCTGTTACGATTTCAATGATGTTTGAGATTTTCAAAATTGTAGGAAATTGAAATACATTAGGAATCTGGAAGGATATCAACAATTCTGTAAATTTGGAAAACTTTTAGAATTGCAGAAAATTTTCATAATTTGTATAAATTGTATTTCTATTTCAATATTTTGATCATATGCAAAGCTATATTCTTAAATTTTCTATTAAAAATGCAAAAACTACGTAGATAAGAACTCAAGAAAAATTAAAAAAAATGAGCAAATATTTATAAAATTACGGTATTTTTAGATAGTTCGTTTTTTGTTCGAAATTGAGGTATTTTTCAGATGAATTCAATATGAGTTTACCCAACTATCGTCATGGATAATTTCTTCATGTCAAAAATCAGAGTTCGTTGTTTCTGAAATTCTTAATTCTCGGTGATTGCGGGAAATCGTTATAAACCTTTTAGATTTATGTATGAAAAGAATCGTAAAATGAGCAAAATTATTGCAAGGCATAAAAAATAGATATACTATGTAAAATCGTGGATAATAATTTACACATAAAAAACCTCATCAATTGTGTAAAATCGTAATTTACGCTAAGTTATGATAAAAATATATAAAATTTTTGCGTATCACGGAATATCATAGTTTTTCCGATATAAGAAAGTTCTTCTGAAAAAGAATTCTTAAAAGTAAAGGACGGAGCATTTCGTCATTTTCATGTCATTGGGTTTTTCGTCAAGTAAAAGTAAGAAATTCAGTTGAGTAAAATAAGTTCAGTGATTGAATTTTCAATAAGTACGCTTGTGCTTTAAGGTGAAGAAATCGTAAAAAGCATTTCAAAGACTTTCGATTTTTTAGGCCTCGAATAATCAGAATAAATCATCAATGAGAAAAAAAATACAAGTGCCAAAGACAATAATCAGTGTAATCAAGAAATCGTGATATTCAAAATTTAAATAGATAACCAATGCCACAATATGGTTTTCGTTTTTAAACTTTGAATAACTTCTGTCATAGTAGCCTGAGCATGAATTAAAAAACGTCACTTGAAAGAGCAGACAAATAGCTTCGAAAAACTATGTACAAGAATTTTTTCAAAAACGAACTTTTATAGTTATAAATTTTAAAATATAAAAAAATTCAAAGTGACTAAAATTTCGAATAATAACTATCATAAAAGCTGACAATATTGTTAACTATTATCATAGTAGCAAAAAATACTAAAAACCACTATCATAGTAGCTAAAACTATTAATAAGTACGAAGTAGCATAAACCACCAATAAGTATAGTAGCTTGAAATTTAAATAACTGCTTTAATTGTAGCCTGAGCATGAATTTGAAAATGTCATTTGAAAGAGCAGACAAATAGCTTCAAAATGGTATGGATAAGGATTTTTTCAAAAATAAGCTTTTCGAGTTGAGAATTTTCAAAAACTGAAAATCGAACTTTAAATAATTGAAAAATTGAACTTTGAATAATTGCTGCCATGATAGCCTGAGAATGAATTCGAAAAGGTCATATGAAAGAGCAGACAAATAGCTACAAAATGGTATATATAAGAATTTTTCCAAAAAGGTACGTTTTGAATTACGAAATTTTGAAAAATAAAAAACGTCATAGTAGCTGAAATTTCGAGTAATAACTATCATCGTAGCTGGAACTACTAATAACTATTATCATCGTAGCCGAAACTACTAACAATTACTATCATAGAAGCTAAAACTACCAATAAGTACGTCGCAGCTTAAATTATTGTTTTGAAGTCAGTACGTATGTTTTTTTTTTTTATTTTGAACTTTGTGGTTATAATTTTGGAACATGAAAATCGCGACAGATTTGATTACAAAGTTTGAAGGCTTGAATCAAAATTTTTATGCTTGCGATCGTTTGGCGAATTTATTAATTTAATGTGAATGCTATGAAAAAAGTTTACTTTAAGACTTTTAGAAATCGCTCGCCAGAAATTTTTTATTGTCGAATAAATTCTAAATCAATGCAAAACGGAGAACAAGAAAGGTAGAATTTAAACAAACCAAATTTTCATCGTTGCCAGTAATCTCAAGAGTTACACTTTTTACATGTAATAAAAAAAAAGCGAATGGTCAAGTGAGCTAAGAGCGTTATCGAATATGAAAAAAACGACACACAAAAGTAAACAAATCAGCAAAAATAAGTAAATTCAATAAGAATTTAATGTTGTTCTGAAATTATTTATTCAATCCACCTTCGAAAATTCTTTTTTTGAAGAACTTTCTTTTTTCGGAAAAACTATGATTTCCCGTGGTATACTAAAATTTTATAGTTTTTTTATCATAGCTCAATGTGACTCACGATTTTACACAATTGACGAGGTTTTTTATATGTAAATTATTCTCCACGTTTTTCCATAGTTTATCGATTTCTCCATGCCTTGCAATAATTTTCCTAGTTTTACACGATTCTTTGCATCCATAAATCTAAAAGGTTTATAACGATTTCCCGCAATCACCTAGAATCAAGAATTTCAGAAACAACGAACTCTGATTTTTGACATGAAGAAATTATCCATGACGAAAGTTGGGTAAACTCATATTGAATTCATCTGAATAAATAATCGAGAAAACCGGCCCTTTTGAATCGAAGCCGGAAAGCCTATTGAGTAAGCATTTTTCGAGTTGACCTTGCTAAACTCGGCCTTACGGCTTTCAGTTACGCATAAGGACCGCTTACGCGGTTTCTCCATAAAAACTTTCAAGCTACACACTGTTTAATATATAATTAAGTAGAATTCAAGTATCTTGCTCAGACTACTTGTGGAATCTCTATCTCTAACCTACTAATTAAATTATTAGAAATTTTACGAATTCGAACTAAGAGAGCAGCATGACAAAAACTGCTATAAATATTCAGCAAAAATTACAATATTTCTTACTGACTCCTCTGTCCAATGTAGTATTGTAAGAGTTACTATATTTTTTGACAGTGTTTATTCGAAAATTGAATATCTAAAAAATCTGGCTGATGTGGGCTCCCCTGGCGGCGCAGTCCCACTCGAAACTTGGACGAGGGCAGCTTAGGAACCGGAATCAATTGCTGCCAGTTTCACTCAACATCGAGTGCTTTCGCGTGATTTCCTCGGCGCTCGATTGAACCGGGAAAACCCGAGGGTCGGACGCTTCGGCGGACGTTAATTGCAGGGACTCGACTACGTTTCAATGAACGCCGTACAAACTCGCAAAAAAGTAACGACTCATTTCCCGAGATGATCGATTCGATTGTTTCCAAGCGATCCATTTTAAATTACGCGATTACGAGGAAGGAAAATTCTTGTAAGTTATTGCACGCGAACGTAACAATGGGACGAGCAAAAAATACACACGACACTGCAAAGTGCCAATTTTCCCGACTTTTCCGCGGAATATGTGGTGCATATTTTTCGATTTTTTTGAAATTGATTATCATCTATTGTCTCGATAAGTTTTAATGAAGTGTTTATTTTTTCCAGCATCTTCATCATCTGGGTTCAATTAATACGCATGTGAACTTTCTGAGGTTGCAGAGAAGGCATTTACGACGATGATTCTCAGGAAGGTCGTTTTATACGAAATAATTGGTCACTTGAAAAATTGTTCACAGAAACAATTTCAGAAGATCTAAAATAAATTGCTGGACTACATACATAATTCGAAAAATAAGTTTTAATTTCTCCATTTGAACCTATTTTTTCATAGACATGTTTTTTTGTTAATTGAAAATTATAATGATTTCAAACCCTACAAAACGCTTGAAATATAGGTTTACAAAACCACCTAATTCATTTCGAAAAACATTTTTCGAAACCTCGAATCAAAGTCCACTTGACTTCCTCAGGAAAAATGTTATGTTAATGACATGCCAAGGCCCAATCTTTTCTATTGTTGCTGGTTTCAATGGGGCCTAATTACTGTTCATGTGTGGGAAGATTCTTATCGGCGAGAAACACGAGAAATCAATCGCTGACAATAGTCACGAACACGTATCTTTTACAGTGACATTTACATTGCAAATTTGGTGGCATTTTCGCGATGCAATCCGAGCGGAGAAAGCAAGGTCGAAACAATAATTACCTTCGGCGAAAGTTCTCAATTGGATCGACAATTTTTTTCAAGGTACTGAATAAAAGCAGAAATACAATGTACCATTTGTAAAGTATTTCACTATGAAGGAATCAGCATTACAAAAATATTTTCAATACAGTCTGCAGTAATTTGTGAGATTAAAAAAAAAAAAAAAAAAAAAAAACAATCTTACATGTTTCCTGAGTCAAACCTAACTCTAAAAACTATTTAAAAGAAGAAAAAATAATTTTTTTGACACATTTCGTTATTTTTAACGATAAATAAATTCAAAGAAAGAGTAAATCAATATTGCTTATATTCCGCACATTTTCGCGGAAATTCTTCTCCTTGAGAATGAATCACCATGAGATTATGAACATCAAGTGAGCAATGAAATGATGATTTAATGCCTGCATCGTGCAAGGCTTGATCTACATTTATCAATGCGAGATTGTATTTGCAACAGTGTTCATAGCGCAAATTGGTACAGCGATCACAAGTGCCTTGATTGTTTCATGAAAGATTGAATAGTTTTCGTACGAATGCGCTCAAGTTGAAATCATTCAATGATTCCGGATTGGGTTATAAATAACTCAATAATTTACTGGGTTCATAAAAATTGGCGTTTAAATTTACTGTTATTCTGGATTACTTGAAGCTTAGAAGTAAAATATAAACTTTTTAGCTAATATATGAAAAATTTAGTACCATGGAATTATGCAGTAAAATTCAAGTGAGAAGAAAAAATACGTATCTCATCAATTGTGATAAAGATGTTAAGGACAATTTGAGATGAAATGACCTGAAAATAATTTTCTATCGTGTCAGAAAACCAATATTTTATGAACAAACTATTCAAAACTTTCGCTATTTATTGAAAACTCACATAGAATCAGTAAGAGTTTTCGTAATTTTATGATAATAAATAAAAAATATTTTCACATATTGCAAAGAAATATAGTGAAAACAATCTACTAAATTATTAAACTTTTCCCAAAATTCTGGAAATTTCATGGATTTTTTAGTTTTATCGACAATCTTCGAAATTTCGATGTTTTATAATTTTTGTAAATCATCGAAAATAAAAATATAATACAAACTATTTAACACCTTCGAAATTCTCGTTTAAATTTTCACTTTTTTATCACTTTTTGAGTTTCTTGAATTTTCAAAAGAGAAATTTAAAACCATAATTTTGCATATCTAAGAGAAATAATATAATAATGCATACAACTTACAAAAATTAGGACAATTCCTGAAATTCTACAGCTTTTTCGAATTTTTCAGAATTTTAAGTAGTCTTCAGGATTCTTGATGTTTTTCAATTTTCCGGAATTTCGAGTATTTCAAACGTAATTGAAATTGTAACTTTTCACAGATGTGAAATTTTTATTATCGATAGGTCATAAAATTGTAAAGTTTGAATATAGCTCTTTTATTAAAAAAACAGTAGTATTTTGAACAAAGAAGTCTGACATTGTCTTTTCAACAATCGAAATTTTTTTTAATGAAAAAAACTACTGTCTTTAACACGTTGTTAATGAATGTGTATTAGGCTTTAAACAAAGAAAAAAAACAAGTTTTCTGCTTAGACACTTCATTATAAATTTTTACAAATCGTATAAATAATATCCAGTTTCTTTTAAGGTAGAGGAAAACATTTGCATATATCCTTGCTATCATAAAGATTTTGCAATTACTATTTGAGAAAAACATGTAATTCTGTAGAAAATTCGTAAAATTTTTGAAGGGTGTAAGTAACAAACATATTTTCATCCTTTTAAAATGTGGAAGATTTTCGATAAAATTTCGTACTCTTCTCATACCCTGATTGTGATGTAAATATTATTCCACGGTGGTATCAGATATTTGTTGATTTTTTTTCCGCACCTTTAATAAATTGCATATTATTTTGGTGATATCCAGAAAATTATATTGCAATGTTTTGAATAAAATACTTGTTCACTTGGTCGATTTTATTACTTAACAAACATTTATTTGGAATCACGTGCAAATATACAAAAAAAAAAAAAAAAAAAAAAAAAAAAAATGTCGACCTTCGAAATTGAACCTATTTTTCCCAATTACTAGTGTTACGCTTGAACCATTTGCGCCACGCCGGCTGCTATTTTAATGCACAATGAAAAATATGACATAAATCGCTGATTTTTTTTATAACATTCTTAATAAACTACCAAGCATTGACACGAACATTTTTCAAGTTCTATTAAGGGCATCAAAAGGGTTATAAAACTACTATTCAACAAAATTTGAGTTTTTGAAAATCACCCAAACAAAACTAACCAATAATGGTTACTTTATAACCTCGTGAATCAAACTACTTAAGATTTTCGCAAAGTTACTTCATATTGTAATTTTTTTGCAATTGATCAAATATATTGGCAACTGGTGCAATTTTCAATCGTTTTTCAATATTCAAAAACGAATATGTACATTTTCAAATTTCCGGAGCAAACAATGATTTTAACGAATCAAAATGAAGATTATCGTTCATTTTTCAGAAAAAAACAGCCTTCATTGTCTCTGCATCAAGTACGGTTATTGTTTAGCGTCTCGACCATGACGGATTCATCTTGCTTAACAGAATCTCGGGGTGGGATTCTTTGTTGCTCCTTTAAGTGCGGGGACAATGAAGACTTTTTTTCTCCAAATATAGTCATTTAAATTCATTAAAACATTCGCCAATTATTTTCTTCGAAAATGAGATTTCTACTTTTAAAAAAATACACATTCCCTTATAAATACTGAAAAATGATTGAGAATTGTATAGGTTGTGAATAAATTTATTGAATTGCAAACCTCTAGTATTTTAATCCAATGACTACCTTCCTTAAGATGACTTCAGAGATTTTTATCAAAATGATGATGACAAGGTCAGACCCTTTCCTTGCGAATAATCAACAATTTCATTCCTTCAATTCATTACGTGTTTGTTTTTTTTTTTTTATTTCAAACTTTTCCATCAATCGATGACACTTTATAGTCCCCTTCGCCCCCGCCATTTTTGAAACTCGATCTAATGTCGAATGCTTGTAACGCGCCGAAGGGTCTTCCGCCATCTGGCAAGATTCCAGCCCTTCGTAACTTCAGCAAATTCCTCCGCCGTTACAAATCGAATTTCTGCAAAATCGGTTGCCTACGAATTGCAAATATCCCGGGGTCACCGATATCTAGCCGCGCGGGCGATTTTAAATAGCGGCTTTGCAGAGAGGCATTGAATTCATCGGGCACCCCTTTCGCCCGCCAAGTGGCCCTTTGTAATGCTAATTAGTTTTCAATTAAAGTCTCGAACTCGATCGGCCGCTTAATTAGCGCGACGCTGACCTAGCGAAACTTGTCAGACTTTGCGGGTGCCGAAGTTTTCGTTATCGAGTTTCCAAAGAACAGAAAAATACCTAGAAAAAAGAAGATTGATGGAGAGGTTATGAAAAAAAAAGGAAGTGCAACCCTATACCTTCGGAAATTCCCTTTTTTTCTTCTAATTTGTAATATTTCTGAAAATCTTTTACACACGTCCTAAACATAACAGACAAATCTCTTATAATTTGAAAAAAAAATTTTCAGTACCCTCTCGACAATAAATTTTTTTTTTAAAGAAAAACTTTCCATGATGATAAATTTTGGACTCATCATTCCAATTTTCCCGAATTCATGTGGCCGATCAAAAATCATGAGGTTTTTTTCCTTTTTCGTAACGCGAAAATTAGTAAAATTTGTGATAAATTACACGTCAGCGAGTTGTACATTCAATGAACCGAAATTGAAATGCTCGGTCACCAAATGAGCAGTTCCAGTGCAAGTGAACAACTCTGCAATTTATTTTGGAGACAAAAGCGCACTTTGAGATGGCTCTAATTTCTGTATTTTGTGGTACGAGTATATAAAAGCATGCCGATTTCGAGGCATTGGCAGACTGTTTGAGGATTAAATTTGAGATTGAGTTGCCTGAAACTATGCGATTTCACTTGATTTCAGTGATTTTACCTTTTGTGTACTATCTGTGCCATCATGTCGAAAGTGTGAGTGTGAAATTTGGAAAAATTAAGAATTCATGCCATACATTACATCGATGATGAGAGGAATATTTGTTTGATTATTTCATTTCTTTTTATTGTAGAAAGCGACTATTGAACAGGTGAGACAAATGGTGATTTCAACAGCGAAAGGACCATGTATGGAAAAAACTGGAGTGACGGAAGGTAAGATCTGAATTCAAGAGATTTAAGTTCCAAAGTAATTCCAAAATAATATTCAAATTTGTGGCATTTTTACTCAACATTATTTGAATTTCGGAAGTTTTATATCAAGCTTTAGCCAATATACATTTTTTTGAAAGGGAAAACTTTTATTTTACAGAAACTTTAGCTAATACACATAAAGGACAATTCCCTCCAGACCCAAAATTGCAGTGTTACTTTAAATGCGTTCTCGAAAAATTCAACGTGGTAAGAATTTGTCAAATTTCACAAAATTTCAAGTAAAAATATGACCATATTATTCGGTTCAGTATGGTAGAAGGCGTTTTTTTAAAGGGTAGTAATAGAAATTCGAGCATTAGGGAGGGGGGAAGGGGTGTAAAAATTTGGAAAATTTTGAACAGTCTATAACATGTTCAAAATTTGAAAAATTGAAAAAAAACAAATAACATCAAGAATAAGAAAAATTGTCAACAGATCTAAAAGAAATTCCGAAAAATTCTGAGAGTTCTAGGAAATGTTCATAAGCTTTATAAACTGTGATCATTATCAAATTTCTTCAAGATATGTATGATGATGTTTTCTATTATAATTTTTTTTAAACCTCAAAGGATTGAAAAATTACAGAAGATCTAAGCTAGACAAATTTTCATAAGATTTACATGTTTGAAATTTTAAAAATTTCAAAAAAACAAGGAATATTCAAAATTATTTCAATGTTTGCTAAGATTGAAAAAACATGCCAAAAAATAGCAGTAATTAGGAAAAGTTCGCGAATTTCTTAGATTGCGTTCATTTTCGCGTTTCTAAATATGCATGATAATGTTTTTTCATTTTTCAACAAAATCTTAAAAACTTGATTAGTATTCGAAAATTACGAAAAATCTGAGCAAGATAAGCAAATTTGAGTGAATTTAAAAAGTTTTGAATAGTTGGTAATGATTAAGTTTTCAATTTTGATTATTTAGACAAATTCAGGAAAATTTAAATTTTCCAAAGTCATCGGCAATTAGAAGATGTTCAATAAATTTGTAGGATTTTAAGAAATATGTACATACTTTGTAGATTATGTTTATTTTCACATTTTTTGGAATATTCATGAAAATCTTATTTTAATTTACAAAAGAGATCCTAAGAATTTGGAAAGCGCTAAAAATTTACGAAAAAATTAAATAAGTTGGACAAATTTATAGTTAAGAATAGTTCCTATTACGTTAAATATTAATCAAGTTTAAAAAAAAAACAAAAAACGCAAAATTTAAACAAATTTGAAATCAAAATAATGAGATAAAAAAAATATAATTTTAGATAGTAAAACATTCGGAAATTCGTATAGTTTTAACAAATATGTATACATTTTTTTAATTGTATTTTCCAGGTTACTTCAAAATATGAATTAAATTTTTTCATCATAATATATATCTATTGAAAAACTTGAATAATTCTAAGATCAATGAAAAAAGCATATAGAATTGGACAAATTTTTAACGAATTTGGAATAGTTTGCTTCATGTTTGATGTTTGGAAATTTTCGAAGAATGTAAAAACAATGAAAATTTCGGAGATTGTCGATGATCTAAAAAAATTAGAAAAGTTTGTAAAATTCAGAAAAAATGCATGAATTTTGTAGTAGATTCTGAAAAATTTTGAAAACTCTGCTCAACAACAAAAACCATGTGTTATTAATTTTGATTGTAGAATTGATACATTTGTACGTGGGTATTTTTCGGTAATTTATTTATTCGGAATTTTCTAAAAAGGACTTTAAAATTTTCCAGATGAGTAGTTCTGATAGAATTCATTTTCAATTTCAGATCAAAGGTGACAAAATGTCTAGTTCATTGATGCTGAAGCAAGTCAATGTATTTTTTGTAGAAGAATTGACCAAAAAATACAAAGTCATTTTGGACGCATGCATGGATCAAGGTAATAATTTTTAATGTCGTGATTTCCTTCGTTTATCCAAAAACAAATATAAAATATCGTCAATTGAATTATAGCTACGAGTGCTGAAATTTGTGAGGCAGCGTGGCAATTCACCAAATGTTGGTACGAAGCAGACAGTTCGGTAAGTAAAAAAATATTAAGAATATTTACATTTTTTTAAGTATACCGAAACTTTCAAAATAAGATGAAAAAAACGAGAAGTTAATCTTTTAATCAATTTAAGTGATTTTGAGACAATACTTACTCTATTAAAATTTAGGTAATCCTGATAAATTTTTCTTTTCAGCTGTACCTTTTTCCTTGAAAAAATGGAATCCGTCTCCGAAAAAAACGCAATCATTGGAGACAGTTACACATGGAAATTCAAACTTTTTCATAGCGAAATAAACACATTTTTTATACGAAATTACATTGTTATTCCAATGATTTTTTTTGGAAAAAGTCGTCGTTGTAAATCAAAAATGGAAATTTGATAAATCATTTCTCGTTTTATTTCCGAAATCTCAATCATGTAGTAAAATTTAATTTCCTCAAAATCTCAACAATTTTTTTGCAATTTCGAAACCCAAAAATCAAAGCCTTTGCAAATACAAAATATTTCTTTGCATTTTCATAAGTCAGAGTTCACGTGAATTAGTTATGACAAAAATGAAATTTCACCAGAAATTCTTCGACGGCTACAGCATATTTAAAGATGAACACAACCTTTCAAATGTAATAATAATGCACGTTTAGAATGAACCATCAGATTAGTTACGAAACTTGTTCACTGTTGCATAAACGGTAAGTTTCCTCATTCGATTTACGATTTTGAATAATTTCAGTTACGCTAATGCAAATTATAGCTAATTAGTCAAAATTATTTAGCTATTCATAGTGTATAGGAAATCGCATATAAATGGGAGAAAAATTTTCATCGTCATTCTGAACGGTTTAAACAAAAGGATGAAAATTCTCCTCGTGACAATTTTTGCTCTTTTCGCTGTTTCCAGCTTCGTAAGTGAAAAATTAATTTTTCGTAAAAATTATGTGTGCATTATTTGTATTTCAAACTATAAGTAAGAATTTTTCTCGAAATTCATTGTTGAATTTATATAAATTATTGTGAAAAAATAAAATGGTTCATTAGTAAAATATGAGTAAAAATTTTGAATAGAATTCACTGTACATTCATCAGAATATAAATAAACTTCTAGGATGGAATTTTTAAATGCTCAAATAGGATGATTGAGTAACTGATTTTGTTCACCTGCAAATTTTTTCATACTCGAAAAATTTCTGCTTCTATCAGTAAATTTCGATATTCTATATAGTTTTTTGAATTCCTTTATTAACATTTACTTATTTACCTCAACAATAGAGAAAATGTTTTATTGTTTGTCTATATCTAATATAATGAAATTCAATGGTGGTAATATGATGAAAAATTTGTAGGTAGAAGCTGTTGACAATAATGCAGCTCTTCAAACAGCACTTAATATGTGCTATAAGCAAACGCAATGTACCAGAGGTAAAAAATTTTATTTTACATTGATTTCAAAAGATAACTAAAATTTGCACGAATTCATTAGAAACTTGCAATCGAAAATCATTATATATAATAAGTTTTTACAAAAAAAAAAGTTTCAAAATATGTATTCAAAATTTCAGGTATATTGAAAGATGCTGTAACAGACCCAAAAAGTCAATCCATTCCCACTGGATGCAGTGCAACGTGCTTTCATATCTGCGTTCTGAAATTGGCTAGATTGGTGTGCTACAATCATCAATTTGTTGAAAAAATTAAAAAAAGAAACTAAAATTTTCTGAGTTCTTTTCTACAATGAGCAACAAGTTAAATATAATTTGAGTAGATTTCCTTCTAACAAATTTTCATGTAAAAACAAAATTTGTTTCACAGGGTGACGAGAAAAATGGCATGAACAAAGAAAAAGTCATTGATTTCATCAAAATGACCAATAAAGATAACCAAGCCCTCCAAGATGACATCATCAAATTCTTGAACATGTGCTTCGAACCAGGTACGATTTCTTCATCTTATAAATCAATATTTCTGAAATAATTCTTCAATTCTTAGTTTTTATGCAAATAGTCAATAAATAGAAAAAATCTGAGACATTCAGCCCTTTGCAATTTTTTTCTATGATGAATAATAAAAAATTTATTCGCGATTGAAGCGAGCTAATCAGAAAAAATGACGCGACCAGTACACGACGCTACCGCACGGCGCTGATAGTAAAACTTCCAAAGTTGATAACAGTTGATTTTGAATTTTTATAATGATGTTGAAAAAACTTGCATTCTAAAATGTTAAGGAATATTTACAGTTTCTATGATTTTTGTAAATCATGCACTACAAGAATACATTTTTCTCTATGACTTTTTATTTAAAAAAGTAATAATTATAATAATTTTACTTTTTCTCAGGCAAGGAAACTGCTGACAAATTGGTAGAAAAATGCAAAAGTGATCCTAACACAAAAGACCCTGTGGCAGAATGTGAAAATAAATGGGGCTGTTTCCACTCTTGGGGAGTGATGTGGTGTGCAGTTGAAAATGATGGAGTAAGTTTTAGAAAATTTATTTTCATCAGGGAAAACTTGCTCAGTTATACAAAGTTTTGAATGCGATTTGGATCTCATTATTTTTTGATCAAATAAATTTATGAATCCTGGCGGAAAAATTCTGTTGTCGGCGAAGGCGGGAATATACTAATACATAATTTTTTTTACGATTCCAACTAAAAAAGTCGTTATAT
The DNA here is from genome assembly GCA_028476575.1 of Platygaster robiniae. Classification (NCBI taxonomy): domain Eukaryota; kingdom Metazoa; phylum Arthropoda; class Insecta; order Hymenoptera; family Platygastridae; genus Platygaster; species Platygaster robiniae. Next base: position 32,649,790 of record CM052023.1, read on the forward strand.
GATATCGACAGAATTGTTCATTAATTTTTGCCACGATTTCTAAAAGGGAAAACTCTCTAAAGCTCATTTTTGACAATTTATTTTTTCTAAATAATGAAAATTCCTAAAAATCAATAGTTTTGAGTAATCTTCTTCTTGAAAATGGTACGTAACGACATTTTAATAACATTTTACATCCCTGTTAGTTTATATTCAAGAAATTAAATATTGTCCGACTACTGCCGACCACCGTCGCACACTTCCGACCTGCGCCGACTACAGATGGTCGGCGGTGTTCGGAATTTCGTGCCAAAAGAAAAACTGTTTTTTGTTAAACTAACCCTTACATTTTTGCAGAAAACAATCGATTCGACGTAAATTTAATCCGAGTTATACTCAAGAGAATATTTTTTTAATAGAAACGATTCATACGAAAATTAAAGCGCTTGTGGTCAAATCCGGTTCAGTGAAATTTTCCAAATATTCCAGAGCGACAGAAAAACCATTCTACAAAAAGTTAGAAACTTTTGTCAAAACTTTGTGCTATCCTTGCCTGAATAATTTTGAATTTTAAAATATAAAATAAGAAACTAAAAGGAATATTTTTTTTTCAGGTCTCGATCATGTCCGATCACGTCGAATCTATCAAAAACTGAAAAATCATCGAGAAAGGGAAAACTATGTGAAAATATTGTTTTTCGTTTCATGCTCAATGTACATGTAGAAATTTAAAAACAAAATAAAAATTTAACTCCGAAACATTGTTTGTTTAATGCACTTCTAAAGATGTTAGTTCTAATTAAATTTGCGTAAGAATTAGCTTACTGCTTATTTTCATTTCCATATGCAAAATTTAAATTTTGAATATTGAAATACTACAAATTTTATAAAAATTGACGTAATAGCTCAGTCTATTGTTTGCAAAATTTATTTACACACCCATTGAATGCGAAATTTAGATGTCATTATATTTTCCTGAAAAACTGCATTTCCCATAATGACTTTGCAATATAATTACATACAATTAAACAATTCGTTAAATAGCCTTTTTTATAATGAGAGAATTTTATTTCCGCATCTCGAGTATAATTAAAATCTATGCCAATATCAACAGATAAATAATTAGTAATTTTTTTTCAAGCAACACGCTGATTCATAGCTTTTGATAGGCTGCGATATTATAAATAAATGGAGGATAAAAAAATGTTTTGTTATGATTTGAACGGTTCCTTCTATCAAGATCAAACTCGGAATTCGATCAATATAAATTTTTAATCTTTTCGTTAAATTTTGAAAATTATGAAAATCTTGCCCGCGGCTGTATTATCTCTTTTTACAGTTATTGACTTGAGCAGTTTTGTAAGTACTCTTAAAACGGTTATTCATGAAATTTTTTCAAATGATGAATTCAGAATAATTTTTTTACAAGAAAGAATTTTTTGCGAGCATTGAAAAATGAAATATGAATAAAATGAAAATCATTTTTTCAACTCATCAAAAAATTTTAAGTCGGATGTTCTTTTTAAAAGTCCTAAACATCAAATAATAACAGTTGGTTTTCACATTGGAAATTTTATTCCAAAAGAACAAATCGCAAACAAAAAATTCATAAAATAAATTTTGTCAATTCAACGACTTGAATTTAAAATTTATATTTTTCGATTTCATTTCCGATAAAAGCTGAAGAAGAGTCTTTTTTTGTGATACAAGAATATTTGGACAATTAAGCAAATTTTTAATATTGAACTTCAAATTGTACATTCAATAATTTATTTATTTCAGAAATTTTTACTTTATTAGTACGGATTTTGAGCACAGCACACTTTGAATTAATTTTTACGACACATGCAATTTTGGAATAAAAAATTAAAGACTTGGATAAGATAAAAAAAAAACATAATTTAGGTTCGTTCGGTTTGAAATTTTCATCTATAAAAACTTCGCAGTTTAGTGATAACAAAATTAGTTTCAAACAAGAATATCAATAATTCATTTATATTAACAATACCGAGAGGTTGAAAAGAAAATTTTTTTTTCAATTTCGTTTACCTGAAGATTTCTGTGATTGCATTAAAGTTTACGGAGTAAATGCTTTATGATTTTACATTGTAAAAAAAAAAATGAAATTAGAACAATTTTTTTGCAAAGTACTGCCTTGGATTTGTTATAAACAAAATACTAACTTATTGAAATCTTTAAAATCTGAAATTCTGAACGATAAAACAAATCACAACCTCTGAATATCAGGAAATGAAGAAAAAATTTTTCAAATTTATGTGTGTATCACAAATCACAAAATGCAAAACTTGAAAATTTTCAAATTCAAAATTATTTCAAAATTAATTAAATTTCAATTCTATATATTGAAAAATCTCAAGACTGAAATTAAAATTACAAACATACTTTCAAAGAAACTACAAAGAAAAAAGACAAAAAAAAAAACAGAAATGAATTATTACTAATAAAATCAAGAGAATTGATGATTTTAAAACTTTTTTCCAATACATATTCTATTTCATCGGATAACTTTCTCGTAATGAAAAGTTTTTAAATAAATTTAGATACATAATGTTTAAGATGTTTATTTTTCAAGTTTACTCTATGATAAACAATTTATAGGTAGAAGCTGTCGATTACATGGCAGCTCTTAGACTAGGATTGGACAAATGCAATAAAAAAACGCGATGCAAAGACGGTATTTATCCATAAACATTATTTTCCTAAAAAAATAATATAATCTCTAAGCCGAAATTTTACTATCGAATTACAGAAATAATCACGAAAAGTGTTCTGGAATTCGAAAAGTCAACTATCCCTGATTCCTGCGATGCAACGTGTTACGTAATGTGTATTTTAAAAATTGCAAAATTAGTAAGTTATACTAATTACAGTTTCAATTTTAGAGCAAAATTCAGAATTAAGATGACCCGGAATCAGGGTAATTTGTTATCCTTTTTCCTCTTACACGGGGTCTATTTGACACGTCTTTCTGACACTCCTGTTTTTTTCTTTCATACAACTTCATTTTACTTAACAAAAAACTTTTTCGGATACTTTATTTATAGGGCGACGAACGCAATGGCCTAAACAAAGAAAAAATGATCAGTTTTTTGAACATAACCATGAGTAGCGACCCCGCACTACGAGACCAACTTTTGAATTTAATAAACATTTGCTTTGAACCATGTAAGGTTTTTTTCTTTTTCTATCTTCCAATAAATAATTATCATTTCTCATGTTATTTTTATTCGAGATCTTCTTGAAAAGTATATGATGAATAAAAAAAATAAAAAATAGTGGATAATAACAATGTGAAAATCTAATTTATTAAAAGAAAGTTATAAAATTTCATAACTTTCTTTGTTATAGAAGAATTATTTTCATTTTAGCAAAAAAAACTGCAGACAAACTTTTGGCTGAATGTAAAAAAGGTTCTCAAGACGACTGTGAGGCAGAGTGGGGATGTTACCAATCTTGGGGACTTATGTGGTGTGCAGTTGAAAATAATGCTGTGAGTTTTGACTAAAAAATTTAAAGTTCATATAGTTCCAAGCGTTTAAAAATGTATATAAACAATAAATTATTTCTACTATCTCTAATAGCTAGAGTAATAAACATTTATTGGTACTTAACAAATATTATCTAATCTTGTTATCTATTTTTCGTTTTAATCTTAAGTAAGAAAAAGAATTTTTTTTTCAAACATTTTTGGAAACAAGTAAAAAAATATTTCAAATTGTACACCAGAATCGAGTATTTTTTTTACGTCCTGTAAATGCTTTACACCCTCAAATCGGGGAGTAAAGCATTTTATAAACGGACTTCGTGTGAATTATTGTAAAAAAAAGTGGCACATATGTTTTATAAACATTTTTTGTCATACAATTTTTTGCATTATTTGGAAAGTTATCATGAATTTTAGATTTTTTTTCAACATTTGAAACAATTGTTCTTCCATTGAGGGGATTCACCCATCAGACCCCCTTTTTATAGTTTTAAATCTTTTTTTTTTTCATTTCAAGTAATAATGTAAATAGACTAGTCTTTCAAAGTACATTTCTTGGGACAAATAAATGCTGCATATTAAAAATTGAACGATTTGTTTCAGGTGCAAGTATTTATTGAGTTCAGTGACACATCTTTGGCAAAATGAACTAGGAAAAAATGTGAAAATACATGTAGGAATAACTGAAAATATAGCAAATGTATAAGTTGCTAATAAAAAAGTAGAGTTTAAAAGTTGGGTATTATTATGAATTTTTGTTATCCTTACTGAAAGGAAATCAGCCTGACCTTTCTTTTTTATTGAAAATTAGCAGGGAAAATTTTACATTTCTATGATTCGTACGTCATATTTATATTTATTACATTTTGTATTACTTTTATTTATTTATTGTGCGTCATTGAAATTTGATCCTTTATTCCTTTTTAAATTATTTCAAATTTTTCAGTTTGTTTACACTAAAAATGAAATTTCAAAACACCAAACTATGTCTATTCCAATTTTTTTACTTATAAAAAACACACATTTTCGGATACTTCATTACAGAAATTTAAAATCACCATATTCAAAACTTTCTTCTCCAATAAATCAAATCAAATTCAAGAAAAAAAAAAAAATGTTTGGAGTTCATCACTTCAAGTCCCAACTTCAAGTGATCATCAAATTTCCAAAAAAAATTACATCAACTTCCATTTTTCAAATAATCCATGTCTGCCAACGTCCGGCTACACGGATTTCCCGTAACGTCAAAAATGAAATAACATTTAATGCGATTACGTGGGATATCAACTCGCTTATTACAACAATCATAATTAATTATGCAATTACAAAATTCATAAAAACGTTTTGTAATTCCCAAGACATCGAATATCCGCGTTCAATGTATTATCACAATTATTTTTAATAACGCCGAGGTAATTTGCAAATATTTAATCGATTTGTCGTTTCTCGAAAATTATATATAAGTGGTTGGGAAATAGAATTGTTAACTTAGACAGTTTTTTAACGCGAGTCGACTTAAAAAATGAAAGCACTCGCTGCACTTTTTGCTCTTTTGGCTGTTTTCAACTTTAGCGTTTTCGTAAGTAAAAAAAAAGGAGTGTAGTGCAGTTTTTCCAATTTTTTCAAATTTTTGAAATTTGTGTAGGTGGAAGCTGCTGATAACGCAGCAGCTCTTCAGGTAGCGCTCAACACTTGTTATAAAAAAACAAAATGCACAGAAGGTAAGTTTATATTATTAACCATTGTTTTTCGAAAATTGGTAGAATTTTAATTGAAGGGAATTCGAGAAACTGCGAAAGAAATGAAGTTTTTAAAGCAGTTATTAATATTTATCATTACAAAAATTCCAATGATTTGAGAAAATGTAGGCAAGGTAAAAAAAGGTCTGGAAAAATCTCTTTTTTATTGCAATTGTTGTGATTTGAGATATTAAAACTTTCAGTTTTCCTAAATTTTGATTTGGATCGAGTTATTTTAATTGATTTTTAATATTTTTTATATTTCCATACCAAGTTGATTGCATTTTCAAGAATTATTCATGTTTCTGAATATACGTACAATCATGTTGATAAAAAAAAGTATATAGGTTAAAAGGTTCAAAAAAATTTCCTTTTTATTTTTATTATGTCTTTCATTTCCGTCTAATAATAATTCAATTTTTTAGAATTATTAGTTTAGTTTCTGAACATTCATAAAATTATATTTATAAAAAAAAAAGTATAAGAGGTTCAATATCTTTAGTGTTCCAAAAATCTGATTTGAATGAAGTTCCTTCGCTTATTTTTTATAATTTCTGTAATTTTTTCTTAGGAATGGATTACAAGTTTTAGAATTATTTATTCGGTTCCTTAATTTTCATACAATTATTTTTATGAACAAAGTATGATAGTTAAAAAGGTTCACCAATTTTTTTCATTATCATTATATTTACATTTTTATAATAAGTTATTTAAACTTTCTAAAACCATTAACTCTGTCCCTGAGTATACGTAAAATTATGTTTATGAAAAAAGTGGAAAATATAAAGAAAGGCTTAAAAATTTTCATTTTATTGCAACTATTGTGATTTAATTTAAAAATTTTTGGTTTTCTGAAATTTTGTCTTAGATTGAGTTCTTTTAATAGATTTTCAATAATTTTATGTTTTTTTATTTGATCGTTTTTTTTTTTTTTTTTTTTTTTTTTCAAGAACTACTCATTTTGTTTCTGAATATACGTACAACTATGTTTATAAACAAACTCAAAAAGGTTTCAAATTGATTATTTTGAAAATTTTTCTATCGAATTGATCGCATATATAAAAATAATCAATTTTATCATGAATCTACGTAACAATTATGTTATTGATAATAATTATGATTTGTGTTGAAAATTGCAGAAATTATGGCAGAGGCTGTTTTGATGTCAGGAGAAACTGAAACTCTTCCAGATAATTGTGATACTAAATGTTACATGATTTGTGTATTGAAATTGGCAAGATTAGTAAGTAATTTTTCTGCATTTATGCAAGAAAGGCTTCGTTCATGCAAGAACGAAGCCTTAAATGATTAAAAAAAAAAAATAATTTTTTCATTCTTTGAACCCTCTTGCTACAGTTTCCATGCGATTTTTTTTTTTTTTCTAGGGCGATGAGAAAAATGGCATGGACAAAGAAAAAGTCATCGGTTTCCTTCACAAGACCATCAAAGACGATGAAAAACTACGAAACGACATCATTCATTTCTTGAATCTTTGCTTCGATCCCGGTAATCTTTAAATTCCCATATTCCCAAGAATTATTTCAAGTTTGATCGCCAAATTTTTGCAATTTTCTAATATTTCTTTAACTTTTGCATTTTACAGCTAAGGACACCGCGAACAGGCTGATGGACAAATGCAAATCTGATCCAAAAACATCGGATCCAAAAGCAGAATGTGAAGATAAATGGGGTTGTTTCCACTCTTGGGGAGTAATGTGGTGTTCCATCGAAAACAACGGTGTAAGTACAATTTTTCAAAAATATCCAAATATAGACTCATTCCACTTGTTTGAAACGACATAAAATTTTTCTTAAATTCTATCTGTTTCAGGTCATGATCATGGCTGAACACGCTGACAAAGCCTAAAAAAGGAACGTGATATGAAAAATTATATCAAGCTATTTTTGTATATGCATTAACGACATGTACAATTTTTCGCAAAATAAATGTCAGTGAAATGATGATTAGAAATAATTGTTTATTCTGAATCCTTTTTTTGAAATTTGTTTCTGTGAATTTAAAATCACTTGAAAAAAATTCTTCAAGTTTTTATTTATATCATTCACCAAAAAACGAAAGGATTTTTAAGATTTTCAGTCATTTTGCAGATTTCACGAAAAAAATGTAGGAATATCATGATAATTCTTGATTTTATGTATTATTATTTGATGTTGGAAATACTTTTAGAAGTACACTCATCCTAAAATTTCTCAATGATGTTTTGTAACGTCGTTAAAGAATAATTACCAAAGTTGTCACCGAGCGCAATCTGCAATTAGCCATGCAGTAATTTGTATGTTTTCGACAACTGCTGGTCACTATTTGTCAACGTAGGTATAAAAGGTACGGGTCTATCGCAAATTCTATTTTTCTCATGTTCCACAAAAATTCTAGACACAAAAATGGAGTACCTGAAAGTTTTTTCTATAATCACAATTATTATTTCACCCACTGTTTTATCTGAAGTAAGTGAATCTCGTGTTGAGTGAATTATAGTTTCGTGATGCATTTTTTTCGGTTTTTCAGGAAAACAAAAAATTAGGCCTAAAAGATGTGAGATTCCTGCTCAAACCAGCGAAGGATATGTGTCTTAAAAAAATTGGAATTAGTGAAGGTGTTTTGAATTCGTATTTAACTCTATACAAAAATATTTAATTTTTCATTGGGTTTTTTACTCTCATTGTTACATAAATTATTATTGTATATCGAATAGAGTCGTGTTACATGAACTGTAATAATTTTTTTTAGATGTCGTGGATGAACCGTATACAAGCAAAACTTTTAGTGACACTCCGGAATTTCGATGTTTTGCCAAATGTATTTTGCAAATGATGGCAGTGGTAGGACCCAAAAAAATATTTATACATGAATATATTTTTTTTTCATTGAATTATTCATCATACTACGGTGCATTACTAAAAATTTCCAATTTTTAATACGTAGAAAAGCACCCTATGTAAAAAAAATTTTTTCTTAACTTTGTACACGTTCTTTTGATGAATCTTTGTGATGGTAAATTTTCAATTTTCAATTGATAAAATATTTTGTCTAATTTTCCGGAAAAAAATTCTCACAAATCTGTATTTAATCACAAATATTTACGAATGTAACAAAATATTTTAGATCAGAGATGGCCAACCGAAAAAAGAAGTATTTTTGAGAAAAGTTGACACGATGATGGCGGATGATTTAGCTCCAGAGTTGCACAAAGTTGTTGAAGGTTGTTTTGACAAAGGTAAGAATTTTTTTTAATCAAATCAAATTTTAGAAAATTAAACCATGGTTTTTTTCTTTTTGCACTTGGGGTAAAAAATTATTTTGACTTTGTTTATCGTAATATCAAAATAATGGAAATTCACTGACTTTTGAATAAAAATAATTCAGATTGTTTTGGTTTTAGGTTCCTAGCAATATTACTGTAAAAATAGGCGATTTGCGTTAAAATAAAAAGTAACATAATTTTTTTAAATGATCAGTTCATGACTGCCAGTCTAAAAATGTTAATTTTGTGAAATCATTACATTTACAAACTTTTTGTTTTCAGTACCACCTGGCACAGATGATGCCTGTTTAGTTTCTTTCATCATAAACAGGTGCATTTGGGAAACAAACGTGCAGGTAAAGCAACTCAAATTCGTATTGACATATAGAATTTGATATTACATAATTTGAATAATTCGCGATTTATTTTTCTATAAATTTTAAGAAATTGAGATACTTTATTGCATACGAATTTGACTAAGAACTTGCAATGAGTTCTGACTAATTTTCATTTTTGTATTTAAAGAACAGGTTAAGTAGTAGCATAATAAATATCATGTTCTACGCTGGTTAAGTAACAAAAATAATCATAATGATGCATTGTGATTATAATTATTTAAAAGTTTCAATTACTTTGAATTACACTTAAATTTGACATATTTTATTCTTTCGTTGCAGTTCTACACCGTTCCACAAAAAGGCGAATTTCAATGATTGCAGCAGCAGGATGAAAACGAGATTGATGGCAATTAAAAGAATGTTGTGCATACGAAAAATTAAAAAAAAATCCTTTGAGAAACTCGTGTTGTATTAATCTTTCCATTCCCTGTTATCAAAAAGAAGCTACAATATTGTTTTCTTTTTTTTAATTAGTTTTTTTTATCGAGAGACGCACAAAATAATAATTGCAAATAATAAATAAAGTCCATGTTATCTGGTGAGATATGAATTTAATCAAGATTTTAAAATTTATATACATCAGGTAATCTCTTCAGATTGGATAAATTCTTCATCAGTATGTATAACAAACGTCAGCCTTGAATTTCTTTCAAGATTAAAAAATTGAAATTCTCAGGATTTTGAATTGTTTAAATTTCATAAATGGCTTGCTGTTTAATAAATGAAAAAATCAGATATTTTATTATTGATTCTCACAAAACTTCATATCATATCAATATTGAAAATTATTTTATGATAAATTATTTTTTCGATTTTGTCAATTGACTTGATATTTTAGTATATTAAGATAAAAAATTGTTATTTATGATATAAAAATATATAATTGAATCAGCATTTTATGCAATTTTCCTTTTTTCCGGATACTTCTAAAAGTATTTATTTTCAAATTAATTATAAAAGTTCTACAATTCATCAAAATTAACAATCACAATTAAATCACAATCCTGTCATGTGTACAATGCTAAATTCTCTTCTTTTAGCATATTTTATGATTTCAAACGTACCGTTTTCTGACGTGTGTAGACTTAGCACTATTTAATTTGATTTATTTTAAAAACAATTAAAAAAAAAAAGTGAAACAGCGGCAAATGTTTCTACTGCACGGCTAATTTGCGCCAAATTATGGTCAAAGTTTCGAGTTACCAATGTCATCATGAAAGAACATAAGAGAATGGTTTTGCTAACTTTAAGTAACTTCAGCACAACCATCGATTTTGAAAAATGTAAAACAGCAACAAACTTTTCTTTTGTACGGCTAATTTTCCTAATAATAGTTTTTTTATTGTTGAAACGGTTCTGCTAAGTTTACACATGTCATTATTTGAACTTGATGATTTTTTTAATTATCCTTTATTTACAAACTGCAAGTATTTAAATCTCGAAATTTCAAAAACCGACTTCTATCACAAAGTATGACGAATTCAAAATTCAACTAATAAAAATTTGAAAATCTAGTCTCTACCTCAATGTGTTTTTACATTAATTACCGTACATTTTGAATTTTCTAAACATACAACTATTTTGTATACAAGTTGACAAATACGATCTTAATCGAAAGGGTTCATAAATTTCACTACTACAAAAAATAAAGACTACTTTATGATTCCTAATACACATATCACAAAAAGAAGTTAAATAAATTTCAATCCAGGGCGAAAAGTGTCATGAAAATTGGAAACAAAGGAAAAAAATACACAAAAGTGTCGAGGTTAAGGTCGAGAAAATTGAGAAGTAATTAAAACTCGCTGTGTTATCATTCGCAATCTTGCGAGATTGGCGTGACATAATATGAAAGCGTTCATGACATTTCAAGCATCATCTTACGTCGACAGAACCAAAGCATGATATTAACATCGTCTTGACATTTCCATCACTTTGGGTTACATGGTCGCTTAGTTACTCAATTTCACAAATTTGCGAAATTTCAACATAAGGAAATATCCAGAAGAGAAATAAAAGAATTCAATTATTTTAACGGTGAATAATAATAAAAATACAAATGAATGAATTAATATCTGAAAAACGTTCTTCATCTGAGATTCAAATATATTTATTTTTTCGAAGAAAGTGAGAATCTCAATAGTGTTGTTCAACATTCCCAAAAATTTCCGATTAAAAAAATACTTTCATGTAAAACAATTAAATTAAAGAAAAATACTAAATCAAACAATCACGTCAAAATGATAAATAATTTTGCAGACACGAAAAATAAATGTGTGTAATTAGGACCCCAAGAAAATCGCGAAGATCCGGTTGAATTTTTTTTCTATTTCCAGCGGAGTGAATTGAGCCATTAATTACAGGTTTCCCTGATGAGAAAATGAGGTGTGTAACACCTGGATAATTTTGGTGTACTTTTACGCTGACTGGCGACATTTGGATGTTCCCAGTATAAAAGACTTGACTAATGCGCATCTGTCGTAGTTCATTCGAAAAAAAAGACAAGGATTGCTCTCTTACAAAAACTTGCCTAAATTCTTAAAAAAGTGAAATTCAACAAATATGAAGTTTTCCGCTCTATTCGCGTTTTTTATTTTAGTTATTTACGCCAACGAAGTGAAAAGTAAAGTGAGTACATTACGTGACGAAAAATGTGCCTAAAGTTTTAATAATGAAAACATAAAAAATTGTTACATTCGATAATATTTGTTGAATTCAATGTATCATTTATCATTTTAATTGTGGGAGGTATTGGAACACATTTTTATTTGTTTTTGTAAATGAATTTCATATAACTTAGAGAATGTTTTAGTTTTTTTTTTATTTATTAATTTTTTTTTTTTTCAGAAAAATACTTTTACTGATCCATATTGCATATTTCGGCTTCCTGCACAATTTCTGTCATTGAAATTTTTTAGAAATAATTTTAATTTTCCAAACTTTAACAAAATTTCACTCATCTTTAACAATAAATAAACTTTAATATTATTTTCTAGAGAATGTCCTTAGATGACTTGAGAGAAACGATCGCGAAAGTAGGAATGGACAAATGTCGTAAAAAAACCTCAGTTAATCCAAGTAATATTCTGAATCAATCATTCGAACCCCAAAATTCCGTTATTTTATTGTACATAACTTTTTTCACAAAATTACAGCATTGATAAAAAACACTTTGAAAGGCGAATTCCCTGACGATGAGGCCCTAGGATGCTACTACAAGTGCATTCTTGAGAAGATGAAAATGGTTTGTATCAATAATAAAAATGACTATGAAAGACACTAATTATGTAACTTATTTTCCTTGAATACTTTTCTTCATTTGCAGATGAAAAATGACGTGTTTATGGCAGATTACATGAAGCAACAAATAAGTGCTATGATGCCTGTAGAGCATGTAGAAAAAATGTCGTGGATGGTAGATCAATGTGATGGTTCATGTAAGAAAAATTATTTTTACTTATTTATTTAACTCGAAGATAATGTTATACCTTTTTTTTTTAATTTTAGTTACGAAAACTGATGGATGTGAGTTGGCTTTGGAAGCTGTAAAATGCTGGTGGGACCTCGACAGCGCAGTAAGTAATTTTTTAATGTGATGCAGTGCTCAAAAATTGGTAAATATTAATTATGCTAATTTTTTCAGTATTTCTTTTTCCCGGCACCGAAATGAAAACGGAATCTGACTGCATTTTTTAGGAACGAGACGTGTAAATAATTGCAATCGTTGAAGAAACGGAACCATTTTTCGCCATCGTCGTGTCATACTAATTACTAAGTAATTTATTGGATAAGTGAAAATAAAAAGTGCATATTCGCATGATGGAGTTTTGGGTAGTGTTTTATTTGAGGGGAAATTTCATTTATGTTTTAGCAACAATTTGTTAAAACATTTATTATGAAAGAAATAAAATAGGTTAGGTAATAGTAGAATAAATATCATGTTATACGTTGGTTGAGGTATACGGATTATTATAATTAATCAGAATGTAAAATAATAATGGTTAAAAGTATAGTAAGCGTTTCATCAGTGATGTAATTTTTTGACAACTGAAGATTTTTTTATTTGCATCGATTTTTCAGCGAGTTTCATTAAAAATTTGTTTTATATTGTTTTTTAACCGTTTTTACAAAATTATCATAATTTTCTAGAATGATTTTTTTTTTAATTTTTTTAATAACATTTTTTCCAAAAATAATTGTTACTCTACGATTTTTTGGATAGAAAAAATTTCGAATAAGATTTTTGAATTGAGGAATGAAAGACAGGAACTTTTTTGAAAAATTCTTTTTTTTTTAATGAATTTTTTTGTGTTAAGGTAAAAAGACATTAAAAATAAAAACCACAAGATTGTCATTTTGATATTGGTTCGGTATTTGTCAAGTGAAAAAAATTGTATTATGATAACTCGAATATCGAAATGAAATTTCAGAATCAAGGAATCCATGAAATTTTTATTGCATAATATTTTCGAATTAATGAAATCCATGTGTCCTGATTCTAAAAAAAAAAAAATTTAAATCAAATTTTACAAATCAAAGAAAAGTATTTAATACTGCAAAAATTACAAGTTTTCATACATTATATTCGAATCATCATAATGACAGAAATGAAAGAAAATCAATAAAAAATGCAGTTCTTGAATTGAAGAAATTCGAAAAGTAAAATCTTCTATTGTAAAAAATTTTGATATCACTATTTCTAGTCTCATGTAGCGTATTATATATTTTTAAAGGACCTAACTTTGATTAAAAAAAGTATTTATATTCATAATAAACTTTGTTTCATAAGGTAATGAATGTCAAGGAATTCCCTGCAAAAAAACTTCGAAATTTTCTGATCTTTAGAAACTAGATTATTTCTTGAATATACAAAATTCATTAAATTTGCTTTTAAAATGAACTCTTGGTAGTTAAATACATTAATTACTATTAAAATATACACAGAGAAAAGAATGATTATAATTTACCTAAAACCAAAAATTCTAAATACAATAATAGTACATAAAGTTTGTTTTCAACATCTGCATACAGTAAAAAATTCTAGTAAGTAAATTCTAGTATTAGTAATATTATAACCTAAAAATTTTAAAATCCTCCAAATAAAAATGCGAAGATTCTGGAATACTTGCAATTCTGATTTTATATTTTTTAATGCAATGAAATGTCAATCTCAAAACACTTAAGTCGATAAATTGAATTATCTTTCTAAAATTAAAAAATTAAAAAATTACATAAAAATTCGTTAGGTTCTTAAATTTTAATTTTCAAGATAAGAAAAACACATTGAATTGCCCATACATGAGAATAATAAAAAAAATTAGGAAGTAAATTACCCAATATATTAGTTAAAAAAATATGCATAATCAAATGATTGAAAAGATGATAATGAATAGTATAAATTTGTAGCTTCCCGGAATAATAGACAAAGTCACACATGCCATAAGGCTCATTTTACATGATATTCTGATAAAATTTTAAACGTTATGGCATGTGTGACTTTGTCTGTTATGTCGGGAAGCCTCAGAAATAATATCGTAATATTATCAAAAAATATAGTAACAATTACGATACTGCATTGTGCTGTGGAATCAGTCAGAAATATTGTACTCTTTGCCAGATATTTATAGCAGTTTTTGTCATAATTTAGTGTAAATATTGCAAAATATTATCGTATGATATTGTAGTAGTAGAGATACTTTTTTGTAAAAACTCCTATACATATTTCATTATCTACTATACTTTTTTTGTACTTTTTGCAATATCATATTGTAATTCCTACTTATCCAGATTTCAGAAAATGCCATACAGTTTTGCAAGTATTCAGATCCATATAGTTCTTTTTACTATATTTTTGTGTACTTTCTAGTATATCATGTTATAATTGATTCAATATCGGTAAAAGTCAAAGAAATTGTAGATTTCACAATATGAGATGAATTTTGCGCTGCATATACAATATTCTCTCTTACATGAAATATCATAATATACGAACTTATGAAAGGTAAAATATTTTATTTATTGTTCCACTACTTACATAAAGATATTAAATATTGTGTACTAGTGTAGTATAAATAACAATTTAACAGTAGAATTCGGATTGTGTATATTTAAAATTTTCTGAAAATATTTAGTAAAAACTGACATATATATATATATATATATATATATATATATATATATATATATATATATATATATATATGTATGTGTATATATATATATATATATATATATATATATATATATATATATATATATATATATATTGTAATTCGTACAATGTAAGAATTCTAATAAATAAAAAAATGACAAAACTTGCAAGAATATTGAAAATCTGCAAAATATTGTCAAATGATATTGTAGTAGTAGATATACTTTTTTGTAAAAACTCCTATACATATTTCGTTGTCTACTGTACTTTTTTTGTACATTTTGCAATATCATATTGTAATTCCTACTTATCTAGATTTCACAGATTATGTATGGCACTCTATGGCAGAAAATGTATGGCATAACTGTATGGCAGAGAATGCCATACAGTTTTGCCAGTATTCAGATCCATATAGCTCTTTTTACTATGTTTTTGTGTACTTTCTAGTATATCATACTGTAATTGATACAATATTTGTGAAATTCAAATATATTGCAGATTTTACAATATGATATGAATTTCGCAATGCATATACTTGCACGTACAATATTCTCTTTTACATGAAATATCATAATATACGAAACTATGAAAGGTAAAATATTTTATTTATTGTTTTATTACTTATTTACGGATACTAAATAATGTGCACTAGTGTAGTATAAATAACAAGTTAACATGGTAGAATTCGGATTCTGTATATTTAAAATTTTCTGAATTTATTTAGTAATACTTGACACACATATATTGTAATTCGTACAATGTAGGAATTTTTACTAGAAAATATTACAATAAATAAAAAAATGACGAAACTTGCAAGAATATTGTAAAACCTGCAATATTATTGTCAAACTTACAATATTCTAGTACTTTTTACTATACTTCAAAATAAACTAGATTCTTTTTTCAGTGCTTCTGCTGTTCATTTATGAAAAAAAAAAACGCTACTCCAATTATTTTTCAGCAATAATGCCTTTAGGGGGAGGATTTCTCCTATCCTGGATTGAAAAATGGCGCAAATTCCGGGTCTTCGAATGCTTCAATCTGCGGTTGCTTCGAGCATGGCGCATACATGGGAAAAGCGGACGACGTCGGCGACCGAAATTCTCGCTCGAAACGTGAAATTAACATTGTTCGCATTCCGCGCGCCCTCGCTAAATCATTACGCCCGCGGATGAAAAGCTCACCCTCCGACCCATGGTCAGCATGGTTACCGTTGGTTATGGGGAACCTGATCGAGCTCCCAAATGCGCCATGATTTTCACCAGCAGGCGAAATCGAACCCTTCATTCACTCACCAATAAGTGTAAGTCGTGTAAAATTACATCCAAGTTTTTGGTCCAGAATGTGAACAAAATTTCCTTCATAAGAAACTATCAAAATTTCTAAAACTCATGGGAATTTCCATCAAAAAAAATACTTCAGAAAGACGTGGAGAATTTGCAATCTTTAAGACGGAAAATTTGTTAAAATGATAACCCTCTCACGTTTCAATATGTGACAATTTCAAATATAATTCTTGCAAACCCTGACCAAATAATTAGTTCCAAGCAGTATCGTTTAAACAATGCTGTAGAAAAAGTGCAATTACGTGTTACGATTATGGATGATTGTATCAGGCACTTGAGTTTCGAATGAAAAATCGTTACGCAAAACGTCATATCTGACAGGTACTTCCGGTCTTGTCGTACCCTATGAGATCTACATAAATATGGCGCACTTCTGACAGACGTCAGTCATATAAGATTCATTGTTGGCAAATCTTCGTTCTTATTGAGTTACTATGAAGCGACTTGTTACGCTGCTGATTTTCCTTATTTTTGCGACAGCGGTGAGTGTCGGTCGTAAAAACTATAAAAAATTTGAAAAAAGATTTTGCAAACATTAACTATGAATTAGAGAAATTTCTTTTATTGGCACCTCGTTTTAGTAAGGAAATTTTCATTAAACTATTTCTGCAACTTTTTTCAGACTTCAGAAATTTCTATTGACATTTCGAATAATTTTGGAGTTATCATCAAGACTTGGCATTACTTGTGTATTAGGAACAATTTTTGAAATTTGTAAAGTTTTTTAAATTCTTCGTATTAAGCCTCGAAATCGTCTTTAAAAACTTTTACGATTTGAAGAAATTATTAGAATTTAATATAAAATGAATAAAAATTCGTGCAATGAAAAACAACATACATGATTATTCGAAATTTTTGCAAAACTTTGATTATTTTGAATAGCATTCAAGTAAATCAATGGAGTAATCATAGAGATTAATTTTCTCTTCAATTTTAGATCCCAAGAGTAACATACAATTTATTCGCATTTTTGCGGTTTTCATTCACATAAAACAAATTTTTCAAAGAAATATCAAAATTGGAGATGGGTACGTGTAATGTAGCAAAACAGCATGTATTTGAAAAAAATTCCTAGAATTTTTCATAGTCTCGAAAAACTCCAAGTAGTAAAAAAATTATATATGTTTCATGATTTTTCAATTTTCAAGGATTTTCAATATCATTCATATTCTAAGATTTTTTATATTTTTGTCACATTTTTTGAATCTTAAGTTCAATTCAAGCAAATAGAATGTTTTGTCATTTGCTCAGTATTAATAATCTTATTTTTCAGTTGTTTTCCAAATTTTTTAATAAAATATACCAAATTCTGTAGGTGTTAAGATATTACAAACTTTTGCGACATTCTTTTTCAATTCTTGAAATTCAAGACACTTTCAGTGTTTTTGTAGCTTTGAATGATTGAAGAGTATTTTTAAAATTTTAAATAAACTCTAATGATTTTCTAACAGTGCACTACCTACGGCCTTTTCAACGGAAAAATTCCGGAAAGTATGCAAAAGGAAGTGAGTGAGTGCAAATCTCGTATGGATTTGAGTGATGGTGAGTTTAATTAAGCAGATTTAGAAATAGAAAATTCCATTTATCTTACTCTATCAAAAATTTAATTCAAAAAATAATAGTCACATATCTATTTTCGATCCCAAAATTTTAGTATGTCTTCTGAGAAAATCAAAATCAAACAATATAATGTGTAATAATTTTTAGAAATTCGATGTAATGTTGAGTTGAATTGACTTGGAGAATTTGTAAACAAAAAAGTTAACATTGTCACATTATTCTTCATATTCCATCTCCATTTTTCATTACTTGCTCCTCTTCAATTGCAGAGCAACTCACAGCGATTATGGAAAATGGGGACATTAAGCAATTAGGTTGTTTCTATGCCTGTTTGTTGAGAGAATTAGGAGTGGTAAGTTTCAACATTGAGATAAAAAGAAAATATGCTATAATTCTGAAAAAAGGAATTTCATAAAGACGATGTATAATTCGATGAATTTGACGATTAAATAAATTTAATAGTAATTACAAGTAATTTATAGCAGAAATTGAATGAATTTTATAATAAATCGTATTTATTATAATATTCACTTTTGATGAATTATTTGCATAGTTGCATAAATTCCTTCATGATCTCAACATATATTATATCATTGCAAAATAACAAGTTTTTATTTTCAAGTTGGCAGTATTTATGCAAAAATTTCATCTTAGAATTTTTCACAGTTTTGAAAGTTTCAAATTCATTTTCATAATGCTAAATCTACATAAATTTCAGAATTATTTCGACTCTTTGAGTTATTCAGATAAATAAAAGAAGATTCATCAATCGTTTAAACTAAACACTTAAATTAAAATCAAGATTTCTGAATATTTAACCTTCCAATTCAATAATTATTTGTTAGTTTATGAATTTGGGGATGAAAAATCCTAAATTCACTTTTCTAAAATTTCTTAAATTGAGATTCCTAGTTTAAAAAATTGAACTAAAAATTCGTTATGCTTGCATCTCAGATAATTTCGTTAAAAAATTCATTACTATATTCGATCCTTTGACAGTTGGTAGATGACGAATTCGACAAAAAAGCTATCGAAAGCATCGTGAAAAAATTGGCTATCGAAAAAGAAGAGGAAGAACTGAGTAAAGTTATCGAAGCCGTGGAAAATTGCGCAGCCGAAGGTAAATAAATTGACTTAATACGTCCATAAGAAGCTTAACTTTTTGTAGATTTTGGTTTAAAAGTTTTTACAAAGGAATTCTTCTAATTTTACGTATCTCTCAATTTTTCAGCCTCGTTGAACAAAGCCGACGACACGTGCACCAAGATCGGAAAATACATGGAGTGTATTTATAAATCCGCTGCGGTTGACGAAGAAAAATAATCGCGCGACGGATTTGCCCGAACACGATTTCACGTTAAAACAGCAAATAAAGTCAAGCATAAATTGAGATGAAATTATTATTTCAACAATTAGATTCGGTGACCGAAAAAATTGGTATAAAAACTATAAGTAATTCATGATTCATGATAGAATTTTTTTTTTTTTTTAGAAAGAACTTATAAGGAAAGAATAATGATTCGTTTTGCATTAACAAAATTTCTTCTTTGAACTTCTGATTTTTTAAGTGACATATTATCGACTTTTGAGAATTTTCAAAAGTGTCAATAAATTTGAGTATATCAGAAAAATGCTGAATGTCAAAAAAAAAAGGATTCCAAGTTTTGTCGATTACGTGCATTATAATATTTTTTTCGAAATTTCATGGTAAGTTTAAATATTTTGGTGACAATTGATCAACCTTGATAAGTATTGAAAAATTACGGAAAAACCTTATAAATTAGAACAATTTTTTCAAAAATTTCAAGAATTTGAAGCAGTACATTGTATATTGAAAATTTCAAAAATTTTGCAAAAACAAAAAACATTGAGAATTTGGAAAATTATCAATATTTTCAAAAAATCAAAAAAATGTGTAGAATTACAAGTAAGTTTCATGAATTTTGTAGATTGTGGTCATTATCTTATTCCTTTGTAATATACACGATGATTTTTTTTCATTTTTGAATTAAGATATATGAAAAACTTTAGGAGTATCGAAAATTACGACAAATCTGAATGAATAAGACAAATTTTAGCGATGTTTGGAAAGTTCCAAATGATTCGCATCATTTTAGAAAGTTTTAAAATTTGAAGAATCAGAAAACACTGCATAATAAAGGAATTGTCAATAATTTTAGAAAATCCGGAAAATCTATGAAAAATGACAAAATATTTATAAATTGTGTACATTATATTTATTATTATATTTCTTCGTAATATGCATGTTCAAAGTTTTCATAAAAATATGAAAAACATGATATAATACTCAAATATAATTTAGAATCCGAATGAGTTGAACAAATTTTGAAAATATTCAAAAAGACGTAAGCTATGTCGTATTATTGTCGAAATTTTAAAGATTTTTAAAAATTAGAAAACATTGAAAATTTCAAAAAATGTCAATAATTCTAACGAATTCAGAAAATTTTAAGTAACACAAAAAATGTAAAAAAATTTCAATATTTTGTTCATCATCACTTTTCTTAAAAATATGCATAACAAGGTTTTTTCAATTTTTATCCAAAATCTGAAAAACTCTAAAAGTATTGAAAAATTGCAAAAAACTCCTGACGAATCCAACAAACTATTGAAAAATTTAAAAAGTTTTCATTAGTTCGTATTATTTTCGTAATACCAAAGATTTTGGAAAATTCAAAACACTGAAAATTTTAAAAAATTTCAATAATTCTGACGATTTCGGAAAATTTGAAGAACCACAGAGAATATAAATGAAATTGAGGTTTCTGTTTATCATTCCATTTTGTCAAAATATGCATAAAAATGTTTTTATATTTTTATAACAAATCTGAGAAACTTGAAAAGTATTTCAAAATCACAAAAAGTCCTAAAGAGTCGAAAAAATTATTAACAAATTTGAAAGTTTTTAGCTGTTTGTGGAGTTCTTTACAAACTGAAGATTTCAAAAAATTCGAAAACACTGCAAATTTTGGAAAATGTCAATAATCCTGACAAATTCGAAAAATTTTTGGAATCACCGAAAATATCAATGAATTTACTATATTGTTTGCAGTACAGTTCCTGTTCAAAATGAAGAAACTAGTTTTTTGTAATTCAGATTTGATATATCTGAAATACTTAAGGAAAATTAAAAAATCAAGAAAAACTTTCACGAGGATGACGGATTTTTAAAAAATTTGGAAAGTTTCAAATAGTTTGTGTTATACATATGCCTAATGTTTCAATAATTTCGAAAGATAAAAAAACATGAAAAATTTGAAAGATGACAAGTAATTCTGAAAAATCGAAAAAATAAGTAGAATTTCAGAAAACTTACATGTTTTCTAATGAATTCTGTTCATTTTAATATTACTTCGAAGTATGTAGAAAAATGTAAATGTTTTTTTTATTCACCTTCGAAAACATTCATATAAACATGGAATTGAAAAATTACTAAAATCTTTCTAGGCTGTAAAAATTTTGACAAAACCCAGTAAGTTTCAATTGATCTGTGTTATGCTCGAAAATTCAAAAATTTCGCATAATTAGAAACCACTCGAAACTATCAAGGGTCAAATTACCTTAAAAAATTCGAAAAATGTAAAAAATTCTAGGAACTGTTTACACATTTCGTATATTACCTTGATAATCAAATTTCCCCAAAGCATACAATATGAACAAGTTTTCTCATTCCAAAAAATTGCAAAAATCTGGAAAAAAGTATCAAAAATGACAAAAATCTTCATGAGTTCTACAACTTCATACGAAATTCAAAAAACTGTAAATAATTTGTATAATGTTCGTAACTTTGAATTTTCTCATGATTTTCAAACTGTCGCACATCTAACAACTGTATCCTTCACCAAAGTCATGCATACACATTATTCTTTGTACATATCATCGAGGCAAGAAAATTGACTGAAAATTCGCAAATGCACGGACTCGCCATAAGTTAGGGTAGACAGATAAGCCGCGCAACGTGCGTGTGCTCATTTGAGCGCACACAATATCGCGCCGCAGAAACTCCGTAACATGGAGCGTAATATTTACCTTGGAAGATAAACTTTGGAAAATTAATACTGTTGTAAGGAGGCGAGATAGGGCATGTCGCGGACGAGGGACTCAAGAGAAAGTGCCTGACAAATTGGGGACGTCAAATAATCGGTGGCACCATTTGTTTTGGAAAAAAAACTCATTCGGTTTCTCGCTGGTGTTCCAGCAAGAAACTAAAGACGTTATTAAAACTCACAATATGATTTTTCGTTAAAATAGAAATGGTAAGCAAATGAATTAGATGATAGGCTATTGGAAAATATATCGTCTAATTTAAAAAAATGATGTAGATTTTTTCTTATCCATTTTGTAATGCTTTGTCAGTCTTTCAGATTGTATTGAAATAAAAATAATTTTTTTTGCACATTTCCAAGATATCATAACCATTACTAAATACAAAATGTATGAAAATTTTCTGAAATTCCTCAACATTCCGAAATTTTGAATAGTCCTAAGGTTATAAAATTTCTGTGATTCAACGATATTTTGCAACTTTTCTACAATCTAAAATATTAATTTACTTTTTATATTACTTTACAAGTTAATCGAATTTTTTGGAATTATTTACAAATTATGAAAATCGAAAATTCTGCCCTGCTCTTATTTTCCCGCAATAATTATGGATCCCAGTTTTCATGCTTGATAAATTTAAAAAAAAAAAAAAACATAAAATTCAAATTCACACTCCAATCACAACATTGCTTAACAGTTCGAAAGGTTAATTCCATAAATTTCAAGTTTCTGTGAAAGTGGCTGAGAAAGCGTGAATTCCGGTAAATTCGCATTCTATAACCAAGAGCATTGGGCGCGAAACGACACCTAATAAACCAAATTGCCATGAAGGGCCTCGGGATAATTTTCAAACTACGCCGGGATCGCGCTATTATAATTTGCCCGCGGAACAATTACGAGTGTTACGACTGACCGTAAAATTACGGCCAGCTTCATGAACTTTATGCGTCTGATGGACGCCATTGACAGAGTTACAACTCGGCTTTTTAGGTTATGTGAAAGCTCAACAATGTTCCAACTTCAATAAATAATGCAAAGTCTTGCTGCAATTATCATTGAAAAAAAAATTAATCGAGATTTGAAAGCTCACACTGTAATTTTTTCATTTAAATAATAATTTACACATCACTATTTATTATTAAGTAGGTTGAAACATGTCCTTAAACGTGCATTTCTACTCAATTTTAATAAATAATAAAGAATAGTGGAATAAAACGTGAAATAAAAAATAATGAATGAATTTAGATCAAATTAATAAACTGAAATAATTAGAAAAATTAAAATAAATAAATAAAATAGAAAATATGTCGCATTGTAGGATGTTCATAAAAAAATACATAAACAATTATTTTTGTATTGAAAATTAAAATTCATTGTGAAACTATCGGAAGTTGGATCAAATTTGTATAAAGAACCTATAGAAGTATCGAATATCGTTATTTACTAAATGAACTGAAATTTAATGAATTCTTAAAAAGAGTGTCATTGAAATATTAAAGAGGATTAGAAATTTTACAATGTCGAAATCAAGAATTACATGGCAAATATATAAATAGTAAGAGAGTTTTTAATATGTCATTTGAACAATTTGAAGACGAAAAAATTAAAAAAAATATATGTTCGGATAATAAAATCGTGACAGATTTTTACATACAAAAATATTAATTCGAAATGATTTATCATGAATTCGTGATCTCATTCATTCTATATGATGATTTCTTTTATCCAATTTATTGTATAATAAAATATAAATCAAGAAGATAGGTAAAAGAAAGTTTCTTTTTTTATAGAAATTTTGAGATCAGAAAAATTCGTGATTTTCGATATTTTTGATAAAAAATTACGAAATCTATAAATATTTTGCAGCAAACAATAAAATAACTGCATTTTCAACAAAGACAATTTATAATTTTACAGTTTCTGGATAAACAGTTTATTACAAAATTTGTCAATAGTTACAGACTCTTAAATTTTGTCTGACACTCAAATTTTGTTTGAATTTAAAAAATGTAGGTTTGAATCAAGAAATCGTGACCTTAACTTGTAGATGAAAAAAAACACGCACACATTATTGCTAATGACTCAGAGAAAATTTGTTTTCTCGAATTAAAAATTTTTCATGATAATTTTTGTCAATCAAATTTATTGCAAAATCATAGTCGTAAAAAAGATGTCCCTTAACTGGTACAACAATTGTAGCACACGCAACTAAAAAAAGTGAACTAAATTAGTACTAATTTAGTGCTGATTGGATCCGCAAAAAAAAAATTAATTGCCAGATTTTTTCGCCAGATATGAGTAGGTGCGCCAGCTTAAGAATCAAGCTAGCACACATCGGTAAAATCATTCATTTCATACCTTCTCGTCTTCGAATAATTAAATGCTAATTTAATACGCAAAAAACAATTTACTGCCAAATTTTTTCGCCAGATATGAGTGAGTGTGCTAGCTTAAAAATTAAGTTAGCACACACCAACTCTAAATCACAAAAAGTTTTGGCGTAATAAATTAGCACTGAATTATTGCTTAGTGGAAAGTAATACTTTTGGTGATTTGAAGTTGGTGTGTGCTAACTTAATTCTTAAGCTAGCACACTCAGTCATATCTGGCGAAAAAATTTGGCAATAAATTTTTCTTTCGTGTAATGTATTAGCACTAAATTAGTACTAATTTAGTACACTAGTTTGATTTTGGAAATCGCAGAGAGTGTGCTGGCCTAATAATTAACTTAGCACACGCAGGGTGGATAACGATAATTTCAGGAAAATTTGATTTGACGTTGGTTTCTTTGGTGCACTAAATTAACACTAAATTATTCCTATCCGAAAAGTAATACTTATTGTGATTTGGAGGTCGGTGTGTGCTAACTTAATTTTTAAGCTAGCACACTCAGTCATATCTGGCGAAAAAATTCGGAAATAAATTTTTCTTTTGCGTACTAAATAAGCATCAAATTATTCGTGGACGGTAAGGTATGAAACTAGTGATTTTACCTATGTGTGCCAGCTTAATTCTTAAGCTGGCACACACTCTTATACCTGGCGAAAAAATCTGGCAATAAATTTTTTTTGCGGATATAATTAGCACTGAATTAGTACTCATCTAGTACACTCCTTTTAGTTGCGTGTGCTACAATGTTTGTGCCAGCTTACGGGACATGAAAAAAAGACACGGAATGAAAAGTTGATATTTCAAGATCAGAAAAATTTGTGATTACGATATTCCTGATGAGAAATTTTGAAAACCGTTAATATTTTGCATAAACAAACCGAAATATTATAAATTTTTGACGATGAATGAAAAAATTCATTTTAACAATTTTCAATTTATTCCAACCATTTTCAATCCATAAATTTCCAATGAAGATTTTTTTATGGAATTTACTGGAAAGTTAAGGGGTTGAAATATTTTAGTTTAGAAAAGTTTTATATAAAGAGTATGAGGTATGGTATTTTGAAAATTGTGAAAACTTTTCAAAAACCATATGAAAAGTGGGTAAATTATTTATAGAGTTTTAGAAAAACGTTAAAAAAGTGTCACATCATTTCACGGAAGCTCAAAATCCCATGACGAAACATGATATAAACTCTCGTACACGTCCTAAAACTTTACGGAGCCCGACAAGCCGATCGAGTTATAGTAACAGAGTTACCAGTCACTTCGAGCATTGCTTCTCCCGTAATCCAGGGTATAATCGAAAAAGAGCGACACACAGGGATAAAATGAAAAATTGCTCAAAAATCTTCCTACTTTCAATTATCCTAGTAAAAAATTCATTATTAGAATTCTGAGTAAATAAAAATTACAGAAATTCATAGAATAACAAGAATTCATAAATTGTTTTATAAATTATACTCCACAATTTTCAATTACTGCATTGGAAACTGTCAAACTGTTATAAACAAATTATAAGTAATTGACGAGCAAAAAAAACCAAATTTTTTCGAATTCTAACAAGTCAAAGTGTACTATTATTTGTTCTCAAATTTTTCGTACATGAAGTTGTTTCTGTGAAATCTTTGTGTTTCGAAACAATTCCCCTCAACTTTTCGACAAAAAATGTTAACAACATGAAAATGCTTGAAATCCTCATCATGTAAAAAAAATTGGAGAATTAATAAAAATGTGCCTATTGAGTAATTCATTTTCGACGCAACGGGGAAGATGCGCCAAGTTATTGCAGTATCGTCCGCGAAAAAACTTGACGCGTTCTTTACGGACGTTTCGGGAACGAGGCGCTTGCCGAGGCCGACAATTTGCATAAGTGCTCGTGTTCCTCGGCCGCGACTTTATACGACGTACACGCAAGTTTGCTGTGTTTCCTCGCTGCGTCGCGAGTTGTTTAAGCGACGTTTGCTCGAGTGCTCGGCGTCCTTAAAATCCTGAGTCGGTGCTCGCTATCATATTCATGATAACGTGTTAACGCGTAAGCCAACGACCCCCCGGGATCGCTTTCACGTGTCATTCGCGGAATATGGGACTGCAAAACGTTATTACGCGATTTTTTCGAATGGATAGTAAATGACTCAAGTATTGGGGAAGGGGGGGGGGGCGGGGTTCATAACCGTACTTCTTCGAAAAACGTATAATAATGTTTTTGGATTCATAAATTAAAAAAAAAAAATGAACTTGGAAAGTATAAGAAAATTACGAAATTTTTTAATAGGTTAGACAAATTTTTACAATCTTTGTAAACTTTTTAGTGAATTTTCATGTTTAATATTATTTACAATTAAAAAACGAAAATTTTTTATATAGCCAAAAATTTTATGAAATTAGTGAAATTCAAGAAAATGTTTTGCATATTGTGTTTAGAAACATGTGTTTTTATAAATAGAATCGATGCTTTTATTTAAATTTCAAATCAATATTCCGAATACTTAAAAATTAATTAAATATCAAAATATATCTTCATAAGCTGGACAAATTTTCATACAATTTTGAAAATTCGAGTAGTTGGTATGATGTTCAATATGATGTTCAAATTTTGAATAATCAGAACACATTGTAAATGTATAAAATGTCGAACATTCTAAAAAAAAAAAATGAAATTTCTGTATAATTTCAAAAAATGTTGATAATTTTATTAAAAAAAGTGTTTATTACTATATTTCTTCAAAATGTGCATAGTTATATTTTTCATACTTTAAACAGAAATTTGAAATACTTGACAAGTATTTTAAAATTACAAGATATCTTTATAAGTTGTAGGTATAAATTTTTTCTTAATTTTGAATGCTAAATTGATGTTAGAAATATTGAAAAGTTTGGGAAATAAAAACTCAATAAAAATTTCACCCGGGATAAAACATTAGAGTATCGTTTCAGTCTCCAAGAGTATCTTGAGTCTCGGAATCAGTATCATCAAGTCTCCAAGAGTATCCAAGAGTATCGAAAGAGTCTCGGAGAGTATACAAAATTTTAGAAAAAGAACTGTGAGTCTACGAGAGTAAACTAATTTTTTTCACGAATCTCCAAAAGTCTCCTACAGTCACCTTTGATCTCTGATTTGAATACTCTATTTCTTGAAAGCAACAACAAGAGTATCGTTTGAGTCTCAAGAGTATCTTGAGTTTTCCATTTTGCCAAACGGAATACTCTTTATGATCAATTTGGTGACTCTAAACACTCCTGAGACTAAAGGATACTCTGATTTTTTATCCCGGGCATTTTTAATAAATTATACACATTTTTACAATCTTTGTAAACTTTTTAGTAAATTTTCATGTTTAATATTATTTAAAATCGAAAAACGAAAATTTTTTATATAGTCAATAATTTTATAAAATTATTGAAATTCCAGAAAATGTTTTGCTTTTCTTTTTTCTTTTACTTGACAAGTATTTGAAAATTACAAGAAATCTTTATAAGTTGTAGGTATAGACTTTTTCTTAATTTTGAAGGCTAACTTGATGTTAGAAATATTGAAAAGTTTTGAAAATTAAAACCCAATAAAAATTTCACTAACTGTCAATAATTTTCAAAAAATCAAAATTTTTGTGGAATCTCGAAAAAATGTTTATTAGTTTCGTAAATTGTATTCAATATTATATTTCTTCGAAATATGCATATAAGTAGTATTAAGTTATTTCATCGAAACTTGAAATGCTTGAAGAGAAATTGAAAATTAAAAATTTTTTTAAAAAGTTTTGGAAAATTTCAGGAAATTCCAAACATTTCGAATATCCTCTGCATTACTTTCAAAACTTCGGAAATATTTCAAAATGAGGAAACAGTCGAAAATCGAAAGATTGCCAAAAATTCTGAAAAATTCGAGAATTTCGTAGAATTTCAAAATATTTTAACGAATATTGTATATTGTCTTCATTATCATATTTATCGTTGATATTATTTTTTCAATTTTCTTAGAAAAATCTGAAAAAAAACTTGCAAAATGATACAAAATCACACAAAATCTTTATGAATCGGACAAATTTGCATATAAATTTCAAAGTTTTCGATGGTTGGTAAGATGCTGTAAGTTTAAAAATTTTTTAAAAATCAGACACATGAGTAATTCTGATAATTGGCAATAATTATACAAAAATCAAGAATTTTGTAAGATTTCAGAATATGTTCAATAATTGTGTAAATTGTGTTCGCCACGTTTAAAATATTGAATTTTTTTAAAATCATAAGACACGAAATTTCTAAGAATGTAGAAAATTTTGAAACAACTGCAGAAACTGTGTCCAACCTTTAAAATTTTATTTTAAAATAAAAAAGTTCGCAATAAAAGTTATAAATTTCAAACAATTTCAATTGTTTCTGTAGTTTTGAAAAGTTGAATACGACGATGAAATCACAATTTCAAAAATTTATGCATTTTCGCGTGGGTATTTTTGGATATTTTACCCATCCAGAATTTTTCTTGCGGGTAGTGCTACCCAACCACATCTTCTACAAATCTGTTATTACGTTTTGTCAAGAGTTTCTGCATTTTTCGAAAGGTTGTGATTAACAAATCCTTGAAATTCTGTTTTCCAAAATAGAGATTCAGCCATAAATTCTCAAATAAATTTTGACAGTTGAAAACCTGGCGAAACCTTATAATTTCCAATGTTTTTTCTACATCATTATATTTCTTTGTCTTCTCAATTTTTCGAGTAGATTTTCGTGCCACTTGGCAGTATTTCGCCCTTTAATTATTTCCGTAACGATGATCGTCCCGGAGATCATAATAGCCGGCTAATAATTGCCCAGTTATTTATTCCCCCGTGTCAACGACAGACCTCGAGTCGTGAACATGCACCCTTCGTCATTACTTCCTCGTTTTACGACCTCAAGAATGTGTCGTTTCAGGAGACGTCTCACTTCTGGAGCGTTCCTTTCCCTTGATTCGTCATCCAAGTTCCACATTCATCGAAACATAGTCATAAATATTCCATGCTCATTTTCGTTATGACAAGACCCTAAACTAATTATTTTCATAGATGCTTTCCACCTGGATTCAGTCGGTATATTCATAACATGATGTTATTTTCCAATGTAACTGAAATATGCTACTGCTCAGCCGGAATAATGAGCCACGTATTTTTCTTTTGGTCGGAAGAAAAATTGTCCAAATACACTGCTTGAATCAAGACGGAAAGCAGAAAATTAGGATGCAGTTTTTTCTGCATCTTTTTATCTTGCTCCAGAAGTGAAGAGCTTAAAAAGTGCAATACATTCCGACAGCCACTTACTTTTATTACAGAGCTTTATCGCTTTATGATATCTCCCCTTTTTACGTGGCCGGCTCTTTGCCACTGCGTTCCTCGTTACGGAATAAATAATCTTCCCTGATACAAGTTTACGCTCTTCGAACGACAGCTACGGAAATTGGCTGAAACTGGATAGCGCGAGAGGAAGAACATGCCTACGCAAAGAGGATTATCGGACAAAGTCGGGAATCATTATCCCCAACGCGCGGTCTTTTCGTTGTCGATAAATCTAGAATATCCGGGGGTTGCATAGGAAAATTTACTTTTGTGTTTTGCGAATTGGAGGATGTGGAATCTGCGCGTTTGGGGCATGGCAGAGTGGGAATGATGATGGGTATTCTCGTGGTTTTGGACTTGAAAGGCATGTCTTGATCAGAAATCTTGATTTTTTGATATTTCAGTGTTCTGGTGTGAAAATTGCTTCCATATTATGTAGGAATTTCAGTTTTTAGATAAAGAAACTCTAGATTTCTAAGAATATGAGAAAAATTTGAAGAACATGCGAAAAGCTTAGAAGTTTGAAGTGCTTTTGGATTTTGGCTTGAAAGGCATATCCTGATCAAAAGTCTTGATTTTTTGATATTTCAGTGTTCTGGTGTGAAAATTGCTTCCATATTATGTAGGAATTTCAGTTTTTAGATAAAGAAACTCTAGATTTCTAATAATATGAGAAAAATTTCAAGAACATGCGAAAAGCTTAAAGTTTTGTCGTGCTTTTAGATTTTTAAATCAAAATTTTCCTACATCAATGCTGCATTTCGAAAAATGACAAATTCAATAGTCATTAACGAAGTTTGATACTTGTAGGTATTTTTTATATATCTGAAATCAACAAGCAACAAATTGTTTACAAAGAGATTTCAAAGTTTGCTCTAGTTTTTACAATATTTTTCGTGTTGCGATAAAAAATGCATGCAGTTGATAATATTATCGAGTACTGTTTCTCGGCACACTAAACGGATAACATTTCGCATAAGTCGTAACGCCGTATGCTGAGACAGCTGTGAAACAGTTATTCTCGAATGGTCATATCAATTTTTATTGCAGAGACAATTTCTCGAGCAAGTAGCATGAATGACAGGGCAAATTTCGCAGCATTGTTCAAAGACAAAACAACGTTTTTCGAGGGGTACACGCAACATATTTGCAAAAGTTCAATGACTTTGATGATTTGAACAATTTTCGAGCTGATATTTGAATTTCCAAGCAGGAGTTTTTACAACTAAAATTTTTGATTGAAATTTGTATTATATTTATGAATTTTCCTATTTTTCAAGAAATTCAAAGTACAGTAATGCTCACCGTACCGCTGGCTATCGTAGTGCAAGGTTTCGGCCGCTTCCCCTCCAGCGGTGCCCTCGCTCTCTCGCTTGAGGGGAGCGCGGCCAGTGCCGAAACGCCCGAAACCCGATGCTCCCAATAACGGGAATCATCCGAATAATCTCCCGATTCCCGAGGAATAATTTTCACCTACTTGTTTTACGTTACAAAAAATTATGTACAATGATGTACATTTATACATATTTATAATTGAAATCATGTTTGGTACACATGGACATATTCAATGTTGATTTTACCCATATCTTACAGATACGTAGTATTTAGTATTGATATTCACTTTTAAAGAATGTGAACGACTATTGCATTAAAAAAATTGATGCTTGTTTTTCACCCTTACATGCAATTCTTTCGTGATTTATTGATTTATTTTCCAAGTTTTCTAGAAATCTTTTCATTTAACATTTACTCGCGATGGCGTGCAGTGCTAATCAGTTTTTGAAAATTGTTCAGAATTTCAATATTAACGGTGCATGATATCGATGAGCTATAAACAATAATCATGACTTTGAATTTTGAAAATTCAAACTTATAACACAACCGAAGTACATATACGGACAGTTTATAAAGGACGAAACGTAATACGCATTTTGAATTGTTGGACTTTCGATACATGACATTTTATGTCATATATATACTAAATAATACTTTGATACAAATTTTTTTTTATAAAAAAATTCATAAAAACCCAATTTACTAGGCGCGTTAATTTTATTATTCGATTCGTCAGGAATCCCACGTTTTTTTCCGATGACTTGATTCTAATTCTATTAAAAAAAATTACTGTTATATTTCAACTCAATCCACTTCTCTCTCCTACTTCCTGTTATATTATTAACCATTTAGATATTGGAAAAGTTTATATAATAGTACTAGTGAATAATAGTTGTAATAATGATAATACAAAAAGTAAAGAATTTTATTATATAAAAAGTATATTAAGGACAATAATGTGATAAATAACTTATAGTACACTGATATGTATTTTCTCTTTTATAAAATAATAGATTAATGAGAGAAATATATTTTTCATTAGAATTACAACTTACGATAAATGCCTTCAACACAATTCAAAGAGACCGTTGTCAATAAATTCTTTTTCATATTTTCTCTAAAAAGGCTTGTTGTTCCTAAAGTATGCATAAAAATAAATAATAATAATGATTTTTATAATTCATTTATGACTCAATGAAAGAAAAGAATAATTTTAACATTTTGAAGAAAAAATATCGTGATTTAGTTTTCTTCGATTGTTTACTATATTCCTTGTGAATCTTGCGATAGTTAAAAATGACTGCAGTATGCGTAATTAAAAAATAAATATAATTATTCACAAAATATTTCACAAGCACAAGAATACAACTAGAAATATTCAAACGTTATAGCTGTTTACAGGGAACCACGCATTTGCGCATATGCATGAATACGCTCCTGCTTTGAGGCGTGGCTCGCCCACAAATCGTTGTCCATCGTAGTGCAAGGTGGAGACCGCATGTCTTGAACTACGGTGAGCATTACTGTATTGATGATGATGATCAAGAATATTTCTTTGGAATATGCATGATGATTTTTCAATTTTAATCAAAATCGGTAGAACTTCATGAGTTAGACAAACTTTCGTAAAATTGAGAAAATGTTGAATAGTTTGTATTATTTGCCTTTCCTTCATTTAAACAAATGAAAAAAAGAAAGTTTTATAAAATTCCAATGTTGTAAAATAGATTTCTTCAATTTTACAATGATTGGATTGTGATTCCAAGTTTCAAGATGCATGAGCCAACGTTCACTGTCAAAAAATTCGTAATTAAATTAAGTGCTGTAAAAGTAATTGAATAAACTGGAGAATTTCTCGAAGCCAACAACCTCATTTGCCGGACACGTCATAAAATGCCAGGCTTCTTTTATTGCCGGGAATGAAATCGCCCCCAGGAACCCGGTTTCACGGAATAATGCTCAATCATAAAAACCGTTTTCTCGTCGATATCGCATTATACAATCGAAAACCTTGTCTTGGTTATGATTCCAACAGAAAATCCACTCCTTTCACCCGTGCAAATCTGCCCACGAAACACCTCGAGACATTTGCCGTAAAAATAAACCCAATGATGAATGAACTAAAAATACCTCTCGATCCACAAAGAAGATTTTCATGCCCTTAACGTTTTTGGAACATTTTTTTTCATTTATATATAAATGATGTGCAACAATGTTTGGACGCGAATCCTTCATTTTAAATTAATTTTTTAAGGGGTTATATACCTTTTTGTGCGGACGAATTGAGAATGGTTTGGAGTATCTTTTAAAGTATGTAGCAATAATGCTGCGTCACAAAAGTTATAGTTTATATAAGTTACAGTTTTTTAAACAACAAGTATTTGTTCATAAAAAAATCTCAACAATTGGCGGAGTTACGGCCCTTTCCCCGAAACAACTTTTTTTGGAAGAGGCTTGTGGTGACCACGATGCAAGTCGAACAGGTCAAGTTAAATTAGAAAATCCAAAAAATTTCATTAGTCTAAGAATTTATCTAGTTCCTGAACGATTGAAAAAATGAATATTACGTTTTTTTTAGTATGCGAGAACGTTTTCCCCGAGATTTCGATTTTTTGAGCTCTGAAAATTTTATTAAAAAATTCTTATCAGCAAAATAAAAACTTTTCTATAAAAAAGCGATCGTTCAAGAACTAGATATATTCCTAGAATAATGAAAGTTTTTGGATTTTCTGATTTAACTTGACTTGCTCGACTTGCATCGTGGTCACCGCAAGCCTCTTCAAAAATAAAGTTGTTTCGGTGAAAGGGCCGTAACTCCGCCAATTGTTGGTATTTTTTTTTTATTAACAAATACTTGTTTTTTCAAGTGGACAATACACTATTTAAAAACTGTAACTTTGGTGTCATAACATTATTGCTACATACTTAAAAAATACTTCAAACCATCCTCAATTCGTCCGCACAAAAAGGTGTATAACCCCTTAAGATGTTTCAGAAAACATTCTATAAAATTTGTTATGGTAGGCTTTTATCAATTTATTACACGTGGTAACTACATAAAACATCAAGTAAATGAATTGTTGAAATGAATTCAAAAAATGAATATCAAAAATTTAGGAAATTATCAATAATTCTAAAAAAATCCAGGAAATTCGTAGAATTCAAGATAATCTTTACAAATCGTGTAAATTGTGATTCTTTTCAGATTTCTCCTAGACATACATGATTATGATGTTTTTATTTTTAATAAATAATCCAGTGAACTTAAGATATATGGAAAAATTGGGCATCCTAATAAGTTGGACAAATTTTTAAATATTCAAAATGTTTTGAATCGTTTGTGTTACGTTTAAAATATAAAAAGTTTATTAAAACTGAAAAACATTGAAAATTTGACAATATGTAAATACATGCAAAAAATTCAACAAGTAAGGTACATTCAGAAAAGGTGTAAAAAATTTTGTAAATGGTGTTTTGTATTATGTTTCTTGAAAATATGATTGAAAATATATTTTCACTTTTTTATGAAAATCCAAAAAACTTTAAAGATATCGAAAAAATATATAATTTTAATATATAATATATTCAGTTAGAACGTACTTTATAAAATTTGAAAAATTTTAATTCTCGCGAATTTGAAGAATTATAAGAAATTTACTTCAATTTTGTAGAATGTGCTCATCATTTTTCTTCGTAATGTAAAAAATAATTTTTCATTTTCAAACAGAAATCTAAGAAACTATTAAAATATTAGGAATCTATGAAAAAACGAAATGAGTTGAACTAATTTGGATAAAATTTGTGGAGTGTTAAATAATTTGTACCATGCTTGAAATTTTAAAACAATAAAAACAGGAAGTTCGGGAACTTCCAATAATTCTAAGAAATACGAAAAATTTGAAGAATTTTAGGAAATATTTGAATATTAATAATCAGTGTTTTCTTATTTTTATATTTTTTCATAATATGCATCAAAAACTTTCATTTTTTGATAAAAATCTGAAAAACTTGGAAGATATTACGGAAATTAAAAAATCCTTATCAAAATTGGAAAATTTCACATAAAACTTGAAAAGTTTCAAATAGTTTGTATTATATCTAGAGTTTCGAAATTTCAGAAGATTCGAAATACATGAAAAATTCTTAAGATTGTTAATCATCATACAAAATTCAATAAATTCATTCCAAAATTCCAAAATTTTTTTTTAGAAATTATGTAGATTACGTCCATTATCATTAAATTGTTTTCTGAAATGTGCATAAAACTTTTTCCATTTTTCAATAAAAATCTGTAAAACTAAGTACTCAAAAATTACAATTAATCTCAACTCAAGCCTTGAAAAATTGTAAAAATTATAATTAATTTATTTGAATAAATATCGATGAATTTCATCAAAAATCTACTTTTTATTTCGATCAAGTGCAAGGGAACGAGAACGATCAAATTTTTTCGTAATCATTATCCGCTGCTAAGTGGCAAAGTGAACGGGATTTGTTTCTTATAGGTTTCACGAAACCCGTTCCTCGCAGGTGTGTGGGTGCTAACAAAAAAAATATTTAATGAAAGTGGAACCCACGCACATTTTTTTCTCCGTTCCGGTTCCCCGAAAGATCGGCAAAAGATTTGTGTGAAGCGTGAATCGTCATTTATTTAATTTTCCCTGTATTCTACAATTATTGTATACGAGCTTCGCCCGTAGTTGACGCTAGTCAAGTAAAAAAAAAATGTGATTTCGGACAAAAAATAACATAATGATTCGAAAGAAAATTCTATGATTACGTGAATTTGTAGTGAAAAAGGATTATCTGATAAAATATATTGAGTTACGATAATTATGATTATTCTCTCCAAATTACGAGAGTTATAAGAACAAAACAGAACAATTTCAGAATTTTTTTTATTTTAAATCTTAAAAAAGTCGATCAAGGTATCAAACAACAAATTTTTGCAAAATTTGTGTCAAATTTGATAATGTGAAATCCTTAAACAAATTGAGTGGAGTTTTAATTGGGTAAATATTTTTTTGTATGTTCTACATACAAAATCATAACTTTTTAAGAAATGCATACAAATTTCTGAATTGACCAAGTTTGAAAATATACAATATAATACAAAGTAAAAATTTAATTTATTTTAGATTTAATTAAACTTTGATGATCGAAATTGCCATTTTATCATGCAATCATAGATCAAAGAAAAAAGCCCTAACGTTTTAAATAATTGAAAATGAAAGATGAAATTCTATACTTTGTGTCATCTACTGAAACTTCGTCAAGATTTAGATATTTATTTGCATTCACCAAAAAGTTATGAATTTTTATGCTGAGTCTACAAAAAAAAACATGCTTATTTCCGAATTAAAATTTTAGTAAATATGTTGCACATGCTTAAAGTATTGAATTTTACTTAAATATTTCAAAAATTTGTTTTTTATATGTTGATTAATTTTTTTAGGCCGAGAATGGAAAATATTACGACATTGCATAAAAAAAAGCTACTCTAATAATCCATGTAAATGAAAACAATTTTTTTCACAAATTTTAGTCAAGGGAAATTATGCAGAATATGAATATGTACTAATTATTGTATTTTCTATACATATACAAAATTTTGTACTTTTCATTCATAAATTATTAAAAAATTTGTTAAAAACGTTTTGGACAGTTGTCAATGCAGTAATTGAAAAATGTGAATCACACCAGATATTTTCAATAAAACATTTTCAAAAATTTATATTTTTTTTACTAAAGTTTTCTCGAAAAATAAAATAATGTTTTGGATGCACCGGTTGAATTAAAATGTAAAGTATCAATTATTATCAAGATATAATATATTTAAAAACACATAATAAATAGCAGTATATTACAAAAGAAATAAAAGATTTGGCAAATAATAATACCTAATACTCATGTACCACAATAATTATTTCAATATTTGCATTTTTAGGTACAAAAGTCAATTGGCTGCATTATATATACTTTAAGAAATGTATGAGGAAATTACGATATTTAAACATTACGCATTCCCAACAATAAAATTTCAAAATAATGAAATTTCTCCAGTAGTCAAACGATGAAATTATATTTATATTGTTCATTCAAATTATTGCGGTTTTAATAATCAATGAATTACTTGTAATTCATAAAAATATTATAAATAACAATAACTACATATTTAAATATATTATTTTCATTCATGTAAATTATATATTATAGTATATTTATTAAAAAAGTAATTGAAACATTCATCATTAAGAAATAATGTAAAAAAATTTTCCAAAAATTATATTTTCCAAGAAATAAACAATGAAATTATATATTTTTAGAGAATTTATTCTTGTTTTCATAAATATATAATGTATGTAAAATATAATTTTTAATAAGTTTCCAAAAAATTATATATAATTTTTGTATATTTACGAACATTTTATTTATATTTACTCATTATATTATTATTTTATTTTGAGCCATTCATAAATAATGGAAAATATTTTTAAATAATGAATCTCGAGTAATCATCAACATAGTAAACAAATAAAATTTACTCAATTCATTTCAACTGTATTAATTCGATCCCTACGAGTATCCATTTCATACACATAAATATAATACATATATTTTTCCATTTCCATCCCATGCTCTTATATATATATATTATTTCCACAGCATACATATATGCATATGTAAACAAAAACAAAAAAATCCGGCAAACATCCCAGAAACTTGCTCTACACTTTGAAATCCGAAACGAAACATCTCATATGCCGGAAAATGTTCAAAACTCCAAATTCAACAACGCAAAGCTTTTCAAAATGTTTTTATTTACAGATAACTCACCTTTTTCTCGGATGGGACGTTGCAAAAGTTGCGGCCAATTCCACTGCAAAACCAGATACACTTGTATATATGTACACACACACACACACACACACACACACACACACACACACACACACACACACACACAGGCGGACGCGACACTAGACCAAACACGCCGAAAATCACGAATCAACGGGGAAAACCGAGAGACGCGAATCAAAAATCATCAGCGTAGCGCTCGTTCGATGATGATGATTACTCCGAGTGCATGGAAAACACATGTCGCGTCATTGACGTCATTCACCTGTTGCTTTCGACGCGCACGAGCAGGCAAGAACTGTACGAACAACAATGAACAATGCGCGAAACAATGATCAAAACAAAGATACAAGATGGCGAACAACCGAAGTCGTTAACGGTCGAATGTTTGAATTTTGAATTGCGTTGTCGACAAGGGCGGGATATTTTGTAAGTGAAACAGTGAAAATCGAGATTGACGGTTTTTAATTGTTACCATTAAGAAGCCTAGACCGTTAAAACAAATATTTTCTTAATCTAAATCAATTTTTTCGGCAAAATAAACCGCTGCGAGGAGACAGTTAACGACTTCCGTAGTGTCGCAGTAGCGTAGGTATGTGGGGGTTTTGGAGGTTCAAACTCCTGATGGAATTTTGGGGTGATTGTTTATTGTTTCGTGTAAAAAATGAGAAAAGTAGTCATAATAATATAATATTAACAATAATAATACTGTAGATATGTAAAAATCGAGGACGAAAATGCATTACAAAAATAAGTAGATAATATTAAAAATGTACTTACTGAAATAAAATGTTGCGAATATTAAAAAATTCTAAAATGCTGGAAATCTATTGAAATTCGAATTGCAGAGCATCGAAATCTAGAAATCCATAAATTATTAGGAAATTTTTCTACATTTCGTCAATATTAAACAGCAAAAATGCGATAAATACTAGAAATCTATGCTCGATCAAAAACAGCGTAAACAAATATGATTCTCTCAAAAATTTATATAATTTGGAATTCTAGAGCATACCAATTCTATCAATCTTTATGAATATGCATGAGAATACCAGGAAATTCTGCAAAGTGTATGAATACTAAAAAAATACGAAGAAAACAAAAAGTGCTACAGATCTGTATGAAATTTACAATTTTTCAATGAAAATTCCATTAAAATACACAACATTGTTTAAATTTTCATTGTGGCATGGCATCGAATTTATGTAAACTATAAAAATACTAAAAATAATAAGAAATTTTATAGATAACATCAAATACTAAAATTCCAAGAATGATCTATACAAATACTGAAATTGTATCAAAATTTGACTTCTAGAGCATCGAGATTTAGAAATTCATTAAGCAATCTTCGAAAATTCTAGATGTCTATAAAAATACTAAAAAATCCTTCGTAATTTCTTAAATATTGGAAAATTCAAAAAATACTAGAAATCTATACTGTGAAACAATACAGGTATAATTTTCTTAAAATTTTAAAATGCCTTGCATCCTTAGTCACAAACTTTTTTAATTTTATCCATAGAAATACTAGAAAATCCTACTAAAATTCAAAAACAACATAAAATACCAAGACTTCAGAAATCTATGAAATACTCAAAATCTTTGTAGATATTATTTTTTCTAAAAACCAACCGGCTGATCGCAATATTGGCGTCAATACCTATCACAGTCTTTTCATTTAACCCAATTTTCTCCAGTTTTTCAATAATTGAAATAGAATAATACACTGTCCTTGTTCAAAAAAAATTAAGTAACGAAGTAATTTTTGTGTTGGACTTGAAATATCATACTTCACGTCCAAAAAAGTAAACCTTCGACCATTTTTTCAACGTCCGAACCAACCAGGGGCGTGACGCTCAAGAAAAAAATGTACTGTTTCTCAGTTTGCTCACGTAAAGCGCTGGCAGTACTATTTTCAGCACCGTAACGATCGTCAGCAGGGCCCCGGGACAGAGTATAAAATAGGGCTCTAAAAATTGTCAAAAGTTGTTTCCAAAAATTATAAAAAAAAGAACATGAGGCCTCTTCAATTGAAAATAATATGTTTTCAGAGATATCTTCAGTAGCTTCATTACTTTTTTTCGAGTAGCCGGGGCCCCCTACGGCCCTGACAATTTTAAAGGTCACGTGATTCAAACGTCCAATGAAGAGCGAACCACGTGACTTTTACTAAGACTATCAGCGCCTCTACCGACTACCCGACGCAGCAAAGATAGGTCAAAAAACATGAATACACTTTTTCAAGCCCGTATGCACCCAGTGTCGGCACCCTGGAACCAACCCACGAAGACGGACTCGAGTATCACTAAAAAAAAATCTGTACACGATCTCAACATTATTGTTAATTTTTATTGTTAAATAAACCACAAAAATGTACAGTAATATCTCGTAGATCCTTCAACGAAGGCGATCGATCCTCTCATTAAAACATTCAATAGTATGCTACAAATATCCGTATCAACTATGTGACCGTGTTTTTTTTATCTCCTCCCTCTCACATTTCTCCGCC
Organism: Platygaster robiniae; assembly: GCA_028476575.1. Taxonomy (NCBI): domain Eukaryota; kingdom Metazoa; phylum Arthropoda; class Insecta; order Hymenoptera; family Platygastridae; genus Platygaster; species Platygaster robiniae. The sequence goes on from CM052023.1 coordinate 32,690,201, forward strand.
GTAACTAAAAACATTTTAAAAAAAGAAAGAAAATAATTAACAAAACGAACGTTAGATATTTATAATTATTTAGTCGTAATCGTACCTTAGTCATTAATCATAATCCGTAATCATAGTTCGCTACAATTATCGCATTATTAATTATCGTATTATGTCGGAACGCGTGCGCGTACATCTGGAAAATTCGAGGAAAATTTACATGTCCGCGCACGCGCTTTCCTTTCTCCACAGTTTCCATTTCGTCTAATCCTTTTTTTATTCACCGGCTCTCTTAATTTTCTTCCAGTTGCCCTAATTTAATTTTTTTTTCAAAGAAATTACCTAAATACCTTTGCGTTGTGGAAATTCGTTGGAAAAACCTGCAAGAATAATGAAAATTGGCCAAATTGTAAAAGTTGTTATTAAAATTAAGAGAGCTCGTTGTTTCTCTCACTTTCACGCACACACGCACGAAATCCAAGTATTTCCATTCCCTCGTCTCATCAAATTTCGCCTATTTATTCCCTCCTCATTGTTCAAACAAATTGGTTTTTGTCGCCTAGTATAATACAGTCACGGATAAAACACGTAGACCCTTAAAATTTAATCCTCGCTTTACATCGCTACGCACACAAATGGCGATAAATATTTGTCGATTATTTGCGGATACGTTTATGCGATTCGATTAGACTCGGGGGAGATTTATTTATTTGTACAAAAATTCGCGAAAAAAGCGATTCTTTATTTTCTTCCATCTTTTGTTTCGAACGCGGCGACAATATTTCGGAAAAGTAAAAAAGTCGGCGGCAGTAAAAAGTTATTAAGGGAAAAACGTTTCGAGATGTCATCTCGGGGAAACGCGTAGTCTAGGGAAAAAACGTCATTGGTTGAGGCTCGAAAGTTGCTAGTTTTTTTCCGGAGGTGCCAACTCTCGATGTGATCTCTGTGATTGGCGCTTCGCGTTGGGTATAGGGACTTTTGGGTCGATTTGGGTTGGCACGCCTGGTCTTCCGAAACGCAGCCGGCTCGATCCATTTTGTCAGAATAGCTTTTTCTGAAACAAAAACCTAACCCTGAGAATCTAGCTTTCTTTTTAAACCCAGATTACCTAGGTTAGGGTTTTTTTTTTAGAAAAATCCATTCCGATAAAATAGATCGAGCCATGCGGCCAAAAGTCGCTCGATCGGAGTACGCGGGCGCGTAACGAAGAGGCAGAGAAAGAGAACATCGCGTCCTCCCCTTTATTTTACAAGATTATTCCGAAATGTTAGAAAAATCTACAGTTTTTCCTGGATCGAAAGCTTCTCGTGAAAACGAACCTGCCGATCGTAGTTAGGCGGAAAATTTGTAAATTATTAATTTTGCAACACTTCGGAATGTACTTAGTAACAAACACTAAGCTAACGAGTGTGAAGAATTTCGATTCGACGGTAAAATATGAAATTAACTAGAAATTATCATTCTTGAATGTCGCTCTATTGCGCAGCTTTTTACATTTAGCAACACTGCGACAATGTCTTCTTAAACGGTCATTTTTCTGAACCTCCAAAATCTGGAAAATTTGCTTCTGGAATGCTATTATCTAGAACGACTGTACAGAATAAACATTTTCCGGAAAATAATAAATGTTAGGATAATAGAATAGAAATTTCTTCTTTTTCTCCAAAATGAGACCATTGGGATTAAATGATTGAGATTGCCTTACTTCGTTGAATCAAAATTTTTAGATTATATTAGCATTCCGGAAATTCGATTCCATTTAGTTTTTTACAGATTTCAGTAATTCCAGAAAATGGGTGGGAACCCTTTTTTAATGCGTCGTCAACGAACTCAAAGTTCGAGCACTGCATTTTTTAGAAGTTAGTGATCAGTCTGAAGTTGGCCACGAATGTGTTCACTTGTTTCCTTGAAGACAACTTCAGACCTGTCAGTATTTTTCATTCGTGAGTTGTAGGGAATAGGCTTGGTGCGATGATTTTAAAAATTCAATAACATACAAGTCATCAAAATGTCCACAAACAATTCAAAAAACTGTAAAATATTTACATTGTCTATATCTTTACCAGGCTTGATCTAAATCAAAATAATTATTTTTGAAATAGTACCAAGTTGAATAAAAATGCATAAAACATCGCTGTCAAGTCAACAAAAATTATCGCACGATTCCTGTCAATGCCACGTGGTTTCCTAACCTAAAAATTTTCATCTTTCTCGCAAATCAACAGATACATGAAATTCCCACGTCTTTGAATCTCCTGGATCGCGACACAAATTGTGCGATCCAGAGAATTCGGCGCAGTTACAAAAATAGTCAAAAACGTAAAACTTTGACGGGAAACCAAAAATTTTTAGGTTAGAAAATTACAACTCGAGGTTAGGAATTTATCGATTGTTCAGGCGCGACACATATTTGTCTACGTGCACCAATTTTGGGTGAACCGAAATTGGTGTCATAGCTACACTATGCACAAAAAATTTTCGTCGTCATTTCACCGTACTTTGGATCGGGTTTTTCATTAATACCGGGAGTTATAAATTGTACAAAATAAAAAAAAACTACGATTGAGATCGAATCAGTTCGACCATGATTGCGATAATCAAGTCTTTCCTTTATTTTTCCGTACATTCGAGATTTTCGAGCAATGGATTATTTCCCCCTCTCCCAGCGACAACTACGTTTTTTTGTTTTTTATTTCACGTTATTTGTAATTACATTTATATACACAACGCACACTTTTTTCTTGTTTTGTACAAAAATGTGTCTTTCCAGAAAAAAAGGAAGGCAGGAATACGCGAAAAGGTATTTTCTATCTACTTATTCAGAGATGGGAAGTATCGATTTTTTTCGATCTTAGATGACAAATATCGATGATTTTCTGTAGAAAGTGAATTTTTGAGGAGAAAATGACAATGATGCTGAATTTTTGGAACATTTAGTAATCTTATTAAAATATTGCTCACCTTGATTTGTTTTGGAATCCCCTCAGAATCTCAATTCTGGAATATGACTTTTTTCAACAAGAAAAATATTACATCGTCAGAATTTCATCGATATAATCGACAAATTTCCCAACTCTGACTACTTCCATTTTATTCAAAGCGGTGCGCCATTTTTCACCATTTATTCGATGGCTGTCTCGATGAAACTGATTCTTCCTTGAAAACTATCGTTCATGAATTCTCGAAAACTTTCCTCGATTGCTTACGTGCTTCGCGATTACAATATCGATTAAAAATTGCAAAACCAAGTCACTTCGAGCGGTTTTGGAAAACCATTTCGCAAGTGTGCATTTTTTGAAATAACTGTGCTTCCGCTCGAAACAACCATTTCCCGTAAAGTTCCTGAAAACTTTATGGAAAATGTGTATGATTTAAAGAATACTACATTAATTTAAACAAAAAACAAAGAACATTTGAATGTATCGAATATAATGACTTTTATTAATTGGATTTTCGTTAATTTACATCGATGGCTACATGGAAAAAAGCGATTTTAAAAAGTTGTTTCCTCTTCCTCAGCCCTTTACAGAGACGGTATAACCCTTGGAAAAACAAGTCGACTCTGATCGAATCTTATATACAAAAATCGCACGTCCGAATACTCCAAAAGACGAGGTACATTTATCCAAACTCAGGGACTGCATGTTTGTTTGTTATTTTTTTTTTTTATTTCGTTACAATAATTATCAAGATAAATAATCAACAATCTATTTTCAAAGCGTGCTACTCAAACGTCGTGTAGATTACCATATATTTATATATACTTTCAGAGCTCTCCTCTGTCAATTTGTACAGTCGCCTCGCGCCTAGAAATGCACAGAATTGAAAATATATCGAGAACCTCGCCTGATAATATTTTTGACTTGACGATTTTTCAGTTTTTGGAAGACTCTAGGTTTGTTTTCTTTGTCCCTCATAATTTTAAATCATGATTTTTTTGTATATTCAATAAACTTATCAATTTTTTCAAAAAATTGCTTGAAACGTATTTCGATTTGGATAAAGCTATTTTTCTTGTTTTACGTGAAAAATGATTTCCAATATCCAAAATTTTCTGAAATTCGTAAAAAGGTTTCAAGATTTTTGATTCTTCAAAAACTAAAAACAATTCGTGATTATTATCGTGGTAAATACTGTACATTGTTGAATAAACAAAAATGCCAAAGAACTTCAATTTTTGTTAAATTTCTACTAATTTTCTTGACAAATTAGAAAAATTTAAATTATTACTACTGAAAAATCGTGGACGATTTTTAATAGATTTCGAGCACTTTTTAAACTTTGTGAAATTTTTCAACTCCAATGAAATCACTAATCGTAGATATATTTTATGTTATCAATCTGTATTTTTTTGAATATTTAAAAATCGTCCATGACTCCTAATTTTTACATTGTTGAATGCACAAAAATGACAAAAAACTTCCACTTTTCTAGATTTAATTGAATATTTTCTACAATTACAATATATCAAATGAAATTTCCACTAAAAAAAGCCATGCTCAATTATTAACGAATTCCGATCATTTTTTCAAATTCAAAGAAAATCACAAATCTTGAGAATATTTCTCAAATTAACAAAAAGCTAAAGGATTTTACAAGTTTCAAGTTCGTAAAAATTACAAACAATTCCACAAATGTTCCGAAATTCACAAAAAAAAATTCCTGTATCTGTCAAAAATCCAATCAAATTTTTACTCATTCCCCCTAAATCTGAGAAAAAATTTTTAACCTAACAAATTATAGGTTAAAATCATTTCCAAAGCAATCAAATAAATCATATTTCCCGTTTTTGAACATTCCCCAAAAACCAAAAAAATCGTCACGACAAAACCTAAGTGTCAATTTATCGAAAAAAAAATACCCAGAATCTCGCAGGATAAAAAGAGTTTTGGACGATAGACATCAAAGTAAATAAAATAAAATTATAAAAAAGTATACATATTATAATAATAAAACCCCCTCAAGAGATCGCTTTTTTTGCCTGTCACGGAACGCGTTTGCATCTAAAGGCATTCACCAAAAACGCGAATAAAAACCTTCTCAATCCTCAGAAATTTCCAAGACCCCAAACTCTAAAATATTTCAATCCAAAATGATTCTCCCCAAAATCAAATTCCGAAACGAAACCTTCCCGAAATTCAAAATGACGTCTAAATTTTTTTAGTAAAGTGATCAGTGGTGTTTAGGACAATTTCTCAAGCCCAAAGAAATTTTTACAGTAATCTTATTAAATATTAGAAATCTAAGAATACTAGTGATCCATCAAATACTGAAATTCTATGCAGAATATTTTCTCAAATATTGATGAAAATACTAAAAAAACCATAAAATTTTGCATCCTTGAGGATTGAATTCTCTAGATCTATAAAGAAATGCATTACAATATGAAAAAATTCTCAAATTGTATAAATACTGCAGATATAAAAAAAAAAAAAAAAAAAAAAAAAAAAAAAAAAAAAAAAAAAAAAAAAAAAAACTAGAAGAACTGGAAAGCTGTGAAATTCTATTATTTTTTCATGATTTATACTCTTTCCAGGATGGGTTCACATTTGTTCAAATTTCGACATAAAATTCCAAAAAATAATTTTGTAGAGTTTAAAATTTCATAGATCATAGGTAAGTATTTCAATGGATTTAATTTTGAGGGAATTATATCCAGGTAAATGGATAATACTTCATAGATTTTGGTATTTTTTTTTTAAGTATATTATCAAATTTAAAGTATTTTCGTGTTTTTTATTGAGTTTTATATAGATTTCAGGAATGGTAACTTGAAAATATACAGTTTTTTAGATGATTAATATTTTATATTGTTTTTCAATAAACAATGATTCATATTTCTTTTAATTAATAATTTTTCAGTACTGTTAGTATTCTTTATATTAATTTAGCATTTATCAACATAGCCTAATAAATCTTGTTTTATTTTATGTATAACTATATAGTTTTCTGAATTACATGCTTTCGAATCGAAAGGTTTACAAAATATAATTTCCAATTTTAAGGAATTTCCAGAAAATTATATCCATACAGATTTTGACTATTCACATTTTTATGCATTCTCAGTTCTTTTTCTGGTATTTTTATATATTTCTAAAATTCGATACTCCAAAATTCAAAGTTTCATAGATTTCCATTATTTTTTAAAATTCTCCAGAAAACATGATACACATATTTCTAGTATTTCAAAAAATCAGGCAATTTTAAACAAATTCTAGTAAATTTCAGAATTATCGCTATTCCTCAGTTTTTATAAAATTGCGTTTTTTTTTTTTTTGGCGAAATTCACTAGCATTTTCATATCATAGTTATTATCAAGTTCATAGATTATTATTAATTTTATAGAATTTTAAAAAAAATTACATATCACTAAAGGTTTTGAGTATTCAAATGGTTTTTGTACTTTCAGTATTTTTTTTTCTAATTTATTTAATTAATTCTATAGGAATTCCTAGTATTTTAATAGATTTTATAAATTTTTGAGAAAATTATGAATGAAAATAGATTTTCAGTATTTCTATAGTTTTTGTATTTTCATCATTTTTTTTTTATTATTTATTATTTATCAGATTCTGTAGGAATTCCTAGTAATTTATTAGATTAGTAAAATTTTTATTATTATCAATATGGATGACCAGAATTAAAAATTTCATTGATTTCCAGTTTTTTTTTATTTTCAGAAAAAATTATCTTCATACATTTCTCGTGTTTTAAAAACTTCCAGTACTTTCTAAAAAATTCAAGTATATTCTATTATTTTTCGTATTCCCAAATTTCAACAAAATTGCGCCTTTTCACGAAATTTACTTGTATTTTCATATTATGGTTATTATCAAATCCATAGTTCATCATTAATTTTATAAATTTGTGAGAACAATGATAAATTAACATGGATCGCTAGTATTTATATAGTTTTTGTATTTTCGTTATTTTTTTCAAGTATTTATCAGATTCTGTAGGAATTCTTACTACTTTACAAAAATATCTAAAATTTCTCTGTCATCAATACAGTTTTCTACAATTGAAAGTTCCATCGATTTCCACTTTTTTTTTGGAATTCTTAAAAAAACATCACATTCAGAATTCACATCTTTCCAATATTCTAAAAAATTCCATTAAACTTCACAATCTCCATTATTTTCAAGTTTACAAAAAATCACGTTTCTCCAAAAATCCCCTACTCCCCTAACACTTTATCACATTACTATCCACATTTCTCCACACTCGAAAAACTTCCATCATCACCACTGACCCCCCCCCCCCCCTCCCAACCACCAAAACCCAAACACCATTTCAAACCCCAATGAAAAAATTCCTTCCAAACCCAATCCACATCCTCTCAAAGTATGCTCAAGATCAAAATCATTTCAAATCCATAAAAACTCGTCAACATCATACCTTCACCGATGCAAACGCGCGCCCAGGGCCCCGAAGACTTCCAAGAGAAAACGAGCACAAAAAAGGCGCCAAGCAGCTATATTTACACGACCGAGTGGAGGCTACCAGGGAATTTTGGTGGGCGATTTGGTAGGGGGCGTGGGTGTGGTGGGTGGGGGGGGGGGCAGGGCCGAATGTACAAACGACGGGGTCAAAATCATCATCCCCTCTCCATCATTGTCCCCACTCCCGTAGAATAATTTTCTTGCGTTGTCTTCTTATTTTCATCGAGGCTTAAGCCATGTTCGACTGGCTTGGGTCCGGATTGTTTTGGGCTGTGGAAGTGGCGCCACCTGCATTGGGTACGACGGCGCCGTCGCTGGGTGCGCCACTGGCGCCAGGACTACCCGACCCCTTGACCTCGGTGGTTTGCCCGTTCCCTCCGCTGGCGCCACCGTCGGCACCGGCGGAGTCGCTGCTCTGTTGCTGCTGCTGTTGCTGGAGGTACTTGGGCACGAGGACCGTGTTGAGCTGGGGCTGAATCCGCAGCTCCTGGTCCGTGAAGTTGAACAAAGGCGGGAGCTCGCGTCCGTTGGGCAACCGGGTCGACTGTTCGCGCAGCTCGTTGAAGAACGAGTGCGCGCACGCCTGGAGCGGCGTCATGCGCAGCGAGGGCGTGTACTCCAGGAGCCGAGCGACGAGTTCCATCGCCTCCGGCGGGGTGCGCGTCCTGAACACCTGCAGGTTCAGCGTTGGCTTTTATAATATAAATCTCGGTTACTTTCACAGGCGGGAGGCGAGGGTTTTTTTTTTTTTTTTTTTTTTTCAAAAGGGAGAAGGGGGGGGGGCTCAAAGTGTGCGAGGGGTGGGGGGTTACATGTCGAGCTTTAAAGATATATTTCACTAGATATGACTGATGAAACCGACGATATAAAAATTTCAATAGAATATGTATTTTATGATTATTATCATTATTGTACATTTATTATACATACATTTATTATCTGTGTATTTTTAATTTTATTCAGATGTATCATTATTCATAATAGTAATTGTTCAAGAATACAGTAAATTCAGTTTTAAATTGCCAAACTAAATATCCAACACTCCGTTTAATGCATTATTCATCGACTTTACTTTATCTTGGAGTCAGTTTTCTTGCATTCAAAAATTCACGATAATAATAAATTATACACAGTACGATATACGATAATGATACAATTGAAGAGGACCAGAAAATAACTGGTTGAAAGCTCGAGCAATAAAGAAATTAAGATATTTTTACAAGACAACTATGCTATTGTTTTGATTTTAACTAAGTATTATTTTTTTTTTTTTTAGTTATTTTTTACTGGCTCAGTAAAGTTATCTTATTAAAAAAACAAAATTAAAAAAAGTAAAAATTGTGAAAGAAGTACTAACTGAAATTTAAATGATATGACAAATAGTTTCATACAAGTTCTTTGTTGTGATTTTAGAGTTAGTGAAATCAAGAATTCCAAATTTTGTTTAATTCTAAAATAACAACAATCTTGGCTTCGAAAGAGAGCAGGATTCTAATTGTAAATGTTTTTATAGAATAATTAAGAAAACGAAAATTTTCAAAATTGTTGAATCTTAGTAAATAATGTAGAAAGATTAGAATCTAAGAAAGTGATAAAAATTGGAATAACTACGAATACTCGAGTATAGAATTCTAGAAATCTAAAAAGAAATCTATAAAACTATTCAAAAATTCTTAAATTCATATAGAGGCTGAAAAAATACTCATAGTGATAGAAATCTGTGAGAGTAGTTTTGTGAAAAATTTAAATAAATACCTAAGATCTTTTAAACTTGGAATTCTTGTGCATAAAATTTAAAAAAATGTCATATATAAAAATACTATTAATCTTCAACAAAACTATAAAATAGCAAAAAATTGTGTAAACACTAAAAACTACGAAAAGACAATGAGCCAAAAAACATTTTCAATCAATGCAGATTTTTTCTCAGAAATCTAGGAAAAAACTAAAAAATTATCCCCATAAATTTGAAATAGTAATTCACAAAAATACTTAGAAATCATTCAAAATGTCATAAATACTAAAAAAAAATGAAAACTATGAACAATTTTCTATTATTCAAAAATTACGAATAAACGAGGTTTTGAATTTTATCGTGTAATTTTTCCAGGCAATATTTGTACAATACATGCTTAAAGGAAGGAAGAGCACACCCTACTCTTTCCCTGAAAATTTTATATTTTTCAAATTTTTTTTGCACCATCACTCAACACGAGTAGATTAAAAAAAAGGAAAATTGTCTATCATACTTGATTTTTTATCTGTATGTTGTTAATTTTCACATGCCAAGAAAGTGAAAAACTTTCAGAAAATTGTAATAAATTTTCATAAAAAGGTTGACAAAGAAAAACATGAAATTGTCTTACGATGCCTAAATTGATAAAAAATAATGATGGTGTACATAAGCAAAGATTCTCAAGTCTACAAATTACAATTTATTTTTAAGAATTTCATCAAAAAAATAGTCCAACAAATATGTGATTATTCAAAATAAAAGGACTTCCAAGTAGGAAAAATTTAGACAATTTTAAATTTTAAATACGTATTACACTAGAAATTACTAATTTTTTTTAATTTGTATGACTTGTTGTTTCTAATTTTCAATACAAATTCAAAAATTTTACTGTTACTTCATTTATACTTCACTACTAATATCAAATTCCTTTAAATTTTTCCACTCTAGGTACAATATATCAAATTCCATCACAAACGACCAAATTTCAAAAATCAAATCAATTTTCATAAATGACATTTATCTTCAAAATTCAAGATGCATAGCTACAGGCTCAAGAAAATAATGCCAAAGCTATGATCAAAAAATATTAAATTATTCCTAGTTTCTTTCAGATGAAACATGAATGTTATTAGCTGAATGTATATTTTAATGGGCATAATGAGGGAAAAAATGGTTTATTTTTTCAGAAATACATTTCATAATCACCAAAGAAACAAAAGACAATTATTTCCTCTTGGCAGAAATTAACAGAGAAATTAATCCTAATATTAATACAAGACATATAAAAACAAAACAAAAACATAAAATATAGATGATAGATAATACTATCATAAATTAATATATTGTAAAGATATAAAAAGTTAAATTACTATTCAAATATTATCAAAATTATATTCAAAAACCTTATAAAATTATAAAATAAACAATAAGGGTAAAAATTACGATTTTAGGTCATTTGAAAATTTTCCAGGATTCCTAACATTTTCCTAAAATAACATTACACTTTCAAAAATAACCCCCTCCCCAAAAATGTACTTATTCTACATATACAACGAAAATAGCAAATAACCATGAAACGATTGATGAAAAATGCCTTGAAGTTTCAAAGGACTCGACAAAAATTTCGCCAAGTCACCAAGACATTAGAGTAAGTGATGTGGGATAATTTGAAAAATGTTTCAAATTTTAGAGGGACCAGGGTCAACTGCCCCGCAAAAATGAGTTTTGTTAGAAAAATGAATTGCCAATGTCAAAGCAAAAAAAGACAGAGCTTTTTGAGGCAATGAATATTATTAGCGTAGAAGAAAATTTTAGTTGAGAAAACAATGTACTCGAGAAAAAATGATTTTTTTTTATACGAAGAAATGTTTAAGAATATTAAAATTTACTGGAACTCGACGTTTATTGTAACATAATTTACATATTTACCAAATATATTCTAAAAATACACAAGTATAGAATATATTAAAGAAATAAATAAATATGATTCGGTATTCAACGATTTTTGTAATAATAATGATTGCGTTAGTGTGAAAAATTGCAAGACTCTCAAGCCTCGTTTTTTTTTTTTTTTTTTTTTTTTTTTTTTCTTTTTTTGGTCGCACTTACTCTAATCTTTTGGTGCTCCTTCGAACATTTTGTCGCGGACGTTCGTTGAAGCAATAACTGCAAATTAGGACAAGTTGTTTGTTTTTTGCTTTTTTTAGGGTGCCATGAATTTTGTTGCACTGCAGAAAGTCTCGAAAAAGTAGTAACATTTTTTTTAGTATTTTTACACATCAAAAAATGAAAATCTTGAATTATTGTCACGTTTTGTGTGAGAATACATTTTTTAACGTATTTTTGAGTGTAAGATTTGATGAATTATTTTTTCTTCATTAAGAATCGACTGTGATCCATAAAAAAAATTACACCAAATAATCCTATTACAAACTCAAATCCAACATTTCATGGACCTTGATATTTTCAGTAAATTTTGAGTATCCTCAATATTTTTTAGATATATTGTAATCTATGAATATTATATAATTTAATATTTTACGAGTATATATTTTTGTTGAGTATATTTTCAGTATTCTAACAATTTTCAGTATTCCCTTAATCCTTAAATCCCAAAATTTTGAGGTTATCGATTTGAAAAAAATCCTTACCTTTTGCCAGGGGTGGCACTTGATTTGGGGAAACTTGAATTCCGTGTAATTGGGATTCATCTCGCGGATTTGGTCTCGCGTCGGCGTCCCGAGAACCTTGATTATTTCGACGAGTTGGTCCACTCCGCTGTCACCGGGGAATATTGGTTGGCCGAGAAGCAATTCCGCTAAAACGCAGCCTGCACTCCACACATCTACAAAAATTTCACAATTGTTAGCTTTGCTTTTTATTTGATCAACCTCGCATATAATAAAAAACGAAAAAATTCATCGATACTTATGAATAATATACGACATTTATTGATATATTTATTATATTATAAATTATGTACATTTGCATATTGTATCTGATTTGAAGAATTGAATTGAATTGCTCTGATTTTTGTCAGATAAGATTTTTGAAACCTGTGAACCTCAACTGACGAAAATAAAAAATGTGAAATATCGACATTATTATTATTATTTTTTTAAATAAAATGCAGTGCTCTGTTTATGAAGTGAAAAAAAAAAACGTTTCAAAAAGCCAACAAAAACGTATTTACGTTATCATAGTTGCATTTTTTAATGATCCCTAGTTACCCTGAACCTTACGAAAACCTTCTAAGTATCTGAATTTCTTCATAAGATTATCAATTTTTTAGAAGATAACCTTATCAAAATTTTATAAAGAGTATAATCCTTATAAGGCGTTTATTTTCTATGTGAACATTTTACTTCCTCATAAAGAATTAAAATTTCCTAATAAGATTCTAAACTTTACAATTCACTATGAGTGTTTGATACTTCCTCATTAGAATTCAAAATTTCCTTGTGAGGAAATTTAAATTTCCTAATAAATATCAGTAACTCCAGTTTTTATAAAGTGTCTAAAAAAACACACAATTTTTTTTATGAAATTCAGCTGTTTTTTATAGCGGCTTAACTATTCTTTTAAAAACTTGTATAAAACTTATATTTTATGGAAAATTATTGTTATAAAATGACTTAACCTCTATCCTAGTAACTCTGAAACTTATTAAAACATAAAACCTTACATTGATCCCAATTTCTTTTCAAGATTTTCAATTCCTTATAATGTGACCTTATAAGAATTTCGATTCCTTACGAGGTGGTCTTTTAAAACGTTAAAAAGGATGAAATCCTCATGATATTTTATCTCATAAGAATAAGAAATCTCATTATGAAGAAATTTGAATTTTCTTTCCAGTCCTAGTAAAGTTATTTTCTAAAAAGTGTCTAGAAAAATGACACCTACCTACATTTGAATAAAATTCTCATTTTCTATAGCGACTAAAAAATCTTCATAAAACTTGTAGAAACCTTCAATTTCATGAATAATCATTCTTATAAAATGGCTAAATCTGTACATATACTAGTAACCGTTACAAGATCATCTATCCCATATGAAGAAACCTTACAAAAACCTTATTCTAACTGAAAAACCCTTATGAGAAATAAATTTTTTAAAAGATTGAAATTTTGTTCCAAGGATTTTACGATTCCTCATTAGAAAATTACATTCCTTTTAAAAAATTGCATTTTCCTCATAATGAATTGCAATTCATTGACAAAGAATCAAGTCTTCAAAAGGTTCCAAGTTTTCTCATAAGGATTCTACATTTCCCTATCTAATATACAGGGTGTACCAAAATCCCCGTGCCAAAAAAAAATCCGATATTCCTTTTTGAATTTCGAGTCGAAAAGTCCTTTGCCACTTTTTACAAAACTCAAAATTAAAAAAGTTATTCAAGTTTGAAATTTAAACAATAAATGACCTCCCTCGACAAGTGGGGATAAAAACCTCGAACCAAAATTTTTCTGAATTTTCTTCATATTTTTCTGAGTCGAAAAGTCCTTTGTCACTTTTCGCAAAACTCAAAATCAAAAAAGATATTCGAGTTGAAAATCTGAGAAATCTGATTGGCTAAAACTTCTAACTCGAATTTCTTTTTTGATTTTGAGTTTTGCGAAAAGTGACAAAGGACTTTTCGACTCAGAAAAATATGAAGAAAATTCAGGAAAATTTTGGTTCGAGGTTTTTATCCCCACTTGTCGAGGGAGGTCATTTATTGTCTAAATTTCAAACTTGAATAACTTTTTTAATTTTGAGTTTTGTAAAAAGTGGCAAAGGACTTTTCGACTCGAAATTCAAAAAGGAATATCGGATTTTTTTTTGGCACGGGGATTTTGGTGCACCCTGTGTATTAAATATTGTATATTATATATTACACGTTACATACCATACAATATCACATTCAATTCACATCAATTCCCATACAACATCCATGAACATCTTCCACCTCCAAAGTCACCGAAACGACAGACTACATATTATGCCAAGAAAAACAATAATATGAATAAAATGGTGGGGATTGGGTCCTTGCCTATTTTCGTAGTGTAATCGATAGCACCAAAAATTAATTCGGGCGCGCGGTAATAGCGGCTACAAATGTAGGAGACGTTGGGCTCGCCCTTGACGAGGTGCTTCGCCGAGCCGAAATCACAGAGTTTTAGCACGCCGGATTCCGGATCCAGCAGCAGGTTTTGGGGCTTTATGTCCCTGTGGCAGATCCCCAACGAGTGGATGTAAGCCAGCGAGCGGAACAATTGATACATATACAGCTGTAACATTTCCAATTTCACGTTAATATTCCATACAATTCATTACATATAAAACTTTAATTTTAATTTCCACGAACTTCATCAAATAAGGACATGCAGCTATTATTTTGCTACATTTCATTATAATCAAAGCTCCATCAACTTTTACTTCTTCGTTTGATTTTTATTTTCATTTTTCATGAAGGAACATTCTCGACTCAGGAATCTACAAATAATTATTCGTTTCGACGTCTTTTATTATATTACTCGATAAAAGTGATAATTCATATCAGTAGCAAATAAGATATGGAAAGTAGATAATGTGCAGGCACTTACTTTTATGAAACTGATGGGTATCGTTTGCTTGCTTTTGCTATAGTGCCGGGCAACTTTGTACACGGTTTCGGGGATGTACTCTAGGACTAGATTGAGAAAAACCTCGTCCTTCTAAAACAAAAACGCAGGGTTTGCATTAGAAAAGTTTTTAAAATTCTAACATACATTATCGTGTCCAACGAACTGCGAAGGAGAAAACTTTAAAAACCCAAACAACCTGTTCATCGAAAAACCAAAAAAAAAATCACATTTTAAATCATCTTTATACTTATATTCGCAGACCATTAAACACTTACACAAAAAAAAAAAACATCTCTCAATAATGAAGGGATTTAACGAAATTTTCTAATCTATAACTATTTCAAAAAAGGTTCCTAAGTCTAGCAAAGCAAATTTCAAAATTTTCATGAATTTCAAGTTTCACACACAATTCCAACAAATTTCATTCATTTAAAAGAAGATGCAAGGAATAATTTTAATTCTTTATAACATGAAATTCTCTTCTGCAAAACAGGGAAAATTTTTGTTCTAAGCGTGACTACCTAAAAATGGCAAGGGACTGTCGCATCCTACTGGGTAGGCTTCAACTTACGTCCACGTGAAAAACTGGATTAGTCACGCTTAAGATGTTCTACAAAATAACACAAATATTTCATGCATTAAAGAAACCAAAAAAATTCATATTCGTCATCATTCACAAATAAAATTAAAAAAAAAACGTCTTATCATATCTAAATAAAGATAAATATAATTAAAATATCAATATTATGGTTATCATAATTAGGCGTGTCTCAGAGTGCCCAGCGAAATATTTAAACATGGTAAATTGAAAAATTTACATATAATGAATTAAATTAAAATTAATAATATATTAAATAAAAAATTTATTGATAGAGATGATATTTTGCTTCTAAAAATGAATTTAAGGTATGATATTATTAGGTAATTATGAGAGAAAAAAACTGTTATTTTTTTTATTCGCTGGACACTCTGTCTTACCAGTGAAAAATTATATTTACCTTATCACCGCTAGAATAAAAGAAGTATTTCAATTTGACGATGTTGCAGTGCTCCAAACGTCGCATAATTTGTAATTCTCTGTTCTGGAAAAAAAGAAAAAACAGCTGTGTAAATAATAATTTCAACAAAAAATAGAAAAAATGTTAGAAGTAACACTTTTGAAGGATTGATTTCTATTCTATCGATCCTCAAAAACATTCAAAATAACTATATTATAATATAATAATATAATGTAATTTCTATTAACGAATACTAGTTTTTTGTGAAATAAATTCTTTCTAATTTCAAATTTGGGGCCCTTCAATTTGAAATTTCAGGGTTACACATTTCAAGTTCCATATTTTGTGAATTAAACATTTTATATTAAGAGAAGTATTTTTACATTACAGAATTATCTGATTTAGTATTTGATCTAATTAGAAATTGGCAATTTTTTTATAAATAAAATCTACATAAAATCGCCAAAATTTTTAAATTCAATATATTCGATTCTTTTTATTATACCGAATTTTCGACCTTAAAAATTTGTAGAAAATTATCACAATTAAAAATCCGGAATAAAAAATCTTTCAGATTTCAAGGTAAACTACTTGAACTTTTGTGTGCATGAATTTTCACTACTCGAATCTAAATCTTCGTTCTACAACAAATTTTTTCGCCATTTTCTTCATAGTTATATGATAACATACTGAGTGGCTTTCAAATTGTGAAATCTTTCTTACCTTTTTTATTTACGAATGTTAACTTTTTGTAACAAAAACATCAAATTGTCAAAAATCGCACTTTTAAATTTCTTGTTTTGAAAGTTCACCTCGAATAATTGAAATTGTTTATTCGATAAAATTGAATTCTTCCAGTTTCAAATTATATTTTATACTGTTTTTGATACATGGATATTTTTTCCTGTTTCTGGTAACAATAAATAATAATCTAAAAAATTTACTCTTCAATGTATTTTAATTTAATTCATTTCCAATAATAGCAATTGACATGTGTGACTAATTAATTTTAATTGATATATTATGAATATAATCCAATCAAATAAGAAATTGTTGTAATCCTGTCATTTGATATATATTCATCAATTTATCTAAATATATAAGAATATATAATTATACAAACAAATAATACAAAGTATAGATACATACAAAAGAATTTAGGTTTAAAGTAAAATTATATATTAAAGAGATAATTTAAAAGTATAGAAATTTAAGTATTTTTGATTTTTACAAAGTATTTAATCATTTTTTTTCTATTCAAAAGTGAAAATTTCGAATTTATATCTACTATTTTACTCATAATTCTGGCAAATAAAAAGAATAATTTCAAAATCTGATTGTTCAAAATTTCTTTTTAAAGTTCAAAATGTGTACTTTTGCAATCTATTTAATACGTCTTATTTATGCAGTTTATTTTACATTTTTTAATGAAATTTTGGAACCTGAAGTTCCAAACGTTTAAAATTAAACGAAAATAAAAATATATGAATTTTCCGATTTTTTATAATGATAGGAAGTGTGACGAATATTTTTTTGAGGAGTATCAAAGTTATTGTTACGATCAAAAAATGTCCAAAAACAGCTAGAAAATGTTTGTCTCTTATAAGAACTTATAAATTTTTTTTTCGTTTAATTTTAAACGTTTTGAACTTCAGACACATATTTTTTACTACACTCGATTTCGCATAATTTTACAATAGAAGTGTCAGCAGTAGATTGTTGAAAATATTTATTTACTTTAATTTTTCTCAAACAACAGAAATTTTGATTCTGAAAATAAAACACTCATATTTGAATGTGAAGTTTCATTTTTAGTGTATTCCAATTGATGCTGTTATTATCATTTAGAAAAATTGATTTTTACTGATTTAGAAAGGGGTTTCGCCCCCGGACCCCACCCTGTGATCACCACTGTCATTATTTATACAATATGATTATTCTTCACTTCAAATAAATATATAAAAGAGTTTTTTCAACAATGATATTTTTACTATTTGAAGGTTTTTTTTCTTTCTTTTAGGAGTTATTTAAATATTTTCAGAATTCAAAGTTTAATAGATTTTTAGTAAATAGAGTCTATTTTTATTCTAAATAATTCTTACATATCACTCACTAGACTTTTTTTTCGTATTTTTTTGAAACCACCAAGTATTCGTGAGATTTTCTAATATTTCTTCAGATTTCTTACATTTTTTTTCGCCATACAAATTTTGTATTGTATTCAATATATAAAAGAAGGACTTGAAAGTCTATCAAAATCCTTTCTAGTCGTCTCTTTCAGCCCACAATATTTGCATCAATTTTTCAGTTCAGTCATAGTTTTCCCCGCGGAAAAACCCAATCTAAAAGTTCCCCCTTTATCAAATTTCATCCACAAACGCTCAACTCGAAAAACAATGAAAAATTGGATGAAAAAAATATTGGAAAAATACCAATAATCGCATTGTTTTTCTCGCTGTTTTACATGTGTCACGATAATGGCGAGAAATCCCAGTACTCGATGATTGCAAGTGTCGCGAAAAAAAAAAAAAAAAAAAAAAAAAAAAAAAAAAAAAAAAATGACTAACATAATTGCGATTGTTGTAAATATAGCTCATGGGAATATCCGAGCTCGAGAGTGAGATTTGCAATGCTTACGTAATAAAGTGCCAATTGAAATATTCAAAATGTCGATGCCCGATTACGTCGCAATTCAAAGTTCCATATTTTCTCGCGTTCAATTTCCAACGCAAATTACAATCATCATTATCGGACAGTGACTATAAATACCGAAATTTCATGATTTTATGCAGTGGAAGTTTTTCTTTGGGTATCAACATTTTCCTAGTTGGCGTTGAAAATTTTATTTTTGAAATGGAAAAAATGAAGGACGTTGCAACGAGGGAAAAAAGTATAAATGTCAGAAGAATGACATATCTATATATACATATTTATTCATAATGTATAAATGGATATATATTATTTATTTTACAGTCATGATATTCCAGAAATAAAATTTATTACGATCAAGATTCAAGTTTTTGAAATATATATCACGTCTATTACAAAATTACCTTATCCTTTATTAAATTGATAAATAATTTATCTTATCAGAATTTATGCTATTTTAAGGACTATTCCGTATTTGTATGAATTTATACATAGATTTCTAGAATACGAAGCTCTAAGATTAAAATTTGAAGATTTTTAGAAAAATTATATATTAACATAGACTCATAGTATTTATGGACTGCCAATATTTTTGCTATTAAAAATTTTTTCGCAGGATTTTTCAGTAGTTTTTAAAGAATTTCATGCTCTACCAATGGAGTTTCGTATTTTTTAATTCTTAGATTTTTGGGAAAACAGTATTTTCATTAATTCCTAGTACCTCATAGATTACGAATATTTCCATTATTTCTCGCGTGTTTTCAGTATTTCAACAGTCAAACATTTTTTTTGATATTTTTATGTTTTTCTATATAGTTTTTGGAATCCAATCCTCTAGAATTCGAAATTTTGCAGATTTTACCTAATTCTGAAGATTTACGAGATAATTATATCTGCATAAATTTATAGCATTTTATTAATTGCCAGTATTTTCGTATTTTTCGAGCATAAGTTAAATTTTTTAGGTTCCCTATTTTCGACGATTTTCAGTATTTGTACAATTTGAAAGATTTGAACTTTTTCATGGATTTCTATACGAATTTCATAAATTTCTTGTATTTCATAGATTTATGGAACTTTTTAGAGAACAGTATTTTCATATATTTCCAGTATCCCATAGATAACAAGTACTTTTATTATTTTTTGTATGTTTTCAGTATTTAAACAATTTAAAATATTTTGATAATTTTATGATTTTCTAAACATATAGTTTTGTGGAACTCAATAATCTAGGATTTTATATTTCGTATATTTCAACTAATTTTGTAGGTTTTTGAGATATTTATATCTACGTATATTTATAGCTTTTTATAAATTGCGAGTACTTATTTTTGTGTTTTTCAAGTATCTGCACATTATATTTATTGTAAATTTCCAGTATTTTTGTAGATAGCTGTAAAAATTTCTAGAATTTGCAGTTCATTCGATTTAGTGCATTTTTCCAGTATTTATACAATTTTAAAAATTTTGAACTTTTTTTATGGGTTTCTATATGGATTTCCAAAATTTCGCAATCTAAAAATAATGCTTCATGGATTATAAGCATTTAGAGAATTTTCAGAAAAAGAATTTTCATAGATATCTAGTATTTGATGGATTTACGTAACTAAGTTTTGTTCCTATTTTTCATGGTATTTTCATAATTCGTAAGATTTTCTTGTATTTTTAGATACATCCAAAATTTTATATTCTAGTAGCCAATGCTGTACAGGTTTTCATTATTCAAATAGATTTTTGAAAGGACAGTATTTACATAGATTTGTCACCTTTTATACATTTCTACTACTTTCAGTATTTCTGCAGTATTTACACCACATCTAGTGTTTTTTAGTATTTTCAAAGTTTTCTCGATATATTCATGGAACTCAATCTTCTGGAATCAAACGTATTACATATTTTTAGAACTGCTATAAATTTTTGATAGAATTATCTAAACATAGATTTTATTTATTCAATGGATTGTCTATATCTTTAGTTTTTTTTTTTTCTCTAATTTTTCGAGAAAAAAACATCTTCATAGATCTCTAGTACTTTCAATATTTTTTACATTTTTCTAGTATTCTAAAATCAAAAAAAATTTCTGGTATCATTCTAAATTCCTCAATAAATTTTTCAAGTACAATACTCTAGAATTCCATATTTTACACATCTTCAGTGAAGAATATATTTCTTCAGTCACACATTCACATAAAGACTTCACGAATTTCCCAAAATAAATTATTTCTCTTGAATCAAATTGCGTCACAAATTTCCAAAACCTATGAAAACATATTATTCATCCTAAAGTTATTCTTTTAAAAGATCAATGCGGAAATTTTTCAAGTGTTACGTTCAAGGTGGTTTTATAAATAAAACTACGAAAGGGTATGTAGAGTCGATATTTTCATCTAAAGTTCACGATTAAAAGTGAGTTAAATCAAAAATGTTTCTTGATAAAGTGCACGCCTGAAAATAAATTCAACCATCGAAGAAAAAAAAACAATACCCTAAGCAAAGTTCACGCAAATAATTGGCAATGTAATTGTGTTTCTTTTGAATCAAGTATTTTCACTTTTGAATTCAACCAGTTAAAAATTCCGAAAGTCCATAAATTCAATAACAAAAAAAATAATAATGACAATAACAAAAATAATGATACAAAAATAGGAATTACAAAATTACGAATTATAAGTCACATTTTACGAAAGAAAGAAAAATATATTTGAAAAAAATTATTTTCATGTTATAAATGAATCGTATAAAAATGTTACCTTAAACCGCTTATCCTGTAGAACCTTTTTGATGGCCACCATTTCACCGGTGTCGCAGAGTTTGGCCTGGTAAACGACGCCGAAACTGCCGTTGCCGATGATCTTGGTGTCCGTGTACATGACTTCCTGGGGACGATCGGGCCCGGCGCCTGGCGTCGCGACGACCGTCGTCACCTTGCTCCCATCTTTGCCTGCATTGCACATTGCACCACCCATAGAAACAAATTCAAAGAAAACACAAAGCTAAAGTAAAGAAAAGAAAAAAGAATAGAGCCGAAAAAAGAAAAAAAACCAGTAGGTATCCTCAAGAATAAAATATAAATGTTTGAAAAAATATATAAAAATAATATTTATGAAATAAAAACGCGGGTATCAAGAAAAATACATGTACACAAGGGATATAAAAAAATTATTAAAAATTAAACATAGAAAGCGGATTTTTGGGATCCCCCTTTTGAAATGTAAACATTTGTTTCCATTAAAAAATTTCGAAATTCAACTTCATCATCGTATTTTGTAAATAAATTTACTCCCGACGCGATACTTTCGAAATAATTTTCGTGCGATTTGGAGCAGGGGCGACAGAATGCGATTTTCCAAGTAAATAACGAGGTTTTTTTTTTTGGGAGGAGGAGGAGGTTGGTTTACTATTGTATTTCGTAAAAATACGCATAACAATGTTTTCACATTTTCAAATAAAAAACAATAATTTTTTCACCCTAAAAAAATTGCAAACATTTTTATTCAGTCGGACAATTTTTCATGACCATTGAAAAATTTTAGGCAATTTTTTATGCGTTTCCAATTTGTAAAAATCGCAAATTTGTTACATTGTCAATAATTTTCGCAAATTTGCAGAATTTGTGAAATTTCGGAAAATGTGAAATAATTTTGTATATAGTGTTGAGAATCATGTTTTTTTTAAATATGCACGATAATGTTTTTTTTTTTTTCTTCAAATTTTTGACGAAAATTTGAAATACTCGAAATTTCGCAAATTTTGAAAAATTTTTGGAAAAGCGGTATTGGAAATTATGGTAAATGTCAATAAATCCAAAAATTTTTTAATTTTCGTAGAATTTCAGAAAATGTTCATAATTTTTTAAATTGTGTGCCTTATCATATTTCTTTAAAATATTCATAGTAATATTTATTATATTTCTAACAAAAATTGGAATACTTGGAAAATGTTTAATATAATCATCGACAAATTTTACGAGTCTGACAAACGTTATGAAATTTTGAAAGTGTTGGGTGGTTGGTTTGACGTTACTAAAAACTATAAAAATTTAAAAAAAAAACCATAACACATTAAAAATTTCAAAAACTGGCGATCATCCTAAAAAAAATGAAAATTTTTGTAGAAATTCAGAAAATGTTCATAATTTTATAAATCGTGTTTCTCATCATATTTCTTTATAATATGTATAGTAATATTCGTTATATTTCTAACAAAAATTTGGAGTACTTGAAAAACGTTTAATAATTACCAACAAATTTTACGAGCCTGACAAATTTTATGAAATTTCGAAAGTGTTGGGTAGTTGGTTTGATGTAACTAGGAACTATATAAAAATTTTGAAAAATCATAACACATTAAAATTCCAAAAACTGTCAATAATCCTAAGAAAATCAAATTTTAGTAGAATTTCAGAAAACATCTACCATTTTAATTTTGTGTTTATTATTTAATGTATTTCAACGAAATAGGTATGCGTAACAAATATCTTTTTCAATTTTTCAGAAAAATTCGCAGTAGTAGAAAAGCTTTTGAAAAAGAAGTAAAATCTTGACAATTTATATTCAATTTCGATTAATCTCAAATAGTCCGCATTACGTTTAAAATTTTGAAAATTTTTAAAAATCAGAAAACATTTTAAATTCTTAAGATTGTCAATGCAATAAAAAAAAAAAGACGAGAAATCAGTAGAATTTGATAAATTTCTGATTAATTTTGTATATTGTGTTCATTATCATACATATTTTGAATTTCTCATAAATATGCGTGATAGTGTTTTTTTTTAACTTGTTAAGGAAAGTCTATAGAACCTGAAGAGTTTTAAAAAATCACAAGAAATCTTCATGAGTTGCACAAATTTTTGTTCAATTTTCCAAGTGATTGATAATTGGTTTGTCGAAATTTTAAAAAATTTAGGAAAACCATAAGATACTTGAAATTTTACAATCTGTCAATGACTCTAGAAAATCAGAATTTTTGTAGAATTTCGGAAAATTTTTATTGATTTTGTGAATTGTGTTCATCATATTTCTTCGAAATATGCATCATAAAACTTTTTTCACTTATACTTGAAATACTTGGAAAGTATTCAAAAATTCAGGTAAATCTCGGATGACTCACGCAAATTTTCATAAATTGCGAAAAATTGAATATTATATTACGTTTGAAGCTCTCAAAATTGTCAATGATTCTAAAAAATTGTCAAAATCTGTAGAATTTCAAAAAAAGCACGTAAATTATCTAGATTACGCAACTTTTCGAAAATGCTGTAAAACTGCGTATAACCTTTAAACCTTTCGAATTCTAGACAATTCCCATAAATAATTCTGTGAGTTGTGAAAAGTTGAAAAAGTCGATAAAACTACAATTCACCGATTCATTCATTTTAGGATATTTGACCCATGCAGAATTTTCCAGCCCGCCATTACCACATCTTCTGCCGCCCCTGATTCGAACGCAAAAATAAAAACCAAATTGATCGTGATTATTAGGTTTTTCTTCTTGTTCCAAGGGCTTAACGAGGGTTATTATCCCGCGCCGGGGCAACGATCAAAACGGCGCCTTTTACAAGAGATAACGAGCGCAATAAAACGTTTGCTCGTTGTTTGGCCACTATGACTTGGCGTCGTTTCAACTCATCCCTTCGTTTGGAGGATGTCTCCAATTGATGGACCCTCGAATTCGCACGATTGTTTTTCACCCAAGCAACAAATAGGTCTTTCCAAAACAACATATTCGATTTTATCTCGCCCAAAAAAACCCAACACAGAAAAAATAAACCAAAGCTGGACTCTTCCCCCAAGGAAAAATCACCATTCCCTTCATTTGATTATTCCGTGTGCATGATTTCGTCATTTTATTTGACAAAATTTGAAAATATAGAATAGTAGTCTTTATTTCTCCATTCGTTGATTCGTTCATCCATCCCGCCCGATCCTTCCTTCCTGCAAATTCAAAAATATTACCTCACCCAAAAACCAACAATCACGAACAATCCCTTTTGTTTTCAACTTCCAGAGCACGAACGAACCGTGATCAGAAAGAGTCGATGATATCTCCCGGTTACCCACGCGGTTGTAAAATCGGCGAGCGATAACGCGCCGATCTGCACTGAAATACCGTGGAATCTCATCGGCAAACAAAACGTTGGTCTGTTTTTACGGCCGAAAATAGAAGCTGTATCCGAAGAAAAGCGTACGTATTTCGCCGCGATAAGATAAGAGGCGATGGATGCGCGACAACGGGTCGAAAAGGAGGGAAATAAAAAGGCCTGGGCCTCCGAACCGCCTGAAACAGCGACGCCTTGGGCTGAACTGGGTCAAGCGTCTCTATATTCAGCTTGTATTTTCTTCAGCGCGTTTCCCAAAGAAAGAAAATCGACTCTCTTTGTATCTATTTTCAGAGCGGCACCGATAAATCGAGCGTTTCGTTTTCAAGTGCAATCATTGTCGGTTGCTTCAAAATAGATAAGAACTTTGCCAATGCGTTTCGGACGTCCCTGAATTCACGAAAAAACACAAGAGCACACGTCGCCCCCCACGATCAGGAACTTGGGCCTCGGTCGTCTGCTCTTCGACAGGTGGTTTTTATCTAAAGGAAGACGATATCGTCAAAAAGGAAACCGTCGAAATTTCGATCAGTTCAAGGCAATCTTCTTTCACCATCCACAGTTCTTTTCATCTGCCCAAAACGATCAAAAGGGGACAAAAATCCAAGTGACACGAACAAAGAGTCGACTGTAAGTCAACACAACCCGGGGGTTCATTGTTTGGCGAGAACATTTTCCGCGACTCACGTTTTTTGTAAAGCAATCGGCGTTGTCGCATGAATTTGCAAATCTTCTTGTACGTGGTGTCGGCTGGGACTTCCTTCTCGCGGCAGAGGTTGGGCGCGCTTTTGGAGCACGGCACCGAGGTGTTTTTGGGCCCATCGGTACGGGCCGAATTGGGCCTCGGGTATCGCCACTGCTGGCACGGTTTCGACCAGTCGAGGATATTCGCGGGTGCCATTATCTCGAGGCTCAACTCGCCATTTCTACTCCGACACAACGAAAAAATCACGTCAAGCCCCAGCGTAGCGAAAAGTTTTCATATTCTTTTTCGAATGAATTTTTTCACGGAGACAAAGAGGTTGTTGCAGTAACCAAAGATTTAGTAGAGTATGGATGGACAATATTGTTATTTACCTGTATTTATAGAATCGAAAGAATTTTCTAGTATTATAATGGGTTTACATAGAGATTTCTAGAATTCAATACTCCAGAGTATGGTCATGTTTTTACAGATTTTTTTAGACAAAAATATTTCTGCAGATTTCAAGTATTTCATAAATATTTTTTGTATGTTTTCAGTATCTCTACACTACGGAGAATTTTCATGGATTTTTCATGAATTTATGTATAGATTTCTATAAATCGATTCTCTAGAATTTAAACTACATAATTTAAAGATGTCTATTTTCTCAGTTTTTTTTTTTCTATTTTTCAATATGTACGAAATAAATTGTTGTATGAATGCCTAATAATTGGTTTCAATTTTCTGGAATTGCAGAAACCAGAAATGAAAAGTTTATGCAACTAAAGTATTTTTGAGAAAATTATATCTACTTTTCTGGATAGAGCAGATAATAGACTTCTAGTACTTCATTGATTTCAATGAATTCCAGTATTTTTATAGATTTTTAATACTCTCATAGATTTCAATGTTTGGATTCAAAGTTTGATGGATTCCAAGTTATTTTATATATTTTAAGTTACTCTATAAATTTTCAACAAACTACGTCTACATAAAATTGCTGTACTTTGAGGACATTTAGTATATTTAATTTTTTCCATTATTTGAAGTTATACATGCTGGTCTGGTAATTATTTTTAATTTATATATATTTTTCAATTTCATAAAGGGAACTGAAAACACGTCGAATAAGCAGGATAACACTAGATTTTTGAGTTCGATTTATGATGGACGTTTGAAAATATGATTATCAGTTCGTTCTTTAGATATGACTTTTATAGATGCCAACGTTTGTAAAATTAAGTTCAGTTCTCGTTAGCAAGCTGTTGAGTTTGTTTCTTGTTGTAATTTATTGTGAAGAAAGTTCGACCAAGTCCATGATGACGAATTATTGTAATAATCAATTTCTTCAATGTTAATGTGAATTCATGCAAGTGAAGATTGTAAGTAGAGAGAATTAGTTGAAGTGGGATATTAATATTAACAGATTTTTATTGTAAATTTTGGTAACTCCTGAAGAGGGCTTGATAAAACCGAAAGTTCGAGAAAGAAAATGGGAAGTTAGAAGGAAGTCTCTTATTTTATAACCCATTGATATTGGCTCCCAACGATCGTTTTTATGATGAATATATATATTTTCCAGATTTATTGAATTGGAAACTATGTATGAATGAAAAAATTAATAGAATTTGAGTATTTTTGGGGGTTTTTGAGAAAATTACATCTACTTCAATTCTTAGCGTTTCATTAAATATAATTACTTTCAATATTTTTCGTATTCTTTCGTACTGAAAATCTGTACAGGATTTTCTAGTATTTTTATAGATTCATATTATTATTATGGATTTCAATATTGATGAATAGAATAAGATGCACCAGTATTTTTAGCTTGATACGTTTGGAGTGATTTTATTGATATCTATATAATTTACAAAATTTTTGATAAGTTATATCTACAAAGACATTGAGTATTTTTTAGATATGTCATTTAATATTTTTTTGTGAATTCCTTGTAGTTTTATAGATTGCTATATAGATTTTTAAAATTTAATGCTATAGAAATAAATAATTATACAAATCGAAATATTTTTATACATTAGCGAAAATATTACATCTACAAATATTTCTTGTGGTTCATAGATTTCAATCTTTATAATTTTTTCTCATATTACTATTATAGTACTACTAACTAACCTTTGTATAATTTTCTAGTAGTTTGATAGATTTCTACTTTTTTTATGGATTTAAATATTTGCTTCTTATATTCAACGCTCCATGATTAAACGTTTTGTAGATTTTGAAAATTTTATGTACATTCATAGATTTTCTGTATTTCTAGAACATCTAGTATTCTTATTTATTTTATTTTTTTTTCGTATTTTATACAATTTTTAACATTTCGTAGGGTTTTCGAATATTTCCAAAGGTTGCTGTATAGATTTCTAGAATCAGATACTCTTGAAAAAAATGTATATGCATATTACAAGTATTTAAATACTATTTTTGAATCACTTACATTATTTTTAGTGTTATTGAGCACACATTTTTAAATGAAATAGATATAAATATTACTGCATAGATTTTTAGTAATTTTTATGAGTTTTTGTTATTTTATACATATATGTACGAGTACGTTGACTAAATTTCTATCGTGATAATCAAAATTTTAGACATAAAAATCAACATTATCCAGTTATAAACGAAACTTTGCTTGTCACAACCAAACATTTGTATATGTCTGAAGTTCCGAACGTTGAAGAAATGAACGAAAATGTAAAAAAAAATTGGTTTTCTGTTTCCACCCAAGATAACAGTGAAAAATAGTTTTTGATGCCGGATAATATTGGTTAAAAATTGATAAAAATTCATTATTACAATTATATATATTTATTATTACGATTCTAACCATTAAAAATTCGTTTTCTTTAATTTTTAACGTTTGAAATTTCAGAAACATCCATTTTTTTATTCCATATCCTACCAATTGCATAGTTGCTGCAGCCAAACCTTTTCTCTCCTCTGTTTCGAGATGTGAAATTTTCAAAAATGGCCTCAACATCACAAATACTTTGTTCCAGTAACCAAATAATTTCGTAAAACATGGACCAACTAAAGTTTCCTTCACAAAAACTCCACATTAGTCATATCCAAAAAATCAATTACTCCACTCTCAACAAAATAAATACTCGCTAAAACCAAACATTTTTCCCACTAAACTATTTCTTTGCAAATTATTCCCTACCCCCCCAAAATCATCTCCATACGAAACCCAATCACCATTTTTGACCTAATCACATCTCGAAACAATTCCAAAAAATCCCAACCCAAAAAAGTTTCCAAAACCAAAAACTTCACTCCTCCAAAAACCTACCCACTTCTTCACAGCATCGCAACCGTAAGGCTCATTTCCCCCCACGACCACCCCCAAAAATAAGCCCTAGCCACCGAAAAACAATTCTTTTCGTCTCGCGAAAATTTTTTTCAAAACCCGGAAAGGCGATGCCAAAAGCGGACTTTGCGTTATCCCGTGGATGCCGGCCTCGCGGTTATTTTTAGACACATTAACTCGGAACTTGAGCCGGCTCGCGCGAGTTGCTCGCTCGCGATTACTTTTTCACATGGGCATTATTCGCGATTTATCGTTCGAGCGTGATGTTTCTTTTAAAAGACGCAAAACTAGATCGGAGAGAAGAAAGTTGGTATTTTCCACGGACGTGGAGACGATCCCGGCGCGCGACTAAAACGCGACTAAATCGCGAACGCGCTCGTAAGCGCCATTAGCGCGCCGCGGGGGGGGGGGGGGGGCGAGACACTCGCGAGCGGCGGGGATAAAGGACCGCGATCTCGCAAGAGCCGACTTTTCATCCCCCCTAACAACAAATTCGAATAAAATTTGCATTTTTCAATTTTAAGTTACAAGCGAATAAAATTTTTTCGCGCAATCGTAGAGGTTATTTTGAAAAAAAAAAAAAAAAAAAAAAAAAAAGTAAATGGGTTGAATAAGTGTTATAAATTTAGAAACAATATACATTCGTAAGAAACTTTGAGTAAATGAATTGTTCAAAATGAAGGTTCAGAAAATAAAGGCAAAATAAGTGCGCAGAAATTTTCTGAGGCTCAATGAATTTTCAAGATTGACTTAAGTATTAAAATTTTCTTATGAACAATAAATCTGGTATATCATCAAAAATTCTGAAAACTTCGTTATAATGATAAAAATTTTAAGATATCGGGAAAATTTTTTGAGTAACTCGTACATTTGAAGAATTGGAGGGGGGGGGGGGGCGGAGGTACTAGTTTTCAACCCCTCTGCCCTGTCAACGAATTTGAATAGATTTCGCATTTTATAAATTTCATTAATTGCAATATCCAGTACCAGGTATAAAAATTTTTTTCCAAGAAACTGAGACTATTACTTTGAAAAAAATTATTAAATAAATAAATACTACATATACTGAGTAATTCTAATTAAGTCATAAACAATCAGAAATAAGTAATTCTAACAAAGTCATAAATAAAAAATAAAAAATCTTGATTTCGAAAGATTTTGAAAAACTGAATTACGTAAAATACATCTTTTAAAAAGAAACAG
This sequence comes from Platygaster robiniae, assembly GCA_028476575.1. Taxonomy (NCBI): domain Eukaryota; kingdom Metazoa; phylum Arthropoda; class Insecta; order Hymenoptera; family Platygastridae; genus Platygaster; species Platygaster robiniae. The sequence goes on from CM052023.1 coordinate 32,719,926, forward strand.
AAAATACTGCAATGAAAATTCATGAGAAATTTTCTCAGAAATCAAGGAATTTCCAATATTAACAGAAATATTCTATTTTTTTTCATCGAAAATTCTGAAAACTTGTTTGTAATCATATAAATTTTTAGGAAATAGAAAGAAAAGAAATAATTATCACTGTAAAAAAAAAATGGAAAATCTCCATGCATTTGTATGGAAATTTTTCCAAACATTGATTTTTTCTATTTTTGATTGAATAAATTTCCATACGGTCCCCAAAATTTTCTTTCGTGTATAAAAAATTTCCATTGCTGTATGGAATATTTCCAAACATGGGAATTTCTCATGACTGTATAGAAAATCAAAAATGGAAAATCTCCATGCATTTGTATGAAAATATTTCCAAACATTGAGTTTTCCCATTTTTGATTGTAAAAATTTCCATAAGGTCTCTAAAATTTTCATTCGAGTACAAAAAATTTCCAAACATAGGAATTTCCCATGCTTGCATTGAAAAAATGTCAAATAAAGAACGGAAAATCTCCATGCGTTTGTATGGAAATTTTTCCAAGCATTGATTTTTTCCATTTTGGTGTAAATTGGAGTAGATTGGTGTAGATTTGGGTGTAAGTGTTTTCAAATACTTGAAAAGGTTCCCTGGTAGTCAAATCAAAGTAAGATTTTATATATTTGTTTCTATCAAAGGTAACAAGCATATAAACTTTTTTCAAAAAAATTATAACGGTTAAAAAAAAAGTAGTAAATTAATTGAAAAATTTTAATTAACTTCTAGACAATCTACATTTTTCAACAAAAAAAAAATGATTCAGGAATAAAAATCATGGAATTCGAAATTTCTATAAAAGACAATAATTTTGCCGAAATTTCGTCAACAGATTTGAAATCCAGATTCAAGATCTCAGAACTTATGAAAAATTCCTTCCCCCTCCCTTATTTTCAAAAAAGAATCTCAGCCCAGCTTCGCCAAATCCCAAGCATCCTTTTTTTAAAAATTTCGGAGAAAAAACGCAAAAATAAAAATACCTCAACATTTTGCAAGGTATCGACCTCTTTCGTTTGTACCAGTTATTTCAGTACATCTTGCATTTTCTATTTCGAGTGTCTCCCCGAACTATTTTGCATTCTGAAAAATCAAATCCCTACTTTTTCCTTCTCCTTATCCATCAAACAATTCACTTGTTAATTTATCCGTTTGTTCAACCATCGCCAGAAGCTTCGTATAATCATAAACCGAACAAATCTCTCGCAACCGTTGGACAAATAACGCGTTCGCATTTGCTCTAAAAATACACAAACACTCGATGAGCACGTTTATCGTCGTAATCAATTATTGCATTTTCAAGAGTGCATCTCATAAACCATTCAAAAACCTATTTCCTTCTGTGAAAATTTGCGAATCGGCGAAGGGAGGGAAATTCAGAAATTTTCGATTAAAAAAAAAAAAATCAGCCTGTATTTTCTTCGACAATTAGTCGTTGATGATGATGATTTTGTTAAAATCAAGATGAAGAATGTCGACACGTGACATTTTTTTCCTTCACGTAATTTTTCATTTATTTATTATTCTTGGATTTTATTGGCAAAATTTCCTGTTTCTTAGATTTGATTTGTTTAAAAGTATTGTTTTTTCAAGTATCTGAAATTGATGAAAAGTTATTTATCTTGCCAGTGGAAATTTTTACGAAAAACGAAATTAACATTACGGCGATAAATTATGCAACCGGTGCAATTGTCAGACAAACAGTTACGACTGAAATAAAAAAATGTGAGATTTATTTGTATAATTCGCGTGTCAAATTTGTTATTGCAAATGTTGGGATCCCGAGTGTAATAACAAATTCGTAAATAGTGGCATGATTTGTAATTTTCCTTTTATTGAAAGGTGAATAAATTCATTTCCAAACCCGTTTTTCTTTCTCTTCACAGTATTTAAGAAAGTGATGTGATGCAATTTTTGATGAACTGATTTTTACATGATTACCAAAATGTATCATTTGGATTGGCATTGAGATTTTATTTTTCTTTTAACTCAGAGATGAACAAATTGTAAGATGAACATAAAAATTGTTATTCATGATCCTCAAAAAACAAATTAAAAATTTTTTACATGGAAAAAACTCCAAAAAGTATATCATTAAATACCCTTACCACCATTATCAACTTTTTACTTTTTTTTTTAATTCCATCATTATAATGAATCATTATAATGGACATTCACTGGCAAAAAAAGAATCTACGAAAACCCCAATATTTCCCTTTGCGAAAAACCACGTTCCAACGTAATCTACAAGTTTTCGCGGTTTCGAAAGCTGCCCACGTACCCGCATGTACTTCGCACATATTCTTACATTGCACACGCGTTATCTCGACGCGTCGTCTAAATATAACTCGCGCAAATGGTGGCGAATTGACGAGGATTTCTCTCGTCCATTTCTGGGCGATCGAAGAAAATTCGCTTTTTTTCGGGGGCCGGTCGTTGATTCCTGACCATTGCCAGAACGAGAAGAGTCATAGAACACAGCTACGTCATATATGATGCCAGGAGAAACGTTGGTGGGGAAAATCGTATAATTTTAGACAAGAGATGAGTGGTCCGGGAACTACGGGAAAATAGGGAGAGGTCAGGGAATTCATTTCCGCCCGAGAAATGTCCAATAAGCGAGAAATGTGGGGAAATGAAATATCTTGTCGTATTCACAAATCGCGAAAATTTTCACCAACTACGAAAGATTATTCGCGTGTCCCTGAATATGATGTAGTATTCTATCTACATCCACACGCCGCAACCAATCTGTACCAAAATTCGCACACGGCTTTGTTTTGATTGCATGGCCAAACTAGAACCCGAATCGTTTATTTATTGCCGTTTGTTCATAATAAATAATGTATAGTTTACACTGCTAATACATCTATGTCCATGTCAGGTAACAGCAGGTGTATCTATATATACATATCAGCTGACTGGATCAGATGATCGCAGACCATAGACATTACATACATGGACCGCTAGTTTTAACATAATTTGAAGGCAAGAAAGAAATTTCTGTTATTATACTTGAAATTTTAACCATACAATATTCTACAATTTTATTCCTATAAATAATTTAAAAACCATCCAATCCTTATCTCTCAGAGCCTCAAGAAGTAAAGGTCATCCTCTCAAAAACCCCATCAAATATGGTATGCTCTGCTAATTATGGAAATTAGCAGAGCATAAGGCATTTGTGCTATTATTTTTTTTTTTTTTCTATCTTCAGCCCATCCAGAATTTTTTTATGCTCTCGAGAGATGAATGCTAGATGATGAAAATCAGTTGGAATAATTAATCGAATGAAAATAAAACATGGCTACCAGTTCTCCTCCCTCGCCCCAAAAAACTCCGACATCAAAAGCTCATAAAATTTGTCATTTCTTCCAGAAACATATAATCTTCGAATCTTCTCTATCTAAATGCCCAATAATAAACGTTTTTCCAAATCGAAGCATCTGGCAACGTCGAATGGCGATAAAGCCTTAACTATTTATAGAAACGAACCAGTTGTTAGTTCGACCCCACCCACCCGCGTATAAATCATGTCCCGCGAATATTCGCCCCGGGTCGCCCCAGTCGCATTAACTTCAACCCAAATTCAATGCCGCGGAATTCGCGGCGGCGTGTCTCTTGATTAATTGCCACAAAACGAGGCAGCGGCAGAAATAAAAGAATATTCGTCACGCGGCCCGCGAAAATCCCGCGGCCCGACGCGGCCACAGATTTCTATTTCGAGCTTGATTCGCCGTTACTTCGCCTGGAACACTTTACATTCACTCTCGACTATTTCCTGTAACTTCCTGTATTTCTTCATAATGTACTTTATTCCCTCATAAATGACTGTCATTGCAATTTATTCATTATGAATAGACATTTTTATATTTATATTCATGTGCTCAAGCTATTTGTTTTCTGAAATTTCAATTTCTCAGGCTCAAATCTGAATTCCAGATCAATTAAAATATTCCCCAAGAAACAGCATTCTAAACAATAATTCTTATAAATTAATTCGGTAATAGATTCTTTACACTCCCCCAATTTAAATATTCATCATGAAAACGATCGTTGGGAGCCGATATTAATGGGTTATAAAATAAAAGACTTCCTTCTAACTTCCCATTTTCTTTCTCGATAGATAAGATTGTTGATTAATTGTTAATGAATAATTACCCTATTGAGTTTATTTTGAAGAATGTTAATATTAGGATAAATTTTCTGAAATTTGGAATGAATAGAATCAAAGATAGACATATTGAGACAGAGAAGAATTTAGTTTTGACTTATACTGAAAGTTTACATCCTCAGATTTATAATTTATTTAAAAATATGGAATAGGAATAATGTATAGGACGAATAATAAATTAAATGAAAGAATCGCTAAAAGGGGGAAAGATAAATTAATGAAAATAGATCAACAGGACGTTGTTTGTAAAATATATTGTGGCAATTGTAATTTTAGCTATATAGGACAGACAAAAAGATGTTTAAAAACCAGAATATCTGAACATGAAAGCAACATTCGTCATTGAACTGGAAATCATTCAGTCCTCACTCATCATAGAATAGAAAATGATCATGATTTTAAATGGAAAGATGTGAAAATTCTGGATGAAAAAGGAAATTATAAGAGAAGAATGGTTTCTGAAACGGTGTTCATAAAGGGAACTGAAAACACGTCGAATAAGCAGGATAACACTAGATTTTTGAGTTCGATTTATGATGGACGTTTGAAAATATGATTATCAGTTCGTTCTTTAGATATGACTTTTATAGATGCCAACGTTTGTAAAATTAAGTTCAGTTCTCGTTAGCAAGCTGTTGAGTTTGTTTCTTGTTGTAATTTATTGTGAAGAAAGTTCGACCAAGTCCATGATGACGAATTATTGTAATAATCAATTTCTTCAATGTTAATGTGAATTCATGCAAGTGAAGATTGTAAGTAGAGAGAATTAGTTGAAGTGGGATATTAATATTAACAGATTTTTATTGTAAATTTTGGTAACTCCTGAAGAGGGCTTGATAAAACCGAAAGTTCGAGAAAGAAAATGGGAAGTTAGAAGGAAGTCTCTTATTTTATAACCCATTGATATTGGCTCCCAACGATCGTTTTCATGATGAATATTTAAATTAATTCGATATATACACTGAGAAGTCGAGATTTTTGTGACAACGATATCCTTTGACAATGCGCTATAATAATTATATAATAACTCTGTGGCTTCCCGCCATAATCGAGAAAGTCACTTGTACCATAAGGCTCAGTTTACATGATAAGTCTGGACGCGAGAATCTACGCCTGTGAGTGCAAGAGAGAACTCTTTATCTTGCTCACTCATGCTCTATCCTTTACTTTCCTCTCTTTCCGAACAAAAAATGGCGGCGCTGTGACGTCATAGATAAAATCATATGTTTTGGCAAACGTAAACAAATATATTAGCGGTATCAACGTGCAAAATAAATGCAAGAGCAACAATCGAAAAGGAAGAATCTACATGGCTGTGTTTCCATCCGGTGAACCACGGAGTCAAGTGTGGATTGAAAATCTGGGAAAACAAAATTGGACCCCGTCAAAAAATGCATTCGTCTGCGAGGTAAATATCTGTTATCGTCTTTATAATTGAAAAATCTATGGCCATGCACACTATGATGAAATATTGTAATGATGTTTGTATTCTTTTAAATAACATATATTTTTCAATTTTTTGTTATTATTGATTCGAGATTTATTTCTACAAGCAATGGGAAATTGGTGAAAAATTTTCGTATGAAATTCGAAAATTTCTGCGACAAGATTCATTTCTACTATTTGAATAAACTTCATATTCCCGCTTTTTTCTCATTGGTGCCGCCATTTACTGTTCGCTAATGGCGGCGCCTGCCAGCACCAATCAAAAAGTTGCCACCTCGTGTCCAGACTTTCATTGACAGGGAATTTACAGTAAAGGAGTGACGATTCAATAAAGTTCACATAAGAGTAAGGGATAGTTCATGTGACAATATGTACTCGCAAGAATACGCGTATCGTTGCGGCAGCAATCTCATATTGTGGATAGCAGAATCCAGTGAGATTCTGATGATGAGCTCACAATATCGTTCATAACAGGATATTTTCGTTATGATGACAATTTACTATTATCATTGTAATCAATTTTATTTCTGACTCGCGAGCCTAAATTTAAACTAAATCACTTTGACTTTTAGCTAGGTGAAAACTCGAGAACCAAACGGTGGCAATTAATTTTCAGCTTGAGAATCGCGAACCCGGAAGTTGGCCGCGATCGCGTTAAAACGACGAAATTACCTCTGAATTTCGTGTGAACGAACTCAAGAGGCCTCCGGGACTCGAAAATCTTAATCGGTCTTTTCGTTCCGCTTCGTCAAACGAATTGTCAACGTTTCCCTCGAGCTTTCGTACTCCAAAAAATGTCACTGAAAACTAACGAAATTCTTTTTTTACTTTATTTAAACTCTGATTTCCATATGTATGAAAAACAAATAGCATAGGCTCCAAAAAACATTATTAATTCAATATTATTTCGATTAATACACTCATACTTGGGTTAAATATTTACAAAAAATTTCCAGAATCATCTAATTCATTCAAAATAAAAAACATTCAATTTACTTGGGTAATCGACTTTATCAAAGCTGTCAAATTTTTTGAGTTCAATTAATGACCGTTACTTCTTTTTCGGTTTTACCACTAAGATCTTGGCCCTTGTCGCCCTTGCTAAATCGGGGGAGCCAAAAATCGAGAGGTCAATATTCCTGTCGCAAGTAGAATTTTATTAATAGCCCAAGTGCAAAAATAAACGCGACAAAAAGCTCACGTGTCGTATAAGCGATAAACGGCCATATTTTATTCACGAATGCGAAGCGCGAATCATGCGTTGAACCTCCAATTAAAAAAAAGAAGAAAAAAACGTCAAGTTACGTCGTGTGAAAATAAGAATCCATAGAAATCATTGGAATTATAAAAATTAAATTAAACTTATAGGAAATCCATATTCATAGAAAAAAACGTTGCGAATAAATTATCCAAACTGGAAAAAAGTGCCATGCTCTTCATTTTTTTCCTTTTTCAGCGACTTCCTATTTTCTGTTTTTTTCATCAAGCGTTTATTTTTTTCCTTCCCGAGACCGAGGAAAAGTGGAACAGGCAATCGAGTTACCGAGGGAACGTCGCGTCGTCGCGGTTTTTCAATAACCAAATGTTGTGGAGTAGCGGTAATTGATAAGCAGATGCAAAGCGATAAAACGCTTGCATAGTAATTAGCCGTCACTGAATGACAGCTCGCGAGGACAGAGAACTTTAATGAGGAGTCAGGGTTTCAAGAATCGAGGGAAAAAGTGTTGGCGAATGACATATCATTTCGACGATGTCAGCTCAATGACTTCGTATTTTTTACATTTCAATTAGAGTAATATAGTCGTGAAGTTGAAATTCTAAAATTTATAGTCAAGGTTATAAGTTATGGTAATGAACTACACAGTTGTGATTATGTTATTGTTTATTAATTAGTTATAGAAGATTTCTTAAAACTTGACAAACTTTCCATGTTTCTCATTATTATTAACGATCTTCTAGCTTGTCCATGTTTTTAAATTTTTCAAAATTACAGAACTTTCGAAATTGTATTTAAAATTTGCCAAACTCATCAAGATTTCTCAAAATTTTTAAATGAAATGTATCTATTTCATGATAATGATATTTCAAAAATGATATTAGCAAATAATCATATTTTAAAAAAATGATAATTATTCTCTCTCCTCTTTTAACTTGAATCTAAATTACTTCTCATCCAAAAAAATCGCGTTTCGATCCCCCTGCCAAGAAGGAATAAATCACTCAAATACAAAAAAAAATCTTGTCCATATGAAGCAACATACAAGTTACTTTCTTTGTTCGGAAATAATCCTAAGTGACAGCAAAGATACAAAGTCTGCCTTTGGTGTTGAATCCCGAAGAAAAAAAAAACTCTTTTATACTTTGTTTTCTCGTGCTTTATCCCCGCCAATGACCTCACACTTTTTTCGATTAATCGCGTTGGATCGTGGCGCGATTAGTCACGAGCAAAATGCACGAGAACAAAGTTCCGCATTTATTCGCAATCTTCATTTTCAAAAAAATCTACATTTCCAAGGGCGTCGTTCCCAAATTCAATTTTTACACAGATTTCGAACAAGAATCTTGAAAAAAAATTAAAAAAATATCCCAGAATATAAACCAAAAGGAAAATTACAAAAATACTCATGATAATCTATAAATTTAATCTAATTTTCATAACAACCAAAAGAAAAAATATGGATACATTAATGTAATAAATTAAATTATTACAGAATCTTTCAAAATCATAAAGTTTCAAACATTCAGTTTAATTATTTCTTGGTTTTCAAGTTTTAGGAAGTTGACATTCCAAAATCTGTTATCTAGGATTATTTAATTCAAACATATTGATTTTCTTTAATTCAAATGATAAGTTTTTATACTCGATTTAAATCGAAATTTCCTGGGTTTCACGATAAAATATTGAAAGCCTTTTCTATGATACCGACTGCTCGAAATAGCAACGCTCTATGTATTCTTCTCGTGGCAGCACTTTCCTACTCATGAATATCTCGCTGCAGCGATCGAAAATTTTTAAAAGAAATACCCAAAAACTAAAAAAACTACTAAAAGATGAAAAAAAAGAAAATTTTCACGATAAAACTTGAAAATAGATAATTCAGAAGAGAGTGAATAGCAAGAATAAAAAAATACTAGATCACACAAGTGCGAAAAATTGATTTTTCCAAAAATGATCAAAATCCTCGACATTGCCTCGGAGTCTAACCATTTCTTAAATATGCTATAAACTGCTATTATCATTAATTCTCAAAAAAATATGGAGACTTATTTCCTATACAAATTTGAAAGTTAGGAACTAAAATTTCTAGATTTCAAACCAACTCAAAAAATGATCAAAAGAAAAAAAAAAAAAAAAAAAACAGAACAAATACGATATACTTTCAAAATCGATAGTAAATAAAGTCTTACAAATAATAATAATAATAATAATAATAATAATAATAATAATAATAATAATAATAATAATAATAAACACTGTATCACATAATTGCAAACCGTCGATTTTTCTAAAAATGATGAAAATCCTCGACATCGCCTCGAAGTGCAACTATTTCCTAAATTCTCTACCAACTACTATTATCATTAATCTTCACAAAAATATAAAAAGAAATTTCATACATAAGTTTGTAACTTGAGAACTAAAATTTTATAATTTCAAACTACTTTCAACTTCTAATGCAAACAATTTGAAATTTGCATTACCTACGAGAGTTGATGAAAATAATTGCAAACTTCAAGAAAAAAAAATTTAACAAGTTTTACAAAACTTCATGCATTTATAATAATTTTTCATGACTCAAGAGAATTATATAAACATTGTTTAGTACTTAGAGAGAATTCTCCAGAAATTTTGAAGAACTGGTAGCATAATCTACTATTTCCTCACAAATATTCTACAGCGTGAATGAACCTGAATTCCATGAAAAAAACGAGCATTTTCTCCACTCAAGTTAAATAAAAAATTTATTCCAACGCCACAAGGAAAACTAGATAATATTAATCCAAGGAAAAAACAGTCACTCCGAGTTACTTATTTGTTTATCATATAAGACAAACAACCATATTTACATCAAATCAGTGAACCCTAAAAATATCAATCCCATCATCGTCATACATAAATAAAGTTCCTCATTTATGCAAAATGACTTTTTCAACGAATACAATCGCAAAACTCGCCTACGACTCGTCTAGCAAACTTCTTTCTTAGCATCTTAAAAATAAACTATGTATTTTCAAATCTCAATCAAGACAGGGAAAACCTATCGCCAATGCAGAAAATTTCATCGACAGTCACCAACAGCGCCGTGCACCAATAACTATTATTAGTTATCGATATCAGGGACGTCACAACCGGGGGAGGGGGGGGGGGGGGGTTGGGAGTATACTTTTTTTGCTACTTTACTCAACGAAAACATAATAAAAATTGAATTTGTAGCATATCGTTAAATGTTATTACGAATACGTATTGAGCATTTCGAGTTTTTTCGTTTTAATTCGAAAACTATCAGAATTCAAAATTGTGGACTGAGTTACACAAATCAATAAAAAAAGTCAAAATTTGTATAAACAAAAGTTATTAATATAGGTGTAAATTTTGCTATTTTTTCATGGCTAGAAAAAATGTTACTCAAATATATTCTTTACAAAAAAAATATACATATTTTGGTTCGACTATAGTAGAATGTCATCATATATTTTTTCTAAGCTCAAGAAAAGTTTAGATAAGCTGATAAAGATAAGTAAAAACTCGATTCAATATTAACAATACCTTATAAGAAAGTATTATTATTTATTAGTCAAACAAAACAAAGGAAAACAGAAAAATCTTCAATATTTTGTCCAAATTTTCAAATCTTTTCCTACCTTTAAGTTCTTTTTTAATATTGAAAAAACTGAGTCTTATTAAAAATTTCATACCATTAGAATTTACGCAGTTTGAATTTTAGTCAATACTTGACTAAATTCCCAATCAAAATATTTTTTACAAAATTTCGTCTATTCATAACTTTGAATTATTTTATTTTATTTGAAAAATTTTTTTAATTCAGATTTTAGTATGATTCGTGCGTTTATTCATTTATTTTCTTTTTTTCGAAAACCTTTTCGAATGCATTCAAATTAGCCGCGTGCGTGTGGCGTTTCGGGTCAAGTTTAACGCGATCCGCGAGCGACCCCGCACGCCCTCGAATCGATTATTGCCTGCCTCCCCGTGAACCCCGTGGAACGATACCGAGGAAGATCCTGCTTGGCAACTGCGGAAAAGTTGAGACAGCTTTGACGCTTCAGGGATGGAAAAACTCGCCCGTAACAAAGCTTTTCCGGAAAAAACTTTCCCCATTCGTATGTGACACGAGCATGGTCATAATCTCGCGTTTGATATCATTGTCCCAGGTTGGATAACAGGCCGGGAAAACCCGGGGAAAAACCTGGAGTAATTTTCATTTCATTCCGAACTTTCCGGGATATTTTCACGGAAAAATATTGATAAACAGGGACGTAGGTAGAGAGGGCTTTTGAGGATTCAAACCACTCCCGAAATTAGGAAGAAAAGAAGTAAGTATATCATATACAAATGAAAAAAAAAAAAATAAATAAATAAATAAATAAGAACAATATACCTATAGTAAAAATACGAATGATAAAAATAATACATAGAAAAAATTGAACTCAATAATAAATATGAGTGAAAAAATTATCAAAAATGTACCTTCTGAAATCTACAAGACGTTACAAATCGTTTCATGCGATTCTCGAATTTCAACAAAATTCAAAATCCTGGATTTTACCAACTCAACAATAAAAATATTTCTGGCTTCGGTAGAATTTTGTTTTTACAAAATTCTCATCATAAACGTATGGCTATCGTCAAAGAAAAAAATTATGAAATCCCAAAGTAAATACATTTCGTCAACCCCCCCTCGAAGAAAATTTCTCTCACCTAGGCCCCTATTGATAAATATTCTTTTATTTAAATAAGCATCATTCACAATTTGAGAAATTAACAAATTTTCCATGCCTCAGGTACATAAAATATTATACATTCATGCAAAAAAGCTGGCTTCGAGACATTGTCAAGTTGATGCATCATTTACATTCGTAATAACGTGATATAAAAAATGTTCCTTTTCTATTTTTTATAACTTCCTATCCTCTTTTTTCTCACCCAGAAATTATCAACTTGATTCTGAATTTTCTGGAAACATTTTCTTACAACAAAACATCAAAAAATATTCCTCAACAAAATATACACAATATATAATAAAAGTATAATAACATATTATTTAAAAAACCATTTTCATCCTTCATTTTCTTCCATTTTCCCATCTCTCTTTTCTCACCCCGGGGAGAAAATCGGCGAATCCTTACGATTGTTTCACGTGCCTTCGTCAATTATTTCGTCCTCGGCGGCTAAAAAAAGCCATCGTCTATTTCCGCGTGAAATCGATACATTTCGCGGCTTAGGGGAAAACAAGTGTTATCAAAAGAGGGAGGGGTTCAATAAAATAAAAAGGGTCTGATGAGAAACTAAAAAGCTATACACGAAGAAATAAATCTTTAGCTTCAGCAGCAAAATTATTTAGTAAAATACGAACCAAGCAAAACTTTTCGTTGTGACAATTAATATGAACATTTTCAAAACGAGAACATAAGTTGTCATACTAAAAACTTCAGTCGAAATTGCACTGAAAAAACAGTAAGTTCAATACAAATATATACGCGTACAGTTGCGTCGTTTTCTCAAATATTTATCAGCTATTAACATAAATCTGAGTTATAAAAATAGCGTATGTTTCATACTCATTTCTTTGGATTCTGCAGTATTTGCGACAAATATACCATACACTCGACTGAAGTTACTTGAACCAACTTCACGTGCATCAAGATCAAATCTGCGTTAAACTTGAATGGCGTAAGAAAACAATGTTAGCTTAAAATTCAAAAATAACAGCAAATAAGCTGTCTATATTTGATGCAACTGTTCTATATAGTAACACTTAATATACCGATACTTGACGAATGTTGTGGAAAATTTTCGACAATATCGACAAGCTCAGACAAGCTTGCGAGTGCCAGTTGATAAATAAATTTTCACTGTTCACAAAATAATGGAGCCTCCCCTCGTGGGGTGTGGCCTTTCCAGCATCTTCAATGTTATGGGATAAAAGTTTCATTACTTTTCGAGTAACTCAAATTTTTATATGAGCAAAATAAATGTCGATGGGTCCAATGAAGCTGTTGCATTTGAGATCGACCATCGAGTTCCCTGAGTCAAGCGGCGGTAACTATCGCCTGTACGAAGATGGATGATCATCGGGTACTCGCGCGCGCGCGCCTCAGATAAGACGGAAAAAATGTAAATTCTTGACAGAATTATAAACGAATTACGACAAATAGGAAAAGAAAACACGCGCACAACGCACACGCCAATTCTTTTTTTTTTTTTTTTTTTTATTAAAAAACCTAGGTCAATCTTAGTTTTCAACAACCAACTTTAAACTTGAGCCAAGTTACTTGAACTTTTCTTGCAAATAGCAATATAGTATATATTAATATATCAAGTTTTGTCCATACTTTTTCGAAGAGTTCATATAAACATGATTTTACTTGATGGCGATTACTTCATTGATATTCTTAGCACATAAGCATATAGTAACTGTTGATATACAGAAATTCGCTTGAACTTTATTAGATAGTTCATATGGATTTATCGTTGGTTTTAAGTATTTTAATGAATTTTCCAGAAAACAGTATCTTTTATTACAGATTTCCAGTTTTTTTTGTATTTTTTATATTTTGTTAGTTTTTATTATTCATACGATTCAAGATGTTTCGTCGTATTTTTATAAAGTTCTGTGAAAATTTCAGAGTTCTATGCCCTTAATTTCGAAATTTTATAAATTTTTGGTAAATTATATTGATATAGTTTAAAATCATTATTACATTTTTAAGTATTTATCGTATTTTTCATTATTTATGAAATTTCGAAGTATTCTAGTATTCTCATAGATTTCTAGCATTTTCGTGGATTGATCTATAAATTTCTAGAATTTGATGCTTTAAAATTAGGGTTTTCAAACATTTTTAGTATAACAATAGATTTTTCAAAAAATATCTTTGATACAGATTTCCAGTATCTTCTGTATTTTTCCAGTTCTCATACAATATTGATTATTTTATCGTCTTTTTTTTTGGATATTTGTAAAAAATTTTCGAATTCAATGCACTAGACCTTGAAATTTTATAAATATTTTGAGAAATTAATGTAGGAATATATTTTGAGCATTAGTAAATTTTCAATATTGTATTTTTTGGTATTCGTAAAATTTTGTAGTATTTTCTGGTATTTTTTAAAGAAAACTAGTATTTTCATGGATTGATCTATATATTTATGAAATTTTATTCTCTAGGAAACAAAGTTACACAGTGTTTTGTTATTTTGATACATTTTTGAGAAAATTATTTCTACACACATTTCGAGTTTTTCCCAAATTTCTAGAATTCTCGTATTTTTTGTCACTTACGAAATTTTGTTGTACATTCTAGTATTTTTAATAATTTTTAGTATTCCTTTGGATTGCATTATAGATTTCTAGAACTCGATGCTCTTATATTGAAATTTTTACATATTTCAAGTATTTAAATACATTTTCCAGAAAACAGTGTCTTTTATCAATGATTTCTAGTTCTTTTTTAATTTTTCTTATTTTTATAGTATTCATACAATTAGAAATATTTTCTAGTCTTTTTATAAATTTCTCTATACATTTTCAAAATTCAATGCCACACGAGACACACGTCAATTCTTTTTTTATTTTTAGTAAAAAACCTAGGTCAATCTTAGTTTCCAACAACCAACTTTGAACTTGAGTCAAGTTACTTAAAATTGTCTTGCGAATAGCAATACGGTAACTATTCATATATCAAGCTTTGTCCATACAAACATCGTATTTACTTGATGGCGACTACTTCGTTGGTATTCACAGCAAATACGCACACAGTTACTGTTAATATACACAAGTTTTTTTGAACTTTATTAGATAGTTTATATGAATTTATCGTTAGTTTCCATTCAACTCAACATTGAATTCGCCATAGCCAAGTATGCAATTTACTAATAGTTACCATATTATACTTGTTTCAACAAATCTTTTTTTTCCCAATTTCCTTCAATTTTCAACTGCATCAAAATTCATACAATTTTCCAAGTTTTCGAAACAAAACATTTGGCCATCATATCCATAACTTTGACTGGTCCATAAATTTCTAAAAATAATTTTGGTTACTGGAAGCAACCATTTGTCTTTCCTCGTGAAAATGTTGCAACTCGTGGAAATATCGATCGTCGGCGAAATCGGGCGCGATATCGAGGGCGATCAAAGTGGGCGCGCTACGTCATCCCCGTGGCTCGCGGGGTCAAACGCGCCCGGAAACGTCGACGCGAATCGTAAGCAATGTAGGCTTTATGTAATTAGACGCTCGCTCGTCGGCGCATCAGCTGTTGCACCCCCCACCCCGTGGAAATGGGAAAACTATCGATCAGAAACGTTGCGACGAGATTTTTCACGAGGGGCGAGGGGGAAGAAAGAGGACTCAAATGTCAAAAGGTTAATTTATTTAAATTCATCGACTTATATTTATTCCAGCGTCGTGATATCTTAGAAATTCAACTTCAACTTTTATACATCACGTTGTTTATATTTGTCAACTGATATATAAAATTTTAAATTTTAGGGCGAGAGTTTTGTAGATTTTCCATTTTTATGGATTTTGGAGTTAGTTTAGGTTAGGTTTGTCTTGTAAATTTCAAAATTTGTCTAAATAACAAAATTTTTCTTCATCTTACTCAACTCTAACATCAAAGTTCATGAATTTTCTAGATCATGTTTATAAAAAAATATATATCTATATTATTCCATTTGATTCAGTGCACTTCTATTCATAAATAACTATTGACGATAAACCAAAATATTTAGCTACAATAAATTGAATTACACAAAATACACATAAAAAAAAAAAAAAAAAAAAAAAAAAAAATACTCAGTTCAAGTAAAGCCACAGTAACGAAAACATTTGTTGAATCAACAAAAGCTTTCGTCGAGTGGATTTCGACGGGATCTTTTGTTGAATCAGCGATAGGTTTGGTTGACTCGACAAAACTTTTCTCCGAGTGTCGTGCTTTCCCGAGCCCACTTTTCCGCCTCTCGCAGCCGCCCCACTAACATTTCCGCGCCGCGACCTCGCTGACACGGTTTTTCTTGTTCCCTTAACGCCAAAGTCCAACAGGAATTAACGCCTTGATTTTCATTTTGTTTTTTTCTTTTATTTATTTGTATAGCTTATTTTCTTTTCCATTGACTCATTTTCTTGTTTACTGGCTTATGTTCTTACAGGTAAAGTTTCACACAGTCAACAATAAATCATCGCTCAAATGATGATTTGAAAAAAGAGGGGGAGATTAAAAAAAATGACATCACAAATTTCAACTCATGAAACAAGAAAAATACGTGGAGTTTTATTATTCATGCAATCATTTTATGGATTATCATTATTTTATTTATTAATAGAATTTCATTGATGAAATGAAAAATTTATAAATACAATTTTTCAATAAATTCAGTGAAAATCACAGCAATTTTTGTATTTTTTTTGTATTACGATTTCATTAGTTGGACATGAAGCAAAATTTTATATTCCACGCATCAAATTAAAAAAAAAAAAAAAACAACAACAACAACAACAATTATTGTCTTTATTGTATTAAATGTAAGGTCTGGCATGGAGGGAGGGGGGTCTCAAAAATGTAATGCTACAAATGTTTATGCCAAACAGTGAATAATACATTGGGAAAAAATTCGATAAAAATAGCAGAAATCATGTGTATTTTTTTGTGTGATTTGAATTCATGGATAAGACAGAAAAAAAATAAAATAAAATTGCAAAAAACAGAAATTGTCTTTTTTGTATTTTTTGTTATACCCCAGAAATTAGGACCAATAGTCAAAAAATTGTAACTGTTTTGATTTTCAGATTTCCAAAACAATTAAATTTTTTTTACGTCTTTCATTCATCATTTTCAAGAATTCATGATAACAATTCATTTATAGTCCATTTTTTGAAGAATTTAGTTGAGATCGAAAAATTCATTTTTTAGAGATGAAATTGTAAGAATGTGTAAACATTTTAGGGTTTTTGAAATTATTTTCTCAAATTTCTGCAATGACAAATTTTCAGTATCTTAAAATCCTTAGAGTTCTAAGATTAGGATTTGAAAATACTGAAACTCCAAAAATCTTCTAAAGGCTTTATTTTTCCTTGATTCTTATGTAAGATTTATGTTTGAACATTTTTGAGAATCTTTACCTCTTTCAAATGGTTTTAATATAAAAATAATATTTTTGGTGTAAGTAATTTATGTGATTGATGTTTGAAATTTTCGTGCTTAAAATTCTCAGGAATGTCTAACTTGAAAAATTATAAAAATTATTTTGTTATAATTTTTCAGTTATGAAATAAACCAGTCGAATCACTGGAATTGAAAAACTTTTCGACAGCTTTGAAATCAATTATAGTTTACGAAAATTTTCAAAATCTTGAACACGTCTAAAATTTCTCTCAATTTCCAGAATTTGACATTTTATATTATTTTTCCTTTTAAAAAACAGCTTTGTGTTAGTCACGTGATTATCACTCAAAAATTCGAGCTTAAATTTTTTTTAAAAATGTACACGATTCGGACAGTTTTTTAAATTTCACACATCGCTAGAATAAATTTGGACTTACTTTTCAAAAAATAGATGATTACACTTTTTTCAAACAAAAAATTCTGATTGAAATAAAAAATTATGCATTTCCTTGGTACCCAAATAACATGTTTAATCTCTCAATAAATACTTACACAAAATTATTTATTTAATAAAACACTGATTCATTAAACCCAATTTTCTTGAATTGAAAACAAGTTCTTGTTTTTTACGAAGGACAAAAACTCGCGTGATGGGCAATGAACTCGGGAGGCAGCGCAAAAAAAAAAATAGAAAGGCCAAAACCAAGGCCAATTGGCAGGTCAAGTTGGCAGTAAGACCATTTTTTTCATTGTTGCAATGACGTTTCAGGTTCGTTACGAAATATTGTCTAATTAAAAATATGATGAGCAGCTAACAAAATCAATTCGATCTCGAGAAAGGAAAATATCAACATAATTTTTCTTTCAATTCATTTTAAGTATCAAAAAAGTTCACAAGTTATTTCAATAATTAGCAATAAATAAATAAAACAATATTATGAGAAATTGGAATATCAAATCATAGATTGAATTAAATAGTGAATAAAAGAAATTTTCATAACATTGCAGTTAACTTTGGGTTTTAACTTTATAAGACAGTTAACTATAATTACTATTTCTTAATTAGAAATAAATAGCATAATGATGTAATTTATTCCTACCAACAAGTTTAATATAATTTACAAGATACTTTAATTATGTTTCGATATTAATTTCAAAAAAAAGTATTAATTAACATAAATGACAATCATTATATTATCTGATAAAATAATTTACATGATCATCATTATTTTTCAAAATACCTTGCGACTGTTGAAAATTTCACAAGAGTTTTTAAAAATACGTTATTAAATTAAAACACTGATTATGTCTTTCAATTTACGATTATCTTCGTTTTTGGCATTTCGAAAATAGTCAGTATTTTGAAAAAAAAAAAAAAAAAAAAAAAAAAAAAAAAAAAAAAAAAGAAAGAAAATAATTCAGACCAACTTGTTCCAAACAAAAAAAGTTGAAAAATTCTCCATATAATTTAATGACACCAATTCTGCAGTCGCGGTTATTGAATGACTATTTTTCCGCAGACAGGACTCGACTCATTGAATTTTGATTCGAGTAATTTTCGTGTAAAAATATCTGTATGGATTTTATTGTTAGTTGTGAAATTGATGAATTTCTGCAATGATTTTTTAACTTGTTTACCACTCATTGTGTCTAAAAAAAGGAAGTTTATCTTACAAAAACTCTCTTTTGAACAATTATAATTGCTATATTTAAAAAACATTTTTACTAAATAACTGTACAATGAACAGAAAAATATAACTTCATTTCTTTCGGTTTTACTAAAGAAAAAGTTCTCTTCGTAAAAACAGTACCAGAAAAAGTTTTGGAAATATGCTTTCATTTTCATAGTTACAAATTTATAACCATTTACATGTACAATTTTTCAACCATCTTCCATTTTTATCTTATAAATTAATTATTTCAAATGGACAAGATAGAAATACTAAAGTGAAAAATTCTGAAGATTTTTAGACATAAATGAAGAAATTACACTATCAACTTTGCAAGAACACGTGAGGATCAATTGCCAAGACGACAATGTCTCATTTAGCATTATCTTCTAAAAGGTGTGATGAAAAGTGATACTACACGAGAAAAATTGAAATATAATTATTCAATTTGTCGCGACGAATTAAAAACTCTGAAAATTCACTTCGTTTTTGCACTCATGTCAAACAATTTGTCCATCAAAAAACAAAATTGTAGAAAAGAAAAATCAGTATTCCTGAAATTTCCATAAAAGTTGTAAATAATAAAAAAAATGGCTTCAATTGTAAAATAAATTTTAAGACGACAAGTATTACGTCTAAATTTTATTTTTAATAGGGAAACATTATTTCAATTCATTTTAATTCATTCAACGTAAGAAAATTGTATCCAAATTGATGAAATTTTGAAAAATTGACCTGAATCAATAAAGCATGATTATTGAATATTATTAATAAATATTTCTCACCAATTTCATATTCAAAATTATAAAACAAAAATTGTCCTAAATTCGAGATTCTTCTTTAATGCAGAATTTTCTATTGGATATTCAAAAATCGTTCTTTTGGGCTCTGGTTTCACAAATATTTCATCTTTTGATTTTTGTTTCATGTAACACATGTTTAAAATTCTAAAACATTCATTAATCCTCTAATGCCAAACGTAATTATTTTCAACAATTGAATATAAAAAAACTGATTCTAAAAATGTGACTTTAAAAAAAATCGACAAAGAAATCACATTTTAAATAGACATGTCACCTCAAAAAATTATTTGCGAATTTTTTAACATTATCAAAAAATGGACTGGAATAATTTAAGTTCAACTATTCAAAAACTTTTATGAAGAATTTTTACGGGTATCAAATTTTATCGTTTCTGAATAAAATGAGTCAAAAATTCAATATGATCAAAAGTCGTCATAAAAAAAATTTTCCTGCATCCAATATTCTTTCTAAATGCTGAATTTAAAAATTTTTTATTTTACATCTAAAAATAATTTATTCAAGCGCAAATTTCCCAAACATGTCAGCCATTTTCACATTTTCCAATATCTACCTAAAATTCCGGAAAATCCATAAATTTCTCACTGCAAAATAATCATCGATATCTAGTTATTCCATGACCAACAAATTTTTAAATGTAACTAAAAGAAAATAAAAAAAAAATCATTTATATACTGCATTATTTAAGAATAGGAAGAAATTAATAGAATTCCAGCATTTTTAAATTTTTGTAGAGAATTCATTTCTTAGTAAGATATGTAAAAATTTCTTAATATTCAATCTAGAATTTCCATGTTTTCTGTATCCACATCCAAAAATTATTTTTTTCTAGCTCAAATTTCCCAAAAATTTGTTCAATTGGTTTTAATTACTACATTTTAAAATATCTCCCTCCTAAGTTATCATTAATTTTAAAAATTTCATGACTGACATAATTCATCAATGTAAAAAATAAAAAAAACAAAAAAAAAAAAAAAACGTTTTACAAACATATGTATAGATAAAAAAAACTGCTGATGCATTTCCTGAATTCTGTATTTAAAAATCTGAAATTGAATTAATTACAAATTTTCATGGAGAATTCATTTCTGAGTTAAACGAGTAAAAATTTTGAAATGATGAATAAAAAGACAACTTATATAATATATTCCAATATTTAATCCATTATCTTCAAACTTTTTATTTCACACCCAAAAACCATTTTTACAAGTTAAAAAATTTGCATTCTCACATTTCAAATGTATGTCTAAAATTCCAATATAATTTGTAAATCCCTTACTTATATATATTATTGATTCTGAATAACTGTATAATCAACAAAATCCCAAAATGTAACAAAAAAAATGCAAAAAAGATATTTTATATTTATTTCATATTTAATCAGATTCTTTTTTAATTATTTTTAAAAAAGACATGTTCATGTGAAAATAAATTTACATCTTTCATGTTATGAAAATAGAATTAATTTAATTGATGAAATTGAACTACTGAAAATTTTTTATAATGAATTCGTTTCTGAATATAATAAGTAAGAATTTCAAAATGAATAACATAAACTTGACTGACAGTAATTTTTCAATATTCAAGATTCCTTCATCATCCAAAATAACCAAATATTTTACTTTATATTCAAAACATTAAATCAAGCTGGAATTCCCGGACATTTTATCTATTAATCCAAAAAATAGAAAAATGCAAATAAAAAAAAATATTTAGAGACATGTGTAGGTAAAAAAAATTATCAATTCATTTTTTGCATTATAAAATAATAGGTGGAAATTGAAACTGAAGTACAACTAATTCAAAACCTTCATAAAAAATTTATTTTTGAGTACCATGAGTAAAAATGTCAAAATGATAGACAAATAGTCGAGTTACAGTAAATTTTCAAATATTTAACTTCTTTTACCAATCCATAATTTCTAAATCTTCTATTTTACATCAAAAAATAATTTTTTCAAGCATAAGGTATTAAAGTAATGAAATACATGTGGGTCGTGAAAGCTGTTTGCTATCCCATCAAAAATATCAAAACCACACATATTTATGATCTGGAAATTGCCAATTTTAATTATATATATACCCCATACACAACAGCAATTGTGTACAGCAGTATTCAACATTTCTAAATGTCAAATTAAGCAATGACAGTTATCTAAAAGCGATTTTTGTATTTTTTAGAAAAACTAAATAATAAAAATTCATTTAGGAAATTGAAACTCGATTGGAAATGTGTAATTTGAAGTCTGGCAAAGTTAAAAAAAATTATGTACCTGAAGTTCCAAACGTTTAAAATTAAACGAGAATAAAAATATATGAATTTTTAATTTTTATCATCATGGGAAGTGTGAAAAATATTTTTTTTGGGGAGCACAAAGTTTGTTGTTGCTATAAAAAAGTGTTCAAAAGTAGCTAGAAAATTTTTTTCTTCTTTATTAACTTGTGAATTTTTTTCCTTTGATTTTAAACGCTTGGAACTTCGGACACATCAAAAAATTCCCTTATTCGTTCTTGAATAATACACAAAAATACGATTCGCTGCATAAGAAAATGAGTAAACCGACGCATATTTAAAAATTTTTTTTTCTTTCAAAAACTAAATAGCCAAAATACGACATTCTTTTGAGTTTAATTGACAAATCGAAATTTTTTCAGAAACATTACTTTTGTACATAATGTCTGCAATTTCCCTGACATATCAATCCAAAAAATCCAAAAAAATTCACAATTCCCTTACTCTAAGGGATCCTAAATTCTAAATAATTTTGTACCCATTAAAATGCAAAAATGTCGCTTAAAAAAATACGAAACATCCCTTAAAAAACCATATACACAAATATTTTGACATCTGGTCAACCCAACCTAACCTTTCACGTACTCCGTCATTTTTATTGCAAAAAAAAATAATGATAAAAGAAATAAACAAAAATTAAACAATCTTCCAAATATCCTCTAAATTTCCAAATCCAACTCAAAAATGTCCACATGACATTGACATACGTCAAGAATCCCTCCCAAAAACGATTCCAAAATCAACCCCCAAAATTCGCAAAAAAGCCGCCATTTTGGGCTAACCCCTTGGCCACGGCAAAATTCGTAAAATGTTTACATTTCGAAAAAGGGGGGCAACATAAAAAAAAAACACGTACAAAAAATGCATTGTAAAAAGCAAATTGTCACTGTGAAATTGTACGAGAAGAAAAGCCACTTACTGCTTATTTTCATGCCACCCGCGAGGGGTGGGATCGCGGGCTGTTTATTGCCCTCGGCGAAGGAGGTCGTCCTCGGTCGGCTGCTCATGATATCCCGGGTGTTCCTTGGGCAAGTCCCCGAAATTGGGGCCCCTCCTTTTCTCACGTAATCGTCTCTTATTCGATGTTCCGTCCCTTTAGCCACATGGCACACGGCCCCGGATAACTTCCCTTCAACTCCCGTTTATTCCTCTTTTTCCTCTTTCTATTATTTTGCACTCTCTTGACACGAAAATTTCAAGCGTTCCCGTGCATGCAGTTGTCACGTTGCGTCAATTGGAATCCCGGGCCACGGGCAACGGCCAATCACAGCCGCGGCCGATGTTTTCGGGACGGCTCGTGCCTCGTGGAAGCACGATTTTTTTATACGCGGCAGAAATGATTCCTTCTCCTAATTTGTTTCTTTCCCTCTCCCTCTCTCTCTCTCGCTCCTGGCTAATTTGTGGGATAACTGGTTACAATTACGGTTTTCTTGCCGCTGTATTTTCAGTTATTCAGGTCCCTCGACAGCCCTGATGCGGAAATCGACGGATATTCGTGAGCTTGGTTCGTGTTTTTAGATCGGCTTTGTTTTTTATCGGCTTTCCGCGAGAGGTTTTTTACAAGTTGGAGGTTAGGTTCTTAAAGTCGGTCGAGTTTTTTTGAGAATGTTTGTTTTTGAGGGCTAATGGGTTAAGGAAGGGGAGGGGTATTTTTTGGCAGAGTTCTTATGTTGCTAATTATTAAGGTTGATTTTTATGAATAGAATGATGAAAAATTATTGTCAATGTAATCTAGAAACATTAAATATATATTATATTCAATATCATGATAAAATTCTGTTATTTTTCATACAAAATATTCAACTTGTATTATATTGAATGGAACATTAATATTCTATGATACTGCATTATATGTTCTAGTATGTTGAATGTGATATATTATATGTGATATGTTAATATCGAGTATAAAATTATATAACATATAATAATAATGAAATATTCAATATAATATTCTGATACATTGAATATTATACAGCATATTTGTGTGGCTTGCCGCCATAACAGAGAAAGTCACTTATGCCATAAGGCTCATTTGAAATATTCTGATGACATTTTGAACGTTATGAGATGTGTGACTTTCTCTGTTATGGCGGGAAGCCACAGATTTAATATAATGTTTATATTATATTCCATAAAGTGTATCGTATTCAATATAATACTATTCTATCATATTCAATATAATATTGATATTCAGTAATATTTATATTTAATAATATATTAACATTCTATTATATTAATTACGATATTGATATTTTAATATATTTAGTAATATAAATAATATACGATATTATAATATTCTATTGTTTTCAGTATAATATATCATATTTTGTATAATATATACTATACTCTACTATTATCAATGTATTTAAATTATATATCATAATTTTTTTAAATTATCATAAATATAATAATAGCTACAAATTCTGCATCATTCCATTGATGATTATTGTTAATTTAACGTCTGTTGCATATGATTCTTCCTTCTTTTTTAAATGACAGTCAATTAAAATAAATTAAAATTCTGATCATGAATGCAAAGTTATTGAACATGTAATAAAAAGAAGAAAAATCATTCAAAGACTGGAAAATAAAACCATATTTTATACATATATGGTATGTGTATAAATAATATCAATGAAAATTGTTTCGAATGTTTGTTACAAAAAATTTTAAATGCAATTATTCAAAAAATCAGCCGTATTGCTTGATATTTAAAATTTTTTTATATATTTTTCTAAACATGGTTTTTAATTTGATTGACATTTTGTTCATTTCTGATTCTTGAAGGGGGGAGGGGGTAATCTTAAAAAGATAGTTTCCTTTGTTTAATTTCAGCCTTTGAAATGTAATTAAATTCAATTTTTATTAATAAAATAATTATTGAAATAAAGGTTTTTCTATAAAACACTAGTGCTGGTGATTTCCAAAATTTTATACATGATTTGTGGATTTTACAATTATTCAAAAATGTTTTTTCATAATTACAAAAAAATTCATTTTTACTTATGTTTGAATTTGTAAAATTATGGACTTTTTGAATTATTACTGAATAGAATTTTATCTTTTATCCTACAAAAATTTGTTCTTAAAATTTAAAATTAGAATTTTTTATACTATTTTTTTAAAGAGAATGTTATGGATAATAAAGTGAATCATTAAAATATAAAAGATGAAATAAAATTCATGAAATGAATATCATACAATGATTATAAATATTATAGTTTAATTTGAGAGTTTATAATTTTTTATTAATTTTTCTTTCCATTTCAAAACATTAATTCATGAAGAGAATAATGATGTTGTGAGTCCCTAGTATTTTTAATGCTATTTAAATGTTTTAAAATCATTAAAACATCATTAATAACAAAATATTAATTATTAAATAAAATAATGATTACCTAGAGAGATAAAGATTATTTAAAAAATGGTCATTATTTGAAAGTCTGAATTATTGATAAACTATTGAGAAACCAATAACCCCTAATTTTTTAATTTCAAATTCCTCTCTCAAAAAATCCAAAATTGTATAAATACCTAATTTCGAATAACAGCTTTCAAAACCCTCTCCACCCTCATAATTCTCAACTCTGAATATTGAAGTTTTAAATTCCCAAATCCTCATTTAATCCCCCAAATCAATAATTTTCCTTTTCCAAAAATGGCAATCTTGCAATCCTCAAATTCGTCCTTTAAATTGAAATAAAACCAATCCTATATTTCTCTCCATACACTCCAACCCCATACATTACTACATACCTAAAAACTAAATTGTCCCCCTGTTCCCCCTCCCCTCCGCTCCCCTTGATTACGCCCCTGACCGCGACACTTAACCTCCAACTAATGATTCATTACGTTGCACCCCGAAAAAATCATCGGCACAGAAAAATAGAAGAGAGAACCCCGCTTCGTCTTTTGGTTGGTCACCAAAAAAACGGCTCATCCAATCGTTCTCCGCATCAAGGACATTCGGGGTAAAAAATACAGCAGAAGATGCCAAACGGTACCTTTACCGATTTTACCGCCCCCACCTCCCTTTTTCCTCCGCCGCCGTCCCGCCCCTCCTTTTTCTCCGCGCTATCTCCGTCTCTCTCCCCCCACCCCGTTCACCCTGGCGAATTCCCCTATTTCTCCCGCGCTCCTCCCTTATTACAGCTCCCCGGATCCCGTTATTTTTTCGGTTTTTCACCAACTCCCCGACCCGTGAGGAAATTTCTCCTCTCGTTTCCTGGTTTTCTTTCTTTTTAATGGAAGGTTCAACTGCGCGGAGAGGACAAGTGGCGACGTCGTTAGCGCGAAAAACTAGGCACTGGGGACGACGCCGAAGGGCGTTGCGCTAGGGCGCCGATATCGCGGATTCACTGTGTGACGTCGCGCGGCACGAGCTTAGTTTTCGCGGCCGACGGGGAAGTCGTGAACATGGCAGCGACGGCGATCAACGGCGATGATCGGGTCGCGGATTTTTACGAAGCCTCCGCCGAGGTTCTCAGCCCGAGGACATGATTGACCCCTTCGGGAGAGTTCGGGCGAGCTCGGGTGACGTCAGCCGCCCCGAAGAACGACTCTTGCAGTCCAGGGTGGCGGCATCTCCCGGCATTTTTTACCCGGGGGAAAAAGAAAATCGAGGAAATCGAAGAAATATAAGAGAGGCGGAAAAATTGGCCTTTGAAAGAATGGTGTAATAGAATGTGTTTGTTATTACAATTTAAAAAAATTAAAACGGAGCAATCAAGGATATGTGATTTTGAGGAGGAAAAAGTTGATCGTGAAAATTACCGAAAAGCTGATTATGACGTTTTAATATTACCGAACGCTGGAAACGTTGTAAATAAAAGCACTAGAATGTATTTTCTAGTTTTACCACGCTGAATAATTTAAACTTAATCAATGATATGAATTTTTGAGGAGAAAAAAAATCAAAATTTTGAAACATTGATGCAGATGAGTTGTTTTTTGCGTCCACCCATGCTTGAATGCTTTCTGTAAAAAAGTTTTTACGCCATTTTTACCTCAAAACTGACATCTTGACGTGACTTCTCGGTTATCATGGCGTAAAATACAATACCTCACGTAACAGGCACGGATGTGCTCCTGAAACGGCCAACAGACCTCAGCTTCGCTTTGGTCCATACTGTACGTAATGTACTATTGTTTAAAATGTAAGGTATACTTGTATTCTTTTTTTACATTAGAGCAAGGATTTTAATCCTATAAAAGTCATGAATTGATTCTAAACCTTCTAAAGATGAAATAAAATTCAAATTATCGATAGCCATGCAAAAACAACCTAAATGTAATACGTTAATTCAAATTTCGAATATAACCGTGACACACTGTGTGACCCCATGCAAAAATTACAAAAAAGCGAAACCTTTCTAGACTGGTTGGTAATGACCCCCTAAATACTTACTGTAAGGGTTTTCTCCAAGTTAGCCCTCGTTTTCAATTTATTAATTCTGTGGCTTCCAGGCATAACAGACAAAGTCGCACATGCTAAAACGTTTAAAATTTCATCAGAATATCATGTAAAATGAGCCTTATGGTAGAAGTGACTTTGTATGTCATCATTTCGGAAAGCCACAGCAGAAATATTTTATCGGAAGCATGCTCCAAATCACGTAATATTGGTCCTTTTTTTTTTAATAAAAGACGGTTTGTGTTCTCTTATTACGCTTTTATCACATTTCTGGGATAAAATATGTCGAAAACTGCACGCAAAAAACTTTGAAATCGCGTTCAATGAGACTTCATTTTTCTATTCTCTGAGCTTGAAAAAAACTGTCAAAAAAAGAAAACGAAGAATGTATGAAAACCGGAAAGTCGGTCCATTATAATAGAGATCAGTCAGTGGAAAGAAAGTTTGATTAATTTGGGTGTCAAATTTGGACAAGGAGCTGCGGTTATAGAAAAATAAAACTCATTGAGCGCAATTCCAAAATTTTTCGCATTCAGTTTTCGACATATTTTATCCCAGGAATGTAATAAGGGTAATGATTCATAATTTGAATAAAATATTTATATAATTAATTAATCGAAAACAAAGGCTAAATTTAGGAAAACCTGAGGAAGTATGTAGAGGGTCATCACAAATCATTCTAGACAGGTTTCGTTTTTTTGTAATTCCTAAAGTTTTTTTTAGGCACACAGAGTTATTGAGGGAGTAAAGAATCAACCGAGTATGTATTTTTTTGAGGCGAAAAAAAATTTTTGAAACATTGATAAAGAATAGTTTTTTTTTTGCGTCCACCCATGTTTGAATGCTTTCTATTGAGAAGTTTTTGTTTAAAATTTAAGATAGTAATTGTGAGTAATTATTTAGAGTATCCTAGTGTTATTTTTTATATTATAGAAAGGATGTTAATCCTAAAATAGTCATGAATTGATTTAAAAAATAATATAAATTTCAAATTGTGAATAGACAACCTAACTGTAAGTACCGTAAATACGTTAATTCAAATTTCAAATATAACGGTTATTGAAGCGGTATATATAGATATTGAGCGGGGAAAAATAACTCAACTCGTTGATCAGCTGATAACTGCCTTTTTTTGTTTTTTATTTACAAATTTTTACATACGTTTGTTTACGTTGAAGTCAGTTAAAGGCATTAGTGCTTGATATTATTTTTTTTGTTATTTAAATATTTGTTGGGAAATTGTGAATACTACAGTGCTTGGATCGTGTTTTGATTATTCTTTTTGACGAGGTAAATATATTCATCGAGGTAAAAATTTTATTATTTTGATGCTAGGTTAACATGGATTTCGTTGCTGTAAACAATAATATCAACATAGATTCAAAAAGCAACAAAGGTTAATTAACTGTCTGTATTAAATGTCAATTTATGAAATACTAATTGATAGAAATTATTGTCTGTCTATTTATATTTGTGGAGACATTTTACCAAAAATTTTTGGAAATAAAAGAGTAACGCAATTTTTAATCAAATATGAAAAATCTCTGAAGCTCAAAGTTTGCTTTATTCGATTTCAGAAACTTTTGAAGAAATATCAATATTTTCATTTTATTTTTTATAATGTTGAGGAAGTTTTTGAAGTATATCATTTTTGAAATTATGACTTGAAAAACTTAGAAATTTCAGAAATATATTTTTGTAAAAAATAATCACTGTTTCATAATGTTTTTGATTTATTGTTGAATTTTTTCCATAATCTCTTATTAGTTTTATTTATTATTATTTATGCAAGGATTATTTTTTCTTTGACTGGATACATATTTATTTCTTTTATTTTATGAAAGTTACTATGATGAAGAGAATTTTTTCCTTTTTTTTTTTGTGAAACATTTAAACGAGTCTCAATGATACATTTCATTAACTTTCAAAATTCTTTTTGTATTTAGAAAACTCTGAATAAAAACTATTTTTATTATTTCTCCTACAATGTGACCATTTTTTTGAGACTGTATGATTTCTCAAATTAAACAATTAAAGGCAAAAAAAAAAATTTTTTTTCGACAGTCATTTTCACATTCATTCTTAAAAATAAAGTTTTTTATGACCCAATGAAATTCTTCTGCTTTTTCTGTTTGTTGTGGAGATATTCCAGAAGTAAATTGTTAAGAAGAAAAAATTCAAGAATTTTCCAAATAGATCATGATAAATTTTTTAAACCTAGAAATATCAATTTTTAATCTTGGAAACATTTGATTTATTATGAATATTTACTTTTTTGTATTGTATATTGAGAAAAATGTTTTAAGTTAATTATTTTTCAAATTTGAAAATAAAGAACTACGAATCTTGAAACCTATATTTTTTAGTACATAATTTATCATATCCTCTATTATTTACTGAGTTTCATTCAATTTGTCCAAAATTCCTTTTCCTTTTTTTTTCTATGTATTTGTTGTCAGACATCAATAAATTATTCAATGTAGAAAAAATGTTATTTTTTTTCCGATAATTTACTATAAAAATTCGGGTAACCTAGCGCTTTCAATTTTTTTCTATAGAAAATTTTTGGATGAATGTGGATACTTTCATTTCTCCATGAGATTTGTAAAAATATTTTTAATTTACATTATATATTTATTATAATATTATGTACTATAGTACATTTATAATTTTTTCATATATATTTCCAGTCTCCCATACTTACTTCTATAGAATTTTTTTTTTAAATATCCATGTTTTTATTTTGAATTACATCAACATAAATATTATCATATATATGTTTCGTTCTGATGCTCATACAAAATTATACAATTGTGTATAGTAAAATTTGCAAGTAGCTCATTATATAATTATGAAATATTAAAAATTAAAAATAACTCATGAAACAATATATTATCAATCATCTACTAGAAATGTATACATAATTTTTGACATTATACGGCAAAAAATTACATTCATTCATATTCATATGCCCGATTTACTTTTATATTTATATATTTTTCTATTCAATTCACTATATGACTGGAATTAGAGTAATTTCAAGATACATATACAAATACAGATTTTAAATATAACAACTTTCGGTCAAGAATTTTTTATATTCCCCTTTCGAAAATTTCCATTTTATTATTTGCCTTCTAGAATTTAGTTTTTTATCATATGATTAAATTCTTTTGATTTTTTCCTATTTGTTGTCGAGACATGAAAATTGAAATTACGTATAAAAAATTCATCATTTCTTAATAATTGTTTTTGAGGAATTTTTGGTAACTTGAGATTTATTTTTTAAGTTCAGGAAAATTTCGTATGAAAATAAATCATTTTTTTTTTAAACTTGAATTTGATAAGTTTTTGAAACCATAATTTTTTCACGTATCAGTGATTTTGATTGAAAAGCTGGAATACCAAATAAAAATATTTTCAGATGTCACCTGATTACTACATCTTACATAAATTCTAAAAATACTTTTAAAATTTATATTCTCGAAAAAAAAGAAAACTATTTCAAGATTTTGTCACAAATTCTGATTGGACATGATAACAAAAACAACTTCTACCTAACAATAAATCCTGTGAATGTTTCAGGAATGAAGCAAGTCCATCATGTTTCCATTCTCCTCAACCTTGAAACTCTTGAAACTCGCTCAACCGTGCAACTTCATCCACCAGCACATCAGGAACATTGTACAAAAAACCACGCGATTTGACCTCATATTTCCAAAGGCCCCTGAATTCTGTGAAAAATTTAACAGCCAAAATCTTGACCAAGAATGGTCCTCAGTCCGCGAGGAATTTCTCAATCACGACACAGGCATCAGCGAAAAAAGCGTGGACAACATCATAATGGACATGTGCATATCCGCGAACAAACCTGACTCAGCCAAAGCTTATTTCGAATTCTTGCGAAAAAACAACTACCCTATAAACTTGATGTCGAACCGAAAATACTTAAGCTTATTCAAGAACCAAGTCCTGACGAAAGAGGAAGAGGAAAAAATCCTCGAAACTTGTCAGCAGATGAAGAAATATCCAGTTCTGGATGAGAGAAGCATGGATGATTACATCATGGGTTTGTGCATGACGAATAATTGGAGGGAAGCTCAAAAAACCGTGAACGGAGATGAAGCTTCAACTACTGCTGTTTGGTACTGGGTGGCAGCTGCCTTCAAAAACGGTGAATTCGACCTTGGATTTAGATATTTGACAAAAAATATGACAACTAGTGACTGGATTCCAACTGAGACTCACGTGGCTTATTTCACGTCGTGTGGCATGTATCTCAAGGGACGCGAATTGGAAGAAGCCTTGGGAAAATACTTGAGTTTATTGAATAGCCATTATACCATCTTTGCTGAGAAAGCTTTGAATACTGTGATGAGTACATTTTCAAAGATTGGGTGGCAGTGTCAACAAGTTCGAATCAGAAAGTGAGTTTTAGGAGTATGAAGGAAATGGGTTTATACCATTCTGATCTCAAAATTAGAAATTAAATTGCATCGAAACTTTTTACTTTTTTTTAGTGGAATATGCCCATGCTGCAATGTCAAGTTAAAAAGTCCAAAAATAAGTCCCGATGATTATAAAATACTGTCGGAAACATTCATGAAAAAAATCATCATTGGGGACGATATTTATGAAAATTCTTCACCAGCAGAATTGGATGATTTCAAGCGATTTGTGAGAAACACAGCTCCATACGATGTAGTTATCGATGGGCTTAATGTGTCTTACAGAACCAATCAGAAAAAGAAACACGCTGTGGTATGAAATACTCATTTTATATTCTTACCATTTTCTGAATAAAAAAATTTGAAATTCGTTGCACAGAGTTTACGAACGAACATATAACGTTTTTCTTACAGCTGGAACTCCTTGTCGATCATTTGACAAGTCACAAAAAAAAGGTTTTCATTTTCTGCAGAGCGCACATGAAAAAGTGGTCAAGAATGCAGATCATCTCGAAAAAAGCTGTTTGCTATTTTGCAGACAATTTGTAAGTTGCATTCTCAGCGTTTCCTTAATTTCAGTTGTAGGTTATAATTAGAGTAAAATCTTTGGGCTTCTTGTGTTGTAGAACCAAAGATGACCCATACATGTTGTACGCAGCTTTGTACAGCGGACCAAACACAAAATTCATTTCGATGGATTTCATGAGGCAGCACTTATGTTTGCTGGAAGACGTGAAGCTGAAAAAATTGTTCAAAGATTGGCAACTCAATAATCAGTTGCAAGTGAGACATATAGATCCGGAGAAGAAATCACTCTTCATCGATAAACTTTCTCCGTTTCAGTCAGCCCCCCAAGAAGACGAAAATGGCTGGCACATTCCTTACACAACGTACCAACAGTTGACTTTGCCATCCATGATGTACACTAATGAATGGATATGTTTGAGAAAAACAAACTAGTGAGTTAGTAAAATAAATGATGGTTTAAGGACGAAAGAAGAATTTCATTTTGCAGTATCATAGGGATAAAGTGAGTGAAAGTAACTATACATAGTTGAATCGAACGATCGGCGTCATTTTATCAAATTACAAATTGATCACACAGTGGTTTTCAATAAAAACTGTTTTATTCCATCGGGGACAATTTTGCATGTCATGGTTTCATGTACATAATAAATAGCTACATTGAAACATTTCATCATTTTGCCATACTAGCATATATGTATAAGTATTACAATTTTTTTAGAACTGCCAGCACGACTTTGTTGAACCCGCGTGGTCTTTAAATATACAAATCGTCGAAAAAATTAATAGTTATCGTAACTGCGAAGTTACAAAAATTTTCCTGCATCAACTTGATGTAAAATTAATGACTTTTATAACTTGTTAGGATTCTAGAAAAAGTAGGCATAATTTACATTGTCACTGACAATGGTGATGTTCGGAACGTTATTTCTATGAATAGTGTGGTTTTTTTGTTACTTGGATTTGTTTGGCGATTCGGGACTGATGATTTGGCACGTTGTTTATGATTTTTCATAACCTTTTCGATGATTTTCAGGATTTATGACACTTGCGATTCTATATTTTATGAATATTCGATAGATGAAGGTATTTATTTTATTTGATGATTTGAGTTTTATTCGATTCTCGTTCATTTGAATCCACAACATTTCAGACAGTTCTACAAATTCAGGCATAAAATGTAAAAAATTGTTTTTTTGACTCAATCAGAATTCAATACTCTGTCACAGACTGTCACAAATCAGCTGACCTATCATCCACGAATTTATGGAAGCTCTCCATTCATATAAACAAAATTTTTTAACTTGAATTCCAACACGAGAAAAATTTGAAGTAATCGGAAAATCAAGTCCGTCTGAATTCCCTTCTCAACTTTATTGACAAAAACTTTATTTAACTTTCACACCATATTCGCAGAGTGTTCGCCCAATAAAAAAATCCTCTCAAAAACACCTTTAGAATTTCATCCCTCCTTAAATCCGGAAAAAAATTTCTAAAACCCGTATATTTTCGTAACGATTGGATCCGAAATCCAACCACAAGATTTAAAAAATGGCAGTTGTAAAATGAAAGTCTTTTTGAAAGAATTTTCTATGTGTTTTAGGCGCCATCGGGCGCGATGGAACGGCTTTTCAAGTGTCACATGAAAACGCCGTCCATGGGAACCGAGATATTTTTCCTGGTGGGCGTCGAACCCGGGTCCTCGTCCTCGAAGGTTACCATTTTTTCCCGGCTGCGAATCGAGTCCGGGATTCTAATGGAGGGCTGCGGATTCGGGGCCCGAATCACAGAAGCGGGTGGGGGTGGGACAGCCATATCCGTCACGGCGGCGGCCAAATTAAATTCACTGACGCTGCGCGGAACGAAGTACTCGAAGTGCAAGCCGTCTTGTTGCGAATGGCCTAAAAAAATGAATAAGTAAATGATTCTTCGCTTCGTGGGACTCTGCAAACAAAATTTCAACAAAACCGATTGAATATTGGTTGAGTTTCGGCAATTTTAGTTCCGACACTGCAAAAAAAATATGTATGAGACATCTCTCCGTAGAAGATACGAAGACGTGAAATCCATGTCTTCAGTCATGAAGTGTCTAACTTTTGTGTGTCAAAAAGAAGTGTTTTACACGGAGAAAAATCGAGAGTAAATCTCACCAAAAACGCACGAAGAATTACCAAACTGCTGAGAAACGCGGGATAACTCCACATATCACTATTTCAAAGAAAAGAATATGTACCGATCGTTTGGTAAACATTTCTTGCCGTAAGGCTGTATTCACATTCTTTCTCTACGCTTTTTCTTAAATGCAACACGTATAAGCGTGCGTTAGTGTCGGTGTGCGCGCCGGGAAATTCTATTAATAGTCACCGAAAAGTGCGTTTGTTTCCTTTGCTTCCCCACGGCAACTTTGACTCTACTTCGCTAGGTGGCTGCATGAAATTTATTCTTGACTGCGAATAATTGTGGAAATCATTTAAATATGGGTGAAAACCATATACGAGAAAAAGAATTGAGGAACATGACTGAACATTACCAATGAAGAATCAACACCGAAATATCTCTTTTCATTCTAGCATCAAAAATTCTACCCTTTCCTCAATAAATGAATTTTCATTAGAATAAAATTTCTTATTCTTATAAGATTTTAAAGGTTCTAAATCACTAAGGATTTGCACAATGGAGTTTCATTATTTAAAATACAAAACCACATCATTTAAAATCCTTCGAGGACGAAAAATTCTTCGTTTGTTTTGAAGTAAAAAGTATTCAAAGAATTGGACGAATCAGGTTTCGAAGCATGTAATTGTTGCCGAACGTTTGGTAATTTTTATCACCCTGGCAGTTCATTTTTACTGGACGTTCAGCATTCCGTCTCGAACATGGAATTTATCCCGCGTTTCTCAGCAGTTTGGTAATTCTTCTTGCGTTTTTGGTGAGATTTACTCTCGATTTTTCTCCGTGTAAAGACATCTTTAAACGTTCAAAAACTACGTCAAAAAGTGTCTCGTGGTAAGACACCATTTTTTGCAGTGGAGCGGCATTGATTTTCGAAGGTATGAAAAAACCTGTTCTTTATTTGACAGCGGATAAACAAATCATCGGAGAAGATGCGCTTTATTAAGCTAAAGATGACAGTATTTTTTGTTTCACGTTTTCTTTTGAAAAATATTTTTCTCGTCTCGGTTTGGAAAATGGACAATACTTTTACTCGATTTATCGAGCGGAGAGACCCTTATTTGATCGGTTTGGTCAATTCATGTATTTCCATGTTCAATTTGCATATAAATATGTCTGTATAGCGCATACACGGAATAATTCTTAAGAATATCAAGATATACGTAAATTCATAGGCTCATGAATCTTCAATCATTACAATACTGATGCAAGTTATGTGGACACCTTCCGTTTATTTCATCAGTTCAAAAGACTGATATTTATTGGTTTTAACAAAAATAAGAATTACCAGGGTGGTGCGAGTGCTGGTGTTGGTACTGCGTCGGGGACATGGCACTACGTCGCAGGTGCTGGTTTCGTTGGAAATTCGAGTTCCGGCAGTCAAAGGGCTTTTTTCGGGGCAGGGAATGGTGGCCAGGGGAAAATTTGAGGGCGCTACTCTGTTGCAGAGGCACCAGGTGTTTCCCAGGGTCGGAGGGACCCCTGCTCGTTTGTTGTCAGGAAGCCGAAACGACGGACATGGCGATCCCATCTTCGTCGTGTTCGGTCAGCCGCGACTCGCTCGATCCGAGGCAATCGTCGGGTTCGGATTTTATTCCGATGATACTGCCTGACACACGAGAGAAATCTGGTGACTTTCCTGATTGTAAGATAGGAAATACCATTGATATATCATACACTTTTACGAGATTGTATAATAATTTTTATTTTGGCTTCGAAATTGATGTATTGTTCTTTGACCTGGACGAATAAGAAGTTTTTACAATTAGAATTTTTCAGGTACTAGAGTTAGAATTCATGATGTCAAGAATTGATATTGTGGATTAAAATTTCAACGAACGTTCTATTTTAAAAGTGAAGTTTGGAAACTAAAACCCATGAACATGACTGTTCAAAAATAGTCATTTAGAAAATTAATCAATCATTTAAAAGTCATGGAAAAAGTTTTCGAGAGTTACCACTCAGTTACCTGGACCACCAATCTGGCCACTGACCGTCATTCCACTCGACATGCCGGTCGATTTACCAAATACGCTCACAGCACGCACCACTTCTTCCAGGACCTGTTAACATAAATCAATTTTATATACAACTGAATCGAGTTTGTGAATAATTATCCAACTTATAAAAATATATATATGTAGATATTTCCTAAATACATCACTTCCAAGTCATATCTTTAAATAAATCGATTGCGAAGTGAATAAGTAACTTTTTCTCCAATACTCGCAAGAAACGTATGATTTTTGAGAAATTTTTAAAAATATACTCACTAGATTGAAAAACATCCCGATAAAGCCAACTCCGACAAGCTGATACAAAAAAACATATTTTCAAAATTCGTCATCACAGTTGTTCAGAAATTCGATATAATTTTATGGCGTTGAAACAATAGAATCTGAATCAAAGTGATACACTTTCGAAGTGAAATCTGAAAATGGAATCACTCGATAACGATTGCGTGCCAACGTTATGGGAAGTTTATGTTATGAAAAGCGATATTATAAGGTTTATTGGACGATATTCCAGTGTAACGAGAATTGTCCGAGATCAGATTCCTTTTAGCAGCCCACAGACGAGCAGATGAAAATTTTATTTTAATAAATCATCGGGTGTAGTTGAAAATTTTTAGACTAATTTCGAAACTGCGTAATGTACTATTTCCACTTGCATGACAGGACATTAAATCATTACTTACTATATAAAGATAGCAAGCGCAGAGGCTCAACTCCGCCATGGTTTGCGTGGCCGCATTGCGGCCAATGGGTACCATGTCAGCGAAGCCGATGGTCGCCAGACTCGAGAAGCAGAAATAAAAACCCTCGAGGAGGCTCCAGCCTTCGAGTCGGTGAAACATGACCGCACCTCCGCATATGTACAAGAGGATGATGAGGAGGCATAGGATTTTCGGCAACTTGACAGGACTAGTAAAGTCCTCTGCTCCATAGGTCTGCGAAGATTTCGATGTTAGGGACAAGGAGCAGGGGTAGAAATGACGTTTTCCGTTTCCGGTCATGTCCTGATGGGCAAAAAGAACACTTTCCTGGGTACCTTATCAAAAAATTCGTCATATCCAAGAAAAAAATAAAAAAATGGACCTGATCATGAATGAGGAAAAAATGAATGGGTTAGATCCGGGTATTGTGATTGGGGACGTACACCATACATTTGAAAGATGATATGATCTTATAAAGGATTATATTATCAATCACGAGTTTGTATTTAAATATTTCCGATATGGTCTACTGGTTAGGATATCTGAACACCAGGAAATCCTTTAAATGGTATGAATCCTGGAAGAATATGCAGCATATAAGAAATGGGTACTATAGAAATCTATGGAGAAAATGTTTTCTAAAAAATTAATTGGAATCACAAGAACTTGAAAACTTTGAAAATAAATGGGTTGACTTTGCATGTAGCGATTGGGCACCTACGCTAAACATTTCTAAAACGATATGGTCTTATGGAGATTTGTATATCCATCACTGGTTTGTATTAAAATATTTCCGATATGGTCTACTGGTTAGGATATCTGAATAATATCTTAGTCATTAATGAATGATTTTTCTTAATTTTTTCATTCTTAAAACGAGCAATGATGGGTTTTAAAACGTACCTGCAAGGCCGTCGTCGAACTGGTCGCTGCCTGGAGACCAAGATCGTCGCAAGAACTGTCTTTGCTCGAGTAAAAGCTTTTCTTGTCCACGTGGTTGTCGTATCGATAAGCCTTGCTCGAGATACCGGACATTGGCGGCGGGGGAGGCAACGACTGCTTCCGAGAGTAACCACGGGGTCGACAAATGCGCCCGTATAATTTGCCGAAACTCCGCTCCAAAATGTCCCCGACCGTGCTCAGATAAATTGTCATTAGGGGAATCCCCGGGAGGACATACAATATTGTTATCAATCGACCCCAGGTCGTTTTCGGTCCAAGGCTCCCGTGACCTGAGGGATTGAAGAATTTTTTTGCATGAGCTTGAGTTACGATCTGCTAAGGCGAAAAAGCAAGGTTAACTAGGAGTTTTGGGTGAAATTTTTTCTACCATTGCAAAAACAAATTCTTCTGAATCTCATTATCCAACTGAAGAACTATAAAGCACACTAGTTAATTTAAAAACCCGTAAATCCAAAAAATTTCAAAACCCCTTTCGAAAAATTTTTTTTGCTCAAGCCTCTGATTATAATCGTCCATTAAACCCTGCACAATCAACTTTATCGCCGCCAATTCCCAAATAAACTCCCACATTTACCCCCCATCGAATTTCTGCGAACGACATTAATTCGTTGGTAGAATATTAATTACCCCGATCTCTGTACCAGCATTCTCACTCACAATGCCCGAATATATCAATGTCAAAGTGGACGAAAACGAGCATTTAACCGTCAGTTTTTCAAAATTGTCCGCCGGGTCGTTTCTTTTGTTGAACCTTCTAATAATTCATGGCTCGAATGACCCGTCGGCGTGTATGTACTTTTTCGCGCGGGCCTGTATGTAGTATGTAGGCGGCCAAGTTTTCGCAATAAAAGAACGCCGGAAAAAGAGAAACTGGCCGATAGCGTTACGCGGCGCAATATTCCGATACAAATCTGTCAGAGTGCAAGGGCAGTTTTTAATAACTTTTTGGAATGGCGTCGCCCGGTGATAGCGCGCACCGTGTGACGCTCAAGTGCCAATCGACGTTGTCACTATTATCGAGTTTCGCCGCGTCCGCTTATGATCCGCCGAAAAAACAGGCGAGTCTCATATTTATTATTAATTGTTCACTGCGCCCCGAACGTTTTGCCGGTGATTGACGCACCGCGAAACACGCGGAATGGATGTACTGCGGCAATTACTCGGGGCTCGGTTCATTGACGTTCGGGGATAAAGGTTTTGCAGATTCGATGAGGGTTTATTAAGGGGAGTTGGGTGGACTTTTTCAAGGCTGGCAGATTCTAGACGAGTAAAATTCTGCATGTTTAAAATACCCAAGCGAAAATCCATCAATTTATGAATGGCAGTTGAACCAAATCGTTGGAGCTAATCTTGATTGAAGAAATTTATGCAATTTCAATTCAGATGTCCCTCAGTGCAGTTCACTACCCTAGGACTTTTATAATATGTCTAGTCTCTTTTATCTTGATCGTACTTGAAAATCCGTTAAGAAGTAGAACTGACTATCAACTCTGGTTCAACTGTACAATATTTTGAATAACTAATTCTAGGTATACGCACTCACTGATGAATAATCAGGTTTTCACTCCCTGTACAAATTTATAATTTGTACAGGGTTTTATGATTTGGGGTCGTTTATTGTTACCCGACCACGGCGTTATCTACTGATGGAATGTACTATGCGTCATTACTTTGTACGTGACACAAGTGTAACTCTAGTCTCTCGCACTCTGCGCATTCTTGTTCTGTTCTCAGTTCAATGTGGACGCTTATTCAATGACCTTCAGTTTTTCTCTGCTTCACATATTAATTGCCGCTTTACTGTTCTCATTGCGGTGCCGGTTTTGTTTCCTGACATTTGTTTTCAATGAATAAAGAAAAAGTGAGTTCAGTGCATTTTTCTCTCCTTGACCAACTTTTCACGACCACGCTCTCAAACAAATCCTGATGAAGACCTCAGAGGAAGGTCAAAAGCTAGAGAAATGTAATTAATGAATAAAAGGAGGCTTTAAGTAAGGGAGAATTCGTTTATTTGGAAATCTGGCTCCGATAGACTGGGTGTACTAATATACTCAACTAATATTTTGTTCCACCTGTAACCAAAAGTAACAGTAATAATGGAAATTCGAACAATCACCTATGGTTGCAATGAGAGTCAGTGAGTACAGAAGGCTACTGCTGAACGTCCAACGTTGCGAATTTCCGCGATTGTTTAGGGGATCGTGGCGCCGGGATGAAACCGATTCGTACGGCGAGACCGGCCTTTTCAGGCCGTGAATCAAGCTTTTTTCGAATTCCAGAACCTCGCGCGCG
Organism: Platygaster robiniae; assembly: GCA_028476575.1. NCBI lineage: Eukaryota > Metazoa > Arthropoda > Insecta > Hymenoptera > Platygastridae > Platygaster > Platygaster robiniae. The sequence goes on from CM052023.1 coordinate 32,760,243, forward strand.
GCCAGTCGTGTCCAGTTCTCTTTGTACAGAACGTTTAGGTCTTCCGTGATGCTCCAGAGTCTCTCTATCGTTCGGTCTCGTAATTCGCTCGCTGTATTATCCTCCTTCACGTTCGCCGGCGGCGGGGAATCCGTTTTTTTCATCAACACCCCAGTGAATGATTCCTGAGGCCATTTTCGATCAATTTTGTCAGTATGTTATTCAGTTTTTGTCGCATTTATAACGGTTGTTTTTCTGTTTTTTGGATAGAAGAATAGAGAAATTTATAGAAAACTTACGAATTTCAGTCCACCTTCGACAGCCATGAACGCGAAAGCTCCCAGAAGTGTGTAGCCAAGTACCTGCATTGTTTACAGATGAAATTGGATCGATTCAGAAGTATAAATTTCATACAGGAGAAAAATGTAGTAAATTTTGCAAAAATCATGGCGTGGCACGGGGTAGCAATAAAATTGTAAGTGAGAGTATCATTTGTTTGAAAGAAAATAATTGAAAGTTACGAATTTCCATCGGTAGAAATTTCCAGGGTTTGGAAAGTTACCCAAAAAAGTGTAACGCGTTACGTTATCGTTACTTACGTAATACTGTTCAGTTTTTATAAGATTTGAAGAATTGTTCAGTATTTCTGAAACTGTTCGTATTTTTCACGATGTATTAAATGTACAAAATGATTTGTTGTATAGCTTTCGAAAATTTCGAGCTCCAAAATTCAAAGTTGATTGAATTTTTCATATTTCAAAGGATTTTTCATGAGGCAGTATCCCAATACATTTTATTTCTTTCAGTATTTTTCGTATTTCTAAAGTTTTTCTACGATTTGAAGAATCGTTCAATATTTCCAAATATTCCTGTATAAATTTCTGGAATTCGATGAATTTTTGATATTTTACTTTAGGAGTCTTTATTACAAACCATTTCTTAGATTCAGTTTGCCCTAGATACTATTTCTGTGGAATCATTCACTTTTTGACTGAAGTATTCGATGGAATACAATTAGTGAAATAGAACAAGATTCTGCTTCAGTTATATTGGCGCCATACTTTTCTGAGTCGGAGAAACTGACCGTGTGTATTACAGGATAAGGAAATTCAAGCTGAAAGAATTTATTCATTAGCAATTATTACACAATGATACTCTGCAGAAGTTAGAAAAAAATGTGCAGGAGAGAAATTGAACGAAGTACCTCTTGAGTTGCAGCTTGCACGTCTACCACTAGGCTATGACTTGTCGTATATCTATCACTGTAATTCCGTATCTTTCTTTCGACGCAAAAATACGAATAACATAATATAATAAATATGATATTGTATGCGTGCTAGATATCTAATTCAACCGACATAGAAATTACTTTATTGTTAGTTAAAAATTACAACGAATAATGAAAATTGAACCAATAATTAAAATGATTAAAAATTATGAGGAATCATGCAATCCTTAGAAGGAAATGTAAATCTTCTAGAAACATTTTTCCTTATTAAGATTTTATAAAAAATTGAAAATTTTGTAAGGAAATTATTATTTTTATAAAGCTTTTATAAGGTTTTTATGGGGTTTAAGTGACAAGTCAATTCATTATATTATTTATCAAAAGTAATACAATAAAATAATATTGTGACTGTTATCCAATAATTACTATTTGTATTGAAAGCAGTAATAACTGTTCTTACAATTAATCAGCTTATGCAATTGATTTTTCCCTAATGATTATTTGATTATTTAATAATCATTTTTTCATAGTATAATTTAACGTGATTTTTCTGTAATCATTATCATACAATCATTCATCAATTTTCGAATTAGAGAAGCTTTTATTAATTCTAGAAATTCGCGAAAATTTTTAGAAATTAAATTTACCGTCATGATACACAGAATGCAATAACTTTTTTGCAAAAAAATAAGCTAAATGTATACTTATTTTTCCCCCTCTCAGTTGTGAACAATTCTTATATTACAATATAAATTCAATTTGTCTAAATCCATCTAAATGTTCATGACATGAACCTAAAAAAAACAATAACTTTTCTCTATTCAAGCAACAGTTGCATTTAGCGAATTATCAAATTCAGAAAATTAACATCAATTCATCTATATAAAATTATAAATTATTATACTAATGATAATAGTTTAACGCTTCTTCAACGCAGTATAGAAACTGATTCAACTAACAATTTCAAATTACTGCCCATTTCGATGATTTCGATCAGTTGTGAGTATAATATTTGAATTCAAATTTGAATATTTGAATATATTTGAACGTAACGGAAAAATGAGCTGCGCGCATGCGCGAAGTATTTCAAATTGTCAGTTGCACCATTGGCTTTCGCGCGTGATTGCGTCCTTGTAAATATCGTTTTTTTTTCGCATTTTCGACTCGAAATCAGGTAGGTCGACTCGCATTTTCCGGATTCTGTCGCGTTTATCGTCACGATCGGAAAAAGAAAAGAAACATCGCGCGCTAAATACGCGGAAATTGGGCGAGTTGTATGGCGTCGTCGAGTGGAAAAAAATGACGCGTCACAGGTTTTAACGGTCGTTTATTGTGACGTTGCCGATCGTGATTCAGTGTGCGTTTTTTGGGTTTTTCGCGACGGGAAAAGTGCCGACTTTTTGTAGTGAACAGTGAATTTGTGGCATTTGAGACATAAAGAAGCGCGGATTGTTGAGTGATAAGTGTGCGTTACATTGGATGCATTGGATTACAGTGAATAGAAGGAGCTGCACCAATTTCAAAATGGCGCCTAAACGACGCGGAGACAACAAGGGTGAGATTTTTCCAAAATTTTGCATGACGTTTATATCAAATTTGGCGAATATTCTCGTACTGCCCGGGAACAATTTTTTCCGATTTTGTAGGTGTGTTGGGTTCCCTTTATGTTTTACTGCGTTTGAGAAAAAAGTTGTTGGTTTTTTTTTCAGGTAAATGTTTATAAGAGCATCGGATGAGTTGAGACTTATTGCAAATTATAAAAATGAATTGAAATTCAGGAGATGTTAGCATTTCGATATTTTATTCCGAGAGTCTTTTTTACACACTATTGCCTAGATTGAGTTTGTCCTATATAATATTTTTATAAAATTATTCACTTTTTGACTGAAGTATTCGATGGAATACAACTAGTGAGATAGAACAAGATTCTGCTTCAGTTATATTGGCGCTATAATTTTTTGAGTCAGGGGAACTGACTGTATGTTTAAGAAGTATTATAAAGAATGCCAGAATAATGAAGTTGCATAGATTCTAAAACATAGAAAACTGCGATAGGAAAATCTAGAAAAATTTGGTCTTGAATGTAACATTATACACTCAAACTATGCCAAGTTTCAAACATTTATCTCGAGTTTTGCACAAGTGATGAATTTTTGAACAAAATGTATGAAAAACTGCATGTAAATCCCAGTTAAAACTTTAGTCGTTTAATGGCACGTGTCAATAAAGTCCGATTTGCTTCAAACTTCACAACAAATTTTTTTTTTATATTTTGATCGATTTACAGTCCCGGAATGGAAAAAATTCCGACATTGCCAAAATAATAACACCTTAATATTCACGTAATAATTAGAAGAAAGTGTTGAATTCTGATCATAAAATTGAGGAATACAAATTTTTAGAGTGTCTTTTGAGTTTTGAATCTTGATTGATTCGGATTTAGAGAGGTAGGAAGTTTTAAAGGGGGAATGAAGTGTATCAGGGGCGTAGGCAGAAAAAATTTTCGGGAGGGGTTTTTCTGGAAAATATTTTTCCTTCGGGATTTCATAATTTTTCATGTTCGACAATATGGTTACGAGGGAGTGATTTTGACATTTCGGAATTTAAAGTTTTACAACTTTTGGAATCCAGAGTTGCACATTTTTCATGCTCGTAAATAATGGAATTTGATTTTGGTGATTTTCAATTAGTAACTGAGGTTTCAATTTTTTTACTAATACTTTTTATATTTATAGTACTTTAACGATTATCTGATATTGAGTGATACGGGTTTCTATAAAGCTTTCTAAAAGTTGATGCTTCAGGAATCGAACTTCTAAAAAATTTAAACCTTTGATTTATCTTTGAGCAAATTTGAACTACACAGATAAAAGGTACATCATAAATTTATATTATTTTCGTACGGTACTTATCAAATTTTGAAGTTTTTTCTGCTATTTTTATATATTTCTAATATTTTTATGGATCGCTCAATAGATTATTCTTAGAAATTGATGCTATTTTTCAGACGACAGTTTCTTTAATGAAGAGTTTCAATACTTTTATTCTATATTCTTTTGGTATTTCCACAGTTAAAAGTATGTTTATTTGTGTTAATTGTATCAATTGAATTTGATGTATTTTTATTGTTTTCTATATGTATGAAATTCTAGAATAATTCCTTAAATTATCTATAATTATAGTATTTTATTGATAATCATGCTCCAAGACACAAAGTTGTATTAATTTCTAAGAAAATGATTTCTACGTGGTTTTTATGTTTTTAAAAATATCTAGTGAACTAGTAAGCTATTAAACAATTAAACTAGTAAGCTAGAAAAAGAGTAAACTAACGAACTAGTAAGCTAGTCAACTACTAAACTAGTAAACAAGTAAGCTAGTAAACAGTAAAGAACTGAAATTGAAAAATAGTAAAATAGGAAGCAAGTGAAAAAGGAAAATAGTAAACTAGCAAACTCGTTAACAAGTAAATAAGTTCTTTAGTAAACTAGTAATCTAGTAAGCTAGTAAACTAGTTAACTCGTGAATTATTAAGCTAGCAAATAAGTAAGCAAGTAAACAAATAGTAAACTTATTTTTCACATTTTTCTAGTATAATATATGATACCCTGGAGGATTTCTAAGTATTTTTATAGATTACTTATATTTGAGATTTAAAAAACACGATGCTTTAGAATGTAAATTTCGATCTTTTATCAGTAATCGCAAGAATTAATGATAAAATCACACTCATATAGATTTTTCATGTTTTATAGTGTTATTCTATTTTCGTATTTTGGAAGCATTTAAAAGATTTTGTTGCGTTTTCTAGAATTTTTATAGATTTATAGTATTATTAGAATTCGATGCTCTAGAATCCCAAAATTTATACATCGTAGAGGCGTTTGTCGAGATTTTTCAGAAAACAGTTTTTTCATAGAATTCAATCAATTTCATTATTCTTTTAGAGTTTTTATGAATCGAAAGATTTTTGATACTTTTGTATGGATTTCATATAGATTTCTACAATTTGATGATCAAAGATTCAAACTTCTGGAAATTTCTAGCATTTTCGTAGATTTTTAGTTTTTTCGATTACTCACTGGGTTACAGCAATTCTTATGATTCACATTTTCTATGTAATCCTACGTTTCGAAAATTTTTACTTTTTCATCAAATATATACCGTTAACGTTTTCATGCATTTTTTTGTTTACCGATGTATCATTTTTTTCATGTTTACATGAAATATTGATTGATTTTATCAGAATTTCGCGAGGGGTTTGAACCCTCAAAACTCCCCTCTGCCTACGCGCTTGGAGTGTGATAAAGTTTATGTTAATGGAGTGTATAATAAAATCTTACCAAAACGCAAATGCCGAGCGTGGCGAGGAGCCCGGGCGATTTGGAGGTGGCTGTCGCGCTGCAGCTGCCGCAGCAGCATAGCTGTTCGCCGCCGCGTAGTGATCCGGTTAATCTAACGTCTTGATTGCCCATTGTGCGCCTAGGACAACATCTCGCGGTTCGTGTTCTTTGGTAGTATTCGCTACCGGCGCCGTGCATCGCGTTGTCGCCGCGTTGGGCCGCAGGTGCAGCGGCCTTTTGGCAGCCGCCGCAACTGCGGCTGAGCCCGACGATATATTATCGTCGCCCCAGCCTTGCCGCCGACTCCGCTTCTTCCATTTGCAACGATTCGTACTGCAAACATGACAAGTGCCGAGATGTAATTAGGTGTCTCAAGGTTGTTCATCCAGATGCGGTGCACCATCAGGGTGACGAGACGTGGCTAGGAAATTGAGGATTTCACTGATTTCCGGTCTTGATAATATGTATTGGATAAGGAATATTCAACGTCTCAAATTTTAGTTGTTAAAATAAATGGTGGGTTGGAAATTGCGTACCATAATCCCTGGGTCGAGTTCAAAACCAAATGAAAGAACATTGATCTTTCAATTTAATTCTTCTTTATCCAATTTCGTGTCAACGTTTCGATCCCTATGTGTTGAATCCTTTTTAAGACTGACAAACAACGAACAAAATGTTTCATAATCTAGTGTCTTTCCACGTCGTCCCGATCATAAAATTATTTTTTTTATTTTTTTGAGAATGATATGAATCATCGACGAGATAACAAAGTCCAACTTAAGGCAATGAACGATTCTTTCGTGTTCATGTTGAAGACACTTCTGATGACGAAGCGTTTGGATGAATGAATAATACGTCAGTGGAACTGGCAAACCCCTCTTTCAAATAGTGAATAAGTCATAATCAATAAAATTTATAACATTCACGGTCAAAAAAAAGGTAAATTTTCTATACAAGTATTGGAAGTTTTTAACCCACATACTGCATGGGATTTATGGGAAAATTTCCATATTTATGGAAGAATTCCCATAGCATATGAAAAATTTCCCAGATCTATTTATGGGAAAAATCCCATACAGAATATGGGTTACTTCCAATACTTTCATGGAAAATTTACCAACCTTTTAAAACAGTGTTTAACAACCTTTTAAAGCAGTTAAAATAAAGAAAAATAAAAATTTTCTATCATGCACAAGCTTTAGATTGAAATTTTGTTACAATTATTTTAAAATAGCAGGTTTTTTGCTTGAATGGTTGAAGAAGTAGAAGAAAAATTTTTTAAATTTTTGTTGATGTATTTCGAATTTTGATTAATTATGAAGTGTCCTAATGCCCATTTTAACGAAATACGCCCGAATCACTAAAATTACATATTTTTCTGATGGGTCATATTTCGTCAAATCAAAATACAAACAAAATTCTGTCATTTTTTATTTATTAGTAACAATTACTAGTTTGCTAGATTTAAAAATCTTTTAGTCTTGAAAGTTTCACGATCCTCGGAGCAAAAGTAAAAGGAATACACAATTTTACTATTCTTCTTAATATTGTGTATTTAATTCTAGCTTTCGACCCCTGGTTTTTGGGTCCTCTTCAGGAACTAAATTTAAACATTTTTCAATTTTTTACAAACTCAATAGTATAACAAATTTGATAAATAATTAAAACAAGATTTTCAAAATTTACCTTATCTTATCAAAGCATAAGCTTTACGTCTTCCCGCCCATTTGTGCGTTAACGAATCTATCCTCCTTCTTTGAGCACGTGGAAATTAAGGTTCTCTTTTCTCTCATATTTTTTTCTCTTTTCTTTTTTGTAAACTCAACAAAACACAAACAAATTTTTCCCCTCTCCTTTTTCATATTCAAATTTAAGACAACGAATGTATAGACATTTCAAAAAACTTACTTCATTAAAATATGCATCACACTCCACTATTTCTTCAAGTGCACAACATGTCATGGACCAATTTAATAATTTTATGGAAGATTCATTCTTTTTCGAAAGCACAATTCTAATTTTCCAATGGAACCAAATACACTGTATGCTTCAGGCGACAAGAGTCATACGTGATTGACCAAAGGAATCGAATCGTTAAATTTAAACCTCAACAATGATAAGATAAAATCTTTTAGGAAGCATTGAAAAGACGTTAAGCGATGTAGGCAGGAAAAATTTTAGGGACAGGTTTTTTTGGAGAAATATATTTCCTTCGGGATTTTATAATTTTTAATCTTTGACGATCTGATTATGAAGGAGTACAATTTTTGAAATATTATATAAAATTCGATTTTCGTGATTTTTATAAGTCATTAAAGTTGAGATTATGTATTTTGTTTTTTGATATTCAGAGTATTTTTCATTTTTCTTCAGTAATTATACAACTCGACAAATTTTCTGATATAACTATAGATTCATGTATAGCTCTCTGGAATTAGGCACTCTAAAATCAAGTCCTAAAATTTTTTAACGTTTTTATAGATTTTTGAGAAAATAACGTCTATTTTCGTATTCTACGTTATTTATAAAATTTAGTAGTATCCAATTGTTTTTTTATTATTTTTTGTAGTTATACATGCATTAACTTCTCTATAGGTTTTTGAAAATTTGATGCTATAGTTTTGACAATTTTGACGATTTCGAGTTTTTCCATCATTTTTTTTTATTTTGGAAATGGTCCTTTTCATACAGATTTATAATACTTGTCGTTTTTTTTTCAGTATTTTTTTATTATTTACACAATTTGAAGAATATTCTGGTATATTTATGGATATCTGCATAGATTCTTAGAATTATATGCTCTAAGATTCAAAAATTTCACCCTCGAGATAGTTTTCAAGTAATAATAGATCTTAAGTATTTCTCGAATTTTTTTTCAGTATTCATGAAATTCTGAAGGTTACTCTGGTTTTTGTTATTTCTAGTATTTTTGCAGATTGTTGTAGATTATAGAGATTTTGAGAATTCTTTGCAGTAGAATTCTTCAAGTTTTCATAGATTTTCAGTATGTTTATAGATTTCCGAAAAATTCACATTGACGTAGATTTTTCATATTCTATACATTTTTTGTATTTTCGTTTTTTTTAGTACTTATGAGATTTTGTAGCGTTTTCTAGTATTATGATGAATTTTTTGTATTTATACAGATTCAAATACTTATCTTTTTTTTTTCAGAACTCGATGTTCCTGGATTTGAATTTAGATAAATATATTAAGTATTTTTTTACATTCTCTGAAGAAAAGTTCTTTCATAGATTTCTATAACTTTTAATATTATTTCAGAGTTCGTATGTAAGATTTTATGGTACTTTGATAGATTGTTGATATAGGAATGTAGATTTTCGCATCTTTGATGACAATCCAGAATCAACAGTTTTTTTTTAGATTTGCAGCATTTTCGTAGATTCTAATTTTTTATCATAATTCACTGGTTTGGATCAAGTGTTTAACTTTCGATATTCTACATTATCCTAGCTAGTATTTTTTTGAAAAAAGTACTGTTGATAAAAAATTTCTTGTTGTTAGTTAGTTAGTTAGTTAATTAAATTAATAAGTCTGATTTTCGTTTCAACTCTGAGAACTTGCTTGCTACTATTTGTTATGTTATTTATATTTGAATTAACCAAGTACTTTATGCATGAATAATTTACGTTTTTTATTATGATTTTGAAAATAATATCGTCGAAGTGAATTATTCTCGACAACAAATATGCAATTATTTAGAAAGCTTTGGAGAGCTTTTTGATCGTAATTCATAACTTGATGGGGTTCCTCCATCTAACTCAATATATTATCAGCGAAACAATTTTCATCATTAATAAAATGTTCGGAAATACGTTTACGCTGAGGAATATATATCAAAATGTTTTAGCGATCGAGTTTTATTTTTCATAATAATTTTCTATTGATTGTTCACTTGGCTTGCTCATGACACACATTTTTTTCATAATCATCTTTTACGATCAGCTGAAAAACATTTGCATACTTTCTGTAAAATATTAAAATATGGAATATTATCATTCAATATTTACTGTCTTTTGAATATTTCGTTTCAGTATAATTATAACGAAGTTTTCGTGAAAGTTATTAAAAGACAAAGCCGCTGACATAGAGTTAGAGTTCATTCGTTATCGCTAGAAATCGGAGCGCAGTGTTTCGGATAAGTTATTTTCCGAAAATTTCAGCGTCCTGAGATAACTTTTCATTTAGTTTCTGATCATTTTCAAGTTGGATTAAACTGATGTCCGTGAAGTTGGCACCCCTGAATGTAAATTTTTTTGCTGAAAATTGGTCATTAGTTAGTCCAACGTTAGTCCACGTTTGTCCAATAAAAAATTTCATTTGTCCAAGTTTTGCAAAAAAGTTATGTGTGAATCAATAAAGTCACTAGATTTTTCACGAAAGTTCAAAAATGATCATATCGTCACAAAACCTGAACTGTTCGTTTGTCCAACGTTAGTCCAAGTTTGTCCGAACAATTTTTTCGTTTGCCCACCTTTCTATTGTTATAAATAAACGAATCGGCTAATTTAGCAACGAGCAACACGTTCTTTTTAGTTGATAGGCTTCTGTTCGTTGATTCAACCCTTTCATTAGTTTTCCCAGGGCTCGAAATCGTTTGTCCAACTGGAAAATTTATTTGACCAACAATATTATTGTTATTAACATAAATTTTAATCGAATAAATGCGTTAAACACTGACAATTTGAATTTTTTTACCAGATTACGAAAACCTATGTTATTAATAATAATATTTTTAGACAATATCTATGATAATAACAATAATATTGTTGGACAAATAAGTTCATCGATTGGACAAACGATTTCGAGCCCTGAACAAACGAATGAAAGGGTTGGACAATCGAATAAATGCGATAAAAAGTAGAAATTTGAATTTTTTCTTACCAGAGTATGAAAATCTATAGAAATAACAATAATATTGTTGGACAAATAAATTTTTCGGTTTGACAAACGATTTCGATCCCTGGACAAACGAATGAAAAGGTTGGATAATCGAATAAATGCATTTAACTGTGGAAATTTGAATTTTTTTTATACCAGATTGTAAAAATCTATGGTAATAACAATAATGTTGTTGGACAAATAAATTTTATGTACCTCTGGCATAGAAAACACGTTTCTATGCCAGCTCGAGATCTCTAAACGCGTTTTCTATTCCCTCGGTATATAAAATACCGTTCGTAACAGGCACGGATGTGCGAATTTCCCCGTTTCGCCAAATTCGCACATCCGTGCCTGTTACGAAATATACTATTTCGGTTTGACAAACGATTTCGAACCCTGGACAAACGAATGAAAAGGTTGGACAATTGAATAAATGCGTTTAACAGTGCAAATTTGAATTTTTTTATTATCAGATTAGAAAAATCTATGTTTATAAAAATAATATTGTTGGTCAAATAAATTTTCCAGTTGGACAAACGATTTCGAGCCCTGGGCAAACGAATGAACGGGTTGAATCAACGAACAGAAGCCTTTCAACCAAAAAGAACGTGTTGCTCGTTGCTAAATCATCCGATTCGTTTATTTATAACAATAGAAAGGTGGACTAACGAAAAAATTGTTCGGATAAACGTGGACTTACGTTGGACAAACGAACAGTTCAGGTTTTGTGACGATATGATCATTTTTGAATTTTCGTGAAAAATCTAGTGACTTTTTGATTCACACATAACTTTTTTGAAAAACTTGGACAAACGAAATTTTTTATTGGACAAACGTGGACTAACGTTGGGCTAACGAATGACTAATTTTGAGCAAAAAATTTGCATTCAGGGGTGCGAACTTCACGGACCTTTTAAACTGTTATTAAGTCCTTTGATCAATTCATTTACTTGAAATAATCGCATAAGCGAATTTATGGAAATTCTGCGGGGGTAGAACATCCGAGAATAATTACGCAGAAATGAATTAATTGACAAAAGGAAATAAAACAATCAATAATATTCTTCATTTTTAATGTTTCTTTGATTTTCAGATCTTCCATTGTATTGAAACTTAATTCAATCTATTTAAAACTTTGTGGAAATATATTTGAATAATTTTCGTAATTTTTCAATACTTATCGGGCTCTTTGGATTTCTATGAAAAAATGAAAAAAAAAACGTTATCACGTATATTTTGAAGAAATTCGATGATGAATAAAATCTATGAAGTTTATGGATATTTCCTGAAATTCTAAACATTTTTCGAATTTTATAGAATTATTAACATGTATACGAAATTTTAATGTTAGGTATTCAGTTTTTAAAAATCCTGGAGCCTCAAAGGATAATACGAGAGAATCTAGAAAATCCAATATTGTTAAATTCCTTGATGAATTTTGATTTATATGATATTTCCGGCAAAAAATTAAAAATATATTGTGTTCATCATCGTATTTTTGATTAAAAAATACGATGATGAACACAATATACAAAATTTATAAAAATTTTGTGAAATGCTACAAAATTTTTTAATTTTTTAAATTATTGATAATTTATCTGAATATCTGAAATTTTTAGCATAAAAAACAATCTATTCTTAATTTTCCGAATTTCATGAAAAGTATTTTAATTCATTAAGGCTTTCTGTAATTTTCCTATACTTATAAATGTTTACAAAGTTTAACGGAAAAATGGGAAATTATATCAGGCCTATTTCGAAATATGTTAACGATCACTGTCTTCAAAATTTATAAATATTTTCTGAAATCCTACAGATTTTCCAATTTAAAAAATTCTGAATTTCTTCGTAATATCTTTGAAATTTCGACGATTTTAAAGAAGAAAATATACTGGAAATTTGAAAAATTGTTAATTATTCAGTATAGTTCGAAAAATTCACCGAATCTGAAAATTTTTTTATTAATTTTATAGATTGTTTTCAACATCATATTTATTTAAAATATGCTTGAACATGTGTTTTCATTTATGTATAAATATATTAAATAAATTGGAGAGTTTAAAAAATTACGAAAAACGTAAACATATTATCATACAAATGCTTATAAAACTTGGAAAGTTCTGATTTAATCAGTTTGATCAATTTTTAGTTTACATTATGTTGAAATTTGCGGAAGTTGAAAAAAAAAAAAAAAAAAAAAAAAAAAAAAAACATTGACTATGGCCAAGATCCTGAATTACATTAAAAAATTTGAATTCAGAAAAAATGCATATCGATCTCTTGGGTGATGGAAAATGTAAAAATTTTTAAAAATCTCAATGAGTTGGACAACTTAAAAAAAAATTTATAAAGTTTTGAGTTTTTCGTATTATATCTAGAATTTTAAAATTTTATAAAAAACACTATACATGCAAAATTTCCAAGGTTTCCATAATTCTGAAAAATCCGCAAAGCTTACAAAATCTCAAAAAATTTATATAAATTTCATATGCTCTATTCAGCATCATATTTATTTAAAATAAGCACGATCATGTTTATTCAATAAAAAATAACATAAATTTTGGAACTATTCCCAATTATTACAAAAAATTCCAGCAACGTGTGGAATTTATAAACCATTCATTTATCTCGTAGATCTCAAAAAATCTATGAAATTCCGTAATTATATAGGAACCGTTTAATATCCATGGAATATAAAAACTCAAAAAAATTTTCATCGTACACAAATAGTCAATAATTCCAAAAAATTCCGACGTTTCTCTGCGGTCAGGCAGATCCCAGGTTTGTCCTAGTTTTTTCTATTTATAAGTGGTGTTGACTAGAAAGATTGATCATCTTGCTCGTTGGTTCGAAAAAAAATCTAGCTAGCTTGCCGATCTCTGTACCTATCTTTCACGTGAAAATTTCTTGTTTGATACATAGCGTAAATGCATTACAACCAGGCTAGCAAGGCGAACAGAGGCCCCGTGGACCTGCCTGTTCGCAATCAATAGCAGTAGCGTTGGCGAGCAGTTAGGAGGTGGAACGGGGTAGAGGAACGCGATGAAAGTTGCGTACAAAGGAAAATTGCATGAACCTCAAAAAGCGAATCAAAATTAAATCGATTCCATAGCTGATTTCCTTGATCCCAACTATCGAGAAACTGTTTTTCAAACTCAAAATTGAGCTTTCAGGAGCATTTCAAATTCTATAACAAAGTTTTCTGTATTCTTAATTTTATGAAAATAAACAAAAGATCAAATAATATCACGAAAAATATCACTCTTTCATGTATCTTAAGTAATTTTTAATATTTTATCGAATTGATAGATCTCCGACTTCGCCTCCATTTCGACAAAAAGGGATATTTCCAGAATGTACAATACAATATTTTATTCATTATTCGCTGTAGTAAACGTCAAAAGATTTAGTTAAAAGCAAATTGTAAAAAGAATAAATTTATTATTACAAGATATGGTTTTTCACAGCTTCCAAGTCTGAAATAAAGTGCATGCAGACTCTTTTGAACCTTACAAAAATCCTTGAAACGAAGAGGCAAAGGTAAATAACTTCAAAGTATTGTTTTCATGATGAAGTGTATCAGTTTTCCCTTGTATGTACACTAAGTATTCGATCGGAAATTCCAATGTAAGATTGTGATAGACCTCCCTTTCATAAACCGAGACGTAAAGTTCAGTAGTTTCAATAGCGCGGTCTCATTTTACGTACTTTTATAAGCGTATCTTTTTAAGTTTATTCGTTTTCTGACATAAAAACTACGTAAAATTTGCCATTCAACGAGAATCTCGTGATTCGAAATTTAATTACGTAATGATGTCAGTGCTTTATTAGAGTATATGAATGTTTTGTAGAATTTTGAGAACTGTTTAGGTTTCTGTTCATGAATACAATAACTGCAAGTTTTTATTATATTGCAAGTTTTAGAAATTGAAAGAAACATTGAATTGGGAAACAGTAAGTAGTTTACTTTTCGAAAAATCAAATTCGAGAGACAGTTCAACGAATTTTTTTGAAATTTGGAAAGTTTTATATGGTTTGAGTAGAGTCAAAATCGCGAAAATTTTTGAAAGAAAAGGAAACATTCAAAAATAACAGAAGCTTAGAACTTATGGAATTTTATAACAATTTGTTCAACTTATAGGGATATTTTATAATTTTCCTTTAATTTCAAGTTTCTCAGATTTTATTAGAAAATGAAAAAAAAAACATTAAAATGCAAATTTTTAAAAAATAAGGCAATGGGTAAAATAAAAGAAATTTCTGAACGTTCTCATAAATTGTATAGAACTATTGACAATATCACAAATTTCACTGTTTTTACACTTTTTGAAATTTTCAAAATTTTAAAGATAAAAAAAAATGCTTCACTTTCCAATTTTACACAAATTTGCCTATCCTAGAAAACAGTTATTTTCTATTGATTTTCAAATTTTTTCGATTAAAGAAAACAAAGAAAAAAGAAAAAAACATCATTATACGTATTCAGAAGAAATATAATGATCGATGGAATTCACAAAATTTATAAACATGTTCTAAAATTTTACAAATTTGTCAAATTTCATACAGTTGTTGACAATCTTCTAATATTTCAATGATTTTCAATTTTTCAATTACTTCTGAAATTTCAAACTTTATACAAACACTTTGAAACTTTCCAGTTTTCATAAAAATTTTGTCCATCACATTAAGATTGTTCGTAATTTTCAATGTTTTTGAGTTTCTCAGATTATGATGAAAATTGAACAAATATTATAATGCTAATATTATTTCAAAGTAATACGTTAGTAAAAAAAATTTTTGGCGATCTTTCAAATTGTGAACGTATTTTTTTTATTTTTTCAAAATATTCAAGCTAATAAACACACAAAGATGTATTCGAATCTTCCCAAATTTATACAAATATTCTTACCTTATCAAGATTTTTTAAAACTTTTTATTCATTTTCAAGTTGAAAGATTCTTAATGGAAAAAAAAACGTTAAAAATTCATATTTTTAAGAAATACAATTATGAACATAATCTTCAAAATGTATAAAAATTTCCTGAAATCTTACCAATTTTCCAAATCTCCCAACATATAAACTTTTAAAATATATTTGATTTTTCGAAACTTCTCGAAATCCCAAAAATGATTAAAATCATTTAATCACTTCTAAATTCCCTGAATATTTGCTTATCACTGTTTTAAGTTTTTAAAAATTTGCATTAAAAAATTCAAAAACTTTGTAGTATAAAGCTCATAAAGTCGTACGGAACGTACTATAATGAAACATCGTGATAAATGATATTTCACAGAAATCATAAAACAGCTGAAACCCACGTTATACGCTCACCCATAGCTGTCAAAGCGATTCAGAAATTTTTATTTTCCCCAGCGTGTTTTTCCATTTATGGAATATAAAAGTGAGAGCACTCCACCAACATAGAAGTTGCATGGCCAGCATTTATTCCAACTCCATTTATTTCAACTCCCCATCAATCGCCGAGTGCACGCAGCGCTCGCACTTTAATCTTTAATTTCAGACGTATGGAAAAATATTGCCCCTTTTAAAATTTTACTGTATTCGAACGTACGTTCCAACGATTCATCTCGAGCAATTCCTCGGATATTCCGAACGTTGAAGAATTCCCATAAAATTTGTTCATGTTATTATAAGAACATGAAAAAAACAAAAACAATAAATAGTTTTTTTTTTACGATGAAGTTTTTCGAAATACACATGATTTTTTGAGTTTTATGGAGTTTGTTGGAAAACATTATTATGTAATAACAAATAAAAATGATTTCATCAAAAGTATATTGAATCTGAAAGAATTTATCCTGGTTTGAGTAAACAAATGCATTTTTATTTGAATATTAAGTTTCTTGATGAAAAAACTACAAAAACAAACAAAAATTCCAAGTGACTGATGAATTTTTTTGCCCATTGCATATTGAAATGAAGTAAACAGAAAGTTTTTAATATAATTTGGAGTTCATAAAGAAAATACTTTATTTTTGATGATCTTTCAGTAAGAATTTGGAATGTATTATTTATGTCACTTTATTTGATGAAAAAAATTTTTTGAAAAAACGCGTTACTTGCAGTAATCGACGATTCCTTTAGGATAAACGTGACGGTGATTCGAGCAAGCTCGCGGCCTGGTTAAATAAACATCATTATTCAAATATTAACTAGCATTTGGTCGGGTTCGGATCGCGGAACGCGCATTCGAGCAATAGTTTTCATTTCCGTTGGCCACTGTGTGCACGTTCTGCAATGTGTCACCTGCATAAATAGGAAGGACGTTTACAATCTGGGTTCATTTATTATCCACCGATCTAATCGTTCGAGTAATCAACACTTTCAAAATTCGAATTCGAATTCAATTCCCACGAGGCAATGGTGGGAAATACTATCAAAAAATGGAAAATTTTCGATAGGTTAAGTACCCAAGAATATTGAAGTGATAATGCATAAGAATTTAAGGTTTGAAGTTTTTTAATTGTCAAAATTTCCTGAAGTTTTAAATTTTTATTGATAATTTCAAAATTATTCATGATCTCCGTACGATGAAATAATTTTTGATTGTAAAAAATTTAAATTATGTTACAGAGTTTCTTTATTTCGAAGGAATTTTGGAAATTTTATACAATCCTTAAATTTAATGCACGGCTTCTGGAATTCTACGAATATACTGAATTTTTTAGAATTAGTTACAATTTTCCTAATTGAACTATTTAAAACTTCCCAAATTTTATGAAAGTTTGTCTAACTCAACAAGATTTTTCGTAATTATTTAGATCCTTTCGAAATTCAAAAGATTTGTAATAAACATAAAAAACATTGGTTTGCATTCTTCAAAAAGATGTGTGATAATTAACATGATATATGGGAAAAACAATCATTTTCTCAAACCCTACAAACATTCTGATATATTGAAATAACTACTATAACGAATTTTTTCTCTAATTTTTTGAAAATTTCCTTATTACGAACATAATGCGAACTATTCAAAATTTTCCAAATATCATAAAAATTTGCCTAGATCATTAGGATTTTTTATTTTTTCAACGTTGTTGCAGTTTTTCAGATTTTTATTCAAAAATATAAATAATTGTTCTAAATACTTCAATGAAATATGAGATGGACACCGTCGAAAAAATTTATGAACATTTCCTGAAATTAAACCTATTTCCCTCATTTTTGGGATTATTTGCAATCTCTGGAATTTTAAACGTTTTTCATATTCAAAAACTTGATACATTTGAAATATGAAGATTGTAAATTATCATAGAAAATTTAAAAAATTAATTTTCAGAAATCTAATACATTGAAAATTGCAAGACATTGTGAACTGCTGTGTAAAATTTTAAAAGTTTATACATCCTCATGAAATTTTTATATAATTTTGCATGAGGGCGTTTTTTTCATTTTTACATAAATATCTAAAAAACTCGAAAAGTAGTCAAAAATTACGAAAAACGTTAGTATAGTTCAAAAATTTTTATGAAATTTGGAAAATTCTGATTAGTTCGTGCTACATTCGAAGTTCTTAAAAACATTTACCATGGGAAACGTTCTCGATTATTCTGGAATATTCGGAAATTTTGTGCAACTAAGAATCTGTTCATTAATTTCGCAGATTTAAAAAAATCTCGAAAATTCTGTAAATACAGAAGATCCGTGTAACATCCATGAAATTGTATAGATTAAAAAATATTTCTTTGTATGAAGACGGTCGAAAATTGTGAAAATTACAATAAATTTCTAGAACCATAGCAAATATTAATAAATCTGCGTAGTTTTGATGATTTGGTAAAACTACAATTGTAAATTCATTCATTACTATGAACAATACAATTTAAAGTATAATAATCATTGAATTCCCAATATTATCAAAAATGCTGGTAACATTTTATAAACGACATATTTTTTCCCAACCTTAAAATAACTTTTTCACATTTTGTCCTTCGATTTCCAGGCTTTTTTATAAATAAAGCACACTGATTAATTCATCTTGAAAATTCGTGTTACACTCGAAATCTAATGTTTTCTCTAAAAAAAACGAAAAAAATTACTCCTTGTAATTTGTAGACCAACCCTTATCACCTATCTCAGGGGGAAACATTCAATTAGAGGCCCATCGATTCAACTCGAGTTTTTTATCTCGCCCGATCTTTCTCTATTCCCCTCTTGTACAGCCTACACATCGCCCAAAGGGCCGCCCTTATATGGCTTATCGCGCCTCATTTAGCGGCTCAAGTGTCCCTGCCATAGACCAAGTCTCGAGATTTTCTTCCACTAAAATTTTCGCGCTGTTGACTTTGCCATGAAAATTCTAATCCTCTCCTTCATGCATTTTCAAGAAGAACGCCACCGTCAAATAAACACCAAATACGTAACGGATTTTCAATGAGCTCAAGATTTCCAGAGAAATTTGTTAAAAAAAGCCAAAAATTAGAGTTTTAAATACAAAACTATTATGGATTTTACCATTTTATGAGATGAATTTGTGCATAAATAATTTATATTCAAAACAGAATTTTGATTCGGAAACACGAATATCTGCGAAATTCTGCATCTTGTAACGAGATTTGCATTTAAGAGAGTTGCAGTTGTGGAATAGCTAGAGAAGCGTTACTCGATGCATTCCGAGAGATCAGCTTCAAGCAGCATTAGCTCTTTATCCTTCACAGCCATTAATAAACGTGCGTTTAATGGACCTCGTCACGTCGAGTAACGTTTGAATCCTCATTACTCCTAAAACCCTGAAGATGATTTTGAAAATGGCTCGTGAAAAGCTGAAATTTCCACCATTTCATCGAGATAGTTTTCGTTTTAATTGGTATTATATCATATTATCTAGCGAAATTCTGGCGGAATTTTCCATCTCTGGATTTCGAGCAAATTCATTTTCCTAACTTTATGCCCAATTAATGTGCTGTTATTTAGCTGTCATTATATCAGGGATAAATAAAAAACACACCTTTTTTTGATGTCATATTTTTAGTTTTGGTGTGGGTTTTGGGTGTTTAAAAAGTTTAGTTTCTGTGTCTCTAAAGGAACTTTTCGATCATTGTAGTAAAATAAAGTTCATTTTTAAAAGTAGAAGCCAAGTAATTTTATGAATTATCGTTTTTTTTGTTCTAAGCTTGAAAATCCAATTATTTTTTATTTTTGTAGCCAATTTTCGCTGTGAAAGAGTGAATTTCAAGTTTTTCAGATTTAACTCGCAAAATGGAAAAAAAAATTGTCGCAAAGATTTGAACACAATTTTCATAATTTATAGAACTTTTTCTGAGTGTTTTCAAATTTGATGGAATTATGGACAATCCTTGAATTTTTGAGTATTTTTCAAATAATCTAAATTAACGAAAATTCAAACAAAATACAAACTATTTGAAATTTTCGAATTTTCCAGATACAGATAAAAACAACGAAAAATTGTTATTATACATATTTCGAAGATTCGTAAGTAAAAGAATATAACAAATTAGTGAACATTTTCTTAAATTCTACAAATTGCTCTAATTGTAAAGAATTATTAACGATCTTTAGAATTTTCCATGTTTGCTTAATTTTTCAAAATCTTCGAATTTTCAAATATACTGTATACTATGTATCTGAAACATATCCAAATGTTATCTACCAGATACAAATTCAAAAATTAAAGAAACATCATGTACATAACTATTAATGATAATTAATACAATTTACAAAGTCTAGGAACATTTTTTCTCAAGTTCACACATTTTTTAAATTGTATATCGATGAGCTTCGGAATTTTCGGTGTTTTCTCAATTTTTCAAAATCTTCGTGATTCAAAACGTATCACAAAATATTCAAAATTTGTTCAACTGATGAAGATTTTTCGTGATTTTTACTTCTTTTCTAGTTTTTCAGTGTCAAGGAAAAAAATTAAGAAATATTATCTTATGTATTTCAAAAAAATATGATAAACACAACCTATACGAAATTCGTAAACCTTTTTTTCTGATCAATTTCAAACGTTATTTGTTTTTTTTTTTTTTTTTTTTTTTTTCTAAAATTTGAAAATCCCTAACGTCTTCCGTCTTCTTTCCTATTTCCTTAAAAAATTGTGCAACTTATTAAGATTTTTCACTCTTTCCTAAAATTTTCAAGTTTCTTTAGGTTCTCATAACGAATGAAAAAAACATGATGGTGTATTTTTTGAAAAAATATAATTTAAAACTGAATCTATGATGTCAATAAAAATTTTCAAGGCTTTTACGAAACTTATTATTTTATAAAATTATCGACAAATTTAGAAATTTGAAATGTTACGAAAGAAAAGAAAAAAAAACATAATAATACGATTATTTGGAAGAATTAGGATGATAAACGAAAACTGCAGCATTCATGAACATTTTGTGAAATGAGCAAATTTTTTGAATTTTGCAAAATTTTCAACGATCTTTTAAATTCATTATTTTATTCATTTAAACTTTCAGAATATAAGACTCAATGAAAGCTATGTAAAATTTTGCGAATTTTATAAAAATTTATTGAAATGATTAACATTTTTCGTTATTTTCAAATACTTATCAAGTTTTTGGGATTTTTAATTGAACAATAAAAAAAAAAAACATTACATATATTGTATATTTCTAACTAATGTACTACCTTCTATTATTTGAAAGTTACAAACTTAACTTGATTTAAAAAAAAATGTACGATTGCTGTAAATGTTCACCGTACAATATTTTCAAATTTCTGAAATCTGGTCTACGCTTCACATTAGAAGATGAAAAACGCCGCTGGAACAATGCGACGTTTTGCACGTTTTCCACCGCGAATAGTGTCAAGAGCCGTCTGGTTTGTCGCAGGCCTAAATTGTCCAACAAAACAGTACTAATGCGCAAGTGTGGAAAAATTTCACCCAACAAGATTTTCATCTTTTCACATTTGAACGTAAAAAAATGACGATATAAGCGAATTTCCAATCAATTTCACGATAGTATAAAAATTTGATTATTACAAAATAAATGTTTCTATAAATAAAATGACATGTTTTTAAAAAATTTTACTTAGACATCGCGAAATTCTGTTGATATGTAAAATACCATAAATGGAAAAAAATATTCTCTAGCTTTGAGATATATAATGAGAATAATAATAATAAATAATAATGAAAATAAAAATTTTTTATTCTACATTACGTAAGACCAAGAATTTCACAAAAATTTCAATTTTTTTTGTTCCCAACTGACAAAGTACTCGTATAATCTTGCACAGTACATGGAAGATAAACTTCGTGTTCCAAAATGTGCGGATTAACGAGCATGTCGATGATCTTAGCTGAACAGTTTAAACTTGCTGCGAAACCAATTATGAATTGCTCTATTCCGATATAATTGAATGTTCTCTCTCGCTTCTTCCGTATTGATTTAAACGGCATGAAATTCGTACCGCGAACTTATTAAAATAAATATCATCAGCTCCGATTTCAATCTCGGATTATATCCATCAGAACCCAAAATTAGTTTCAGTTGTTGAACAGTTCCTGAAAACTAGTTTTTGAGGTCAAATTATTTATAAGGTTCACGAGAGAACAAGCACGAGTAAAAAAAAAGTGCAACAGTGACAGATTTGGAGACATTTTTCCACACGAGCGTCGCGAGGGCAATAAATGACAAATTCGAAATCACGCTTTTCGTTGATGAATTTTTTTCTAGATAACTTTTATTTTTGTTTTCAGGTGAAGTGCAAATGCGATGTATTGAAAGTGATGGAAAATGTTTATTTTAGATTTTGTAAGGATATTGGCAAAATGTGATAAAAGCTGTTTTCACATTTCGCGATAGCGTTTGCATTAGGTGAACGTGTTATAAATCAAACCGTTATCATAATCGATCCTCCTGATTTCAAATTCAATTACCGATACGCGGAATTCTGGAAATTCGATGTACTGTTTTGGATTTATTCAGTTTCGTTGTTGATATTGCAATATTTAGTATTAACACATCATAAAGATTTATTTTGTGAATTGCGTTCGAGTTTATGGAAAAATATGGGCAGATATGACACATTTTTGTGTATATAGTGTTACCTCATGATAACGAACTTCAAAAGAACCTTATGTGATTTCTTTTAAGGATATGTATCCTTATAAGTCAACTTAATAACAACCTCATAAGGATACCTAAATTCTTATAACTTTTTTATGAGAAATCGAAATTCTTATCAGGAAAGTTGGATCTTTAAAAGGTTTCAATAAGGTCGTAGTTACAGAGCCAGTGAGAAAAAAAATATCTCACGTAAAAATACCTTTATTTAAGGAGTACAATAATAATGGCAAAAATTGTAAAAATGGTCCGTATGGCAAAATTTCACTTTTAATTGAGAAAAAATGTTTGCATGAAAATTTTAGTGGCAGTTTTTGAAACACTCGAAGATCCTTGATATCCCTGAACATTTTTCTCGAATTCACGTAGAAACGTGATCGAATTTCCATGCAAATGTCTAAAGATTTTGAAATAATTCTACAGAAAAAAGATTCATTTACCTTGAACAAATGTGAATAAGAATATAATGAAATGAATATTTATTTGCATAAAATGCAATGCTACCAAATCGACACTTGGTCAAAATTCTACTTAAACACGATGACTGTCACACATGTTCATCAAATCACTGTCATGTAATGTTCACATGTAATTTAGATACTCTTATCATCAAAAAGATTAATTCCAAAAATGGAGATCTAGTTCTTGATACACTATGGTCACGTATGACAAATTTTCGTATTTTATTGTCACCCTGGCAACTATGAACCTTAAATAACCTTATATGAATTCTCATCAAGATATAGATCCTTATAAGGTCCCATAATAACAACCTTTCAAAGATTCTTAAATCCCTCCAAGGTTTTTATAAGGTGTCCTTATGAGAAATCAAGATTTTTATAAGAACGCTATTGACACACGATATTCTAGGGTCGTACCAAGAATATGCTCCAAAATATCCCCAGAATGTTCTCGTCGTCGATTGCTAGTGCTTGCCACACGTTATAAGCGCGCTTTTATGTTACATAGTCATGACTTGTTTCAAAATGAAATCAAGTTTGTAAAATCGACGATCGTTTATTTTGATATGATAGACCTTTTTTCTTCTTACAATATAATTCAGAGAGATTTTGAATGATCCTGAGGAGGACTCCATATGAGTCGAAATATTGATCAGAAGATAAAGAATACTATATATGAAATAAATCTGATTTAACACATATTGGCTCCAAGTAATCATTTTATCTACAGCACGAATTATCAATAATTTACGGAGCATCTGAACATTTTAATTGATATTCCCAGAATATTCTTATGCCCAAATGATTTCCCAAGTAGAGGCATCAGGCCAATGTTAAACAAAACATACCAAGAATATTCTCAAGAAAGAAACAAAGAGAAACAAAAGTTGATCCGCATAAAATAAAATTTATCAACCGTTACCAAATCAATACTCTCTCAAAATTCTACCTTAACACAATGACCACCCCACACGTTCATCAAATGACCACTATGAGACCATCACCCAAGTCATTAAAGTCATTCGATCACCTCGAGGTCAGGTTAGGTTCGACCTCGCTCACAATGAAACGATCCTCGAACTACATCCTACAAAGCTACTTTTCGAAGGCGTTTACCAACCTTCGACGTCAGTCGTTCCCCGGCATCTCATCAAAGAACAGTTGAGAAGGTCGACTCGACGATAATAATGATCTGAGAATTAGGACCGACCGTAGGGCCACGATCGACCCATTTCGCGCGACATTTTCGCGTTGTTTTTCCAATTTTTTTTTTTCACTTTCGTAATGTGTGGAAAATGCCGACCGAGCCCGAGGAATTTCGCGGCGACAGGTCGCGCGATTCCGAAATAAGGTCGATTATTTTGGAAAACCCCGAAGGGCTTCGACACGTCCTCGAGTTCATCGGACTGCCGAATACGAGAGGTGCAACGGAGCCGGTCGCACCCTGTAAAATGTGGAGGAAACGTGCAGGGGTTGCAAACATGCGCATTGCGCGATATCCGCATGGCGGAGCGAGGCCGACTTGTCCTCGACTTGTTCTACTACACTCGTTTTTCGGCCATCCGCTCCCTCCGATGAACCAATACTACTTATCTCTTCAAGGTGGATAAGTCCTGGGATTTCAGAGGGACAAAGGGGAAATCGTTTTTTAAAAATACTTTTTAGGACCTCCAGAAGATGACGAGAACGACAAATTCCATTGGGACGTATTTTTTATGGTCCTGGGAACCTTGAAAATTCAATGGAATTTAACAAATTGAATCCAGGGATTATTAGAAGAGGAAAAGATAAGTTAATGAATTTTGAGAAATGTATACGATTCTTCGAAAACTGTAAAGTTTTCTTACATTTTTGTTTCAATATTTGTATACTTTCATTACAAAAATTAAAAAGTTTTTCTTCACTGAAAGCACTTTTCATTCCTTTGATCTTTCATTTCAAGTTTCCTCATCATTTTTTACAGCAATCTCCATTAGACAAAAATACCAAAAGTCAACATTACAACATTTATTCCACACTTTCGAAGCACTCCTACATTTACTAACTGAAAATTTATTCGCTATTCCAAGAATGAATAAATTATCTGAAATTGCGAATTCCTGCGATTCTCTCAATTTGAAATAACGTAATAATCTACCGAAATTGTGTAAATATTCAAAGTATTCGCTGTATATTATCGCAATATTTGCAGTCAACGTTTATGGACATTCGAGAGTATTTGTTATCAAAAGTAGTTACTGCGTATTTGCATATTCTCCGAAAATTTGAACAGCATTTACACCACTCGCGCTAGAAATATCTCTGAAACTCTCGTGAATAAATTACAACCGACATTTCACTCATCCTCAAATAAATCAAGCGAATTGTTGAATAATTGCATAATAATTATTAAAGTTTGAAAAAGTTATACCAAAAAATTTTCGATCGATTTTCTGAAATCATCTTCGGAATTAAAAAAATTGATGCTGTTGAAAATCGAAACTTTGAAGGAATGGAAGTATAGAATACTTAATACACAGAAAAAAACGCTGTTGAAAATCTCGCAATTTTAATACTATGCTGAGCCTAGTAATTTTTATCATGTTGTTCCATGAAATTACGAGAAGTTGGCAATTTCAATAGGCTCAACCTATAGATTTTGAGCTCTTCCCTGAAATCGACTAGTCTAGCCTCAGCCTTGATAACTTTCGACCCGAGGCTCAGTCTAGTAATTTTAAAATCTTCGAGAATTTCCCTAGCTTTTGGTAAAACTTCTAGCTTTCAGTGATTCTCATAAAAATGTTGATGAAAGCTACGAGGTCCTATTCTAGAGAATTTCATCGAAGCCTGTAGAATTAAGCAAGCTCCTCTTAAAGTTACTAGGCTGAGCCTCACTAACTTTGGACACCGATTTTTCATAAGAGCTTTTTTACTGTGTAGGGGACCTTCACCATACATTTAAAAAATGATATGTTGTTTTCTGTTAAATGGATATACTGTTTTCTGAAAAATTTATTGGAATAATAAAACTTTAAAACTTTTAAAATAAATGGATTGGCTTTGGATGTTGTGATTGCTAAACATTTCAAAAACGATATGGTCTTATGTAGATTTGTATATCCATCACTGGTTTATATTTCAATATTTCCGATATGGTCTACTGGTTAGGATATCTGAATACCAGGAAATCCTTCAAAAGGTATAAATCCTGAAAGAATGCGCAACATGTTAGAAGTATTGTAGAAAGCTGGGAGGAAAGTGTTTTCTGAAAAATTTATGAGAAATATAAAAGCTTCAACAAATCCTTTAGAAGCTCTCCTTTTTAATGCCTATTTTGTAGAGAATCAGATGAAAAAAATGGCGCAAAAAAATTCACGAGATGAGGTGGAATTAAAAAAAATTGGTTTTTCCATTAATAAAGATACATTTCTCAGTTTGATCATAAGCCTTCTTGAACGCAGTTGATGATGATGAACGTATCACTTCTTGTAGTATAGAGTTCCATAAAGCCACCACGCGGTTGGGTAAAAAGTGTTTTCGTTGCATATGGTGATGTCTTGTTGTTCTTAGCTGAAGAGAATAAGCTAGAAAATTAAGGAACTCGGCAAACGTAAATACAATTAGGAACGTCAACATTGCAATGTCCTGACAGACATTTAGATGTCTCAATGCAGTCCCTTCTATCACGTCTATGTGATCCTTGCGAGTTAGTCTTTGTAATCTCTTGGTGCAAAAAAGGTTCTATATTTGCCTGGATAACCGTGTAGCTTTTCATTACATTTGTCCAAGCAGATCTATGTCCTTCTTAAGGTATGCTGGTGACCAGACAAAATTAGCATACCCAACTATCAGGCGAATGGGAGAATATTCTGACAGGCTTTTAAATTTTTCAATTCTGTCCCCTTTTTAACGTCTATCAATGAGTCTTCGGAATCTTGGTCTTGTAATCTCTCGGTCAGAAGAAGATTCTTTATGTGCCTAGATAACCTTTTCGCTTTTCTTTGCACTTGTTCAAGCAGACCCATGTCCTTTCCAAGATATGACCCCCATATACACTCAACCACCAGACAAATATAAGAGATTGAGAGATGTATGATCGTCGTATCACGCGATTTCTCTTGATTTTCGCGTCGCTGACTTCTTATCGCGACAGGTATTTTCCATTCGCGGAAATGCGCTCATGGTAATAACGCGCCTGATGCGATTAATGTAAAAAGATGAGTTGGAAGAGGAAGAATTGCGCGGTCGTTAACGTGGAAACACATACGAGGGTTGGTACGAAAGGGGGAAGCTTCGGGCTAGTTCGTATGACGTCGAGCGAATTTACGCTAACTCCTGAAGCTCGCTCAATTTACATTTACGATCCTACTCCGCGGACGAACAACCCCCCTCGCCTTCATCCCCTCGCTTCCAACTCACCCTAACACATCAGCCTCCCCCTCATCCCCTGGCCCCGCGTACGTGCGCGAACCGAGGATTTGTGGGGCTTAGATTGTCCCCGAGGGGAATAAAAAGGAAAGCGCGAAACAACGCTCTTCATCTATTTTTCAATGTGTCCCTGGAAACAGCTCGACTTTTCGACTCTTAGAGGGTTCTAAATATGTCATTATTTCAGGTGCCGAAGCTGGCAAAAGGCGCCATTTTCTTTTCTCTTCAGCCGCTTTTGGGTCTTAAGGTGGTCTTCTACCTTGTGGCCTTGTTTTTGATACTATTTTTTGAGGATGCGTTGTAATGAAACTCATAATGCAGTTGAGGTGTGAATTTTTGCATGTAACTCATTCATTCGTATGCTTTTAACGAGAATTTAACTGAAATTTGGACTTTCTTCGATGTGACCGTAATTCGAGTTTTAAACGACCCTTGCAAAATGCATACCAAAATGGTTGACACGATTCAGCTCATGAAAGTCGTCAGGAACAAAAAAACCAAAATGATTTAGTTCCTGATGGCCTTGACTAATCGTTTGACTAATGGAATTCGCGTGACTTAAAACTTTCGTCAAATAGTCAACATTGTGAATAATAATTTATTTTCATCCCACGTTTTCAGGGTCGAAAACAGCTGTAAAAATTGTAAGAATGAAATTTCCAAAAAGCTTGTGTTAAATGGTAGCCTAGGGCATCAAAAAACGAAAATATTTTTGTTTTTTTGTTTTAGACGATTTTTATAAGCTGAATCGTCCCAACCGTTTTAGTATGCATTTCCCGCAAAAGTGTGTTCTAATGTTAAATTACAGTCAAATGGAAGATGGTAAAAATTTCAGTGGAATTTATGATGAAAGTAGGAAAATTAATAAGTTGAATGCAAAAAACCACATGTGAATTGCATTATTGGTTTTTTTACAACTCATCTACAATCTACTCAAACAACTCAACACAATCTATTTTAGATTATGTTCGTTTTCATATTTTTCCAAAATATGCGTATGATAATGTGTTTATCATTTTTGAACGAAATTCTGAGAAACTTGAAAAATATTAAACAATTACGAAAATTTTAAATTAGTCGAATAGATTTTTGAAAAATATGGAAAGTTTGAGATAGTTTGTATTATGTTTGAAATTTTTGAACTGCTGAAAATTGAAGAGCACTGAAAATTTCAAACATTGTCTAAAATTTTATTCTATTAAAAAAATTTTTCAAGTACCAGAAAATCTTCATATTATTGTGGATCGCGTTCATTATAATGATAATTCTTTAAAATTTGCGTAAAAACTAACGTTTTTCTTACTTTGGCATAAAGATCTGTAAAACGTAGGAAGTATCATAAATCTACGAAAAAATTTTATTACTTCGACAAATTGTTCATCTAACATGGAGAGTCTTAAGTAATTAGTAAATATTTATATCATTTATTTATCTGTTCAAAATGTTGAACGTTATGAAAGATTTCAGATATTTTTAAAATTTCTAAGATAGTTTCAAATTCTATGAAATTCGAAAAATTTCGATTACTATTCAATAATTTTATATATTTGGTTGATTTATATGTTTTTTTATATTTTACCTATGTATTCCATATACCATATACCATATTTGTTTAAAATATGTATGACGATGTTTTTTAGTATTAATGAAAAATCTAAAAACCTTCAAAAGTGTCGAAAAATCTTGACGAATTGGGAAAACTATTATAAAATCTACGTAGTGGTAAATAGTTTTTCTAACGTCTGAAATTTTAGAAATTATACGTAATAATTTAAAAAAAACATTGGAAACGCTAAAGTTGCTCAAGTTAGAAAAAATTCGAAAATTCTTAAAATTTAAGGAAACGTTCACAAATTGTACAATTCGTATTGATAATCCCTTTTTTTTCGAGATTTACATCATTATGTTATTTCGTTGTTTACAAAACAAACAGAAAAACTTGCAAGTATTCTAAAATGACGAATATTCTTCATGATTCGATAAATATTTATACAATTTCAAAAAGTTTGAATAGTTTATGCTATTTAGGAATTTCGACAAAATTAGAAAAAAAAAAAAACGTTGAAAATGAAAGATTTTCAATACTTTTAGCATATTCGGAAAATTTCTAGAATATCATAGATAGTGGATTGTTTTTCTTATCGTATTTCTTTGGATTATACATTTTTAGGTCTTTTTTTTTTCATTTTTTGATGAAAATCTGAAAAACTTGAGGAGCATTAAAAATTACGAAGAATCCTAACGATTTGGACATATTTTCATCCAATTTGGAAAGTGTTCATTAGTTTGTATTATGTTCAAAATTTGAAAATTTCGAAAAACTAGAAAAACCATCAAAAATCTGAAAGATCCTTATTAATTCTACAACATTCGAATGATTTGTAGAACTTCAGGAATAATTAAGAGAAATTTTGGAAATTCCTTAAATCTGCAGATATCCTTAGAGTTTTTTAAAATAAAAAATCGTTATACCAGACACAGGGATGGCCAATAATTCCTGAAATCCCCCCAAATCATTGACGATTTCGCAGATTCGACCTGTTTTTTTGTTGCCCCAATAAATTGACTTCCGAGCCCGGCTTTTGCCGTTTCTACGTGACTCCACTGTCGCTTGAACGGGGTTTTTTTTATTATATTGGAAAATCCGATCTCGATTATCCTGAATCGCTTTACACATTGATCGTCAAACATTTGCTTCCGCCTCTCTGTTTCATTTCCCTATCGCGTTTGACGGGGATTTATGTCCGAAATCTCATTATGAAATAACCTGTCGAGTGTTGTTGACGAAATTTCTATAACTTTTTGATCGAAAAATCGATACTCTATGAAAGAAAGACCGAAGCCGAAGACGTCATTGTGTCGCTCCAAAATGGCCGCTGCTTTAATAGAATTTACAGAAAAGTCAACAAATAGTCATCCCGAACAATTGCGATTGTTCTTTTTTTGTAACAGTTTTTGAATTTTAACAATTTACTGGCAGATTAGAAAATTTAAAACCATTTATGTAGTTTTTGACGTTTTATAAAATTATTATTTTATTGCAAAAGGTATTTTACATGTATTTCAAATAATGATTCCTCAATAACTAAGATCCCGAATTGCAGAGTTTTTTATTCCAAAGTCACTTACCGAAGCACGTTTCGAGAGCGTGGCTCTGGAATTTCGCTGTCGCTGTCACCTGTCGCATCTTAAGATGTGCTTCACGGTCCGTACAAATGTTCGCATTTTCGCGATGACTTCCTATTGCGGATTCATCATTTGACTATCAAACTATTCAAAATTTGAA
This sequence comes from Platygaster robiniae, assembly GCA_028476575.1. Taxonomy (NCBI): domain Eukaryota; kingdom Metazoa; phylum Arthropoda; class Insecta; order Hymenoptera; family Platygastridae; genus Platygaster; species Platygaster robiniae. The sequence continues at coordinate 32,790,921 of CM052023.1, forward strand.
AAAAATGTGTATGAAAACAACGTTACCTGTTGCATCAAATTGAACACCGCCGAAATAATGGACATACCTGAAACGAACGTTTTTGACATTAATCGAATCAATTCTTGCAACAATGTAAATAACTAATATTATTACAAAAAGACACTAATTGACATTTATTTGAATCACATCTGCAATTTTGATGATATAGTGTTACTCCGAAATTTCAACAACATACATAAAGAATTTAATAACAATGATGATTATTTACGTACCTAGCATTAAGTACATTGAGCAGAATACGAAGGAGAGTTCCAGGCCTTGGCCAGAGTAAATTTTATCACCCGGAACAATGTCACCTATGGTCAGAGTAAATTCGAAAATTATAGTTTTTGTCATGAAGAAGATTGTAATAATTATTCAGTAGTTAGATAGGACGCCGAACAATGAAAATACAAATAAATGATAATTGTATCTTTGAAGTTCAGAGAGATCTTACGCACCGAAACCAATTGTGGACAATGAAATGAAGCAAAAGTAGGAACCGTCGAGGAAATCCCAGTCTTCCCACTCTGCGAATAATATTGCTCCACCGCAAACGTACCTGCTCAGGCAAAGATAAACGAAAGTATCCTAATTAACATTATTTGAAGCTGAATTATTCCAGGTCGATTTTCCTGGATCTTGGCTATTTCAGAGTTTTGGCAGTTTTGGCGAACTTTGGTTGTTACAAAAGATGTTGTAGAATTATAGTGATCTCTGATTTCTATAGTTCGTTAGAAAGTGCAAGAAAGTTGTTATCTTTGACCTTTGACAAAAAAAGTTGTACACGAAAAATTAACTCACCCTATCATTATGGCAAAGCAAAGTGTCAAAGGGACAGTGACACTCTGAGAATCATCCTCACTGTCATCATCTCCGTCCTCTTCCCCTTCACCCTCATCCCCATCATCATCCACTCTCTCGTCATTTTCCTCATTAACGCTCGAACTCTCGACTTCTCCACCGTGAAAGTTGACCATCTGTTTTTCACAGTTTCCAATTAAACCCTCAGCCTCCTGTTCCATTTTACCCCAACCCTTTTCCCAACTTTCCGAATGTTGCTTTCATGATTTAGATTTCGATCAGTCAAACAAACTCTGGACAAATTTCATAAACAAACTTATCTTTTTTGAACGAATGTCGCCATCCATTAAAAATTCTAATAAAGTATTTAAATTGTTTTCTTCTTTGTTCAGATTGTGCATTATTTATTTATTGCATATTTGCAACGATATTGTTGCCCGTTGGTGAAAGGATTAAAATAAAACCAACCTGACATTGAGCCCTTCTGAAATCCGAATCCCTCGGTGGTGCGAAATTGCGCTGCCTTTTTCTGCACCTGCACAAAGGGACGGAATCAATAACGTTGGCGAAATTAAGTCAATCAGAACGGCAAAATATTGAGCGTGCAGCTTTAATTGAAAGCCAATTCTTTTCTTTCGTCGCGATTGTTATGCAGTTCTACGGCGGATTTCCCGCTTTCAAAGTGCTTCCTTGTTTCGAAAAAGTTGGACCTATTGAATTCAATTCATCTCTAGCATTTTCATCGTCGAAATATTTAAATATGGATAGTTCTGCAAAATGCGACATGAATATGCACTTTATCGGAATATTATCAATTAATGTAATTAGGGTAAAAGGGGCGTGAGGGAATGGCGCGCTATGGATTCAGTATTTGCAAAATAAAAGTTTTCATATTTATTTTTTTACATAAATTTAGACGAAAATTATTATACGTATTATTTAGTATGGAAGTAAGTTGCAAAAAAGAAAATTTAGTAAGTTGGTATATACGTAAGTCAATTCGATTAATTTCTTTGGCGAGTAATAGGGCAAGTTAAAAAATAAGCAAAAACAAATCATTCAGTTATTTAGCATGCCTGCAATGAATTAGGGGAAACGGTGGCCTTAAGGAAAATAAAATAAGCATCGGCCCACTTATACCGAGTTATTTTAGCTGTAGAAAAGCGGCATTCGCGTGGCATTCCCTGTGTCACCGCACGCATACCATGAGAATTATCTACCCCCATTTCATTTCTCACAAAATGTCAAAGCTCTGTTTAGAATTAGGGCGATCCAATAGCGAACAAATGCTCGTACCGGCACAGACAACAACGGGCGTAAGTCCATTTGAAACTTCGAGCGAGAATATCTCCGATGTTGCTGAGGTACTGCGGGAAAAATAGCGATACATTTTGCAAACGTCGAGTTTCTTCGCGATTGTTATGATTATTTACCAAGAGGAACAGGGGCATTCCGAAAATGGCGTAGAGTATCGTTGCCACTTTGCCCCATTTCGTGCGTGGAACGGAGTTTCCATAACCTGAAATTAAGAAATGTTACTTTTAGACTGTTTTCTCAAGTTTATCAGGGATATTGCAACGAAACTTTTTATGGAGGAGGAAACTCAAGTGTAGAAAGAATTAATATACAAAAATATATATTTGTTTTGATGTATTTATAAAGATTCATTTCTGTATTAAATTCATTTCTGGAAATTGACTTGCAAGCTTAAGCTTTTACTTTTTTTATTTGTTTCACTTTCTGTGTCGAATCGCAGTATCTCATTTGTAAGATGTCTTCGTATTTATTCAGAATTTTTGCCACTTGAAGGATATTCTCGAATTTTCTATAGATCATTGAATTTCGTGCTCTAGGATTCCAAATTTTATGGATTTTCTATGCTTTCGTTGATTTCTCAAGTTCTGAAGTAATCGTATCTACATACGTATAAGATATTTCATGGAGCACTGAAGTTTTTAAAGATCCTAGTTTTTTTTTACTATTAATAGAATTGTGTAAAACATTTTAATTTTTTATAGAATGCTAGTATTTTTCTAGATATCTATCTACCTTTGTTTGAGTTTTATATTCTAGAATTTGATATTAATTATATTTTCAGTATTTTAATTAATTCCTAAAGGAACAGTTTTTCCAAAGATATCTAGTATTTCATAGATTCGCAGTAAATTTAGTATTTTCACAGTTTGGAGGATATGCTGGCATTCTTATGAATTTCTATATAGATTTCTAGAATTCAATGTTATGGGAATGAAGAATAACAGATTCTTAATAGATAATTTGATGACTTACTGAGAAAATTATGAGTATATAGATTTGCAGTATTTTATCGACTTATAGCGTTTTTAGTATTTTTTATATTTTTTAGTATTTACAAAACTTGAAAGGATTTCTCAGAAAATCTAGTATTTTCGACAATAACTGAAAAGATGCCTGGAATTTGATTTTGTATAAGAATCTTCAATTTAGGAGAAACGTCATAGTTCGGTAATTTCGAATAATCACTATCTTAGTAGCTGAAACTACCAATAACTGTTTTCATAGTAGCCGAAACTACTAATAACAACTATCAAAGAAGCTTAAACTACCAATAAGTACTTAGTAGCTTTAACTACCAATAGGTACGTAGTAGATTAAACTTGTAATAATTGCCGTCATTGTAGCCTGAGCATGAATTTTAATACAGCATTCGGAAGGGCAGACAAATAGCTTCAAAATGGTATGTAAAAGAATTTTGTCAAAAATGAATATTTAGAGTAATGAATTTTCGAAAAATCGAAAATGTCTTAGGAGCTTAAAATTTGAATAACTGCTGTCATGGTAGCCTGAGCATAAATTTGAAAATCTCATATGAAAGAGCAGACAAATAGCTTCAAAATGGTATGTAAAAGAATTTTGTCAAAAATGAACTTTTTGAGTAATGATTTTTCGAAGAATAAAAAACGTCATAGTAGCTGAAATTTCGAATAATCACAATCATAGTAGCTGGAACTACCAATATCAAAAATTTTCATAACATGAACTTCAAGGTCGTCTTCAGGAAGTTTATTGACATGTATCCACTAACTTTTCCATTTCTAAAATATTTCCTTCACACCACACCGAGTATATTTTCTGTCTCCATTCTCACATTCTTCGACGATTTTCCTCAAGCAATTTTCCCGACCCTCCAAAAGTAACGATCAAACTTGAAACGTCGTATAATCCGACCAACATTTCAAAATCGAAGCCTCCTCGAGCCACTTGCCTCCTTATTTCATCAATTCGCCGAGATTTTGACCCACTTTCATAACTCAAATTTAATCCCGGAAATTGAGGCCTCTATTGATTTCCTTTTTTTTTCGCGCCAATGTTTTTCACGAGAATAATTGTTCAAGGCAAAGAGCACGTGAATCAGCATACGAACCGATGGTCGTAATAACCGTGAGGGAATAAAGAAAAGCTCCGGCGAAGCTCCACTGCATGTTGACGTCCAGGGCGTCCGCGCCTCCGTATCCATTTTTTATGGCTCTCGCAATTTCCTGCTGGTAATTCTCCAATTCCGCGTCGACTTTCGCTTTCCACGTCGTCTCCGAGAAAACGTTCTCCTATTTCCCACAGGCGAAAAACTTGTGTTAACCATTTTCCATTTACCCAGGCCAGTGTATTATTTTACCGTGAACGGTAATTTTCTTCGAGTTTTCGAATAGTTGGCTTTATCTTGCGGTTATTAACTTTTGCGAAACTGACGTTCGCTCGCGGTCAAAAGCTGGGTGAACCGAGTTTCCCGAGTTTTTCAATTTTCGTTCGAGGCGTCTTGGCGGGTTTTTTATGTCAGGGAGGGGTAAAAAATGGACTTTTTGTGCCTGCGTTTGGCCCTGATTGAGGAGGAGGTTTGTTATTGAGTAATTTTTTTGAGAGAATCGAAGACGAGTAGAGGATATAAATCGGTTTTGATAAGAATCCTTCTCGAAATTAAAAATGTTCAAATCTTTTTAGTGGGAGTATCAGAGGATATTACATAAATTTTTCAAGTGCTGAGGAATTTCTGAAGTAATTGAATAAAGTACTAGAAAGCTTTGGATATACTATGAAATTTTACAACTACTTAGAAATAGTAAAAATACTTGATTCCTAAGAGACATAAAATTTTCTAAACATAGCCGAAAATACTAGAATATTTTTTTTTTAGATAGCAGGCTAAGCGTTTTATTTTGAAAGGAGATGGCTTTGAAATTCATTTTGTTTTAAAGTAAAACGTAATTTTTTGGAGTGCGTAATATTTTCAATTCTTGAGCATTGAGTTGATTGAGAATTTCATCGATAAATATTATGGAAAAATCCTGAAATCGTGTAAATACTGGAAAGATACAAAATATACTTAAGGACCTAAAAAGCTAATGAAATGCTAAAAATCCGCAAGAATATTGTTTTCTGAAAATCTATAATTTTGAAATCAAATCGAACAAATCTACTCCAAATTGTAGAGAATCAAATTCTTGAACTTTGTATGGATATTCAAAAACAAAATTAAAAATTTATCAAAATACAATAAAATGCTACGAAATTTCATAAATTCTAAAAAATACAGATGCTGCAAAGAAATTTTTATTACGAGAAGGAGAAAAAGTTACACGTCAAAAGAATCAATTAATATACAAATGTAAGATATATTTATTCAAATGTATTAATACATGCAAATAAATATTTATTCTCGAATCAAATTAGCTTGTGATACTCAAGCACTTTACAAATGATAAAAATATCATTTTCCTTGAAAAATTACAACATTTCATTCCTGACATCTTTCAGTAATGATCTTTTCAGTAATTATGCTGCTTCCAAGATTAGCTCGTATTCTTTCGAATTGATATACAAGTTTCCAGAATATTATACAGAAGGATTCAAAAACTTATTGATATTATGAGCATAGATTTTATTTTGAAAAAGTTACATCAATTCCTACTATTATTGACATTTTGCGATATGTGAAATATTAAATCACTTTAAGTAACTATATGAAACAGTTAAGTTTTTTCATATTAAAAATTGCAGCTGTGACAAATTTATTATAACAAGATTGGAAAAATTGAAAAATATCGCTCGAACAATTTCATTTTTTATAAAAAAGTTGAGTTTTTCTAAAATTTGAAGTCCATCACTTGTAACAATACGTCTCCAGACAAAATGGATTTTTTTTAAAAGTCAATAAATGATGGAAATGAAATTTTGCATTCCTTAAAATTAATAAGATATGAGACATTTTGAATGTAACAGTTACATACCGTGTGCATTAATACAGAAAATTCAACGACATTCAGTAACTCCTAACGTCACTCACTGAAAAATAACAATTACCTATAACTCGGTGATTTGCAACTCATGAAAATTAAATTCCATTTTAGAAAAAACCTTAATTAAAATCAAAATTGATGATTCAAAGATTAAGAAAATTCGATAACCATATTTTAGAATCAAAGTTTTCTAAGATAAAAAATTTCAAATCCTTCAAAAAAATATTCTTCCAATAAAAACCCCTCTTTGAAATTTCCCCTTATCTCAAATTCGATAAATAATCCCAAAAAACATTCGCTTTTCCTGTAAAAACGTTGTCTCAACGCGATTGTTTGAATTAAACTCGCGGTTCGCTGGCGATAAATTTCCTATTTACGGAGAAATGGAAATTTTATCAGTCGCGCTTTTCATTCGAATTCATAACTTCTGTCTCGCGTTTGTGATTTTTCAATTACCACGGGACGGAGTTGTTTCCGATGGAAAGTCACACGTTTCGAAAAGCATATTTTTTCGCGCCACGTCGATCGACCGAAATGGAATTATAAAAAAAAAAGGGCCAGCGTCAGCAACTTGTCGACGCTGAAAGCTCGTTTCGTTTCGAGTAGTCGCAAAAATGACCGCCTATGCAAATTTATACGCGGCGTATTTTGAAAACAAGGTGGAAACTTAATTTAGAAATATTCACCAACGAACGGTTGGTCACGTTTCCACGATTTTCCCTGATGATGGCTTTTTGATGGGAAATTATTCTGACGAGGTTTTAAAAAATATGGCTGAAAATAGGTGTTTTGTTATTGAAAATTTTGGTTGGGTTATTTTCGAATTAGCATGTAGAATAGAATTTTCACATATTGAGACCCAAAATCGTTGTTTTTTGAGCTTTTGATGTGAATTTTCCAGTTACATAAAATTTTGTTTCGGAAAATGAAAAATTTGGTTATAGGCTGGGTATTTAAAAATTAGTTTTTTATAATTACATTATTTTAGGAGAACGAAAGATAATAGATAAGTGTTTTTATGTTTTTCTCAAGTATGATGATTTTGAAAATTATCGCAAGTTTTGAGTTTTCTAAACAGATGTGAGAGAAGGTGAATTTTTCAGATGGGTGAAAATTGTATTTTCAAATGAAAATTGAGGAAATGTCAAAAGTATTACTAGAATAAAAAAATTTGAAATGAGGTGGACAGATTTTTAAAAAATTTCAAAAGTTGCTAATTGTTTGTATTGTTTGGAATTTTCAACATTTTGGAAAATAAAAATACATTTAAAACTGCTGTGAGTGTCTCAAATTTTGAAAAATTCGAAAAATTTGCAGGATTTCAGAAAATCATTCGAACTTTGAAAATTACGTTTATCATCATATTTTTCTGTAATACGCATGGTACTGTTTTTAAATTTTTGATTAAAAAGCTGCTAAACGTCTAAATTTTAAAAAATTGCAAAAAATTTAAGTGACCTTCGTCAATTTTTAAAAATTTCGAAAATTTCGAAAAGTATGTATTTTGTATAAAATGAATTTGAAAACTTTCGAAAAATGAGGAAACTTGTATTTTGAAGATTGTCTATGATTATCAAAATTCGAAAAATATGTCGAGTTTTAGAAAATATTCATAGTTTTGTAGATTGTGTTCATAATTATATTTTTTCGAAAAACGTCCAAAAATTTTCTCTGATTTTCTATTGAAAATCTAAGTAATTTGTAAAGTTTTGAAAGATTACAAAAAATCGTAGTAAGTTGAACAAATTTTTATCGAATCGATGAAGTTTTTGATGGTTTCTAATATGTTCACAGTTTCGAATATTATGAATAATTAGAAAACATTTGAAATTACTTGAAAAGATTGTCAGAGATTTTGAAAAATTTGGAACAGGATCTGAAAAAATATTTTCAACTTTGAAAATTATGTTTGATACCATATTTTTTTTGTAATATGCATGATAACGTTTTTTAATTTTCTAAAAAAAATTCAAAAACTTGAAAATTACTAGAAAATCGTGAAAAATCTTAGCCTGGGCAATTTTTAATAAATTTGGAAAGTTTCGAAAAGTTTTGAATATATTTGATGTATGAAATTTCGAAAATTTTGAAAAATTAGGGAACTGAGATTATTCATTATAGTTGATTTGTTGATGATTCTAAGAATTTGAAAAGTATGTAGAATTTCAGAAAATGTTTATAATTTTGTATATTATGTTCCTTATTATGTTTTTTGAAAAATGTATTGAGATTTTTTTTCATTTTTCAATAAAGATCTGAAGAACTTGGAACGTAATAAAAAATTGAGAAAAATCGAAGTGAGTTAAATAAATTTTGAAAAAACTTATGATATTGCGTATTGTTTGTATTATGTTTGAAATTTTGGAAACTTTGAAAAATTAAAACAATTTCAAATATCGTAGATTGACAATAACTATACAAAATTCGAAAAACTGAAAGAATATCAAATAATATTCATTAATTCTGTACATTGTGTTCATTATCATGCTTCTTCGAAGCATTCATGATATTGTTTTTACAGTTTTCAATAAAAATTCGAAAACCTCGGAAATTATAAAAAAGTCACGAAAAATCTCCATAAACTGTAAAAATCATTATGACAATAAAAATTTTTGCTAAATATTATGTTTGAAATCTCAGGAATACCAAAAATTTTCAAAAACATGCAAAATTCCGAAAGTTGTCAATATTTTAAGAAAATTCTAAAAATGTGTGTAGTTTCAGAAAATTTTCATAATTTTTGTAAATTCTTTTCAGAAAATTCCTTCGAAGTATGTATGATTATTATAATATATGTTCATTCATTTCAATTTAAAATGTTTAAAACTTGAAAAGTATCCAAAAATCACACTAAATAAATAAGTTGGACGAATTCTATAGAGTTTTGAGAATTTTAAATACTTTCATATCGTATATGCACATTGAAATATACGAAACTCCAAACTTTATAATGTTGCACTATTTAAAACTTTGTAAATCCATCATTAAGTTTTCCTTATAGAACAAAAAAAAGTGCCCATTAATTTTTCATATACATACTAACAAAAACAACAATAAAAATCGTTTACGTTATAACTCAACATCAAAAATCAGGTTCCAAAAAATCAGAGAGTACCTTAAAGATTGACCTTCTTATAAAAATTTCTGAGTCTTCCTATCTCAACGATTCTGCTCGAAATTGAATTTTCAAAAGCCGATTTCACAATAGATTGAAAGCCACACAGAAAATATTTTCGAAATATTAAATGCATGTCACCCCAGTGCCCAGAATGGGTACATATTAAAGTTAGGAAAATATTGATCGAAAATTTATCAATGAAAAACTCACCTCGGCCGTGAGCTTCCATAATCTAAAAGCAACGTCATCCCTCATGACCGAAACGTTGGTAGTGGCATTTGAGTTGACAGAGCCTTCAATCCCATTGAAAAGGAAAGCACCTACATCAAACCAAAAAAACATCCAATGTCAAAAAATGAAAAAAAAAAAAACCCAAAATAATCCTACTACCTCAAAAACAAATATTAAACAAATGTTTCTCTCATTTTTTCCAAAATTTGAGTAACAGAGAGAACATCGATTTATCATTTTCAAAGATAATCTCACAACGCAACATTTTTTTTCAAAATTCTCGATCGATGCCAAGTCAGAGTTTCCGGATTCATAAATCAAATTCAGGCGTTTCTAGGTCTGTCTAAAATTATTAATGACGATATTTGGGTAGGATTTTTTTTATTTAGAGGGATGAAATGAACCTCCTACTGTGTAACCCACGACCAAAACGCAAACTCCGACATTGCTGAACAGGAAAGCTATGAAGTTTCTGGTACAATCCCCGATCCTCTGGCTCCAAGATTTTTCCCTTTTTCGCCTCCTTGCAGTCCTTCGTCGATAACTGCTCGCCCTGTGCCATTCCCTTCCCGAAGTGTCGCTTTCCATCTTCCACCTCACTTAGTTGTCATCTGTGCCTCCTTTTTCTACGTTTTCGCCGCTGATTTTCCATGACTTTTCACGGCTTCATGAACAACTTCCACGAGTTGGTACTTTAACACGAGTGAAGAACGAGATTCAATTTACGTATCGTGAAGAACTATTAAAATGCAGTTTCATAGATTGAATTAGTAAAAAATGACCATGGACATTTTTAATTTTTAGTTGGAATAACTGTCATATATTTTTCCAGATAAACTTTTTAAAAATATTAGCAAAAAACGTTTTTTTCTGCCCTCTTTTCAGTCATTGCCTGTAACATCGTCGGCAGAGGGGGGTTTTGGGGGTTCAAACCCCTCGCGAAATTCTGATAAAATCAATCAATATTTCATGTAAGAATGCAAAAAGTTACATCGATTAACAAAAAAATTTAAGTTACAAAAAAATGCATTTAAACGTTAACAGTATACATTTGATAAAAAAGTAAAAATTGTCAAAACGTAGGATTACGTAGAAAATATGAATCAGGAAATTGCTGTAACCCAGTGAATAATCAAGAAAACTAAAAATCTACGAAAATGCTAGAAATTTTCAGAAGTTTGAATCTTTGATCATCAAATTGTAGAAATCTATATGAAATCCATACAAAAGTATTAAAAACCTTTCGATTCATAAAAACTCTAAAAGAATAATGAAATTGATTGAATTCTATGAAAAAACTGTTTTCTGAAAAATCTCGACAAACGCCTCTACGATGTATAAATTTTGGGATTCTAGAGCATCGAATTCTAAAAATACTATAAATCTATAAAAATTCTAGAAAACTCAACGAAATCTTTTAAATGCTTCCAAAATACGAAAATAGAATAACGCTATAAAACATTTAAAATGTACATGAGTGTGATTTTATCATTAGTTCTTGAAATTACTGATAAAAGATCGAAATTCACATTCTAAAGCATCGAATTTTTTAAATCTCTGTAGCAATCTACAAAAATATAAGTAATCCATAAAAAGACTTATTAATCCTCCAGGGTATCGTATATTATACTAGGAAAATGTGGAAAATAAGTTTACTGTTAGTTCACTTGCTTAATAATTAACGTGTTAACGAGTTTACTAGTTTACTCAATAAATAATATACTTGTTTCCTATTTTACCACTTTACTTAAATACTAGTCAAGTTTTTCAAATTTTTAGTAAAAATTTTAAAAAATTTCTGCACTTTTTGAGAAAATGATGATAGACACAATATACAAAATTTACAAACGTTCATAAACTATGCAAATTTTGCGAATTTTTATGAATTATGGACAATCTTTGAAATTTTTCAAGTATCTCGATTTTCGAAATTTTCCAAAATTTCTCTAAGGTGAACCTACAAAAAATTTAAAACTTTCCACATTTCATGAAAGTTCGTCGAACTTGTTAGGGTGATCCATAGATATTTAAACACTTTTTAAGATATTCAGATTTCCAAAAGCAAATAAAAAAAAAACGTAAATATTCCTCAGAAATGTGATAATGAACATAATTTTCAAAATTTAAAAAGATTTTCTACGATTCTACAATTTTTTTGTATTGGATGTTTTTTTTACAACCTTTCAAATATTTGATGTTTTTGAATGAATAATATTTTGATAATTTTAGATATTTTACACATATTGTTAAATCATCGGGAATTTTATGGAAATTCGTCCAACTTGTTTACTATTTTAGATATATATAAGAACGAATACTTTCTATTTACTAGAATAATGAACGTTTAGTTGACCTCTAAAAAATTTTAGAATTTTATAGAATTCTTGACACTCTTTGAAACGTTGAATATTGTTTGATTATTTGAAATTTTCAAAGTTTCAAACAACTCTTCAAAACTCTCTAATTTTATAAAAAAAATATATCTAACAATAAGTCATTATTATTCTATTTTTTTTCAGCTTTTTAGATTTGCTTTAAAAAATAAAAAGAAATCTTCATCCATGTATGATAAATTTATAATTACAAACGAAATTTACATTGGTGGTCAAATCCATCTTAGAATTTCGATAAAAATTCAAAATTCATTATTTACTCATCTTTGTGCAACTTTTCATATATTGCTTCAGTTTTTAGATTTTTCTTCATAAACAAAACACATTATCATACATATTTCGAAGAAAAACAGAAATGACAACATTTTTAAAAATTGGCTAAATTTCTAGTGTTTTTTCAAATCGCATATATAATTATTCAAAATTCATTATATTTTCAATGATTTCCATTCTTTAAAATTTTTTATCAGAGAAGATATTTAAATTACTTAATATAAAATACATAATTTAACATATAAATTCCAAATTTATCTCAAAGGAATATTAAAATATTCTTGTCCTTCAAATAAATGAGTAAGGAAAGAAATAAACTTTTTTAGATTTCATTATTCTACATGTTTGTACTGAACACTGTTAAATTTATTTTTTTTTTCCTAATTTTTTCTCTGTCAGCTCAAATCCCTCCATTTCTCAATCAAATTTATCATTCGACCCTACATCCAAGAAAAAAAATGTTTAAAAATCATTCATCCCGAACTTTCACCTTTTTTTGTTCTCCACAAAGCCGCTTTTATCGTTTTCGTAAACGCACTCGAATCAATGATCACTCATGTTTTCGTGCACTCGTAAACCGTAACTTTCAAACAACTTCCCTCAGCATTCGTATCACTGAGTACATTCAGAAACCCTCGCACCCAACACTTCGCGATTCCGCAAAATTTTATAAACGTACGAGATGAACATAAAAAAACATTCACGCATGAATATATTGCACAAAAATGGATTTCAATTGGTTTTCACAATTTTTTCGTGGGTTCGAAAAGGAATGTCAAAGAATCGCGAGCCGGAAAAGAGTCGAAATGAGGCTTTTCCGTCTACTGACTTCAAAATTCGCTCTCGGCACACTAACTGAAAATAGCACTTGACTAAAAATAATCAAGTTCGAGTTAGACCTGCGATTATTCGAAGACCCGGCGCTGTGCTTTATTTTTCGCCCTCGAAACAGTGCTCCAGAAACACTGAAATTTAAGGTTAATCTGTCGTGATCGAAAGGAGATTTTTAACGATTTCTGGATTTGTATATGGAGTGATTTTGTTGTTTTTGATATTAGTAACAGTAGTATGATTCTATCTGTATTGGAAAAATACTGACAAATTATGATTGTTACTGAAATTACTTGAAATCTGTGAAATTATAAAATATCCCTGCTGTAAATTTCCAGTTAGTTATCTGTTTAGAAAAACAATTTGAAAAATAACCAGAAAAATGGTCATTTTTTCACTTGTGTTGTTCAATTGGAAAATTAATTGGAAATTCGCTTAGAAATCGATTTGGTTTGTCCTTTTGGAAAATTTATTACAAAAAAAATTATTTCACAAGTACCAGTTGTTTTCTATTTAGAAATCTATAGTTAGATTTTCATTTAGATAAATAATAGTCTTTGTAAAGTAAGTTTTTTGTGAAAAACTTTCTTAAAAGACAAACCCAACTGAAAACCAACTGGAAAAATTTAGCAGGGGTATCTTTTGAAAAACTATTTTCGCAAAAACTAAATAAAAAAATATTGATATTGATGATACTTTAGATTTTAGATCGCAAATTTGAAAAATCTACAAAAATGATAAAAATATGAAAAAATATTGAAATATCCTACTGATTTTGAACAAGCTAGTTGAAGATCCCGTTGTTCCGAAATGAAAAGTATGAAATGTCGTTAACTCCTCACAAAAGTGTCCATAATATTATGAAATAGTGAAAATAAGGATGAAAAAGTCTCAAAATTCAATCAGGAATGAAAATATAAAATATCATGAAAGAAAAATAAAAACGCAATAGATAAATTTAAAGAAACTGGAATTTATTAACACAAACAAATTTTTTCACATCGTTATATTACAAAAGAACATATCCGTCATATTGAGACAATTAGTTTTTATTTTGTCTCATCGCGATATTCAAAGCACGGTTCGTCTTATTCCTTTCCTCGGTGAAATGCCCCAAAAGCTGTTGAAGAGGCTTCGGCTTGATAAAGATGCCATTCGTTTCAAAATACTGTCGGCTTTTTTCATAGTTTACATCGTACCAATTGGGCTCAAGTTTCAGATTGTTAATAACCATCGACAAAATGTGCCATTTTTCTCGTAAATAATTTATACTTGATCTGGCTTGATGGAATTGTTTTGATCTGTGAGTTGTTTGTTGATCTTCCATTTCTTTCGAAATTGTTAATCTATGTTTTTGAAGAAAAAATTTATGAGATGCTGCAATTTTTTTGTGATTCTGATAGAGTTTGGTTAGAGAATGTTGTACATACCTCATTGGAAACCTGGAGTGATTTTTTTGAGAAAATCGTAGAGAGAATAAGAGTTTGGGCTTTTAGGAAATGACCTGATGTGATTGATTCAAGGACAGTGTCTGATGCAGACTGAAGCAGAATGTAGACTGATACCAAAAGTGGTCAGGTCATAAAGTCCCTGTAAATGAAAGTCTGGGCCCGAGGTGGCAACTTTTCGATTGGTGCAGGCAGGCGCCGTCAACGGCGAACAGAAAATGGCGGAACCAATGAAAAAAAAGCGGAAATATGAAGTTTCTTCAAATAGTAGAAATGAATCTTGTCGCAGAAATTTTCGAATTCCATACGAACATTTTTTACCAACTTTCAATTGCCTGTAGAAATAAACCTGAATTCATTAATAACATAAAAATGGAAAAATATGTGTCATAACGGTTGCTATAAATGTAACAGGACTGCGGATTTGTATTATGCAATGAAAAAACTTTCAATATTTTTTTTTTCAATTAGTATATATTTGGAAGAATACAGACATCATTACACTATTTTATTATAGTGTGCATGGCCATCGATTTACTGTCTAGAGCCAAAACTCAAATTACAAATATCACATTGTCTTTTCGAATTTTTCTGTAGATTCCTAATCACTGTCATGTCGAAAAAATTGTTTCACGCTCGCATGTCGAAAATCATTTATTCTTGTATTTACTGCTGGGTCGTGAAAAACGAATTCTAGGCCGCGCGACCTTGGAGCTAGCGGCGAAAGTCAAAAGAGTGCTTTTTCGTTGTTGTGAGAGACGGAGCGATAGGGTATCCGAGCAATGTTTCTCCATCTCAGGTGGTACGTTTATTTTTTTCCCGGCCGCTTGAAACAGCGATATCGTCGCGTCTTCAAACTCATATTTTCAAATTTCAGCAAGTAAACACAAGAATAAATGATTTTCGAAATGCGAGCGTGAAAAGTATCGTTCGTATCACGGAGCATTTACTCGCATTTTTACTCCCTGATACGAAATACACTACTAATTGATTTCTATTTTTTATTAATTCCGATATTGCATTTGCCACAATCCAAATCATCTCAGAAACTGCTTTCCATAATAAAAGAGTGAAAAAACAAATAATTTCTTAAAAATGGAAATAATGTTCATAATATTTAGCCTCCTGAAATTTTACTATATCGATCCTATCTTCTTAGAAATATTTCACAATCTATGGAACCTAAAAAAATTAATCTTTGATTTTGTAAAATTTTCACACTTCTTTAGAATCATTGACAATCTCTGAAATGTACAACGTTTTTTAAGTTTTTCTAAATTTTAAATAAATTTAGGTTTTTATTGAAATATCAAAAATTATCAGCGATCTTTGCACTATACTAAACATCTCTCAAGTATCATAAATTTTGAAAAAAAAAACCGAGTTTTTACAGTTTTACGGAATTTCCCCAATTTTCCACACTTATAGGAATACAATAACATTTTCTGAAATCTTAAGAATTTTGATACTTTTTCAGAGTTATTTACAGTCTCTGAATCTATACTGCCTTTCCAGTTTTTGAAAATTTTTTAAATTGAAACATGACTGGAACCACTCAAAATTGTTTGAATTTTTCGAAAATTTATCCTTAATCGGATTTCTCACAATATTCTTTATACTTTTAAATTCCAAATGATTCCTATGTATAAATATTTTTTACTTCGAAATAATGTTCGCCACAATCCAAATCATATCAAAAACCATTTTACTCATCCACTCATAAATAAAGCGAAGAAAAAAAAAAATGTCTTTCAAAATGGAAAGATGGATAATGTAGAGCTTCCTAATTTCACTATATAAATCAAATTTTCTTCTGCATGAACAAAGATAATAAGGAGACTAAAGTTTATGGAAGATTATATTTTTTGTAAAAAATTTTGGAATACGTGAAATCCTATTATGTGCTTCTTCAAAAAATTATAAAATTTTGTATAAACATCAAAATTATTAATCAAATAACATTTTATAGTAATAAATTGATCGCACGCATTTTCATCTAAAATTTGAAATTTTCCATATATTTTTCGAATGTAGGTCAAATTTATTTAAGAATTTTCGAGGATTGATTTTCAATGATTTCCATGTACATTTTTTCATTTCGAAATCATATTTGCCTCAATCCAAATCAAGCAAAAAACTATTTTACTCATCCACTTATAAATAGAGTGAAAAAAACGAAAAATTTCTTTAGAAATGGAAAAATGGATCATTTGGAGCTTCCTAACTTCACGAAATTGACCAAATTTTCTTTTGCATGAACAAAGGTAAAGAGATGACTAAAATTCATAGAAAATCAAGTTTTTTGTGAAAAATTTTAGAATATGTGAAATTCTATTACGTCATTCTCCATAAAATTATTGAATTTCGTCTAAACATCAGAGTTAATAATTAAATAACATTTCATAACAATAAAATAATTGTTTTTATTTTAAATTCGAAAATTTTTATATATTTTTTGAATGTATGTCAAATTTATTTATGAATTTTCGAGGATTGATTTTCAATGATTTTCATGTGCATTTTTTTATCCCGAAATCATATTTTTCTCAATCTAATTCATGCAAAAAACCATTTTACACATCTACTCATAAAAAGAGCGAATAAACGAAAAATTTCTCAAAAAATAAAAGATTTGACGCCTCGTGCAATTTCATTTATGAGACCAAATTTTTTTCTACACAAACCAAGGTAAAAAGGAGCCCTTAAATTCATGTAAAATCACGTTTTTTGTTTCAAATTGCAGAATGTATGAAAATGTTTTACCATCCTACATAAAATTCTTGAATTTTATCTTAGCATCAATATAAGTAATTAATCAACATTTAATATTAATAAATTGATTGCAAGCATTGTCAAATACGAAAAAAACTATGATTACGTAAAAAATATCAGCTGTTGTATCGCGAGTAACAGTCGTATTTTTGATTTCATTGAAAAAATAGTATACGCCTTTTTTCACAACAAAAATAAGTTATACAAATTTGTGAATATAATATTTTCCCGCATTTTGCTTATTCGTCGCAGAAAAACCGATTATAATAGAAAGTGGGGTTAAATAATTTTTAAACACATCTTTTTTTCCAATGCTGTCGTAATATTTTTCGAACAAAAGTCAATTTCTGTTTGAAACTGTGTTTTTAAAGAAACAAATTTCCCTGGAAACACCTAGATCGTTAATTTTTATAAGGTCGCCGTAACGCGAGACGCCGATTCCGTAATCGCGATCAGGGTCTTGAACTGACTGCACATCGACATTGGCCATGTGCCAAAATTCACTCAGCCCCTCATATCAGCGAAAATCCTCACTCGTAACGTCATTCGCAGACTAAGATAGGCCCCGCAAATACGCGTGCACTTTCAACGGCTGTTTTATATCCGGCGCTAAGCATAAATTTCTCATTCGACGTCACGAACAAGTGGCTTGTAATGAGGATGCAAACGCTGCCTATGAAATAGCGTAAACGTCTCCATTTGGCTCCCGCACAAAACGAATTTTGGTTAATGCACACGTTTTACGCGAAATCCGAATCGTCCATTAATGCCTCTTCAATGTAATGCAAGTCGTTAAATAAATTATCGTTCGCGTTGGTGCGATGTATGACGTTCTTCAGGGAAAATGTAGAGTAGGAAAGGGAAAGGTTTAAACAATGAATGTGAAGTTTCGGATGAAATTTTTAGGTTTACTGCAAACAAAAATTAAGAAGATTGTCATAGGTACACCATACCTTAGGTTAGGTTTCATTTGCCAATTATGCTGACCTTCTTGAACATATGGTAACCTTATATTAAGGGACTTGGGAATCTTGGAATGGATCGCGATAGGTTTGGCGAGTTCGGTTCAGTTGATAAGCATCTTTGGGGAAAACGTCGCGATGGCACAGTTGCTTCCACTTCCTCGAGATCTCCATCTTTCACTGACGGTTTTATCGGGATTTCCAGAGTAGATATACGTGGACTCAATCAAAACTCAATGCACGAATTTCGACTTAAAGGCAGTAGAAACTGTGCAATTAAGATTGATGACTTTTTTTGATGTTCATCACAGACAAGTTTTATAACCTACACATGATCCATATCGAATGAGAATAATATACATATTGTCAATGTTTGCAAGTAACGCGTTACTCCAAAACGTTACATGTTTTTCTGTAAATATAACGCTACGTGTTACATTAATTAAGAAGTAACCATAACGGCAACGAGTTACTTTTGTTTGGTAACGAGTAACGAAAATCCCGTTTTTTTTAAATTTTACGTTACTTTTATCAGTCTCGTCAAGCTTTTAGAACGATGTGTAACTTGTTGTTCTAAAACTGAGATATAAGCAACTTTTTACTTCCTTATTTTCAACTATATTTTGTAATGAAACAAAGTTGAATATTAGCAGTTTGTGTATAAATATTGACTAAGATTATGCTTTTTCACTTTTTATTTTAGAAACATTCACAATTCGAAGCATTAAGTTGTAGAAATTTGCATGAAAATCCATCAGAATTCTTAAAATCTTAAAATCTATAGCAAGATCATGAAAATTTGTCGATCCTGCTAGAAAACCTGACGAAATTCAATGAGTAAAAAAAAAAAACACGAAAAATACTAAAAATACTAGATTTTAATTAGTTTCTTATAAATGCTATCGGACTCTTCAAAAATTTGCTTAGTTCCAGGAATCAAGAGTTAATTTTAATTTATCGATCCTTGAATTCTTATAAAATAAAATATAGAAGTCTATAAATATACTAAATTATTTTTCACATCCTAAAAGTCTGCAATAAATTAAAAAAATATCGAGGATACTCTAAATCTATAAAAAAAACTGTTTTTTTTTTTTTGTAAAATCAAGCGAAATAGTACAAAGATTTCAAACTTATAATTCTAAAAAATCTCAAGCAGGAAATCGAAAGAGTTATATTTTAAAAATATCAAAAATTCCACAACATTCTATAAATATTAAGAAATTCAAAAAAAAAAAAAAACATACATATAGATAAGTACAAGTTAATCTATGAAACATTCAAAATCTATACCAATCTAATAACTAGAACATTGAATTCCAGAAATTTATACAGCAATGTTTTTTAAAAATTGAACAATTCTTAAAATGGTGGAAAAACTGAAGAAATGGGAAAAATACTGAAAGAAGTAAAAATCTGTTGAGACACTGTTTTTTGAAAAATCCTTTGAAACACGAAAAATTCATTGAACTTTGAATTTTGAATCTCTAAATTCTAGGAATCTATATAAAAATACTAGAAAATCATGCAACATTTAATACACCCTGAAAAATACAAATAGTTTTAGAAAGACAGAAAAATCCTTGAAATCGTAAAAAAACTGAAAGGTACCAAAAAAACTAAAAGAAATAAAAATCTTAATAGACACTGTTTCTAGAAAAATCCTCTGAAAATCAGGAAAATTGAATGAATTTGAATTCTATAGCATGAAATTATTGAAATCTATATAGCAACGTACAGAAAAATAATACAAATTTATCAAAATACTAGAACATCTTGGAAAATGTTATACATACTGAAAAATACAAAAAGTGTCAAAAACACTAAAAATCTAGGTAGATAAGATTCTCTCAAAAAACTATTTAATTTGCAAATTTTACCCTGGGGCTATCATTGAATGAAATGTTGTCATATTCAGAAATTTTTGGAACTTGAAAAGAATATAAAAACTCGAACAAACTGACTGATATTTTTCCCAGAATCAAAAAGTTTAGATTAACAAATACCTAATAATTTTGCTCATTTCAAAAATTTATTCATGGAGAGCTCGTCCTAGCAAACAACAAAAAAATATGATGTTTTGTTCGAGCAAAATGTTTTCTTGAAACTCAAACCAAATTGACCAAATCTAATCTTTTTCTATCTCAAAGTATTTCATTATATCTTAAATAAACAGTTTCTAGAACAAAACCCCAAGTTGTTATTATTTTGTCATCCTTAGTTTTTCGATGTCTCGTTATTAAGATTTATTTCACTCCAAAAAGTACCCTGAAAGTAACGGAAGGTTACTTATTTCAACTGGCAACAATAGCCTATTTCTTCCCAAACCCTGCAAATTGTTCATAAATTTCCCTATTCTCAATTCTCGCAAAGTTTTTGATTTTCCGACCCGCATTTTAATGCTCCCAATATTTGCAAAAAACTCTAAAGCTCGACAAAAATATCAAGCAAGCGGGCAATAATTAAAAACTGAAGGGAAATTGATACTCTTGGAACGTAATTTTATCTTCGCGTACGTTGATTAGGATTGACTCCCGCGGCGCAATTAAAATCTCTTAATGAAATGAGGTCACGCGGCGCGATTTGACTTACAAGAGTAATCACGAAACAGCCATTACATTAATTAAGATCGGCCTAATCTCCGTTCCGCAGGAGGAGTGAATCTAGCAGCCGGGCAACTTCCTTTCGGCAATCCATTCGTGCAAGTCCGAGATCTGCAAACTCGACAATGACGGATCAATGCAACGGATTTGCCAGTCCGTTCTATTCGGACGCTGAATTCGGATTCAGATTACATCGCGGTCGTCTTTTGAGACATTTCACGTACTTCGGTGCTGATTCGATATCCAAGTCAATCCAAGAACGCGAAACATTTTTAATATTGAAATCCACGCGAGTTCCAGACACGAATTGATTCAAAATCGATTTTTTATGATTTTTGAAATTCCAACTTATACCAAATCATACCATTTATAACATGGCCTTTATTTACACGTGGAATAAAGATGTAATTGAATTTTTGATTATCAGGAACGAAATTATTAGAATAATAAGAGATTGATTTTAAATATTTAAAATCAATTTCTTATTCACTTAAGTTCACATATGAGAACTTTCAAGTGACTTTGTGTATAAGTGGTTACTTTAGTGAATTTGATCCTTATGAAAAACAAGTTAGAAAATGAAATTTCTTGAAAGAATTCAATTTCTTATAAGCTGACCTTATAAAAACGTTATAAGCAACTGAAACTTCTTATAAATAATTGATCGAAAAAATTTCATGAGGTAGAATAATTTTTTCATTTCTCATAAATAATTTTTTGAGAAATTATGAAGAAATTTCAGTTTTTTCTAAGGTTTTATAAGGTCACCTTATAAGAAATTGAGTTCTTATAAGAAATTTCATTTTCTTATAAGGTTAAAGTTCCTAGGGTAATTACGTTATATGCACGATATTGTTTTTTTATTTTTTTTTTTTCCATAAAATTTGGGAAAGAACTGAAGAGTATTTGAAAATAACGAAAAATCCTCATAAGCGAAACGCATTTTTTAAAAATTTGGAAAACTTTAAAAGTAATAGTATCACGTTTGACATTTTGAAATTCTCAGAATATGAAAAACTCCCAAAATATTTAAAAGATTAGTGAGTGTCAGAAAATTTTGAATGAATTTTGAAAGATTGCGTTCATTATCGTATTTATACGAAATATGCGTCATGTTTTTTTTCTTTTTTTAAATACATATCTAAGAAACTTGAAAAGCATTAAAAAACTACGAAAATGTTTTGGGAATTAGACAAATTTTTATGAAATCTCGATAGTTTTGAATAATTTTTTTATATTTAAAATTTTTGAAAATACGGGAAATTGAAAAACATTTGAAATTTACAGCATCGTTATATAATTCCGTGAAACTCCAAAAATATGTAAAATTTTATTCATGATATTTAGAAAAATGCCTTATTATATTCTCAAAAGTATATAAAGTTTGAAAAATTCTCTTTCAGTTCAATAAATTCGTATAAAATTTGGGAGTTGTTGAATTGTTCGTATTATTTTCAAAAATTCGAATACTTCATGAAGTTGGACAAAATTTTTTTTATTTTAGAAGTGGTCTATAACTAGAAATTTGAAAAATTTGCAGAGTCCCAGAAAACGTTCATATATTTTTTATTTTAGATTGTTTCTTCAATTGATTTCTCCGAAATTGTTTTACATACATTGGAAAAACTTCGAAATAATCAAAATAACGATGAAAAACTATAATAATTGAGACGCAGTTATAGAAAATGTGGAAAATTTTTAAAATTCAGTTTCTATCATATTTAAAATATCGTAAAATTAAAAAACTTTCAAAATTTGAACGATTATCAATAACCTCATGAAATTCGTGTAATATGCAGAATTTCAGAAAATGATCTAAATTTTGTATACTGTCTTCTTCACCACATCTCTTCGAAGTATGCAATATGTTTTTCCTCTCTTTCGTGATCAATTCAAAAAACTTGAAAATCAATAGAAAACTGTGGCAAATTTTATGATGTGCACAAGTTTTATTAAAAATTCAATATTTTCGAATGATTTGTATAATATTTCGAGTTTGAAAATTTCGAAAAATTGAAAAACTAATAATTCGATAAAATTCAAAAAATCTGTAGAATTCAAAATATACAGTACCAATCACACATTCTGCATCAAATAAAATTCCACTCCTTTTCACAAATTAAACCCAAAATCAAAATTTCTACCATACCTATCATAAAACCCCAAGATTTCCCCCAAAACATCAAAACTTAATATTTATAATAAATCATCCCGTTTTTATTGATCCTCAAACGTTACAAACCATCTCGTACAAAAATCTACCCTGCAAATCGAAATCATTCCAAGTCATGATCATCAACGAACTCATCTTCAATGTACTCAAAGTCATCTTCGTAATCCGTGTCTTCCTCTTCTCTGTCGTCCTTAATTATTCCCAAACGCCTCGCCACGCTTTTCACGTTGTTTATCACCTCTTCTTGCACTGAATCAGAGGACAAAAATAGTGATAAGACGATTCCGCGAGATTCGATCGCGTCAAGTACTTCGGCTTATCACCTAGATTGAAGCTCATGGCTAACAAGGCGATCCCGAATAGTAAATAGAGGGAACAAATAGCTATGCTGCGTCTGGCATCCATCCTTAGCTCAGGCACATAGTCTCCAAAACCTTGAAATTCGGTGATTAAATGAACCTCATTTCCATCATCAAATACTGGGACATTTTTTTTTCTTTTTGGAGAAAAAGAGAAGATGAAAATAAAACTGCTTGTGGCTGAATTGAAAGAATTGAACTGTCTTGAAGCTCAGGATAGAAGAAACTTGAAAATTTGACCTTCAGTGATGTGAAACAGATTTGGAATATACATTAGTCCAAAATGGTACAATATTATAGAGTCAATTCTGTGTAGAATTTATGCAATGAAATAAAAGTTCTTTGTTTGAATCATGGGGAAAATGAAAAAAATTGGATGGAAAGAGCACTTATTGAACGATGGAGGGAATGTTAAATTTGCTCAGTATTTTTTCTCAATCTTGAACATACCTATTGTCGTGAGAGTGATGAAACAGAAGTAGGCAGAATCGAGAAAACTCCAGCTTTCCCACTCGCTGAAGAGGTAAGCTCCCGCGAAAATGTAGCTTACTGGAAGAGATTCAATGTCGTTCTTTATTTTCATCGACTCTAGACTCGACTCTCGCGGTTTTTGCTTGACAAAAAGTTAGTTTCATATGAATTCCATGCTTCGTTTCAAGTTTTCCCTAGATAATAACAAGCAGTCTGATGAAATTGGAAGAAATCAAAAACAATATAGAGTACCTTAAATTGACTTATTTCATGTTAGGTCTTTTTTTACAGTGGAAATTTTTTTCTAGCATCTCTGTCGATATCTATGTAGCTTGAATTTTTCCTTTCTGCTTGAATTTCAAAGTTCTTCATGTGACATTCAACAAATTTGCAAAATTTCAGGAAATAATCAAAAATTTCATACATGTACTTATTATTATATAACTCAAAATATATAGTTTCCTCTATTTTTGATATAAACTTTTAAAAATTAAAAAGTATTGAATATTACGAATAATCTTTATGCCTGGGATAAGTTTTTATAAAATTTGGAATGTATACATTGAAAATTTGAAAAATTTAATGAACTCCAACACATCGAAAATTTGAAAGATCGTTAATGATTCCATAAAATTACTGCAAAATTTTTTAAGAATTCTATTTTTGAACAAATATTTAATTGATTCTTAAAAATTTGTTGAATTTCAGAACACGTTTATCAGTTTTGTAAATTGTGCATTGTATCGTATTTTTTTGGAATGTTTACGATGTTTTTTGTTTTTTTCATTTTTCGATAGAAATCTTAAAAACGTGTAAATTATAAAAAAAACTATCGAAACTTTTGTTAAGTTTATTGAATGTATATAAAATTTTGAAAATTTCGTTAAGTTAGTATCTTGGAAATCGTCAAAATGTTAACAAGATTGGAGGTAATTTTCAAAATCTTGAATATTGTTAAAAGCTTTGCAAAATTTTAAATTTAGAGTTTCAGAAAATGTTCATAAATTTCGTAGATTATGTTCATTTTCTCATATTAATTTTCCGCAATGTTACGTGGGATAACGTTTTTGCATTTTTTGATAAAAATATTAGAAACTTCAAAAGTATTAAGAAATGAAAAAATCTTAGTAAGTTTGCGAAATGTTCATAAAATTTAGTTTTGAATATGTATAGTTTGTTTTGAGTTTCGAATTCGGAATATTTTTAAAAATCAAAGAAGTATCGAGAATATCAAAGATTTTCAACATTTGTTTGGAATTCAAAGAATTTTTAATTCCAGAAATCGACCGACATTTTGAAGGTTTTGTGTTTATTATCATACTTTTTCAAAATATGTAAATTCAATGCGTTTTTTAAAAATATATTCTTTGAATCTTGAAAAAGATTGAAAATTACAAAAATCTTTATGAGTTGGACGAGTTTTTATTAAATTTTGGAAGTATACTTTTCGAAAATTCAAAAAATATTGAAAATTTGAAAGAACTTTGATAATTCTAGAAAATCCGAAAACTTTGTGAAATTCCAGAGAAAATTTATAAATTTTGTGGATTGTGCTTATAAGCATGTTTTTCAGAATACTTACAATGATCTTTTTTTCATTTTTTTGATAGGAATCTTAAAAACTTCAAAGTATCAAAAAATTATGAAAAGTTTTATTGGGTTACCCAAATTTGTATAAAATTTTTGGATAGTTAGAAATATCTTTGACATCTTCAAAATGTTTACAAGTTAACATATAATTTTGAAAATTTTGAAGATTGTAACTAGTTTCATAAAATTTGGAAAATTTGTAGGATTTCAGGAAGTTTTAATAAATTTCGTAGATTGTGTTCATTCTTATATTATTTCGAAATTTCTGCAATAATTTTTTTCTATATTTTATGATGAAAAATCTGAGAAACTTTAAAAGTATCAATCAATTACAAAAAATCTTATTCTTTCAAGAAATCGTTAAAAAATTTGGAAAGTTTCCAATATAACTTGCATTGTGTTTCAAATTGAAAACATTTTGAACCTTTTGAACAGTTATAGAAATATCGAGAGTTTTCAATATTGTAAGCATTTTCATGAAATATAAAAATTTTTTTTAACATTAAAAAACGTATGAAATTCCGTAAATTTTACGTTAATTACCATATTTTTCCGAAATATGTAACTTCCATCCATTTTTGAAAAATAATCTCAAAAATTAAATAAGTTTTGAAAATCACAAAAATCTTCATTAGTTGGACAAACCGATATGAAATTCGGAAAATAATAATTAGTGTATTACGGTTCAAATTTTGAAAAATTGAAAAAATCGTCAATGATCCCATAAAATTCGAAAAAAATTTTGAATTTCAGAAAACTTTTACAAACTTTTGGGATTGTGTTTATAATCGTATTTTTCTTTTTTTTTTATTGACGATGATGCTTCACTTTTGTTTTTTTGATAGAAATTTTCCAAACTTGAAAAATATCAAAAAATTATTAAAACTTTTTTTGGGTTGAATGATAAAAAACCACAATTCAAACTACCCAGACAATTCATAATAAAATAACCTTATCATTTAGAAAAAATCACCCTCAAAATGTCACTGAAATACAATACATTAAGTATTAAAAAATTATTTTCAAACTCGCATTATTCATTAAAATAATACAAGAATACGACACATAAAATAAAAAAAAATTGTAACATTATTAGTTTTGAAGGAGAAGATGTGAAATTTTGTTCAACGTGTTACAATCATGGGAAAGAGTATTGGGGGGGGGAGGGGGGTTCAATGTGCAAAAGGAACATGAAAAACAGAACGATACTGGACCCACGAGAAATACGCAGAGCCAGATCGGGACGGGTTTTATCGCGGATCTGCGATCATGTTCATCCATGTTGGGATAGTAATCGTATTCTGGTTCAAGGTCATCGGCGTAAATTTGTCGGTGAACGGCGAAGCCCATGGGGGACATGATCCTCGGCGATGGCGCTCCTTTCTTGAAAGGCCGAGCTGCATTTCATTTCATTAATTTTTAAACAAATTCATCTATTTTTATTTTCAACATCCTCAAAATAAGAAAAAATTTATCGTAAGATAATAAGCATATCATTTCTAAAGGAAAAAATTATTTGAAAGAATTAGAATGACAATTATCGTGCATTTTCTGAGAAAAGAAGTCTTCATTGTCCCCGCATCAAGGGGGACAATCAAGAATTTCAAAGTTTCCGAAAATCATTCCAGCCTCTTTCTTGAGAGACAGAAATCCGTCAGGACTGAGACGCTACGAAATGACTATTTTTGATGTGGGGACAATGAAGACTGTTTTTCTTCAAAAAGTAACGAAAATTGTCAGTCAAATTCGTTTTCTAGGTTCAGGAAAATGCTCACGAGTCGCGTAATTTCCTCTGACTCTTCTAAATCTTGTAGGTTGGTTAAATTTACGAAACTGCTCATGTTTCGTGAAAC
Organism: Platygaster robiniae; assembly: GCA_028476575.1. NCBI lineage: Eukaryota > Metazoa > Arthropoda > Insecta > Hymenoptera > Platygastridae > Platygaster > Platygaster robiniae. Next base: position 32,818,093 of record CM052023.1, read on the forward strand.
CTGAAGAGGTTCTTATCAATGGACTTGAAATGGCTCGCGACAAATATCGCGGTGTTGCCTCCGCTGATACGCATCTACGAGGAAAATTTCGCGAAGGAACAGTTGATGGTCTATCGGTTAACCTAGTTTTCTCAAGGTCAACATCTTTTAATGATAGCTTCGTCAGGCTTCCTGCAACAATTAAAAAATCGCCTCAAAAGTTTTTTCAAAGAAAAAGTGTATTGTTATCAATTATCATGCACTATTTTACAGTGAACTTTTTTTTTCCACTTCCGTTCATAATTTTTCATACCTTTTCGTACATAACTAGGCCATTTCGCGATATCTTGAGTTTCTTCGTAATCATCCAAGGCATATTTATTTGTGAAGACAGCCGCTTTTTCGGCGTCGTATTGTTTGACAAACAATCTTCTATCTAATGACTGTGTCATTAGTTTCGATGAACCTTTGGGAAATGATGAAATTACTTAAATTTTTTATAATACTTTTTTTCAATATCTACCAATTTTAGGCGAGGAATGTTGCATATCAGAATATCTCGTCATCGTTAAATGCCTTGGGGTAGTGGATGATTGATATAAATGTGAAGCTGATCGACGATAATCTGCCCTGAATAACACAAATTTCGAAAATACGAATAAAATCAAGCAATTTAAAAGGAAAAAGGGCTTAATTTAAATTTTCGAATGCTCAATAATGTATATCAAGTTTCATTTACCCAGATTGACGTACACTATGCCCCCGAGTAGAATAATTTCTATGCCTTCTTCTCTTTGGCGGCTTCGTGCAAACGTAGCAACAAACTTTCCAATACAGGAATCTGAAGAACAAACGCATCAGCTCATTCGAAAACTATTTATCTAAAATCTACCACTTTTCCAATATCACCTGAAACTAGATGCCATGACATCTCCAATATTAGACAGACAGAGCAACAGAAGAGGAATACCGAAAATCGCGTAGAAAATGGTCACGACTTTTCCATTCCTCGTTTTGGTTGAAACATTGCCATAGCCTAGAAACACACAAAACCAACATTTTCACACAAAAAATTGGATTTTTGATAGAAGAATACTTTTGAATTGCCAGTTTGATGAATTTCAGATGCATTATTCATTTCATGTATAAAATGGGGTAAAAATGGGCAATTTTGTCTTGACGTGATGTTGCGATGCAAACTGAGTTACGGAAACTTGGGTCAACTTTTCCTTTGAATGAAGAGTGACGTTTTTATTGGAGAGGGTAATTTCGAAATTCCACAAAGAATGCGAGTGTCAGAGTCAACAAAAGCTGCATGATCGTGACGCGTGACCGACTTTACGTTGCGATCGCGAGTTTCGGATATCCGGCTCCTATCTTCTTCACTGCTTGTTTCCTTTCATCGCGATCCAATTGATCATCCTCCCAATATCAAATTTACTCATTATCCGAGAGTTTACGTTGTAATTTTGGAAGATGCATTATGAATTCCGTCGAAATAGGCGTTTCCAATACTCATAATATGCGGGGATCATAAGTTTTTATGATCATTGAAAATTATTAAGTAGTTTTTTATAAGTTTAAAATTTCCAAAAATTGAAGTTTTGGAGTGAAACTTCTAATGGCTCGTTGGGAGTAAAATCCGTTTGAGAGCGTAACAATGGTTTGGGAAAAAAGCTTAGACCATATAAATAGACGTTAAAACGCTAATTCTTACAAGAATTTTAGGAAAATAGTAAATGTAAAACCTACATTTTTAGTTGTATCTTTTTGATTCATTTTATGATAAATTACAATTAAAGAAATTATTTGTTATTCAATTAATATACATAGTAGAAAAATATTATGAAAACATTATTTTCAGACAAATGAAACTAAAATGTAAATTTTAGTTTCATTATATAGTTAGATTTATTAAATTGTGAACTTTTTTTCTAAGATGTTCATTTTTTATTTGTTTTTTATCCTTTTTTTTTTCAAATTTTCTTTTCTTAATTTCAGTTTCAATTTTCGATCAGATATTTTGAATGTCGTTTTGTTCAAAAAGTTTTGAATTAACACATAAAAAAGAATCAGTAGACAAAGATGAAAAGTAGACAGTAAAAGAGAGATGACTGTAGGTATAGTAAAAAAAGAGTATACAATTTTTCCCTACATAGAACATCAAAAATTCTGTGTATTAATTGATAATGAAAATTGTATGATTTCATTTTTCTACATAAAATGTACACTTTTTTATCATTTTTCATTCGAAACAAAATAATCCAGAACTCCTTATAATCCTTTTTCATTCTCTTTCAATATTCCAAATTTCGAAAAAATACACAATAATCACGAACAATACTCAACTCCCCCGAAACAAATTTTTTTAGTTACCATAACAAAATTTCTGGTTGCTATTACTAAACTCTGGTTCTCCTATCCAAAAATTTGGTTAGTCAAAAATCTGGTTAGTATAACTATATTTAAATGTAACTATATTCAAATATAACTGCACTCAAAAACCATTTTGGTTGGCTCAAACAAATATTCAGTCGATATATGACCAAACAAATATTTGGTTGGTTCGAGCAAACAAGTTTCATTTGGCTATTATATACTTTTAGTACAGACAAACACATTATATTTAACATTAATTAATATTTGTTTTACTGAAACAAAATTTGTTAGAGTCTAATAAAATTTGTTTGCCTATACCAAACATTCATTTGAGTCAACCAAATTTTTGTTTGGTCATATATCGACCAAACGTGTATTTGAGCCAACCAAACTGGTTTTTAAGTATATATCAAAATATAAAATAACCAAATTTTTGTATTTGACAACTAAAGTTTTGAAAATGACAATGAAGCATTAGTTATCACAACAAAATTTATGGTTGCTATTACCAAAAATTCTGATTCTCCTATCAAAAAATTTGGTTAGATAACTATATTAAAATATGACTACAGTAAAATATGAAACGACCAAATTTTTGATAATGACAATGATTAGTTATCATGACAAAATATCTGGTTGCTATTACCAAATTCTGGTTTTCCTTTCCAAAAATTTGGTTGGTCTAAGTATAACTATATATTCTTTGATTGCTGCAACTATAGATTCTCCAAAAATCTCGAGAAAAGGGTTATTTTCGTGCTTCGAAACTGCGTTCAAAAATTTTGTCCACGCTTGGGTAACTGAATCTCTCGTGTGTAGACCTAGAAGAGTATCAATAATTGACGAAGTCTTATGAAAGAAAAAATGATGGGACGTATTGTGATCGCGTGAGGCCGGAATACGCGAACATTTACGTTGCTGCACGCTTGGGGATTTCCCAGATTACTCAGAGCTGCATGTAGATCATTCCAACGCGATACCATCTCCGCGAGATATGTACCGAGAGGCACTGAAGAGGGAATGGCCCTCGACCTAACTCCAAGTATAAAACCCGTGATTGCTTTCTCTTTCGTTTAGTCGAAATTTTTCATACACCGCGCTATTATTGCCGCAAGTCTTTTCAATCTCGTTTTTACTATCGCGATAATATCGTCGACGCTACCTTTACCTGCGGAATAACCCACCCTTGTGTTCTTTTATTGAATACGATTACCAGATTTTCAATAAACAAAGGCGAGTTCTCCGTCGAGGTTTATATGAGATAAACGGAGGAAATTGAAAATACGAGTGGGGAATTTCGAGGATTTTTGGAGGGTGAGGTTCGAGTCTTTGGGGGATAATGGAATTTTTTTCGTTGGAAATTGGAAGGGTTTTATTTTTTTATCTAGGGGTGATGATTGTTTAGAGAATATATCTGTGATTTCGGTGTTTTTTAGATAAAAATCTTCTGAAGATTTTGAGGAAAAGAAGAATTTTATCTACTTTTTGGATATTCTTGATTAAGGAGATTTTTCATTATAGATTTTCGGAGTCAAATTTAAAAATGAAATTATTTTATAGCTGAGATGAGAAATTTCAAAATAAATAATTCATGTGCTTTTTTAGTTTTTGTCAATTTTTTCAAGTAGTCTTCTGAGGTGTAAAACTTTTTTCCTAAAGTTTTTTTGATCAAGTTCAGTTATTCTTTAAAAACCTGAAAATTTTCAATGTAAAATTTCCAAATCTTGAAAATACAATCTTTGGAAATGAATAAAAACACATGAACCTTTAATAAGTTAGTCCTGTAAAACATTAGGTGAATATTCAAAAGTCATCAATTTTTTTACTTGTACAGAAATTTTCATATGTACAAAAATTTCAAGATTGTTACATTTTTTTATATTCAATTTTTTATTAGTTACAAACTATCTTCATAAGATTGCATTTTCTCGTTTTCACAATTATTGCACAGATATTTTGAGCATCAATCAGAACACTAAATTTGGAATCTTGACGAAAAAAAAGCTGTAGACAGTAAAAAATGAAGACGAAAATAAAAAGTGGACAGTAAGAGAGAGATGACTGTAAAATTGAAAAATATTATATTATTCTTTAACAAACAGAATACTGACAATCTTTCATATGAAAATCAAAATTTCTATTAAAAATCTACATTAATGCATCAATAATTTTCAATTAAAACAAGAACATTCGGAAATTAATTAACTTGTTTTTTCAGTTTTTCTCAATTTTCTAAAGTTCGAGAGAATATATATTATGCATGAACAATTCCAATTACTTTGAAACTGATTTATTTTTCCCAATTTGCAAAATGAGTTCCAGCGAGGAACTTTCTTGCTGAAGTTTTTTTACTGGAAAATATTTTTTCGTGATTGCAATTCTTGAGTTAAATTAGTGTTTTCAAACTAAGAAATTTCTTTAATGTGTATAGATTCTCGATTTCCAAAATGTATAAGCTTTGGAGGTGAATAAAATTTATATTTTTATTCGAAATTTTTCACATTTTACTTGATTAGAAATTGTCATACTTATTGAAAAAAGGCGATTTTTTTATTTTTGCACTTTCGAATTTTAGAATTTTATTTATAACTTTGCAAAAATTTTTGGAAAAAAATTGTTATCTTCATTTTTTACAAAAAATTAAAGATTTTTTACATAAAAAAGAGGGACAGTAAAAAAAGTAGACGAAAATGAGCAGTGGACAGTAAGAGAGAGATGACTGTAGAGTTAAAAAAACTACCATTTTATGAGTAAAATATTGACAATTTTTGATATCAAAAAGGAATATTTTATGATCTTATTGAGTTTAAACATAGAATTAACATTTTTTTAATATCTATTACCGAAAATAAGAAAAATTTTAAACTGATCAACATGTTTCTTAGTTTCTCTACGTTCTCAAAAATTTAAAGAAATATGTAATACACAAGAAAAATTACCCATTCTTTCAAAAAAAAATTTTTTTCCTTGACTTCAGGTTACAATATCTTACAGATGACTAACTTTTGAATTTAGAAATTGTTTAAAAAACTAAAAGTTTTTTTTTTGTAAACAGTATCAATTTCGAAATTATATATAATTCTAATATTCATCAAAACATATGAAACTTCATTGAGTGGATCTTATAAAATAGAGAATGTACATTCAAAATTTTCCAATTTTTATGACTTCAAAAAAAATTTTTCTACTTAAATTCATTCATACAGTATTAAGTTATAACTAAATCGTCATCATCGTTTATAAGATCTTGATTTTCATCCTTATATTTTTTTCAGTTTCTTATTCAAATTTTTTCTATTAATTTGAATTTTTATTATCGATCAGATATTTTGAACGTCATTTTGTTCGAAAAATTTACAATTTCTACATAGAAAAGAATCAGTGGACAGTAAGAAAAAGATTACAAAGATGAAAAGTAGACAGTAAAAAAGAGATGACTGTAGAGTAAAAATGTATACTATGAAAAGATTTTTTTTCAGTTGATTGTATTTTTCGAGTTCAAAAGTGGTTTATGAAACTGAAAAATTATTCTATGTACATATTCTTTATTTTGTAAATTCATAGAATTTGTAAAATAATCGAAACATATGAAACTTTAATGAGTGAATCCCAGAAAATATTAGATACCTACATATTTTAAAGTTTTCAATTGTTATTACTTGATTCAAATTTTTCATACGTAAATTAATAATTCCTCTATTTTTTCAGTGTCACGCTTTTAATAAATCGTTATCTTATTTGCTAAGATCAGAATTTTGTGTTAGCTTTTCATCCTTTATTCAAATTTTCTTTATTTATTTTCTTAATTTCAGTTTCAATTCTCGATCAGATATTTGAAAGGTCATTTTATTCAAGAAATTTGGAATTAAAACATAAAAAAGAATTAGTGGACAGTAAAAAAGAGATGACTGTAGAGTAAAAAAAATACGCAGAATATCGAAAATACTGTGTATTAATTAAAATTGAAAATTTTATGATTCAACTTTTCCATATGAAATCTGCACTTTTTCATTATTTTTCACTGAAAACAAAAACATCCGAAAATTCCTTACAATCCTTTTTCAGTCTCTTTCAATCTTCCAAATTTGAAAAAAATACACTATAATCACGAACAATACTCCACTCTCCCGAAACAAATTTTTTAGCTTATTTCCCCAATTCGCAAAATGAGTCTTCCGAAGCGAGAAACTTCCTTGCTCGAGTTTTTTTAGCTGAAAAGTATTTTTCAGTGCCGTGAAAAGACAAGTTACCGGGAACGTAATAATTTTAATGAAAATGCCGCGAGCCGAGTTGGTGCTGTTGCTCGGCGTGACAGTTTTTGGATGCTGTACATCGAATGAAAGTAAATGGACCTGGGATGACAGTGATAAGAATCCCGAGCAGCAAAAGGCAAGGTAGATAAAAAAAGGGAAAAGAACATCTCCGCGCTTTAGGACGTAATACGTTCTGCTAAATAAAGTGCAAATTGCTCATCAGCATTATTTAAACCGACAGGACAATTACTTTTTCCCTTCAATTTCGCAGATTTAATTCTTCATGAGAATGTGGAGCTGGAAGTAATTATTATTAGAAAATATGATTAAGCAACATTTAAGAAATAAATTTCTGCATAATTTGATTCTGCATGAAAATGTGGGATTATTTATTATACTAGAATATTTGACGGATAAATTGATACGTAATTTCCGTACTCGATATATGTAATAATAAATGTATCCTTAATAATATTTTTGATAAAATATGGATGAATTACGATTCTAAACATTTTTTTTTAGTACAGATTTTGATTTCGCTGCATAATTTTGTATTTTTGATAAAAGTTATTTGTTTATTGAATTTAAAAATTTGTTATGCTTTCATTGTTGTTACAGGTACGTTACAAATGGGTACGAGGACAATTTCAACATCGGGTTCAGGCCTTATAAACCAGGTTCCCTTTCGTATCGTCCCTCAAAAACTGCAGAATACAAAAATGATGATCCAGGAATTCTCATAGGACCTGGAGGACCAACTGGAATTTTGAATACGTAATTGGATTGTTATTGAAAATTATAATCGATTGCCTCTGTCTAATCTGTCTGGTGAAATTGAGACTACTACTTGAAACAGTGTTTCATTCAGGTTTTTTTTCATGTGATTTTCAAATACATTCGTAAAATGAATTTTTTCAACAATTTTTAACTACTGTAAACTATACCAATTATTTATAATTATGAAAAAAAATGATAATATGAAGTTTAGTAGTTTTTTTACGATTGTAAATATCAATGAATTTGAGAATAACTTGAAATAAAATTTTATTTCAATTATATATTGAATTAATGATTTTACAGTATACATCATTGTTGATGATAATGATGTAATAATGTTGATGTATAATGATAATAATGTTGATGTATAATGATATATTATTGTTATATACTACAGTACGTTCGAACGTACTGTAATATTTTTGAATTTTTTATATGCATAATATACATTATATAACATTCGTAATTTATCATTTTGTTTTTTCTTTAATTCCGTAAAAGCTTTTAATTGCATTTGAAACACCTATTAAATTCAATTAATATGGAACCGATGAACTTAAGATTTATTTGTTATTTAAACGTTTGAAATATTGATAACAATTTACACTTTACTAATTTGATTTTGACGCACAGTTTTACAAATTTTTTATTGCATTTTGCCAACCTAACTTCTTGTATTTATTTTACCAATATTATGTATACGTCCATATTTCTTGCTGGTACTATATAGTTAAACGATTGTTACATAACTTTTCTCTTTTTTTACATAACTTTTCTCTTTTCTCTTCTTTTTAGATATTTCATTTCTACAATGGTGAAATTTTTGAGATTGGCAATAATACCTAAAGATTATAGTGAAAATATGATTTGAGTAGTTTAATATTCGATTGAATTTAACAGTGCTAAAATAAAAAGCAAGATACGCCATGCATTCAGTAGTACAGTGCTTGATTCGATCAGACAGCAGAACTACCAATATGTACTACTACTCTAACATTTCAATTTTCGTTCCAATAACTAAAATGTTCTAACAGTCGCAACATGTTTTTTAATCTCTGCCTGACCATATCAAGTACCTTACTCCTGGACGTACAGTTAACCCACTGTCTGACTAAATTCTGCACTATACTACTATAACTTGATTGCCTTCGAAACTTTCTCTTATGAAAAACTAGAAATTTCTAATTCTTCATACTTCTTCTCGACATTTTATAGTTGAAAAATGTAGTTTCTACACTGCCTGACCAAATCAAGCACTTTACTACTGAAAACATGATTTTTAGCTTCATATTCATTCCAGTTCTGTCAGACAGGATTAAAGTTTTTACTACTCAGGTTTTTATTATCATAAATTATCTGAATATGAAAATTCCAAACAGTTTAAAATTAAATTTTTCTATTTTAAATTGAATTAAACCTCAGAAAATTTAAAATATTCGAAATATCAAATTTTGACTTCATTCGTTCCGAATTTTTTCAGGTGTTCAATATATTCTAGAATAATTATATTTTATTGCAACTTCTTTAGTATTAAATTAATCATGAAATGCAGGTAGAAAAATTAAATCAGAAAAACATGGAGTAATATATATAGGAATTAAAAATGTTTTTCATGTGTTAAAACAAAATATTTTTGATTCCGACGTTGAAAATTGCAGACCAGTCGGTGGCCATGACTTCCGGCGTCCTCATTATTCCGAGTACAATACTTGCAAGTGCAGTTACAGTTTCAACTGCCCGGATCTCGTCTTCGTAAGTCTCTTCACCTCTCGCTATATTATTTCATAATCCCGGATCCTTCCTCGCAGCAGTCGTAAACTCCGGTCGTTACTTTTGACCGTAGTAACCTTTTTTAACTGCGCATCACATTTTGCATTTCAAATCAAAGCGTTGATTACTTTGAGCAATAAAGCGGATAGGATCTAAATTAACCGTTTTGAACATTTCATACTCTCTTCGTAAGGGAAATACCGTACCCGCGGCCCATCCCGTTAATTACGCTCGAAAATGAGAAGGAATAGGTTAAAAAGTTAAATGTGTACGATGCCCTAAGGCCGGAGATTTAATGAGAAATCTCGAAACGTGGCAACTTTTTCGATGACTGCGTAATGACATGTTTTTGGAATATGAATTTTTGAAAACAAATGTTTGTTCGTAGTTTGGTTGTCGGAGTATGCGGATATGAAAGAGTATACAAGAGAAGGGAATCGGTTTTTTTATTAGTTAAGTTGTTTTTTTTTGTGTTGGTTTTTGTGGTTTTCGAGTATGAAATATTGGATGGACCAGGAAAAGTAGAAAATTAGAGGATTTCATAAACAACCTAAAAATTCAGGATAAGTAAAATAAACAAAATATCCACTGAAAATGCATCAATTACTAATCTTGGTTTCATTGAATACTAAAAAATTTGAGAGAGGTAAATTTTTTAATAAATTTCTAATTTGTTCAATTTTTGTAGATGTTTTCAAAATTATGAACTATCTGTGTAAGCATTTTTTGATTTAAAAATATTTCAAGAATAATACAAGGTTTATGTAGTTTGATGAGATTTTCAAAATATAATGCAATCTTTCAAGATTAATGAAAATTTTTTGGAATTCTGCAAATTTCTTCAATTTTACCGAATTACTGACGATCCAAAGAATTGCCAGTGTTTGAAAATTCTTCAAAATTTTCGGTATTTTGAATATAATACAAAGCATCCAGAATTTTTCAAATTTTATGGAAATTTGCTCAACTCATTCATATTTCTCATAATTTTAAATATATTTCATGTTCCTCAGATTTTCATTGAAAAATTCAAAAAATACCATACGTGCTTTGAAGAAATACGAAATGAAGGCAATCTACTAAATTTTGAGAGATTTTCGGAAATTCTACATGTATTGAGAATGACAAAATTAATAAACTAACATTTCCTAAATTCTACGAATTCTTAAAGTTTCGTCGAATTAATAACAACTATGAATTTGTATGTTTTCTAACTTACGTACTTTTTGGAAATTTTAAGCACAATGCAAACTATTCAAAATTTTCCATATGTTTAAAAAAAATTTGCCTAACTCTGTGTGATTGAAAAAATTTCTTTCTACTTTCCAAATATTTCAGACATGCTCTAAAAAATGAAAAAATATAATCATGCATACTTCGAAAAAATACGATAGTGAATACCATCTACATAATTTGTAAACTTTTCCTGAAATTTCAAACATTATTAAAACTATGCAAGACTTTCTGAATTTTATTAAAATTTGATCAACTCGTTAAGATTCATCGTAATTTAAAAATACTTTTAGAGTATTTCAGATTCGCATAGAAAAATGAAAATACAAAAATTGATATTTTGAAAAAAAATATCATAATAAACACCTCCTCCTTAATATTGCCTGAGTTTCAATTACTCTCAAGCTAATTTTGGAAATATTTTGTGTTCTACCACCCCTGTATTGAATAAACACACAATAAAGTAAATGAATATATAAAAAATGATTTAAATGTACTCTGCCATAAAAAATCTTATACGTACTATAATTATATCGAAGACATATCAAAAATTGTATAACTCATGCAATGCACAACAATATGTTACGAATTTCAACAAAAATTCAAAAAAATGTCACACGATATCCCACAAAAATGCCTCACACGAACCGTAATTCAGGATAAAAAACCAGCATAAATAGCTAGAGACCATTAATTAGTTGCAAGTATCTTTCCTCCACAGTCGGCGATTCGTCGCTTCGGACTAGTTGGCAAAAGTCGCTAAAAAATGTTCCTAATTAATTCGCACTTTGTTCTTTCGCCAGAAAACCTAGCGAATTTACTGCTTTGTATGATTAAACATTCCTTTTACGGAACCGCGTGATTAATGAGTCCCGCGTTTGTCACCTCGCAGGGCTCCTGTGGGAAGGGCAAACGATACTGCTGTTATAATAGTAACAAATTTCACGGGCCGCCGCCTGCGCATTATCCTGGAGCTGGCTTTCCTGAATATTATCCGGTAAGTGCGACTCATTGAATTTACAATTTATCGTGTCAACCTAGAAATTACTTCCAAAATGTCAACGGTGCTCCCAGGGAAGAAAGAAAAACAAAACATGACCTTTCTTAATAAATAATAAATGAGAAATTTCATTTTCAAACTTGAATTTGACATATAATCACGTTAATACACATGAATAAATTATGCACTAATTTTGTACACAAATATTCGATATAATATATGAGTTTGATCAATAAAACCTGATTAACCTGAAAATTCAGATTCCTGGTGAAATTCCAAGACGATATTTCCTTTACCACATTTTTGGAAAATCAAAATTGACGGAGATATGGGCAATAAAAATTTTGCGCTTTTTATGCCTGCGATCTGCGAGAAGTCCAGCGTTTATTCACAAATATCTTCATCGATTTTGACTTTTCACAAAAATGGCAAAGGGAAAATCTTCTCAGAATTATGGTAGAAATCAGGTTTTGTATTGAACACATCCTCTAAATTTATATATGAACTTTTTCTTCTGAAATGTCATGTTTGGGATTGATAAGTTTCTTTTCCCTGCTCCACTGCCTGGGAGTAGACACTTTTTTAGCAGGGGATTTCTCGTGTTACAGATTCGACGCCCTCCCTATGGACCAGAGTTTTTGCCGCCGGCAAATAATTACGGCAGGCCTCATTATAACGGCGGTTATCAATTTCCCATTCATTATCGGAGTGGCAGTGGTCCGGGCAAGCAAACAACTACTGAATTTTCCACGGAAACCGCGGAAAATGTAGATGTTTTTGCGAGGCTTGGGAAAAATGTTGACGATCGGAAGTTGTCTTAGATAGCAACTTTTTGGAATTTGAATTGATTGGGGAAAGTGTTGTTTAGTCGAGTGTTATGAATTTGATTAAATATATAAGTTTTATCTACTGACAATGGTTATTATTTTGAATCAAGTGTATTAAATACTGGTCATTTCCCTTTTTCTGGTATCAGACTGTGACATTATTTGTGAACTGATCTCGGAATGACTTCAGGATTTTTTGTAGCTTTTTTGAAGTTTTGAAGATTTTCAGGTTTTTATGAAAAAAGGAGAAAATAGTATGCATGTTTCGAAGAATTATTATTTGAAGCAGAATCTACAAAACGTATAGTTTCTGGGATTCTACTAGGTTTCTGAATTTTTTAGAGTAATTTACGATGTTGAAAATTCTCGATAATTTTAATTTTTTGAAATTTCCTAAATTTCGAGTATAATACAACTTTCCGAATTTCATAGATATCTGTTCAACTCATAAGGATTTTTCGTGATTTTTGAAGTTTATTGAATTTTCAAAAACTTAAATAAAAATGAAAAATTAATGAGAGTAATGAAAAGTTGTGAATGAAAAAAATTGACGTAACGTAATTAAAAAAATATGTTTACAAACAAAAAATCTACAAAATTTCAGACATTTTATGAAATTCAAGGAATTTTCCGAATTTTAAAGAAAAGTTGACAATCTTTCAAATTTTCGATACTTCTATGATTTTTCAAAATATCTAAAATTCTAATATATACATGCTATATTTTCAACTTTCCAAATTTTATAAAAACTTCTCAGACCCACTAAGATTTTTCGTGATTGTTTAATACTTTCCAAGTTTTTCAGATTTTCCATCTAAAAACATCATAAAAGAACATTTTGAAAAAACAGCAGAATTAACATAATATCCAAGAAATTTATGAACATTCGTATAAACACTACAAATTTTTGAAATTTTACAAAACTACTGACAATCTTCGAAAATTTTAAAACCACACATCTTCAATTTATCACCATTGTTATCAAAATTCGTCTAACTCAGTAAAAATTATCATAATTTTCTGATAATTTTGAAGCTTTTAAGATTTGTATCAAAAAATGAAAAAAAAAAAATATCATAAGTATTCAAAAAAATATGATAATATGCGCAATCTACAAAATTCATGAACGTTTTCGAAAATTCAGCATTCTTTTCGAACTCTATACAATCATTAACGATTTTTTGAATGTTAGATGTTTAAAATTTTATTTCAATTTCAAACATCATACAAATCAGTCATTACTTTCTAAATTTTATGAACTTCTTAACAATCTTCAAAGTTTGTAATATTATACATAATATTTCAATTCATCGCCATTTTGAAAATTTCGAAAATACCAAGTACTAATTACTCTAAAATTATCAAATTTTATCAAAATTCGTCTAACTTAATAAAAGTTTTTATAACTTGCTGATAATTTTCAAGTTTTTAAGATTTCTATCAATGAATGAAGAAGAAACATCGTATATATTCAGAAAAAAAAAAAATACATGATAATATGCACAATCTACAAAACATATGAACGTTTTCCGAAATTCAATGAAATTTCGAATTTCGTAGAATCATTGATCTTTTAAATTTAAGATGATTTATTATTTTTTGAAATTTCATACGTAATACAAACTATCATTACTTTCCAAATTTTAGAATAATTCATCCAACTCATCAACATTTTTCGTGTTTATGATTTGGATGAACCCGAATTACAAAATGTATTATTACTTTTTCAAATTCTGCAAATTTTATACAATTATTAAGAAACTTCAGAAATTTGATGTTACCATTATTTTCTGAAAACATGTATTTAAAAAATCAAACACACAAACTATGTTCAAAACTTCCAAAATTTTATTTATATAATAATCAACGGAACCTTCAAAATGTACGAACATTTTTTTCAAATACGATAGATTTTTTCGATTTTACAGGATAATTCCAATCTTCAAAATTTTCTGTTTCTTTTTATTTTTCAAAATGTTCAAAATTGCAAATATAATACAACATTTTTGAAGCCATGCAAATTTCTTACAAATTTGTCGAACTTATGAAGATTCTTGGTAATTACATAATCAATTTTATGCAAAATTTTCATATTCCTGATAAAAAATGGAAAATTGTGCATATTTTGAAAAAATTTGTGAATGAATAGTCCCTCCCCCCCCTCTCGTTACTTAGGTCTCAAATATTATATCAATATCCCATCATTTTTCTTATTTTTTTTTCGTATCGAAAATATAAAAAAAAAAAAACATAAAAATTATAGTACATTTATAAATTTGGATTCTCTTGCGCGAGATTCTTTTTTGCGCCCGAAATTTCTTGCTGATATACAGTCATATATTCTTCCTCTTTGTCTGATTTTGCATCTCCAATAACTTAACTCGACCAAGATTTTATTTGCTCTCGTGAGCAATGAATTCCGCATTTTGAGTGCACTACATCTAAGAATCATGAACTTTTCGACCATGATAAAAAATTTGGTCAGTTCTTCAATTCATAAAAGACGTTTGTATAATTCATACCTATCGTTGTAATGACGATAATTGAATAAAACAAAGCCCCTGCGAAAGTCCATTGTATAATGCCATCGTCCTCGGTGCCGTCCCAGCCCTCTTTTTTCATTTTTTTGAGCAAGTCGGCCTCGAAAACCTTCAACAATTCACGACACGTAGAAATGTCACGGACGCTGCGACACGTTACTTATGTATCATATTTGCTCTGGATTCTGGGTCTCACCTTCAGCTTCTCGACGACCTGCTGCGTCCAATTTTCGCGTATCAGGACATCTGAATCCTGTGTGATCTTCCATAAATTTTGGGTCACGTTACCGCGCAGACTTTTGATGCTCCTTTTTACCTTTGTTCACACAGAAGAAAATTATGTCGTTTTTAGTGAAATTTGAAGAGACTTTATATTATTCATTTTTCCATTTTCTGAAGAATCGTTTGTTTTTTTATTTCTTTAATGAGTGGATGTGTAGCATGGCTTTTTGAATGATTTGGATCATGACAAAAATCTCTATATATCATGACAAAAATCTATATAAAATCCATATAAAAGTATTAAAAATCTTTCGATTCATACAAACTTTAAAAGAATAATGGAATCATTGATATTCAATGAAAAAACTGTTTTCTGAAAAATCTCGACAAATCCCTCTACGATATATCAATTTTGAGATTCTAGCGCATCGAATTCTAAATATACTATTATTAATCTATAAAAATTCTAGAAAACGCAACAAAATTTTTTAAATGTTCCAAAAATACGAAAATAGAATAACGCTATAAAACATTTAAAATGTACATGAGTGTGATTTTATCATTAGTTCTTGAAATTACTGATAATAGATCGAAATTCACATTCTAAAGCATCGAGTTTATCTGTAGCAATCTACAAAAATATAAGTAACTAGGAAAATACTTAGAAATCCTTCAGGGTATCGTATATTATACTAGAAAAATGGGAAAAATAAGTTTACTATTAGTTTACTTGCTTACTTGTTTACTAGTTTAGTAGTTGACTAGCTCACTAGTTTGTTAGTTTACTCTTTTTCTAGCTTACTAGTTTACTAGCTCACAAGTTTACTAGATTACCAGTTTACTTGCTTACCAGTTTACTAATTTAATAGCTTACTAGCTTACTAGATATTTTTAAAAACGTAAAAATCATGTAGAAATCATTTTCTTAAAAATTGATACAACTTTCTGTCCTTAAGAATAATTATTAATAAAATACCATAATTATATCTAATTTTAGAAATTATTTAAGAATTTCGTACACATAGAAAACAATGAAAATACATCCAATTCAATTGATACAATTAACACAAATGAACATACATTTAATTGTAGAAATACGAAAAAAATATAGAATTAGGTATCGAAAATCTTCATAAAAGAAACTGTTGTCTGAAATATCAATTATAATTCTCAAAATCGTTGAAAGTTTCAATACTATAGCATCGATTTCTAAAAATCTATTGAGCGATCCATAGAAATATAAGAAACATATAAATACAGCAGAAAAAACTACAAAATTCGATAAATGATATACCATACGAAAATAATATACGTTTATAATGTAACATTTATCTGTGTGTTTCAAATTTGCTCAAAAATCAATTCAAATGTATAAATTTTTTAGAAGTTTGATTCCTGGAGCATCAACTTTCAGATAGTTTTATAGAAACCCATATTACTCAATATCAGATAATCTTTAAAGAGGTATAAATATAAAAAGTATTAGTAAAAAAATTGAAACCTCAGTTACCAATTGAAAATCACAAAAATCGAATTCTATTATTTGAGAACATGAAAAATGTCCAACTCTGGATTCCAAAAGTTGTAAAACTTTCAAATTCCGAAATGTCAAAATCACTCCCCTTAAACATATTGTCGAAGATGAAAAATTATGAAATCCCAAAGGAGAAATATTTTGCAGAAAAACTCCTCTCGAAAATTTGTTCTGCCTACGCCCCCGTCATTTGCTGATAGTTTATGTTTTTATTCCTCATCCGATTCTGAGACTTGTCCATTACCATCTTCATTGTATCGGAAAATCATTCGTTTTGAAAAGATCACTCGTATAATGTTTTGATAACGACTCAAAAATCATTAGTCCTTTTTCTGAGCCGTTATTGAAAACTTTTGAGTTATGAAAAGTTGAAGGGGAAAAAGAAGAAGGGAGCACTTCAGCAGCGCTCCCCTCTTCTGAAAATCACTGTTCTCCGGTCATTTCTGAATTTTGTCTTCAGTTGTGTCAATAGTGTCAGTACAAATAAGCACCGAAAATTCAAAAGTCATCGCCACAGTTTTCTTCCAAAAATTCCTCTACATTTCAATTCCCGAAAATCAATGAAGTACGTATGATAGTAATTATAATACGTCTAAGTATGACTTTCTACAATCAAGTGATCAGGTTTTCAAAACAAATTTTGAGTATCTCGTGAATCTGTATGTTCTAGACATTTCAGACTATCAATACAAGATATCGAGTTTTAGTTATTTATCGAAATTTTCATTTTTCTTCCCAAACTAGATTTGATAATCTCAGAAGAAATAATGTCAAAACAGCAAGGAAACGAGGACACATCGAGGCCCTTTAGAGAATGTCAAGAAGCTTCTCTAAAATCTTTGTCGCGAAGATACAAATTTTTGGAATCGCTAATAAAAATTGTAAAGAAGGACCTAAATTGGTACGGGATCAACTATAAAATCCATCGGGAAATATTTGCACAACAGCAAATTAATATTGAGCCAGTAGAAGATGAAGAAGAACTTTTGAAGATTTTATTGCAGGAGAAACACGATACTGATTTGGCAATGCGAGCCATATCTTTGTGTTAAAAAAACGAATCGTGAGAATGTTGTTATCAAAGCAAATCAAGGACTGTAATCGAGAAATGAAAAAAAAATTCATTTGTCTATATTCTGCGATTCTTCCAAAGCAAAAAATGATGTATATGAAGTGTATTAAAGAATGTTTTGAATAATTTGTTTTGTAACCGAATAAATCCTTTGTTGATATATAAAACCAATGTGTTGTTTATTTTTCTTTTTCGTTGATGCGTATTTTGGTTCTGTTTTGGTGAAGTTTTCAGAGAGGTTTATCACAAGTTAGAATGGTTACTGTGGAATGTGGAATTGATGTATCATTTTTTCTTACGGAAGATTTATACAAATTATTTGGCATAATTTGCTCAGTCCCCCTCCCAACGAGGTCTTTCAAATGATTTCGATGAAATGCTTCTATTATTGGTTTTTACGTTTGGATGTTAATTTTGATATCTTGCATTGCATGATATTTTTCAGAAAACAGCGTCTGAATAGATTTTTATTTCTTTTTGGTATTTTTCGTATATATCTTCTACGATTGGAAGGATTGTTCAGTATTTTTGAAACTATTCGTATTTTTCAAGATCTATAAAATGTTACAGGATTCTCTAGCATTTTTATATATTTCTAGCATTTTCATTTGAATTGTTATAGATTCCGGGAATTTCGAACTGTAAAATTTCGAGTTTATTAAATTTTACGTGTTCAAAAGATTTTTTAGAAAACAGTGTCTCAATAGATATTTATTTCTTCTAGTATTTTTCGTAATTCTTCAGTTTTTCTACGATTTGAAGGATAGTTCAGTATTTCTGAAATTATTCGTATTTTTTAGGATACATCAAATGTTGCAGGATTTTCTAATATTTTTATATACTTTAAACATCTTGATATAAGTTTTTATGCGTGGATTTCGAGAATTTCGAGCTCTAAAATGTGAAGTTCAATAAATTTTTCATGTTCCAAAAGAATTTTTCAAAAAACAGGTGCCTCAATACATATTCATTTCTTCTAGTATTTTTCATATTTCATCAGTTTTTCTACAATTTGAAGGATTGTTCAGTTTTCTTCTATATTTCTGTATGAATTTCTGGAATTGGATGCTCTAGTTCTGAAAGTTGTATACATTTTTCATATTCCATGTATATGCTTGTATTTTTCTATACATTTATTTTTTGTTTCTTTTGTATTTCCTAGTATTTATAGAATGTTCGAAAATTTTAAGGTTTTTTAATCTCTTTGAATTTCAAGAATTAGATTTCCTAGAATTGAAGGTTTGAAATATTTGCAGTATTTTGATCGATTTTGCAGGAAACAGTTTCTTTATAGATTTAGAGTGTCCTCAATATTTTTTAAATTTTAAACAGATTTTTAAAATTCGAACACTTTTCTAGTATTTTTATGGTTCTCTATTTGTCAATGTAGACACAAATCTAAAAACTTGAAAAATATTAAGAATTTCGAAAACCTTTGAAGGCTGGCAAATTTTTTTCAGAATTTGAAACATATTCAAATACTTTGTAATATATGCATACAATTCTGAGTATGTCAAAAGTCAAAAAAGATCTAAATGTTCAAAATTATCAATAGTGCTACAAAATTCGCAAAATGTGTAGAATTTCATAAAATCTTAAAACTTTGTATATGTAGCTCATCATTATATTTTTTTTGAAATATTCATGATTATTATATTGTTTGAATTCAGAATAATATTTCAAAAACATGAAAACTTTTAAAGACAGACGAAGAATCTTCGTGAGCTGGAAAAACTTTCTATCATTTAGATCGTTTTAAACATTTCGTAATATGTTTGAAATTCTGAGTATGTTGAAAAAAGGAAAAACCATGGAAAATGTTGAAAATTATCAATATCTATACAAAATACAAAAAATGTGAATAAACTTTGTAGATTGTGTTCATTATCATATTTTATCGAAATATACATGATCATATTGCACATTTAAATTCTAAGTAACACTTACGGAAAATGGAAAATTTCAAAAAATTTTTGAAAAACTCAAAAACATAGAAAAGCTAGCTAATTGTCAATTACTTTAAAAAATTCAAATAATCTCTAGAACTACAGAAAATATTTATTAATTTTATGTTTGTACTTTCTTTCAAATTTTAAAAAAATTTCGAAAAAAGAATAATCAATGATAATATTCCAGATTGTCAAAACTTCTAATAAAATTCAAATAACCTGTAGAACTTGAGAAAATGTTCATAAATTATGTTTATACTGCTTCCCAATTTTCAAAAAATCTGGAAAATTTAAATATCATAAAAAAAGTAGCAGATTGTCCATAATTCTAATAAAATTTAAATAATGTATGGAAATTCATAAAATGTTCATCAATTTTACGAATGTACAACATTGTCTAACACAGTAAGTCTCGACATATTCGAATTTTCTTAAAAATGGAAAAAATGGACACAACGTCTGTAGATAAATCGTGCATTTCGACGTATTCAACGGAGCGTGATCCGCGATCGCTGGGAAAAAGTGCAAGATTCGAAATACAATGGGGATGATATTTACATCTTTCTCGTGTTCCGCCTCTAAAGATTCGAAGGCGTAAGCCCCGAGCACACAATACGCGACAACCAAAGAGATCAGGCTCACGTGGGAGAAGACGCACTTGCAGAACCTCCAGAATAGTCGCAAGATCTTCAAGCACTGCGAAGGTTTCTCGTTTTCGAGTACAAAGTTCTCCACTGGCATCTTCTCTCTTTTTTTACCCTTATTTCTTTCTATTTAACTTTGATGAATCCACGCCAGGCATAACTTTTTTCATCAAAGTTACAGTTTTCCCTCATGTAACCGCTTCACTCGAGCGTTTTTTGGAAAAAAATTCACGACGAATTTTTGCACGAAATCTCACTAAAATGCGATGATTTAGGGTTTCATTGCGCCACGAGAAAGGAATCTGTGAAATTATCGATCAGTGTTTTTTTTTTTTTTGATATTTTTGAATGTTTTGAGGACTATAAGTGGACTATAACAATTTCTAAAAGAAAACCTTTGAGCTTTTTTGGATCTCTTTTGATTTTGTTTTTGAATTTGAATATTTAGATTTGTGATAAGTGACACCAAAAATAAATGTTTGGACTTTTCAAAATGGGGTAAATGAAGAACAGTTTTCATCGTCGATTGCATTTGGAGTTGGCTTACTACGGTAGATAGGTATAGTTTTCTAAGAAATCTACGAGTTACTTCTAAACAATAAAACTTAGAATGTCAAAGCAATGGATTCAAGAAATCTATTTGGAAATCTATTGAAATACCAAAAAATCCTTTTAATTGTTGAATTACTGAACAATACGAGAAATACTCGAGAATCAAAAATCTTTGAACATACTGTTTGCCAAAAATGTATTATAAAATTAATAAAAATATATGAATCTTCAAGTCTAGAGCATCAAATTGAAAAGTATTATTAGTTAATAATAAGAGTACTTTAGCTTTACAAAAGTACATGAAAATCTTACGATTTTTCGTGAATACTAAAAAATACTAGGAATACTAGATATCTATAGAGCACTATATAAATCTATGTAGTGTTTTCTCAAAAATCTATTTAAATTTGAATGGAATGCTATAAAGATTTCTGGGGTTAAGTACTCCAGAATTCAAATTTTTATAGTTTTTACTAGTTTTTCCAGAATAAATATATTAATACACATCTTGTACTTTCAGTGTTTTCCGTATTTTTTAGGAATTTTTAGTACATCAAGATTCTCTAGTATTTTTAAGGATTCCTAGATAAATTTTTCTGTTTGATACTCTAGGATTTGAAGTTCTATAAATTTTTTATAGTTTGACAGATTTTTTAAAAAGTTATTTCAATATGCATTATAGTTTTTTATATATTTATTGTATTTTAGGTACAGTTTGTATTTTTCAGTATTTATGAAATTTAACAATATTTTCTAGTATTCGTAGTTATTTTTAGTATTTTCATGGATAACTAGAAATATTTTTAGAATGTTATGCCATTGAATTCGAAGTTTCATTGATTTTAGTACATTTTTCAGAAAACAATAGTGTTCTACTACTTTAAGTATTTTTCCAGTATTTATACAATTGGAAGGATTTTCTGAAATTTAATAGATTTTCAGAAAAATTATATCTACATAGATTTGATAGATTTCTAGTATTTTTAGTACTTTTCGTATTTTTTATCATCCATTTCATTTTGCGGGATTTTTCAGTATTCTTATAGAAAAATGTGCGTTGGAAAAAAAACTTCTAGAAAGTAGCAAAATTTGTACAATTATAAGAAAAATTCGGAGGAAATCACATTTTGTATTAAAAAAGGTCTACGAACTTATTCCAAAATATTTCCTACATGGGTTTTCCTAATTTTCAAAATATCATTTTATAGAGAAATACTAAAAATTTAAGAATCAGGACGAAAATTGTGAGAAAACTTATACTGTAAGAAATAAAGATTAGGAAGATGTTCTTGAAGAAAACTATTTCTAAGATGTTCCAAAATTGAAAAAATTGCAAAAAAAACTTTCAGGGAATAACATTTCGTAGGAAAAACGCTATTAGCTCATTCAGAATAATTTCGCATTCGTTCTTGCGAATTTTCCGGAAATTCTTTGTGACGAAAGTAAATTTGAAATTTTGAAATCAGGACAATTATTCAAAAAACTTTAATCTTAGAAAATATTGTGGAAGGAGAATATTCTCGAGGAAAAATCTTGCTAAAAAAAGGAAAAAATTATGAAAATAATGTGGAAAATTTACAGGAAATCACAGACTTCGGAAAAATTACCATGGGCTAATTCAACAGAATTTCGCATTATTTTTTTCGAATGTTTAGTTAACTATTTTATGAACTAATACTCTGAATTTTTAAATCAGGAAATCAATTATAACAAAATTGTAACTTCAGAAAATAATAAAGAAGAAGATTTTCTTCAGGGAAAATATTTCAATGAAATCACAAAATTAGGAAAATTTACAGGGAGTCACATTTTGTTAGAAATGCAGTATGAGCTTATTCAGAAGGATTTCATATGAATTTTCCTGATTTTCGCGATATTATTTTATGAGCAAAAACTTCAAATCTGAGAATCAGGAAGAAATAATTAAAAAACTTACACGTCAGGAAATTATGATAAGGAAAATTTCGTCGAGGAAACACTTTTTCTAGAAAGTAACTAAATAGGAAAACAATAAATAAAACTCACAGAGAATCACATTCTTAGAATGAACCAACACAAGGTTATTCAGAAGAATTCCATAGTAGTTTTCCCAAATTTTCAGAAAATCATTTCAGAAACAAAACCTTCAAAT
Source organism: Platygaster robiniae (assembly GCA_028476575.1). Classification (NCBI taxonomy): domain Eukaryota; kingdom Metazoa; phylum Arthropoda; class Insecta; order Hymenoptera; family Platygastridae; genus Platygaster; species Platygaster robiniae. Next base: position 32,840,955 of record CM052023.1, read on the forward strand.
TGCAATAAATTAAGCAAAAAACCTCAATCTTAGGAATTCATGTCAAGAAAAATATTCTATAGAAAAGCTTTTCCAAGAAAGTTACAAAAAGCTTGAAAAAGTATAAAGAAAATTTGCAGGGAATCACATTTTGTTAGAAAAGCACTACGAGCTTATTGAAAAATATTGCCTGCGTGAGTTTTCCTAATTTCCGAGATATCATTTTATGGAAAAAGACTTGAAATTCAAGAATCAGAAAAAAAATTATGAAAAAACTTACACTGTGAGAAATAAATATTCGAAAAATGTTCTTGAAGAAAATTATTTTTACAATGTTCCTAAATTAGGAAAATTTAAAGAAAAACTTACAGAGGGAATCACATTTCGTAGGAAAGGCACTATGATCTTATTCAGAACAATTTTGCCTTAGTTTTTTCGAATTTTCCGGAAATTCTTCGTGACCAAAGAAAATTCGAAACTTGAAAATCAGGAAAATTATTCAAAAACTTACATCTTAGAAAGTATAGTGAAAGGAGAATCTTCTCTAGAAAAATCTTGCTAAAAAATAACAAGATTCGGAAAATTATATGGAAAATTTGCAGGAAATCACAGTCTTTAGAAAAAACACCATGACCTTATTCAAGAGAATTTCCCATTACTTTTTCCAAATGTTTATTTAATCATTTTATAAACTAACACTTCAAATATTTTAAAAAAAATTTTGTCTTCAGGAATTATTGATTAAGAAAATATTCTTTAGAGAAAATATTTCAATGAAATCACAGAATTAAGAAAATTAACGGGTAGTCACATTTTGTTGGAAAAGCTCAATGAGCTTCTTCAGAAGAATTTCACAGGAATTTCCTTAATTTTTGAGATATTATTTCATCAGCAAACACTTCACGTTTGGGAATCGGGAAAAACAATGTTCCTTCTGCAGAGGAACATGTCCGAAAGGTGGTCACAGGGCGTTACATAAACCAGCGTGATTGTGTCAACGTCCGTGGCGCAGTCAAAGTTCGAGGCTTGCGGGGGTGGCGCGGAAATATTTTATAAGCCCGTGGTCTTTGGGAAAGGCCGGGTCGTGTTTCGGTTCGACGGGCGCATGTTTGAACGACGCCTGATAGATTTCGCGTGACGAGATCTAGCGCGATTCCGGCTCGGGACTGAAAATCTGAATGCCACGTTGTGGAAAGCGAGGCACGAATCGCGTGGGACGCTCCAAATTTATCCTGCGCCTAATATCCCACCACGTAATATTTGTTGTACACAAAGCCGTCTGCCCCAAAGCGTGTCACGACTACGATGCTAAACAAATACATCGCGAATAATTAAAATTCATGAGAAATTTTCTGGCTCCCGCGCACCAGGTCGCGATTTTCTTCCCTGGAAAGCGCCGAGCGAAAAATCGAAGTCGCGAGGGAATCGGGATACTTTGAAGACTCAGGGTGAGGAAAACAGTCCGGATTTTCCCGGCAGGTGTGATTTTTTGTGAATTTTTCTTGTAATTTTTCTAACTTTCTAATTTCCTAGTAATAGGTTTCCTATGGAACTTCTTTCATGGCATAATTTCCTGAGATTGAAGTTTTTTTTTGATCGATTGCAATTTGAAGGGTTCGTTTCTAAAACGATTTTATGGGAATTTTGGAAAACTTATGTAAAATTTTGCTAAATAAGCTCATAGTGGTTTCTCCTAGGAATGTGATTTTTTGCAAATTTTCTTGATTCTTTTTGTAATTTCGTTACTTTCTAGAAAAAGCTCTCTTAGAGAAACTTTTCATTGAGATGATTTCCTGAAGTGCCAGTTTTTTGATTATTTTTTTACAATGAAATATTTTTCATAATTTTTTCCTGGTTCTTCAATTTTAAGTGCTTCTCTATAAGATCATACATCGAAAATTATAAAAACTCATGTAGACAATATTTCAGAATAAGCTCGTGGCGCTTTTCCCACAAAATTTGACTCCCTGCAAATTTTCTTTATAATTTTTCTAACCTTGTAACTTTCTAGGAAAAGGTTTTCTATGGAACATTTTTCTTCCCATGATATCCTAAGATTGAATTTTTTTCTTAATTTATTGCGATTTGAAGGTATTGTGGCTGAAATGATTTTCTGGAAATTTGGGAAAAATAGTATGGAATTCTTCTGAATAACCTTGTGGTGGTTTTTCCTTGGAATGTGATTCTCTGCAAATTTTCATTGTTATTTTCCTAATTTTGCTACTTTCTACAAAAATTTTTTCTAGAGAAAATTTTCCTTATCATAATTTCCTGTAGTGTCAGTTTTTTTATTATTTTTTCCTGATTTCCAAATCTGAAGTGTTTGCTGATAAAATAATATCCCGAAAAGAAGGAAAATTCATTCAAAATTCTTCTGAATAAACTCATAGTGCTTTTCTATCAAAATGTGAATCTCTGTAAATTTTCCTAATTTTGTGATTTCATTCAAATATTTTTGCTTAAGAAAATCTTAATTCTAAGTCATTATTTCCTGAGGTTAAAATTTTTTCCTCATTTTTTTCCTGCTTTGAAAATCTAAAGTGTTAGTTTAAAAAATAATTAACTAAACATTCGAGAAAAAACAATGCGAAATTCTTTCCTATAAGGCCATGGTGTTTTTTCCGAAGACTGTGATTCCCTGCAAATTTTACATATAATTTTATTTTCTAGCAAGATTTTCCTAGAGAACATTCTCTTTTCATTATATTTTCTAAGATGTGCGCTTTATGAATAATTTTCCTGATTTCCAAGTTTCAAAATTCCGTTTGTCACAAAGAATTTCCAGAAAATTCGGAAAAACAAATACGAAATTATTTTTAATGAGCTCATAGTGCTTTTACCACGAAATTTGATTACCTGCAAGTTTTTCTTGCAATTTTCCTAATTTGGGATCATGCTGGAACTAATTTTCTTCAAGAAAATTTTCCTAATCTCTGTTTCTTACGGTGTAAATTTTTACGATTTCTTTCGTGATTCGTAAATTTTTAGTGTTGCTCAATAAAATGATATTTCGAGAATTAAGAAAAGCTCGTAGTGCTTTTCTCACAAAATATAATTCCCTGCAAATTTTCCTTATAATTTTACGAATTTCGTTATTTTCTAAAATATTTTTCCCACAGAACATTTTCTTATAGGAATACTAAAAAATCCTACGAAATCGAATGGATGGGAAAAAATACGAAAAGTACTAAAAATACTAAAAAATCTATGAAATATATACAGATATAATTTTTCTGAAAATCTATAAAATGTCTCAAGATCTTTCAAACTGTATTAATACTAACAGAATACTAAAGGTAGTGAAAATCTATGAAGACAATAATATTGTTTTCTGAAAAATGTTCTAAAATTTATGAATTTTCAAACACTAAAGCATAACATTCTGAAAATATTTTCAGTAATCCATTGAAATAGAAATAACTACGAATACTAGAAAATATTGAAAAATTCCATAAATACCGAAAAATAAAAATGGTACTTAAAATACAATAAATCTATAAAATACTATAAATGTATGTTTAAATAACTTTCTCTAAAATCTATGAAAATACAATAAATCTATAAAACTTGGAGTTCTAGAGCATCAAATTTAAAAAATCTACGTAAGAATCTTTAAAAATACCAGAAAATCTCAAAAGCATTATGATTTCCGAAAAATACGAAAAACAATGAAAGCTCAAGACATCTATAAATAATGTACTATTTTCTGGAAAATCTACTAAAAACTATAAAACGTTGAGTTCTGGAGCAATAAATTTTAGAAATCTTTATAACGATTCATTCAAATTGTATAAATATCAAAAAAATACGAAAAATACTTAAGGGGTTATATACCTTTTTGTGCGGACGAATTGAGGATGGTTTCGAGTGTTTTTTAAAGTATGTAGCAATAATGTTATGGCACCAAAGTTATTGTTTTTTAATAGTGTATTGTTCACAAGAACTAGATACATTCCTAGACTAGTGAAATTTTTTGGATTTTCTAATTTAACTTGACCTGTTCGACTTGCATCGTGGTCACCGCAACCTCTTCAAAAAAAAAGTTGTTTCGGGGAACGGGCCATAACTCCGCCAATTGCTGATATTTTTTTATGAAAAAATACTTCTTTTTTCAAGTGAACAATACACTATCGAAAAACAATAACTTTGGTGTCATAACATTACTACTACATACTTTAAAAGATACTCCAAACCATCCTCCACTCGTCCGCACAAAAAGGTATATAACCCCTAAAAGTACCAGAAATTCAATGAAAATACAGTTTTATGAAAAACCTACTAAAATTTATGAAATTCTGATATCTAACTCATAAAATTCTATATATAATTAAAACAATTAATTCAAATGCTATAAAATATTATGAAACATGAGAAGTACTGAAAAATACAGAAAATACTAAAAAATTCTTCAAATACTATGAATGTATGTTAATGTTCATAAATTTCTTTAAACTCCAATGAAAACACAAAAATTCATTGATTCTTAACCCTGAAAACTTCTGCAAATCCCGAAGAAACTAAGAAAATTCCAAAAGAGACAAAAAAATCCATTAAAATTCTTTTTTTCTGAAAAATCTCCTAAAATACGTAAAATACAGAAAAATAATCTTCAATTTCCACTCCTTCTTTATTTATAACATTATATTTTCCTCGATCATATTGGAGCCAATCTTCTTAAATGAATAATTAAAACGATATTAAATCCTTCAAGCTTTCGGCAAATTTATTCTGCCCTCTTCAGGAAAATACTGTACAATTTCATTATCCAATCCGATAAAACATCCTTATCACATAGTTGTCTAAATTTATAAAATAAGCCTCTCGGAAGTTCAGTGTTACAATTCAGTCTATTCACTCGTTCTTTTCTTTATATAATTGCTTTATATAATTGTAATTGCTTTTTAACTGTCTATAAGCCTGCACTGGAAGAAGTAAAGAAACAATTTGAGAAATGAAAAATTTATAAGTGAAAGAACAAAAATGTTTTATATTGGATAGAAATGACATAGTCTATAATGATTTATATAAAGAAAAGAACGAGTGAATAGACTGAATTGTAACACTGAACTTCCGAGAGGCTTATTTTAAAAATTTAGATAATTATGTGATAAGGATGTTTTATCGGATTGGATAGTGAAATTGTACAGTATTTTCCTGAAGAGGGCAGAATAAATTTGCCGAAAGCTTGAAGGATTTATTATCGTTTTAATTATTCATTGAAGAAGATTGGCTCCAATATGATCGAGGAAAATATAATGTTATAAATAGAGAAAAAACTACAAATTCTGCAGCATTCTAATCTATAAACCCTTCTGTCAACCCATCAAAATACTAGATATCTATAAGACTACCATACAATCCAACAAAATGCTATCAACAACAAAGAATCCAAAAAATAATCATCTTGTTTGAATCCTCATTCGGCGTTTTTTCGACCCTCGCGCTGAAAAGCGATTTCGAGACGTCGACGAAATGTTCGCATCATGTTTTGCCCAACTATTTTTCGCCGGACGAAAGTTTCCCCGGGAAACACTTTCGCGAAGAAAAGAAGGTTGCAAAGTTGGCGTTGCCGTGCTTCGCGGCGAGGTTTTTTGCGCCGGGAATTTATACTCCGCGGTCTTATCGATCAAATAGGGGAGGCTGTATCCCGGGGCACGGCGTTTTACCGGCGACATTATTAATCCAAAGCGCATTATCGGGGAACGAGGATGGATGTCGGCGCGGGTTAGAGCATTTCGGGAGGAAAGATCCGCGCGTTTTCCCCGCAGAAAACCCGCGGGGACTTAATTTGTGGCGGCCCCGGGAAGAAATGTCGAGCGACTTGCACTCGGGATCGCGCGATTCACCGCTTTCCAGATCGACGAGGAAAGAACGGCCTCCTTTCAAGCTCTGCTTCGCCAAGCACTGGGATATCGGCAAATCCGACGTTCCGTCGCCCAAATTGACTGGTAAAGTTATTTTATTCAAAAAAAAGGCATAGCTTTTTCTGACTGAGAGGAACAAATCACGATACATCTCTGAAATCTTCGGAAAATGTGGAAGAGGTTCTTCAAGGTTCAAATTCCTCCTTAAATCTGAATCAAATTAGCTACTATTTCATAGAGAAATAAAAAAATGTTGTTATAAATTAACATACAATTTATAAAACATAATGCAGAGAGATATTGAATTTTAAGAATAATAGATAAAAATTATCAAATTTTCTTCTTTATTTTACTATCTCAAAAATAGCAATAATTCTAGCTTCAGGAGAAATTTCTTTTTAAGAAAATTCTAATCATACATTTTTGCTACTATTAAGGATATTATAGAGCATGAAAATTTGAAAAATTGCTGCAACCTAATGAATTATGGAGAAAAATTTGAAGTCCGAGAAAATACTGAGAATCTGGAAAACTTCAGATTCTGGAGATCTTTATAGAAATTCATAAAAATACTGGAAAGTATTACGTATCATACGCGTTCTGAAAAAAAAAAAAAAAAAAAAAAAAAAAAAAAAAAAAAACTAAAAGTAATAGAATGCTATGAAAGAACTGTTTTCTGAAAAATCAGAAAAATTCTTAAGATCTATCAAATTTTGAATTTTATAACATCTAATTCTAAAAAGCATGTATACCAATTTATGTATTCACTGTAAAAAAATACGGAAATTTCCTATACCATGGCACAGAAAATGTACTCTTTTTTCCTGTTTCACATTCTTGAATAGGAAAATTTCAATTGCGTATGGTAAAATTATAGTAAAATTTCACCACAAGGTAATGGTTAATGACTTTCGTATGGCTACAGTAAAATTACCACCAATTTTTTTCAGAGTGAATGAATTACAAGAAATTTTTGAAATCATCAAAAAATATAGAAGAGGTTTTTCAAAATTGACATTCCTCCTGAAATTTGAATGAAATTATCATTTACATTTTTCACTGGATTACAACAAATCCTTAATTATTCCTACTTATTCGATTTCATATTCAAAGATTTTGATCGAATTTATATTGATAAATTTTTTCTCATATATGATTTCGATGAAAAACTTTGAATGGGAAATCAAATTAGTGGGAATTAAGGAATTAATATTAATACTAGAAATCTTTGATAATACTGTAAAACACGACAATATCTTATGCATATTAAAAAAAATATGAAAAAGTAATTTATGTAACATGAAAAATCTGAATTTACAGAAAATCGATCGAAATTTTGATGCTGAAGCATTAGAGTCTAGAAATCTATATAAAAATCTAAAAAAATACGAGAAATCTATGAAAGTACTAAAAAATTCTTCAAAATTTCACAATTACTGGAAAAATGCAAGAAATTCTGGGAATCGTTTGAAACTAAAAAACTATAGGTATGTTTATATTATTTTCTCAAAAATTTATGAAAATTTGAGTTTCATCAGAGCATATAATTCTGGAAATCTATACAAGAAATCCATAAGCATACTAGAAAATGCTTTACTTTATATAAATACAAAAAAATACAAAAAAATTCCAAAATATATTAGACATCAGTATTAAAGATACTGTTTTCTCAAAAATCGATCATAGTACTCAAAATCATTTGAATTTGCAACTCTGGAGCATCAAATTCAAAAAAAATGTAGATCTATCCATAAAAATACTAGAAACTCATAAAAATACCAGGAAATACTGCATAATTTTGGAGAATTACATAAAATACGAAAATTCTAATAAACCTCTGGAATACTCTTAATCTGTGTAGATATAATTTCTTCAAAAATCTATAAAAATTTTCAAAAATTTGCACAACTTCGATTCCTAGAGCATCAAATTCTAGAAAACTATATGAAAATTCATTATCATGTCAAACAATACTTAAAGTTGCATAAAAGTTGAAGAATCATGAAAAATACCAAAAGTATTAGAACAAAAAAATTTTAACTTCAGTGACTTGAAAATCAACAAAAACGAATCCCTCAGTATTAAAAACTTACATGAAAAATCTGTGCCTGTTATTAGGTATTCCAAAAGTTTTTTAACTTGAAAATCTCGAAATTCAAAAAATTGATGATTTCTTCAAATATCGATCATTTGGAACCAACATAATGAAACTCATTATTCTTTTTCTTTTTAAGAAAAAGAATTTTAAAGAATTATAGAAAATATTAGGATTTTTCACAAAACTGAAAATCATACTCTGTTACCAAATCATCAAAGAAAAAAATCATAAACTTCCGAAGGAAATATCCTTCTAAACACTCTTCACTGTTCCCTCAGTAAAACCTATCAAGTTAGCCGTATCCACTGAGAAATCAGTAACTTTTTCCCTCGCTTTTTCAAATTTAGAAGTATAAAACCGTTCCCGAAAATTCACCCCTTCGTATGCCCCTAGACTAAAATATATTCCTTCGATTTCATCTTCCAGCTAACTTTATAACTCCCAAGTTCTACGTTCGTAATTCGAACAATTTGGACGGGGAAGAAATCGAAGAGACAACGAAGAAAATAGAGAAGGAAGAGAACAAAACTCCGAAGAGTCTTTATAATAGGCCGTTGCTGTCCAGCCATTCGTAAATCTTCGCTTTCTATAAAAAGATACTCATCAAAGTTTTGTTTCGAAAATAATCGCCCAACAATCGGTCAGATTTTTCCGAAACAATCACAAGTTTTCTCGCAAAAACTTGTTTTACTTATTTTCCGAATTCGCGTGCATTACAGATATGGCTGGTGGCACGAAAAAGGCGTTCAACCGAAAGATCCGCGATTGAACTTCCGGAAGAATACTTCCGAGCTGGTAACTTTCCAAATGAAAATCTATAATGAGGATCGTAAATTAAAGGGGCTCAAGTATTGACTTTTCTGAATCCTCGTTTATCATTCGAAGAGGAAATTCGCCGAGTTTTAATGTCCATGTGCGTGTCTTTTACGGAAACCATCGACCGACAAAATGGCGAGCGAGTTTTTAGCGACACGTACGACGCCATTTTGAAAAATCGGTGTATGAATTTTCAAACGAACGGTTCGATACAACAATTTTTTTACTTAAATGCATAGTTGGAAAATCCTATGACGATTTTGTTAGTTAAAGTTTGGTAGATTATGAAATTGTGTATTTCATTTATACCGATTTGTTATTCAACGAGTTGAAAAAAAAAAACCGATTCCAAATTCAATCGAACGTTGCACAGGGAGGTCAAAAGTATTTTTTCAGAGAGAATAATTTAAATTAGAATATATGGATATCGGTTTTTTTTGGTTCTATATTACATTTATTCGCCGACAGAATGGCGAGCGAATTTTTAGCAATTTTTTATTATTCAAATGCATTTATGAATTACAGTCGCTGAATAATTGTATGATAATTTGTTAAACTATGAAATCGTGTATTTTATCTATACCAATTTTGAAAAAAGCAACTAGTTTTAAATTCAGTTGTTCGTTTTAGGGAAGAGTATCAAAACATGTTATTTCAGTGAGTATATACTCCGAGAATGTTTTAAATTAGAAGATATATGTGGAGATCGTTTTTTTTAGGTGTGTTATATTTAGTTGCAAAAGAGAAGTGCTTGGAACCAATTTCGTAGCGCGTTTTTCGATCTGTTTCTGAGGACAAAAATGCAAATATGAATGAGAGGAAATATTGTCGATTCTTCATGTATTGAACAAAGTTTTGGGATTCAAATACCTGCTGAAATTTAGATAAAATTAATGATTATTTCATGTAAGAATATAAAATAAAGTTATAATAACTAGTGATGGAAATACAAATGATAAAAAATAATTCAGGGAAATAATAAATATAAATATATGATAAAATAAGTGAAAATTATCAAAAATCTACTAAGATCTATAGGACCTAACAAATTCATGCAGGTTCTCAATGTTAAGCAATATTAAGAATTCTTCATTTTGGTAACTCAGAAATAACAACAATTCTGGCTTCAGAAGAAATTTTTCTTAAACGAAAATCTAATTATAAATGTTTGGCTAGGATAGCGTAGAAAATAGAAAATTTTTTTAATATTTCAATCTGGTGAATATAAATAAAAATTTGAATCTACGATAGTGCAAATTCTGCAAATCTATATAAAAATTGATGGGAATACAAGAAAATCTTTCAAATTGTGCAAAATCTATAAAAATACTGTAATTCTTAGGATTATCTATAAAATGACTGTTTTTTGACAAATCTGAACCAAAACGTACGATACGTAAAACTTCGAATTCTAGAATATCAAATTATAAAAGCAATCTGTATTAAGAATAATCGAAATACTAGAAAAGCAACAAAATGTTATAAACAAAAAAAAAAGATACGAAAATACAAGGAATCTCTACAACATGAAAAATCTGTATCGATGTAATTTTTCCAAATATCTATAAATTACTGAAATCGATCGAAATTTGAATTGTAGAATATCGAAATCTCGAAATCTATACTGCAATCTTCGAAAATGCTTTCAATCTATGGCAATAGTAATTCTTCAAAGTTTTATAAATATTGACTTAAAAAATGCGAGAAATATTAGAAATCCTTTGATACTTATACGTAGATATAATTTACTCAAAAATTTGCGAAACTTTGAATCCTAGAGCATAAAATTCTAGAAATCTATGTAGAAATTCATAAACATACTACCCTAGTAATTTTGATCCTTATAAAAACCTTATAAAAAAATGTAATTTCTTAAAGGAATTCAATTTCTTAAGGTGACTTTATAAAAACCTTATAAGAAACTGAGATTTCTTATAACAGTGTATTCGACAAAATTTTATAAGAAAAAAACTGTATAACATTTTTTTGATCAGTTCTTTATAAGGAATTTCAGTTTCTTTTAAGATTTTTGCAAGGATCAAAATTACTAGGACAGAAAATGCTTCAAATTGTATGCATACTAAAAAAAATACGAAAAAAAAAACTAGAAAAATATTGGAAATATGTATTAAAAACACTATTTTCTGAAAAACACTCAAAATCCTTGAACTTTTCAATACTTTGCAGCATCGAATTTTATATCAGACTGATCCAAAGAAATTCTAGAGATCTATCAAAATACTGTAAAATACTACAAAATTTTATGAATTTTATAAATACAATACAAGAATTCTAGAACTTCATGAAGTATTTCAAATTAATATAGTTATAATTTTTTCAAGAATCTATCAAAATGCTTAAAATTTTCAATAGAACTTTGATTCTTAGAGCAGCGAATTCTATAAAAGCCGAATAGAAATTTTTATTAATAATATCAGAAAATCCTTTAACTCGTATAAATACTAAAGAATTATAAAAAAAAACCAAAAGCATTAGAAAAAAAATTTAAACCTCAGTGACTTGAAAATCACAAAATACGAACATATAAAATTTTTGACTATCAGGACTCCAAAAGTCGTATAACTCAAAAGTCCTGGAATTCGAAAGATTTATTATTTTAAGATATCCCAAAGAGTATATTATGTATATTTTTTGGAACTGACGAGAAAATATTGAATGGTTAATATTCTTGAATTATCAAACTCGATGACTTTGAATACTTTTCATGTAGGCACTTTGATCTTTTATAAAAAGTATTCAAAGTCATCAAGTTTATTTAAGATTGGACAGCATTTTTTCCGCCTATACGTCTCTAGTTTATAATATTATTTATTTAAGGTATTGTTATTTGTTACACAATTTTTATTGTGTTCTGATAAATTTTATTCATCGAAATAATAAAGACTTTATTGTAAAAAAACTTGAGTTTTCATGATTTGTATGTAACATAAGTATATGAAAACAATAAAAAAACTAGAATTCTATAAAATATTTTGAAGGTCATTAGTAAAAAAATTAATAATTTCTATAATTATAAAACAAATACTATTTTAACTAATCTATAAACATAATTTTTGTGATATTAATTTCGTCAAAATATTATTATAAAAAATAGTAATGTTGAGTCATTTTACTGAAAACACATAAAATCATGGATAAAAATAGCTGTTATAAAATATTTGTACAGTTTTTCGAAGAAATCCCATAATTTGAACCTAAAATTATTTCAGAAAACGTCCGGAAATTCGAAACAATATAAATTCCCACAACGAAAAAATACCATTAAAAAAGCCGCGGGTAAACCAAAAATTATAGCAATAATTTCTATTGCTTCATTTTCTACATTTATTTATTTCGAAACGAGATTCTGCGCGGTTTTTATATCTATTTCACAGCAGCGCTGTGACTCTGTGAAACAGTCGTTTTCGCGCTCTCGGGTTTTCGACGAAGGAAATAAAACGAGGAATACGAAGATAACGAAATACGAGATTTTTCATTTACCCAATACGAATAATTAGCCCGTACAATCCTGTGGAAAATAACCGAAAACGATGGAAAAATCATTCAAACATTCCAATGATTTCGAGGATTGTTCGCCGGTACAAAAAAGGTACAAAATCGGGGCATTTATTATTGTTGCCTTTTGAGGTTATGTTGCTCCATTGGCGGCAATTTTTGAGGTTATGTTTTCTTGTGTCGTCAAATTCGCGGTAAACCTGTCGAGGAAAATTAATTTGCCGAGTTTTTCAACAAATGTTTTTTGCGTTTTTGGTCAATTTTGCGTGAAATGGAAGAAGAATGTTGGTTCAAAAGGTATTTTGGGATATTTTATTTTGGATTACGTTCGTTTTTAAACTTGAATTGTTTTTCCGTATGGAGTTTTGATTTTTCAGACGATTTTTTTGAGTTTTGGGAAAGTTTTTGGGATTTATTCTTGTACTGCAGGGAAAGAAGGGATTTTTGGGTTTTGAAAATGTTTTTGGGTTTTTTGTTTTTACTGAGATGGGGGTTATTGTTTATTTTATTGCTGGTGGAAAATTATTGTTTTTTGGGGGGTTTGTTGTTGTTTTTTTGGGTATTTTGGGTTGTTCGAAAAGAGGGGGATTGAGGATTTTGGGAAAATAATTTTTTTTGAGTGATGAAAATTGACAATTTAATAGGGAGTGCCACGTATTTGTTTTGATTTGTTTTGACGTTGGGAAGAATTTTTGGTTGAGTTTTTTAGGTCCATTTTTTAGTTGAATTTGTTGATGTTATTGTTTTTTTGATGTATTCTGATTGTTAGGTAATTTCATGGAAATTGAGTATTTTTATTCAATGACGAAATTGAAAAATTTAGTCGCATGACAAAAATATTTTAATAAATTATTTTGCGCGAATTGTTTTTAATTTTATGTAATAAATAAGTTATTTGCCAACGAAATGGTTTGTATTGACGTTTAGGCAAATATTTCTTTGAGTTGTTTTTTTTTGTGGTTGAATTCCTTAAAATTATTGTCTGATACATTCCGATTATTTTTATACATTGTAAACTTTAAATATATTTATGCCGTGATAAATTTGAAAAATTTATTTATATGACAAAAATATTTTACATACATTTTTTCATACCGTATGCAATAACTTAATTATTTGCTACTAAAATGGTTTGTTTTGAATTTTAGAAAAATATTTCTTCAAGTATTTTTTCAATTTTTTTCATTGAATTTATTGATATCATTGTCTATTTGAAATGCTCTGATTAGTTGTATATATAAATATATTTATGCTATGATTCATTCAAAAAATTTATTCCTCCTATAAAAATATGTTTCAATAATTTTTGCTGTTATTTACAAAAAAAATTATAATTTAACAAATTGATATGTTTTGACGCTTAGAAAAATATTTCTTTGAGCTTTTGTTTCAATTTTTTTACTTGAATTGCTGATATTATTTTCATTTTAATACTTTCTGATTTTTGGTACATAATACAAAGTGAATCTATTTATGGTCTGACAAAATTGTAAAGTTTATTCGTATGACAAAAATATTTTTCAATAATTTTTTTTATTATTTATGAACATAACTATTTGTTAGCAAAGTGATGTTTTGACTTTTTGAAAAATACATCTTCGGATGTTTGAAAACTATTTTTGTTGAATTTGTTGGTATCATTGTCTATTTGATATGTTCTGATTTTTTTGTGTAGATAATAAAAATTATATATCTTAATGCTCTGACAAAATTGTCAAGTTTATTTGTTCGACAAAAATGTGTTTGGAATATTTTTTTTTAAATTTTTAACTATGAACAACATTAATTATTAACGAACTGATGTTTTGACATTGGGAAGAACATTTATTTGAGTTTTTTGTTCCCATTTTGTGATTGAACTTGTTAAGGGGGTCGTCTACTTTTTAGGCTTATGTTTTACCCTGACTTTAACAATGAATTAAAAGAAAACTACTCAAGATTTTTTAATGCGGTTTTTTTTTAATTTGTAGGTTTATTCTTCATCTTTTGAAATAGTTTTTCACAATCAGTTGCAACAACCCTCTTAGCTTGAACATCCCCTTGACATGTATGATAATGCAAAAGTATATGAACAGACGGAGTAACCGGTTTCGCCAATAAGGCTGTACATATGTAGTCAACCTTTTGTTTTTCCTTTTGAGCAAACATGCCACCAAAAGTTGACACGAGCTTTTTAAATTATTTTGTTTTTTTCCAAAATGGGTGACCCTAGAAGTAAAAATACATTTTTTTTCGTGGATTTTTATCCAAAATTATTTATTTAAATCCGCAACTAAACAACATTTTTCTAAAATCTTGTGTCAACTTTTAGCGACATATTTGCTTAAAAGAAAAAACAAAAGCTTGATTGGATAAGTCCAGTCCTTCTTGGTGAAACCAGTTACCACGTCTGTTTTTACACTTTCGACATCAAGGTGATGTTCAAACTACGGAGGTTGCTGCAATTGAATGTGAAAAACAATGTCAAGAGATAAAGAATAAACCTACAATTTGAAAAAAACCGCATTAACAAATCTTGAGTAGTTTTCTTTTAATCCATTGGTAAAGTCAGGGTAAAAAAATAAGCCTAAAAAGTAGACGGCCCCCTTAATATTACTGTTTTTTTAATGCGTTCTAATTTTTTATCCGATGAATTGAATATGTTTATACTATAGCAAAATTGAAGAGTATATTTGTCGAACGAAAATATTTTTCAAGAAATCATTAATTGCTACTTTTTAACGAAATTATTTTTCAACAAAATGATATATTCTGACAGTTGCAAAAATATTTCTTCGGTTTTTTTGTTTCAATTTTTCTGATTGAATTCGTGGATATTATTGTCTTCTTGAAATGTATGATTTTTTCCTAATATAATAGAAATGAAATATGTACGAGGGGGGACCCAAAAGTAACGGGAATTGTGTTACAACTTTTTTATTGACAAATTTTTTCACACACAATTTTTATCACCTTCAAAGTAACCCCCATTGACTGTAATACACTTGTTCAATCTTTTTTTCCAGTGTTTAAAACAGTTCTGAAATTCATTTTTTTCAATGTTTTTTAAACCTTCCAGCGATTTTTGTTTCACCTCTTCTACAGTCCCAAAACGTTTTCCTTTAATGTCCCTTTTGAGTCTAGGGAACAAAAAAAAGTCACAGGGGGCAAGGTCCGGTGAATAGGGGGGGGTGAACAATCGGTGTCATGCCGTTTTTGGTCAAAAATTTCTTCACGGACAGCGCTGTGTGGACAGGTGCATTGTCGTGGTGGAAGAACCAATCTCCTGTGCGCCAAAGATCCGCTCTTTTCTTCCGGATGTTCTCCCTCAACCTTTTCAAAACCTCCAAGTAGAAGTGTTGGTTGACCGTTTGGCCTGGAGGAACAAATTCTGCGTGCACAATACCTCTGCAATCGAAGAAACAAATGAGCAATGTCTTGATGTTGGACTTCACTTGGCGTGCCTTTTTTGGACGAGGCGAGAGAGGTGTCTTCCATTGGCTTGATTGCTGCTTTGTTTCGGGGTCGTAGCCATAGCACCATGATTCATCGCCAGTTATAACCTTGAGAAAAAAATCTGGGTCTTCATCCAACTGATTTTGCAGCTCAAGACAGGCCTGAAGTCGACGCTCCTTTTGATCGTCGGAGAGAAGGCGAGGAACAAATTTGGCTGCAATCCTCCTCATGCTCAAATCTTCAGTTAAAATCCTCTGAATTGAACTCCATGACAATCCAGACATCTCACAAAGTTGATCGATGGTTCGGCGACGGTCTTCATGAACAAGAGTGTTGATTTTTTCAATGTTTTCGTCCGTTCTTGAAGTCGAGGGGCGCCCAGAACGAGGTTGGTCTTCTATTGACATCTCTCCATTCTTGAAACGCGAAAACCAGTCGTACACACGCGTTTTACTCAAAGCATTATCCCCATAAGCTGTTTTCAGCATCACAAGGGTTTCCACGGGTGTTTTTTCTAACAAAAAACAAAATTTTACAGCCGCGCGTTGCTCTCCGCACTCAGCCATTTCACGTTTTCGCCGAAACGGAAAAAGTCGTTTCACTAGAAAAATTCTTACGGACGAACGAATGCACTCACAGCAAATGAACTTTGCACACTGACTTGGGAGAGTAGCAGCTTGGAAGAGAACCAGTGGAGAACCCGATCCCCCCCTCCGCGGTCCCCCCACCACCTAATTCCCGTTACTTTTGGGTCCCCCCTCGTATATGCTATGGCACGATTGGAAAATTTATTCGTTTGGCAAAAATATTTTAAAATTATTTTTTACATTGTTATTTGTTGCATTAATTATTTTCTAACAAAATGATCTGTTTTGATGTTTAGAAGAATATTTAGTTGGGTTTTTTCTTTCACTTTTTTTGGTTAAATTTGTTGATATTATATCGACTATGTTTATGCTGTGGAAAAATAAAAAATTTATTTGTTTGAATGACTTATTTTCAATATAATTTTTCAAATTGTTATTTTAAATCAAAATTATTTACAACAGCATGATTTGTTTTGACGTTTGGAGGAATGTTTCTTTAAGTTTTTTGTTTCAATTTTTTAACTTGAATTTGTCAATATTTTCTTCTTTATGCACTTTTATCTGTACGTGGTTCCATGGAAATTGAATAAATCTATGCTATGGCAGAAACAAAAAATTCATTCGTCTAACAAAAATATTCTTTGATTATGATTATTTATCAACGAAATTAATTCTGTGGGTTCCCGCCATAATCGAGAAAGTCACTTATGCCATAAGGCTCAGTTTACATGATATATTTTCTGATAAAATTTTGAACGCTATGGCATGTGTGACTTTCTCGGTTATGGCAGGAAGCCACAGAATTTTTAACAAAATTATTTGTTTGGACTCTTGGAAAAATATTTCTTTCTTTTTTTTTTTTTTTTTTTTTTCGATTTTTTTGGCTTGAATATATTAATGTTGTTGTCTTTTTAATACGTTCTGATTTAATAGAAATTAAATACATTGATGCTATTGCAAAATTATAAAATTCATTTGTCCAGCAAAAATATGTTATAATCATTTTTTTGAATTGTTCTTTGTTAACAAAATAATTTTTTACTCAAATTATTTGTTTCAACATATGAAAAAATATTTCTTTAGGTCTTTTCTTTTAACTTTTTCTGTTGAATTGAATTTTTCGATAACAAAAAGTTGCAAAGTTGAGAAATAAATCAATAAAAAAATAGTTATAGGTACATGCCTAAAACTCAGAATACAGAAATTTTTTATTCAAAAAAATCTAAGATATAGAAATTGCAGATGAGGAATTTTTGAAATTGTGAATTATAAATTTAATGATCAAGAGTGGAATTGCTCACACCAGAAATGATTACAATAATCAGATTATTCGATGCACTTTTTAATGCATCAATATCAAAAAATTAAAATTGTAGCTATGCTTTTAAGCATAAGAATTTTCCAAAACTGTGTATGAAAAAATTGAAAAATGTTTGGCAATTTTTTTCATTTTTTCAGTTGATACCTTGAATATCATTCTAGTATATAATAAAAATGCGACAAATACTGAAAAAAGTACAAGATTTTATGATACTAAAAATCTGTACATATGAAATTTCCTTGGGAATTGGTAAAAACACTAAAAATCTATAGATCCTTAAATTTTTTATTACCGAATTGCAGAAACCCATGTGCAAAACCAGAAAAATACCAGAAAATCCTTCAATTTGTTAAAATACTGGAGAATAAGAAAAAAAAAAAAAAAAGAAAATATCAAAACTACAAATCTATAAAATACTAACAATCTGCGAATTTTTTTTTTTTTGCTGAAAAATCTACAAAAATTTAAAAAAATTTCAAATTCTACCTAGTATTTCATGGAAACACTGTAATTAAATTATTTAATTGCAGTAAAAAAGCTCGTTTAGATGATGGGTGCAACAACAATGATGGCTGTACGCCTACCAAGGCACACAATTGGTCGTACTCGGCGGACACCAGTCTCGTGGAACCTGAAATTTTGGAGGAAATGGGGGTAAGTATGCTCGAGGATGAAGACACAAATCTGGAGTTACCTAAAAATGAGAGAACACAAGAGCCTGTGTTGTCCCTTGTCAATGTGGAAAAGCTCAGGCAAACTTTAGCCAAAGAAAAAAGCTGCTACGACAATGATGAAGTTTCTCGAGGTTCCAGTTCTGAAGCTCTCAATTGTGAGAGGTATGATATATTTTTCATACCCAAATCTATTCATAAATTATTAAATAATTAATTACTAAATAATCGAATTGATGACGCATCATTTTATGGTCACAGGTTTGAAATTACTTGAACAATGTTTAAAAACAATGTTTTCAAACAATAGGGTCAACCAAAATGAACTTAAAAGGACTGATTTCTCAGCGATAAGTTCCAAGTTAGAAAACAATCACAGATCGCAAGAAAAATGCGAACTGCTAGGTTCCATCATCGACCCCATTGATGATTTTTGCATAAGCCGGAGAAGACGCAAGCCTGTAACACCCGAGGAAGATGAATTCAACAAATTGTCAGATGAAATGATTCTCATGATAATGAAATATCTTCCAAAGACTGCCTTGGTAAATCCCACAAACTTATTGATTATAATTTTTAAACTGAAAAATAAACTACGACAAATAATTTTCATTTTTTTTGACTGAAGGTGCGTTCGATGTTGGTGTGCAAAAGATGGTACAGAATCGCCCAAGATGAAGCTCTCTGGACGCGGGTCGACCTGAGTGGCAAAGTTTTGAATAACGGTGATCTGGGTTACATCGTTCCCCGGGGTGTGCAGATTATGCGAATGTCACAGACCGAGATCTCAAATCCAGTTTTTGCGCCTACCTCGGGAGCAAACGTCAAAAATTTCGTTTCCAAGTTGCAGTACCTCGATCTGTCATTGGCTGTTATCAGCAGGCTGGATTTGGCTAGTCTACTTTCTACATGTTTTTACCTACAAAAATTGTCTTTGGATAATTGCACAGTGGACTATGTCTGCTGCCAGGCCATTGCGATGAACCATAATCTTGAAGTTTTGAACCTCTCGATGTGCAATGGGTTGGATTTGGATTGTATCCGAACTCTTGTCAGATTGAAGAGGTGAAAAATAGTGTATACAGATGTATTTTTATTTTATTTTATATCATATCAATTCGTCACTTGATATTTGAACTTTTGGCTTTGTGCTCTCAGGTTATCCGAGTTAAATGTTGCCTGGACTGGCCTCGACAGCGAATCCATTACTCACCTCTGCCAAAACTTAACGCCAACCGTGACAGGACTTAATATCTCAGGGTGTCGAAAAGCAATGAGCAACAAAAGTGAGTAAATGTTTTGTATATATTGTCCTCTTGCTCTTGAGCATCAGATTCTAGAAAAATTTTATATCCCAAGGTATCTTCTTCTGAAAATCTACACTCCATACAAATACTAGAAAATTAAATGAAATTCGAGAAACAAATAAAAAGAGAATGATACTCAATTTTCAATCCTTTGCATAAATTTTCAGATATTATTGATCTGGTGAATCAGTGCCCAAATCTTGTGGAACTCGATGTCAGCGATTGTACAATTTTGTCCGCGGACGCTGCGAGTGCCATCAAGAGACTGCCACACCTGAAACATTTGTCGCTCAGTCGTTGCTACGGAATTCCCACGGCAACTTTGCTCGATCTCACATATTTACGTAATCTCCGTTTTCTCGAAATTTTTGGAGTTATGACGGAGAATGTGTTCAAAACTTTCAAGTTCAACGCCGGTGAAACGGAAATCAACAATTATCGATTTAGCACTATAGCTCGACCAACGGTAGGTGTTCGAAGAACTAGTATTTGGGGCCTAAGAGTTTGCGACTGAGATTTTTTTCTTGAAATGGCGTCTTCTTAAAAATAGAAAAATACCTGTCTGGAAAATTAATACAGTGTTGCCAGATTAGTGATTTTTTTGTTTCCTTTTTTTTTTTTTTTTGTAATACTGTATTTTTTTTGGATGGGCAAAACAGCTTACATTCTTCGGAATAATTCTAATGATTCCAATCGAATTCCAAAATTATTTATTTTCTAGTAAAAGTCTACAACTAAGTTAATCTAATGCTTTACAAATTTGAATGCTTGGTGGTTTTTTCGAATTTTCAAAGCCCTTGTTTAATATATTGAAGTTATTATTAGATGTATAACAAAGAGGTCTATGAAAACTCTGTATTTTTTGAGTTTTTTGAAAACTGGCAGCACTGGCTATATATCTATTTTATATGTCAATTTTTTGTTAGTCATTCAGCGAAAATCATTTACCTGAAAAACACAACAAAGTTGGTTTATGAAAGTTTACAGTCATGAAACCTAATCGTTGTATATAACTTTTTGCATTTAAGCTCTGGCTGTGCAGAAAATTTAATGTATCATTTTATATATATACATATATGTAGATAATGGATCTATTGATATATGAATAGAAAGGGTAAATTTTTCTTCTTGGATGCATTAATTTTTTGTGCGACACTTTTCGAGTTGAAATGTTTCTAAGACCTCGCAAGTGCCTTTGTAAAATGAGAGAAAATGACTTACCAAGTGCTCACTCGAAAGTTGTGTACTTTTTTTGCTCTAAGCATTAATTTTTTAATTTTTTGGTAATCGTTTATGATGTGTAAGGTGAGAATTTCGAATAAATACGAGCATCGTTCCTGTATGTTTTTGAAGTCATTTTATAGTCGATATAATAACTCCTGAAAATTTGAAATTTCGAAGTATAACTGCCATCTTGAATGCATGGAACAGTGAATTTCACAGAGTTTCTTTATTATTATCTAAGATAATGGTTTTATGACTAAAATTTTACCTGAATCAAAAATAAGAAAAGAAGACAGATCTTTGAAAGTTGGGAAAATCTTTTTAAATTCGTCCAGTTTTTGAGCCTTCTCTAAAATTCGTCAATAAATATCACGCACATTAAGGTAGTTCTTGCACTTGGGCAATTTTCTATAGATTTTCCTGAAAATTTCAGAATTTGATCTTGATATTGTATATAATCTATGGTAATAATTTCATAATTGCTTACCGCACTGATTTTTGAGTAATAATTTTTCGAAATTAACATGCGCGTATATGGGGAATCGTGCATTTCCGCTTATATTTCAAGAACTTTTCTATAATTAATTCTGAAAAAATTACTGAAAATCACTTTTATCATGAATATTAATCTTGCAAAAGTTCAACAAGGGTTACCGAAATATTTTTTGAGAAATTTACAAAAAACACCAATAACTATCACTTTTGTACAGATCATAGGTACGCTTGGCAACGTTGCATTCTAAAAAACGCAATGATAATACTTCCGGTATATTTATATTATTTAAAAATTAAAAATAAATTCACGAAAAAACACTACGTGCATGAACTACATCTAGGACTGCGCATGCAAACATGTTAACATACATTTACATACGCTGGGCGAGATATAAAAAGACAGTTGCGATGTTGCCAAATATACGAATTTAAATTGCGGAGCTGAATGAAGTTGGCCACGCAAGACTGTGACTAATTCAATTTCTTTCAAGTGCAAGAACTACCTTAATGGAGGTACAGTCGCCATTTTGAAAATGAAAAAGGGTATTTCAATCAGGACCTTTTTAAAATCCAAGATGGTGATTTCTAACCCGACTAGAAGTAATCAGAGTTGGTATGGTGTCAGGTCTTAAAAAAATCATGTTTTAAATCGCCCCATTTTTTAGATTGTTTGCATAATCCTCCTCAATCAGTGAACATATATTATTAACCCCTAGAAAGAGAGGTATCGTCGTAATCATGAATATCTAAAACAGCGTATCTCAGATCGATTCTTTTAGAAATCCAAGAATGGGATACCAACATTTGACCCAACTTGAAAATAATTAAGTAAAAAAATCGCTAATACCTTGTTATTGATAGCCTGATTACTGAATTTATTTGCATTATTCTTCTCGATTTATAATTAAACATGACTAACACATAAAAGAATGTGATAATCTTAAATGTCTAAAACAGGGTATTTTAGGTAGATTCTTCTCGAAATACAAGATAGCGGTCTCCATATTAACCAACATTCAACCAAATTCGGAAACAATGATGTAAGAGGCAAAAGCTTGGTTTTTAAAAATCTCTCTGTTTATATTTAGATATAAATAAACACCACTGACATTTAAATCGATAGAGCCGCCATTTTGAATGCATAAAACAGTGTATCTCAGATAAGTTCTTTTCGAAGTCCAAGATGGGGGTTTTTGCACTAACCGATATTCAACTCAAATTGAAAACGATAAAATTTGGGTCTTTTAAAATTGGAAAAACCTCGCTAAAAATCACTGGTTTTTAAAGTTTGTTTACCTAATCCCCCTTCCCCCGATTGCTAAATAAACATTACCATTGTCTAGAAAGAGATGGAAACAGCACGCTCAATCTCCTCATTCGGCGTTTGTTTGTGTGCGGTTGCTTGGGCACACGTACGGCCATGTTTGGTTTAGTTAGAAGGTAACCAACTGTACGACCGAAAAGACGGGAACAAGGCAACATCCAGGTTCGGTTGCGGCGCGTTAACATCTTTAAATACCATCATGGCTGAGGCGGAAAAACAGCTCGAACAGCCCAAGGCTGCACCGCAAAAGCAGGTCATCGGTAAGTCACGCTTTTCGAGCATCCTTATAGCTGTCATTTTCCCGCGACCCCAAAATATACATAACGCGAACCCCGAGCAAAACAAAATGGCGACCAGCGCGCGCCATGTGGCCGGCGCATAATTTCACCCTTTTTCGCAATCACTTCCCTCCATTTTCACCGTCCTCGCAAATTTTCCGATCTTGTTTTTTCCCGTCTCGACTTTGAAAAACAGGTCCCAAGGGAACAACAAATGTCACTCCTTTATTTGTTTATAACCTAGAAACGACGCGAGATTTTTGCAAACCAAAAATAGCGTGATGTTGGTTTTTCTTTTTTTATTTCGAGCGTTTTTTTTGCGTCTGGAGGAATTCGGGTGATGCTTTTTAAGAGGTGTTTGGGTAGAGGAAAAAGACAACATTAGGGACGTTGTCTATTTTTGTTTTGGGGTTTGTGCCATTGGTTGTCTTTTTAGGAAGTGTCAATCCAATTGCCATTTTTTTTTTGCATGACAATTTGCAGCTACAGCTGACTTTAACATGGGATGGATTTCCGTGTTGATGTTGATTTCTTTGTTTTTTTTTTTTACGTTTTAGAGAGGAATTTTCTTGAATAATGTTTTTAATCAAGATTTAATTGGGGTATTCTGTATGTAGAAATGGAAAATGAAAAATTGTCTGGGATTTTATGGAATTTTAGGTGTATGTTTGCGAAGAGATTGCAATTTATGATGTAATGATTTTCTTGAATTGATGTTTTCTGACATGTTGACATTTTTATTTTGTAATATATAAAGTTGAATGATATTTTCATTTTATTAAGGAAGTTTTAATGCAAATGTTGAATTTCGCATAACAAAATTAATTTTAGAAATTCAAATTATGAGATTTTTTGTTGTATTATTTATGAATTATATTCATAAATTATATTTTTTCAAATTCTGTATCACAAAAATAAATGTAAAAGTTATGATGAGATATTTATTTTGAATAAAATATTTTATATATTGTATTATTGACGATAGACAGATTTGTGAATAAATTGTACATGAACAATTTTTGAAAATTTGAATATTTTTCCTTACAAAATTTGTTTAATTCATTAACATAGTAATTTTTTTGTCATTTACATATTTTTGATTATCATTTTTAAATGTTGTAACATTACTTTACATTGAAAACTTTATTTTGTTAGATTTTATATAAATGTCAATTTTTGTATAACAATATTGATTTTAAAAATTTAAATTGATATTATTTGATGTATTATGCAAAAAGAATTTTTATCCATTTTTTATTCAATAACACTAGATTACGACAAAAAATCAAGTTTTTTCGAATGCTACAGAATTTTTGACGAAACCTAAATTTGTAAAGAAATTGACAATAAGGCAATTTCGAAAAATTTCATTATTATTCTTCATGGAGTTCATTTCATTGAATAATATTGTTATAATCTAGTCATTTAGATACTCTTGATTAAAGTTTTTTTTTTTTTTTTCATTTTGCAACATATTTAGTCAAATTTATAGTTCTATTTCGTAAGTTTTTATGTAAATGTTGAATTTCACATATCAGTAAGTTTAAGGATTTGAATTCATAGAATTAATGAGTTCACTACTTAAAAACAGTCTTTATAAAAAATTTTCATTCAGTAATTGTAATTTTCCACGAAACACAGACTTTATATAAGTTGCAAGTAAGCAATTTTCGAAAATGTATGCATTACTCTTCTGAAAATTTGTTTTACATAAATCACATTGTGATAGTTCTAGCATTTAGAAATTCCTAGTTGAAGCTGTTTCAATTCGAGGTATATCTAGTCGAATAAAAAATTCAATTTTGTAAGTTTTTCCAAGAATGTTAAATTTTGCAAAAAATAGTAATTTCAGTGAATCGATAAGATGATTTTTTGCATTATCTACCTATGCGTGAATGTCCGTTAGTTGTGCGCCTATAACTCCAAAACTGCTGCATGAAACATCCTGAAATTTCGCACAGTGGTTGATTGTGTGCGTGAGAAGGTTATAGGCATGTTTTTATCAACAAAGGCAAGAAATCAGAAAATTGCCAAAATTACAAATATGTATTCAATAATGACATGAAAATTTCAATGTCAGAATAATTGTCAATATTGATTTTTTCAAAGTTGTGAATATTTTGCTTTCAAAAACCAAATTACTTGCATTCTCATAAATTTGTGTTGAAAAATAAAGAAATTCCTTCTTGCCATTACTGTCCAAAAATTTGATTTCATGAGTTTTTTACAATATTTTTTTAACAAATTTAGTGTCAAGTAAAAAAGCAAAAAAGTTAAAATTAGTTATTGGTATAAACTCAACTAATGGGAAATATAAAATTTTGATTCAAAAGACTTGTGATCTAGATATTGTGGATGAGGAATTTTGAAAATTAAAAATTATAAAATTGATTATGAAGAATGAAATTTTCTACGCCCAGAAATAATTGCAATGATCGCATTATTTAATACGCTTTGCAACTTTGACTAGTAATTCTTCTATATTATGTGTCAAAAAATAAAAATTTTACTTATATTTTCAAATGGTGGAATTTGCCAAAAGCATGAATAGATGAACTGAGAAATTTGTAGAGATTTTTGTTTTGTTTATTAAGTACTAGCTGTCCCAACGGGCTTTGCTCCGCGGTAACCACGTTGTTAGACGTGCTTTGGTCAGAAAAAGTCAATTATTGTTTAATTGAAAAACGAAAATACCAAAAAATTATCTGAATCTCAAGGTAAAATTCTTCTTTTTTTTTAAACAATTTTTTATTTTTTGACGAAATATGGATTGATTAGATACTGACCACAAAGATATGCTATACTAATATAATGGATTATATTGGTCAAAAAACTGTTATTAGTATTTAAAAAAAATAGTTTCTATTGATACTTTTTTATGATCGAAGTAAAGAGTAAAATTTATGAAAATTTATTTGTGAATCAGGATTTCGAGGTGATCATGAGGATTATAATAATAACTTTCTTGTGACTTTTCATGATTTGTGACAATGTATGATTTTGAGATTCCTAAAATTTTGTAATGATTAGCATTGTGACATTTTGTGACTTGCAATAATTTGTTATATTGTCTGTTATTTCTTATACAGGGTGTCCCAAAGTTGGCGGATCATTGCAAAACTTTCGATTTTTCATGAAATTCTAAGACACTTTTTCCTTTACAATTTTCCAAAATTGGCAAAATCAAAAAAGTTATGAATAATTCAGTTTCGTCCACTCGTCATTTGGCAAGGCGGGGCTTTTTATTAAAGCCCCTTTTCTTTCTAAGCTTACTCAAATAGAAAATTGGGGGGATGTTGAGGTGTGTTATGGATTATTGATACATGATTTCTCTAATCTTGTAAGAAAATTTCGAATCAAAAAATTCTAGGAATCAAAGTTTTCTTTGTCTCGCCTTTGTTTTAGATGTAATATTATTTTGTCCAACTCTTACCTTTACAATGCAGTATCTTCTAATTTTTTCCAAGAGAGATAAAATAAGCCATTAACGTAGACTCCATTATACACACCTAAGTGATCCCAGTATTCCCATGAGAGTTAGCTAAAAAAGAGAATGGGTCTCTTTTATGAAAAGCCCCGCCTCTCCAAAAGTTAGTAGATGAAATTGAATTATTAATAACTGTTCAAGTGCTATACATTTTCAAAAAATGCAAAGGATAAAGTGTCTAAGAATTTTGTGAGGATTTTATGATTTTTGGATGATCCGCTGACTTTAGAAGATCCTATATTTCATGGTTTCGTAAATTTTTATGAGTTTTTGTGATCTGTAACTTTTTTTGATTAAGTGACTTTCAGTGATTTTTTGCATAATTTTATGATTTCATGTCTTGTAATTTGTGTGTGTGTGGGTGTGAGTATGAGTGATATTTCAACAGTGCATCAGGGGTGTAGATGGGGGAGTAGACCATTTAGTTCATTGATGATAACATGCCTATAACCTTCACATGAACATGGTCAATGACTGTGCAAAATTTCAGGACGTTTCGTGCAATTGTTTTGAAGTTATAGGCACACAATGACTTTCACATTTATATAAATAGATATTCCTTCTTTTTTAATGATTGCTAATGATTCATATTTGGCTTGAAATTTGATTTCCTTTTTTTTATAACTTTCCAATTTGCAAAACATTAGTTGGGGAACTTTTATTGTGATTAGATGAAGTGTCGTTTGCATGTTATCTCATTCAGTTTTATTTTATTATTTATCAATGACGAATATGTCGGTTTATTAAGAGTAGTTTATAAATAATTTCAAGTAAATTGCTTTATTATGTAGGATTGGCTTTTTTTGAATTTGATCATTTTCTAAAGCCTTTCTTGAAATGTTGATATTGTTTTTTGATTCCTGTTGAATCATTCAAAATTTGTCACAAAATAATTATGCCAAACCTAACGTGTTCTTTATTGTTCTGGTAGATATTTATTTTCAAACATTTTTTATCATTTATGCCATGTTTCAAAAATTCTAAAATATTTCATACAGTTTTTTATTTCGTGGATTATTAAACAATTGATTTGAGCTTTGAAAATTTATAATTTTTGCTGGATGTTTTCAAAAATCTCGGCAAATTTTTTGCAATGTTTTGAATTAAAAATATTTTGTTCTCAGATGTCAGACGAATAACTATAAATTAGTTTCTTGTTTTTTGATAATTGTCTTAATTTTAAAGACGAATTTGGAAAAAGCAAACTGTAGTCTGAACTTAATTAAAAATGATACTTTAGAATCGATTCAATAAATAAACACTCAAAATAATTAAAGTGATAATTTTTGGACAAATTGTAGTATCGTTTTTTAAAAATAATTTTGCATGTTTCTTTATGTTAATGCTTGAATGTTATTGAACAATTTTCAAGAATTCTAAGAAATTGAATAAATATTAATAATTATTTTGTATACTTTATTGTATTTTGTTTCTTCAATTTCAGCTACCAAAGTCACCGGAACTGTAAAATGGTTCAATGTTAAGAGCGGATATGGTTTCATCAACAGGTAAAGTTATCCATTTTTTTTTTTCATAAAACTCTTCCTACTTGAATTTTCTCTAAAATTACGTGGCGAACTTCGAAACAAGTAAAAAAAAAGGAGAATATATATTTTTTTTTATTTTTATTTTGTTTATAAACATATTCAAACAAAATCATTGAAAGTAAAATATTCATCTGATCAGTAACAGAATCCAGCGATATTTTCTTTAATTTACAAAGCTAATTGGTGAAAGACAGAATAATTTTTCATGTATTTCGTAATTTTTAACAACTACAAGATCGGTACTTCTGTTTATTTTCAATTAAGAAAAATCTAAGCTTCAGTTTTTTTAATTCTTTTGGACTAAATTTATAGCGAAAACTAGCCAATTCAAATGTCAAATCAAAGTCATTTTATAACATTATCAGTACATATAAACTGAAAGCCAAGCTTTATATGAGTCGTTGCTATTCTAGGTTTGGCATTCGACCAAAAATGTCCAGCCGCCATATTGTTCCAACATACAAATTCGATTAGCTTCTTATTTCTTATTTTTGGGGGTTTTATTTTTCGACAAAAATTATAAAAAAAAATGTTTCGAATTTACAGATGAACATATTTTTTAATTATATATCATACAGTCATAGATTTTAGTTATCTTCCCTGAATTTTAAAGTTTAATAGGAAAAAACGTCACTCTATTTTTTAGGTATTTAAATACGTGAAATTTCGTTTTTGACAAGTTTTTTGATGAATAAATTATTGTCAGGCAATTTTATGATTTCTGTAAATTTGGAAGTTGAGTTTTCGAAGGCTGAAGTTTGAAGAAAATTCAGAGTAAATGAAATTGATTCAAAGTTTTAGAAAAAAAATTGGACTTGGGAATAAAGATATAAAAACTGTCCAAAATTTTATTATGAGCATCAGAAACTCAATGAAAATTATTCGAAATAAAGAAAATCGGAAATATCTTGGAATCAATTCGTTTACCCTTGAATCAGAAAAAAATGTATTTCACTTTTCGATTATTTTTAAGTGATATAAATTGATGTAAATCTCTGTTAGATATATTTTTTAAAACTTTGTAAAGTTATGATTTATAATGAAATTGTAAAATCAGGAATGAAAACAACTTGAAAATTATTGTTTATTAATTACGTCAATTACTAATCATGATTATGTAAATAATTTTTGTTACAAAATGTCATTTGAGTTGCATCGAAATTGCACATTATTGAAAAATTGTTGAAGCCTTAGAATTTGCTGAGGGTATTATAACGTGAAAAGAAGCCATTCTTTTCACACAGTCTATTATTTTATTAAGACCAGCTTTTATGAAGAGCCTCCGAGTCTGTGAATACTAAATTCTGAATTAAAATTTTCAACCTGCTTGAAGTCAGAATATCATTAACTATGTCAATCCATATTTTTATTTTTATTCTTGGTGGAAAAATTAATTATTAATTTTCTTTTTCCAAGCTCTTGCGTATGAATTAATGAATTAAAAATTTTAACGAACTTGAAGTTGAAATATCGTTATTGATGTTATATTAATTTTTTTTTTTTTTTTTTTTCAAGTCCACCAAGACAAAGTTTTTTGCATTTAAATGTTAAACCAATTAACAATATGCAATGTCATTGAAATGGGAAGAGTTTTTAAATATTTTATTTTATGTGACTAATGGAATTTTTTTTTCCTTTCTTGTTTTTAGAAATGACACCAAGGAAGACGTGTTTGTACATCAGGTAATTAACATAATTTTTTTATTTTGATAATTTTAAAAATTCAGAATACAAGGAGATGTCAGTTGTAAAATTCTGGTAATATTTGTTGAAAATACAATTTTAAAACATAAATGAAATTGTTTCATTTTTAAAACCTAAAAATTTTAAATCAGAGTTCCAAAACAAAGATAATTCCAATTTCCAAACAATATAATTTTTTATCATTAGGGGTCATGCACATAATACGTCACGCGATTAAACAAGGACAAGAATATGATTCAAGATAAGTAAGACAAAGGCATGAACAGAAAAAAGCGTGACGTATTATGTGCACGACCCCTTATGTTATTAGCAATATTATATTTGAAGGAAACAGACATTGAATTTGAATGATTTTTTTTGTAATTTCAGTCAGCGATTGTTAAGAACAATCCGAAAAAAGCAGTTCGCAGCGTTGGTGATGGAGAAGTCGTTGAGTTCGACGTTGTCATCGGCGAAAAGGGTAACGAGGCCGCCAACGTGACGGGTCCGGATGGCGAGGCCGTGAAAGGTTCCCCTTACGCCGCTGACAAGCGCCGTGGATACCGCCAATGGTTCTATCCAAAACGCATACCGGTGAGGCCTCCACGTAGGCCACGTGATGGACAAGAAGGATATGAATCTGGTATGTTGAACCCAAAATATAAATCAGTCTGGAAATTACAATTACTTGTTTTGTATTTCAACCCTGTGTGATATCGAGAATTCCAGTAATTCACGATACCGTCACAGATTTTAGAGTATTTGAATATTTCATTCAATATTGATCACTTTTTTCCTGAAGCTGGTGAAGGTAAACCCAACGACGAAGGCAACACCAGCGGCAACGAGGGTAGCGGTGGCCAAGTGAGGCGTTACAGGCCCAAACGGTATGAAGGTTACCGCGGAGGCGGCGTTAGACGCAGCCAAGGTAGTCGCCAGGACTCGCAGCAGAGCGGTGAGAACGGCTCCGAGGTCGACCAGCAGCAGGGCGGCGGCGACCAAGCCGAGGGCGGCAACCAACGTGGCGGCGGGCGTTCTTCTCGCGGTGGCGGCGGCCCGCCACGCAGATTCTTCCGTCGCCCGTTCCGCGGTGGAAGGGGGGGCGTTCCTCCAAATCGGCGACCTCGTAGTAGTTCGGATGTTCAGGTTGGTTCCCGAACTATCCCTGGATCATAGACCCCAACCTCGACACGCAGTGTTGCCAGAAACCGTTTTGTCTTCTTTGTCTGACGAAACGGGAGAGGAGACAAATCCGTCTTTTTCTGTATAATCTGGCGACCCTGCCTCGACGCCCAGTGTTGCCAGACAGTCCCAACTTTCCCCCACCAAATTTAGAGGATAAATTTTTAATGTTATATGTTGTTACATTTTTATATTATATTTTTCATCTTGATTATCTCATCTTGACTATCATAATCTACCTGTTTTAGTGAGAAAACTATTGTTCTGGCCACACAGCTCAACACTGCGATTTTTTTTTTTTTTTTGCCAGTTTTTATTATCTTTACCTCCGAGGCTCCTTTTTTTTCACAGTGTCTGTCTACCATTCCTCGAGCGTTGCCTTTGGGATTCTCGAAGTTTCGTTTTTCCCGCTTTTTACACAGAATGGTCAGAAAATCTGAGAGATTTTCAAATAGAATGACAAAATTCACAGTCACGTTTTTTTACCTTTGTCGTCAGTGTATGTGACATAATAATATATACATTTTGGAGTCTTTCTTTCATCAAGATTGTCTCTTTATTAAAAAAAAAATTATTGGTTATTTTTCAGTTCGTGATTCTCCATAACGGAGTTCATAGTTTTGTAATCTGGAATTAATGTACAAACGAACTTACCCATATTTTTTGACCATTCCCACCTTAGTTATGATTTATGGGATCAGAAAATTTTTTTTATTCATCCCCGTATTTGGCTATGCTTTGTTCATACTGCCATGGAAAATTTCTACTTAGCGATTGAGTTACTCTGAGTGAGACAAAGTATGTAAAACCTGAGAATGTTTATAAATTTTGTTTTTTATATATATATATATATATATATATTATGAGTGTCAGATCACGATTGGGATTGTACTCGAACATTGATTTCGTCTAGTTTTCTTTCACCCTGCATTATACTTTTCATCACCTTACACTCCAGAGAAAATTATCCAAACTAGAACTGAAAAAAATCATTTTTTTAAATCGAGATTGACTTTGAAATTGAAGAGAATCCATCTGGCTCAAGTGGCATTGTTTGGAATATTAATTTTAATTCCGAAATTTCAGGGTTTTCTAAAATGTATTGAACATATTAGAATTATTAATATTATAATATACTCATGTGGAGTATCTATATTTTATTATATATATTACATATACGTAATAATATGTGACCCGATCTGTGGAAACCCACCTAATAAGGACGAAATCGATAGAGCCTACTTTCTCTTTCTTTTGAGATGACGAATAGGTTCAGTCGATTTGGCCCTTAGGTAGGTTTCTACAGATCGGGTCACATATATTATTATATCGATATTGATGAATTCTTGATGAAATATAATAATCAAAAATAAATAAAACATATCTCGAAGTATTGGTGCAATCTATAATTTAATGATTGTTCAAGTGGAGAGAATGTTTTAGCATGGAGAATTTTCTTAATGTAGAGCTTGGCACTTGTCACACAGGCACACTATTTGCACGTATCTTGTCCTCTTTTCAGTTGGAGCAGAAAAATGATGCACCTAAAGAAACGGATGCACCTGCCCCTGCCCCAGCCCCTCAGGTAATTTTTGTTTTTAGTTGCATTTTGCTCTTCTTTTCACAGCCAATTTCCGTTCTCGTACTCGGTACTTAGGAGAAATCACAACACTGCTTTTTGTATGTTTGTTTATGAGTTTTTTTTTTTTTTTTTTTTTTTTTTGCTTTTTTTATTGATGTTGTTTTAATGAACAAAGTGTTTAGTAAAGAGGCAAAACGAAGGAAATCTGGAATATTGGATTTCCCTTGGGAAGAAGAGAAATTGTTAAGGAAAAGATTGAATAGTATTGAGAATATTGTATGAAAATTTTGGGAATAATTTCTTTTATTTTTGGAGTTGAAAGATAGAAGCAAGATCTTAGTAGAATTTGAAAAATTTCTAAAATTTGAAGGAAAAATTTTGTTTCATATGTTCATTTGTTATTTGAGACTTAAAATTTTAAAAAATGTAGAAATTCTAGCTCAGAATACTCAAATTTTCGCATTTCATGGAAAATTCAAAAATGGAAAAGATGATGATTGAATTATTTCGTTATAATAACAATAACTTAAATTGTTGGACAATAAAATCATGATCTTACTTGATAAAATTGAAAATATTCCAAAATTCTATGAAAAAATTTTGATTACTATGTTAGATATTTGTTATTTGTCACTCAGAGTCTCAAAAAAATAAAATTTTTGCATATTTGAGTAGAAAATAACAAAAATTAAAAAACATAATTCACAGATTCCTTATAAACTTCAAATGTTGATTTTTTAAAGCATTTTATAAATTAATTTTAGAATATCAAATCATGAAATCGATCCTTTACATGATTAAAATTTTTAATAGGAAATTAAAAACCTTGAAATCAATCAAGAGAATTTTATTTCTTGATAAATAAAGGCGAGATCTCAATGGAATTTGCCAATTTTCCAAAAATATTGGATTCTCATATTATATTTTTATTGTTTTTACTTAACATTTCAGAATGTTGAAAACTCCAAAAATTTCGAAATAAAGTGTAATTTCTGGATTAAAATACTGAATTTTTTGTATACTTTAATGGAAAACCTAAAAATAAAAGAACCGAATTCTCAGACTTGAAAAGCCCATTTTTTGAAGCATTTTATGAATTAATTTTAGATTTTTAAACCATGAAGTAGAAATGACAGTTATTTACATAATAAATAATAAATTCTAGAAATAGGGAATTCAAAACTTTGAAAGAGAATTTTATTTTTCGAAAAATGAAGCAGCATCTCAATAGAATTTGAAAATATTCCTAAATGGCGAGGGATAAAAAAATTGTATTTCTATAATGTATTAAATTCTTGAAGTACCCAAAAATATGAAACAGAATTTCTAGATTAAGATACTGAAATTTTTGTCAAACAAGTTACTTAAAGTATGAATTAGAGGCTATTTTAGGCAACGATTTATTCAATTTTATCAAAAATAGTCACAGCGAAGTTTATTCATATAATTCAATATACCAAATTATTAATTCTGTGAATCCAAACAAAATTTAGCATGAAAAACACAAACATTGGGTAATATGAATTTCGATGAATAAGAATTGATGAAATCAATTTTTCCCTCGATAATTTCAAGTTGTCTTATTACTAGACACCTTGACAATGAAACTACAAGGGAAAGGACAACACGAATTGTGAAATGGAAATATTTTGGCTAATGTTGGCATAAATTTTGTGATTTTTTCTAGGACGACCAGTCGTCGCAAAACACCTCTGCGGACGGAGGATCTCGCCAGAATTAAAAATCTCGTTACCGGGAGGCTTTGTAACACCAACACTCAATTTTCAACACACTTTTAACAAGTAATGAGCCAAAGTTATGGAGGCTTCAGCAGCAACAGCAAGAAAGCAGCAGCAACATGATAAAAAATACCAAAAAATCCACAAAAAAAAAAAAAAAAAAAAAAAGAATGAAATTAAGACCTAAAGGCCACGCTTCCCCAAGCAAAATCGTAAACTGTAGTACGTATATGGGTAAAATCATGCATAATACGTATATAAATACGGGGATAGAAGGCCTGGGAAAAAGGGGGCTGAATATTTTTATTATTTAAAGTTGGGCTAGTGACAGGAATTTTTTTCTTTTTTCGTAATCGAATGAATCAATGGTGATGTTCACTTATTCCTCCCGATTGCTTTTTTTCATTTTTTCTATTTTGTTCCCTGAATCATTGTTCAACAAAGGATTTTTTTGAGGGGATAAAATGAATACGGCTTCATTTGTGATAACGAGTTTTATTTGAAGCAGCGCCTCTTTTTTTCACGGCCAAATAATACTAAGGCAGGCATGCATAATATCTTTTGCATTTTTCGAGATGAGAAATGAATAATGAATCACAAATCGATTTGTCAAACAAATAAAAAAAAAAAAAAAGAAAACCTCGTGATTTTTGTACCAAAACACAAAGAAGCTCTCCGATAATTTCATGTACGAAATTTAATTTTTTCACGACATTGTGCATTATAAAAAATAAATTATACAAAAAAAAATCGAAAAAAGCGAATTTGGGTGTCGTTTATTTGTTGGCTCCTCAATCGTTAGATTTATTCGAGATAAAAGTTTTATTTTTTTTTGTTTGTTCAATAAAGGTTAATATTTTAAATACACGGAAAAACGAATTTCTAATTTTTCCTCAAGTGCAAAAGATGAGTTTTAACAGATTTGACTTCGCCGCCAAATTTGTGTATTGAACAACTGGCGCTATCTCATGGAAAGCCGCTGAACAAAACTCTGTCAAAAAAGTAAACAAAACAAAGTGAGTGCATATTTTTCAAAGTGCGAAATAGTTTGAAATCGGGCAAAATCTCGCATTGTTTCATAATGTCGGATACTTTTGAAGTGCTTCAAGCGATCAAAATCAAGCGCAACTGCTTGAGGGAGAAATTGGAAAAAAGGAAGCGCGAAAGAAACGAATTGTTTAGCCTTTCATCGATTGCTTCAGTTTCTTCCCCCACTTCGGAACAACCACTCGATTCAAGTGAGTACAATAGGATCGAATAGTTCGGTCGAACTATCTTGTCGAGTAAAATAAGACGACAGGCTCGGCCGCTATTCTTTTCTATAAAAATCAGAGGCGTGGTGGCATTTCACGCATTGCGCCGAATTGACCAATTGCTTTAGATTGCTTTCGATGATGCAAAAAAATTTTCAAAGTTGGAAAGGGGGGAGTCCTCTATTCAATGAAAAAAAAAAAAAAATATTCAAAGTCGCAAAGGGGGGAGTCTTCTATACGATAAAAAAAAATATTCAAAGTAGGAAAGGGGGGAGTCTTCTATTCGATAAAAAAAAAATTTTTTCAAACTAGGAAAGAGGGGGTCTTCTATTTGATAGAAAAAAAAAATTTTCAAAGTTGCAAAGAGTACCAGGTGAAACCAACAGTAGGATATCAATATTTTTTGTAAAATAGATTTGGCACGTTTTACCCAACAGTCTTTTTTACTTTTTTCAAGTTCTTTTTATGATAAGAGTATCTGTTATCAACAAACAAATTTATTTCAGGATAGGTTAGGTTGGTAGTTGCCAAAGATACCTAACTTTACCCCGCCATATTCGATTTTCTAAAATTCTAGATTTACATGTGAAGTCAGCTGCTTAGAATTTGAATTTCATTATCATGCCAGATATGTATTACATCATCCAAAGAACATTCAGTTATAACTTTTTGATGGAATATTGGAGAATAAGCCAGTGACAGAGCATTTCCCAAAATGTCTTGAAAAAACGTTTTGTGTGGTGAACACGATAGCTCGGTGTAGAATCATCTTAAATAAAAAATATTGTAATAAAGTTTACTTTAAATATTAGTTTATTCTCCCCCCTCCGTCTTTCCTATTTTGGAATTGAGGTAGTTTTTTTATTTTTTCTTTTTTTTAATTTTTTGATAAAGGGGGGAGGAAGGGATAACTTGAAAAAAAAAGTTTTTTCGCTGACTTTTTACGGGTATATAGTCGAAGCACATTAATCTGAACTTTTTTAAAATTATAACACTGTAGAACAAAAAAAAACCCAATGTAAAAATTACATGCAACATGTTGGTATTGGTCACCGAAGCACGTGTGCAAAAGGATTCTGAAATTCATGGCGGAATTTGCGAATAAAAAATGTTTACAGACTTTGAAGTGTAAAATATCTATATTCTTCATTTTTCATGCTATTTTAAAAATTTAAAAAACGATTTTTTATGTTTTTTCACACATAATTCGAAAATCTTTACAAAATCACGATAGCATAAATATTTTCATGCGTGAGTTTCCTGACGAAATTCATTTTTTGCCTCCTCATTCTTTCCCTTTAAACCGTATCGAATGATGTCTCGGATCAATGACTTGGACTAATAACTTTGACGGCAATAGACTAGTTGACGACAAAAGGTGTCCGAATGATGGTAGAGGAAATAAGTCTTCACGCTTCTCAAAGAATGAAAGAAACAAAAAGTATACGGGGAGCATTTTCAGACAAATAAATCACAAGTCAATGAATCCGAAACAAATGACAAGAAAAAAATAAATTACATGAGGAAACTTCGTGCTTTAAAATATTAATGAGATCGCTATTTCGTAAATATTTTTGAATTCGGTATCAAAAGACAGAAAAAATGTTTTTTTAATTTTTAGAATAAGATGAAAAATAAGTTTTTCGCATTACCATACCTTCACATATTTATTATTCGCAAACTTTACAATGAATTTCAAAATCCTTTTGCATACGTGTTTCAGTGACCTATACCTACCTGTTGCATGAAAAAAAAAAAATATTGGGATTTGACAAAACGCAAATTTTGTTCCACAGTGTAATTGACGATTGATTTTGATACAATACGATACAAATTTTTTAATCCCTTGAAGTTAGCTAGAGCATTTGAATTTTCAATTCAAAAATTTGAATATTTAAATTCCTTCCTTAATTCCAGTAGTACCACTTATCACGAATATGACTCCTTGAAGTTGG
Organism: Platygaster robiniae; assembly: GCA_028476575.1. NCBI lineage: Eukaryota > Metazoa > Arthropoda > Insecta > Hymenoptera > Platygastridae > Platygaster > Platygaster robiniae. The sequence goes on from CM052023.1 coordinate 32,878,298, forward strand.
CTGCAACATGTTAAATTACATTACATCATTATCGTTCCTCTTGAATTGTATGAAAAATTACCTAGTGAGAAAAAATTTTTTCTCCTAGTTCACAGCCATGGAACCTTTGAGCAAGACAAATCCTCACCTGTCCCAGAAGCACCAGAAACAGAAGACGACCCCCCGGAAAAACAAACCAAGACAGAGAAAAAAAGCACGGAGGACATCATGTCCTTGATCTCAATGCCGACGATACGAGAAAAAGAAATGAAAAAAGTAGGCGAACAAATTCTGGACCTTCTCTCGAAACGAACGTCAAAAGAAAAATCCTTAGCAGAGAGGTTCCGATCTCACGGAGGTGCGCAGGTTATGGAATTCTGTCCCCATGGAACCCGCGTAGACTGCGCCAAACTCGAAGGCAGCGAGGGGTTCTCCGGAAAATGCAAAAAACTGCATTTCCGCAAAATCATCCAGAACCACACGGACGAGTCACTTGGGGATTGCAGTTTCCTGAATACTTGTTTCCACATGGACACCTGCAAGTACGAACACGCCAATTCCATCGAACCCTTCCCAAGTCTTTCAATTCATGGGGATCTCCTCTTTTCTTTCCAGGTACGTCCATTACGAGGTCGACAGTCAGCAACACCAAGACCAGCACCAGCCAAGCTCCGCACTTGAAGAAGACTCTGGCAACAAACCAATGAGCCCAAGTTTGAACAACTGCTCCAACAGCTCTGAACTGACCCTGTACCCTCCCCAATGGATCCAATGCGACCTGCGTTACCTCGACATGACCATTCTTGGCAAGTTCTCCGTGATCATGGCAGACCCGCCTTGGGACATTCATATGGAACTCCCGTACGGCACAATGTCCGACGACGAGATGAGGCAATTGGGGATTCCTGCTCTTCAAGACGAAGGTCTACTGTTCCTCTGGGTGACTGGTCGCGCCATGGAACTCGGCAGGGAATGCCTGCAGCTCTGGGGCTACGAAAGGGTCGACGAGATCATTTGGGTCAAGACCAACCAGCTCCAGAGGATCATCAGAACCGGCCGGACAGGCCACTGGCTGAACCACGGCAAGGAGCATTGTCTGGTCGGCAGCAAGGGGAACCCGAAGATCAATCGCGGGCTGGACAGCGACGTCATCGTCGCCGAGGTCAGAGCCACGAGCCACAAGCCCGACGAAATCTACGGTATCATCGAGAGGATGAGCCCTGGCACAAGGAAAATCGAGCTCTTCGGCAGACCTCACAATGTTCAGCCAAACTGGATTACTCTGGGTAACCAAGTGGACGGCGTGCATTTGGTCGATCCCCAATTGATCAAGGCTTTCAAGAAACGGTACCCAGATGGGAATTCTATGGCACCGAAAACGTGATTCTCAAATTTCTATATAAAAAAGTGCGTCTTCTTCTTATAATAGCAGTCGTTTAGCGGGAAAGCTCGTCAATGACAGCAATTATTTCAGCTAAAAGTTTGAAATACAGAGATAAGGAGAAAACGTAAAACAAGTCTCTTCCAGCGTCTTTGCTAGGGCAGAACAATAGTGTATACCAGATTTTGCGAGTTTTCAAGTGTGTAATCTTCTGCTTTGTTTCATACTCTCTGACGATAATTTGAATATCTGAGTTCGCAATCTTCTCCATCTTTTTTTCGGCTCTGCCTTGAAAAATTCATCAAGACTTAACTCTGCCAGGACGATCTCAGTATCTTCTAGTTCTTTGGGCAATTTTGTAAGCGCTGAATACAAGTCTGGGTGATGTTTGTCGGGAAATTGGTGTCAGGATTTTGCATTCAGGAAAATGACCAGGAACTGTATCGCCCGTCACTACCATTCTCCACATGTCCCCTGTAAATAATGTAAATTTTGTGAGTATAAACCAATAATGAAAAAATGAATAAAGCACATTTTTTTAAATCCAAGGATTATCAATACCACTCACCATCTTTTTTTTTAGAATGTATTTGTAAATAAATGTACAAGGTGAATATCTCCATCCACATGTCAATATGAATTTATAAAATTCCAAATGGAAACTGTAAACGGTTCGTGATGTAAAATGACAGATGCTTTGAAAAATGTTGCGAATACAATGCACTTACATAATATATGAAACGCAGCGCGTCGGGCGCTACGTTCCCTACTATTCATTATCCGTACTAATATCCTTTGTAAAATGCCTTAAAACGGTAAATTTAAAAAAAAATCCAACAACCCAAAACGTATAGAGTTATGTAAAAGATAGACACGACCAGAATGGAATGTCTTGTGCTTTTTTCCCATAAATGTACAAAAAATGCACCATAAGGCTTTTATCACATGATTCGCGATTTTGAGTTTCAGAAAAACGCCATGAATGTTCGAATAAAACACCGGTTGATTCAAAGCTATACGTTTTCAGTCGTTGGGAATTCGACCCTAAATATATGATTCACCGGCATGTGTCCAGACACTTGACAATTCCCTTTTCCTTAATTCTTCGAAAAATATTCCCATTCAAGTGATCTGCTTCTTTCTCTCGGGAACGTATGAAAAAATGTCTCGGCACGCCGCGACATGCATATATTCCAAATTGACATGACGTCTTGCGTTGTATGTACACTTTCACAATGTGATATTTATGTTAATTGACATAGCCTTCAGCCCGCCCCGAAATTTCCTCAACAAAAATACTTGCTAAAACCGCGCGGCAATAAATATACAAAACGATACCTCCGCTCGAGCAAAGTTTTCAAACAAAACTAATCTCGAAAATCACCGAGCTTACAGATAAATACCGGTTACGCCGTTAAAATAATAATTTAACAAAATCGTTAAATAAATATCAACAATTTTAACATAACAATTCACCAAATTGTAACGACCGCCGTTGTGGTTTCTATACGAAAGCTTAAATACTTAATTTTTTACAATATACATTGTCTCCCTAGTAATTCTGAACCTTATAAATTTATCATATAGGGATTTTGCTTTGCATGTTTCCGGATATGATTTTTATTTGTTTTTCATTATCACTTTCGTTAACGAAAACCGTCAGAGTCAAACAAAAACGAAAGTCTCTGTCATAATGGTATCACGTGTTTTCGTAACAAAACATTTATCAAGTAATATTTGGACCTGGGAGTTTTTTTATAATGTAAGGTTTTTCAAAGGCTACCTTATAATACCTTATAAGGTTCAGGTTTACTTACACTCTTTTTCGCCGCGTTTCGATTTCACGTTGAACGGTCATTCAGAACATCACAGCAATCGAAAATCACTATCACTATGAAGAATTGAGCTTTCGGCCTTTTATAAGGTTCTCGCAAAGAACGTCTCCAATTTCCAATCACCAGCATAGAAATTCACCGGGTGATTCCTAAATGTAAAAACATGCATCAAACTTTAAAAACATTGCCATCAGAAATAGTTTGTCACAACCCTGAAACCTGCGCAATCATACATTCCCTACTTTTCCAAATTCTGTATTCGTCCAATTGAGGACCTTGCAAAAGATCAAAAACCTCTCAACGCCGTATTTTTGGTCCCAGTGACCGTTACATGTGAAATTTTCGAAAACCTTCAAAACGCAAATAACCTCGAATGACGAAAAAAAATTAAATCGTGATCCTTCTCAAACGTGACTTTCCAGGGGCACTTTGAAGACCTTGGACGCTAGATTGGCGTCTGGTAGCGACTGTGGACGGGCGTTTGTGACGTTGAAAATGACGTTGCTGGGTCCGCGGAAACTGACCTCGATGAGAAAACTCGCATCCCTGACGTTGTAACGATTGCTGCTGAGGTCGGGTGAACTCGTTCTCAGCTGGCTCTTTTTGATGACTGGTCTGTTGCTGGAGCCACCTCCGTTTCCTCCACTTGCCATGACCTTGTCCGACTCTGCCTGCAATAACAGATCCCGATGTTATGAAACGGTGCTCAACATCGAAGTTGAATGTAACATCGATTTTCAGCGAATTATTCCTACCTGCAACTTGTTGTCCAACCAGTGAACCTTATCAAAATCCTTCGTACCCCCAACCGTGTGCCTCCGCTTGATCGACCTCTCCGGCATCCCATTTTTCCTCTTCAACTTTATCGAACTGTCCTTCCTCACAGATTGCCTCCTCCTGCTTATATTCGACTCGGTTTTCTCGTTCTTCGTCAACGACTCCGATCGCTTCAACTTGACATTGCTCCTCTCGCTCGATTCCGAATGCTGTGGCGACTGGTTCGGCTTGTTCAAGCTCTCCGAACGTTTCAATTTGCTCTGACAAACAATGGAACGATCGCAGGTATTGTGCTTATTCAAACTTTCAGAACGTTTCAGCTGCGTTACGTGACTCTCGGTGCGTTTGTTCAAGGACTCGGACCTTTTGAGTCGTGACCTTGGGACCAGGTTCGCTTTGCTCATGCTCTCGAACCTTTTGAGCTTGTTGGAATACGACGAGTCGTCGGTATTGTCAGAGGAGAGTTGTGAAACTTGGGCTTTTCCATTCGAGTCGACGCACTTTTCTATTTTTTCCTCGGGGAGCGTGGATTTTGGGTTCTCGTCCTTTTCCGTGGCGTCCAAGTAGACGGTCGAAGTGTTGTCTTCGTTGGAACTTGGTCTTTTTGGCATCATCACTCGGTCGTTGTCTGGGATGAAGGACGTTTCGTCCTTTTCTCTCGAGTCCTGGGGAGGAAAAAATAAAAATTCTTCAATGTGATATGGGGCCTAGGGAAGTTGCAAGATAATTTTTTGTGGGAGAGAGTAGGGCGAACTTGAATTTCAAAGGGGTTTATGTGTGTTATTTATTTATTCACATACTCAGTAGGTATCCCACAAGTTGAAACTCAACGAATTGTGTACTATATTTTTCATGAGTGTATCGAAAAATAAAATGATTCAAGAAATCCAAACTCACGTTATCACTGACGTTCGACTTGGAATGTTCCTTGGGCGCTTTGTGAAGGCTCGGGTCTCGATAAACTCCTCCAACGCAATGGCCCAAGTCCTCTTCATCGGATTTACTCACGGATTCCGGCGTATCACACGAACGTTTTTCAGCAATCGGCCAAGTTGGCAACGTCGACGGCTCCGACGATGGCGCCGCAGCGGAGGTCTGATTTATCAGCGATTTCCATTTCCGGTCAAACGTCGATGTAAGACTCGTCAAAAGATCGCTCCCTGCCGACAAAAAAGCAACGTGAAGACGTCAAATCATCGCGAAATCTTTTATTTCGTACCTGAGAAGTAATGAAATAACATTCAAAGCGTATTACTCTTCGAAAAAAAAGTATTAACGCTGGTATAAGGCAAGCGTCATTCAAAAATGGCCGTCGGTAAGGAAGGTTGCGTCGGTATTTCCCCCCACTCTTGCCTGGCTGCCGTGTTATACCAGCGTTGGAATTTACGATTAGGGTTGCAAAGTGGCCGATTTTTTAGTTGCAAGCAGTTTTACCTAAAAAACTTGTAACTTTTATCAGTTCTTATATCTGAGTTGGGACAGCAGAAATCGATTATTTTGGAGTGGAGGGGCAGGGGTTTGTCATATTAACTTCTTCAGGAGATGCATGATAATGTTTATTTGTTATTTTTAATGAAAATCTGAGGAACTGGGAAAGAATTGAAAAACAACGAAAAATCGAAAAGTCTCTTCTTTCAATATCCTTTTTTTTTACTAAACTTCCCACGCTTGGCAACCCTAATCTCACAATACACAACAAATTTGTCCAAATGATCGTAAAAGCGCATGAATTGCGTGATAATTTAGTGTATAAAAAAAATATCAACATCATTTCTCCAGTCGAATAAAACACCATATGTAATACAAAAATTTCCCCTCAACTAGTGCGGAAAAGTTTTCCTTAACGAATCAAAGGTTCGTAGGACAAGTCAACAAAATTTGTCCACGCTAGTCAAGGACCATATTTTACATTCAAAAAACAACGTGGATGAATGCGAGTTTCGCGTGATTCAGCAGTGTGAATTCAAACAAATTGCGCGATTATTCGAGCTGTGCAAAAAAACAAACGGATCAACGGCGCGATTGGGCGGAATTAAACAAAATACCTCGATTAGTTGCAAAAGAAACAACGCAGCTGGAGCAAAAAAGCATGTAAACCAAAGGCCTCGTGGTTTTTTTTTTTTTTTTTTCTGGGGTGCAAAACATTTTCAGCCGATGAAAATCACAAAACCAACAATGGCGCTCGAACAAATCGTCCGGCAAAGCAAAATGTAAAAAAAAATAACTCGATTCTATGTAGAATCGTCCGTGAGAAAATGCGCTTGTGGTCAAAACTGCCAAAAATCGTGGGAAACCAATTGCAACTTAAATAGACCTTCGACCGCAAACACAAGCTTTTTTTTTCGTGGTCATTGTGAAAACTGGTCGCCTGCAACGTGAAGTAAGACACGTAAAACAATCAACGAATGAATTTTTCAAATGCAAAGCCATTCGAAAGAGCGAAACGTATTTTTTCAGGGTGTCCAACATACTTTGGAATTTGGAACATACTTTTATATTCAATTTTTGAATTTCCCTATTAGGATTCGAACCCAGGACCACGTGATTGTCATTCATTGCGCTCTATCAACTGAGCTGTTGGATGAAGTTATTTCTCCAATTTTCAATTTCAACTCTCTTAATTCCTTAGAGTGAATTTCCTCACTCTACACCAATTCAAAACCCTCTCATTAAAATTTGGAGTGATTTCAAACTTTTTTAGAGTGAAAAATCAGTGGAAAGAAGTGAGATTTTATTCTTCTTAGAAGTGAAATTCAACTCTTTTTTTTAGAGAAAAATCTGACTAGAATGGAAGAGTGAAATTTAACTTTACTCAGAATTAATTTTCACTCTAAATTTATGCAAAATACTGCTACTCAAACTTGGAGTGATTTTTTACTTTTTCTAGGGTGAAAATCAGTGGGTAAAGTGAAATTTCAAAAAAATCAATTCATTTATTAAAAATGAATCACACTAGAATTCAAGAGTCAAGTTCAACTTCTCTAAGAGTGATGATCCACTATTTTAGAGGGAATTCCCACTCTATGAAAATTAAAAGAAAACTTTTCTGAATAAAAATTTTCTAAAATCTTATGGATTTCTAGTATTTTAGTGCAAGTTTTTAAAATTTCATGCTCTAGATTTCAATGGTTTTGAATTTTACACTCTTAGAGTTTGAAGTACTATGAATTTTTAGTGGTTTACGTAAAAGATTTTCCAGAGAACAGTATCTTCATATATTTTTAATATTTCATAAATTTGTAGTATCTTGAGAATTTTTTTATTTTTTAATTATTCATGAATTTTATTTGTTTTTCTCGTATTTTTATGAATCTCTGTATACAGATTTGGAACTCGATGTTCTAGGATCCAGAGTTTTATATATTCTTAGTATTTTCGTAATTTTTGAAAAAATTATATTCACGCAAGTTTTTGGTATTCCCTAGATTTCTCCTATTTTCAGTATAGTTCATAATTTATTGAAATTTTTTTTTCAATTCCCTATTAGTTTCATAGGTTACAAGTATTTCGATAAATTACAGTACTTCTATATACTTTAGTATGAGTTTCTAGAATTTGATGTTTAAGAATTGGATATCCCCAAATATTATGCACTGAAAATCAAAATGCCTCATTTTAAGTATTTTATTGGATTTTTTATATTAGAAAAAAAAAAAAGAGTATTTTCATATTTTACCAACATTCCAAAGATTTCTAGAAAATTCGGCATTTTTGGAATTTTTTTAGTGTTTGTACAATTCAATTGATTTCCGAGTATTTTCAGAAGTTTCTTTCCAGGCACTTACAATTCGATGCTCTAGGAATTGAGGTTTCATAGATTTTTAGAATTTAATTAATTCCTTGTATTTTTAATATTCCTCGTATTTTTGGAGTATTTCTAAAATTTTGTATGATTCCCTAGTATTTGAATGAATTTCTAGTATTTTTATTGAAATTCCAAGAATTTCATGCTCCTCCTTTATTTTCCTCCCCATAAGTTTATATTTATTTTTTAGGAGTGACTATTCCCTCTGTAGGAGTGTATTTTCGTTCTATAAAAGTAACTCTTCACTCCCTTTTCAGAGTGGCAGTATTTTGACACGACGCAGAGTGAAAATTCACTCTGAGAAATGAAAAAAAAGCAGAGACCACTCCTCACTCTATATTCACTTTTGGAGTGAATTTTTACCTCGTAAGATTGAAGTTTCTCTCCATAGGAGTGACTATTCACTCCACTGGAGTGAATTTTTAATTTCATAAGAGTGAATTTTAACTCTTTTTTTCTAGTGACAGTATTTCAAAACAAAGCAGAGTGAAAATTCATTGGAAGGAATTAAAAAATACGGCAAAGACCTCTCGTTAGACCCTATTCACTCTTCAAGAGTGAATATCTACTCCTGTTTTTGAGTGGCACTTAATTGATTATTGATTTTTTCACTCTGTAAATATGAATTTTCACTCCGTAAAAGTAAATTTTCACTCTTCCAGTCACAACTTGACCTCCTTTTCCATAAAAGCGCTATCTCGACTCGAAGCAGGGGGAAAATTCCCTCCAAGAAATGAAAACAGGAGGCACAGCCCTCTCGTTGGACACCCTGAGTATGTTTCAACGACGCCACTCGAAGCTCCGCGAATTTACCTCGAATGATTTTGCTTATTATTTTCGAGGACGCTTCGGTAACGCCACTCATCCCCGAGGTCTCGAGAAAGTGGAACAACGGAGACGATTGGGGCTCCGGTTCCGTTTGAGAACACGCGCATTTTTCCTGCACCAACGACGGCGGCGTCGCGATTTGGTCGGTCGCTAATGGCCTTTCGGCGGCTTTATCGCAAGGGGGCTTATCGGCCCGCAAGGCACTTGGGTTTGAGGCAATCGTGGCGGATTTTGGGCCCGATGTCTTCGGGGTGGCGCCACCGGTCGCCACTGTACTGTATAGATGGGGCGACGATTCGCGCCGAATGCTCGATCTCGATTGCCTACAGTTTTCAACGCACAAGTTTTTATCCTCCATCCAAAGCCATGCAGGGCTACCATATGGTACCTGTCTTCAAGTGTTCTGCAGTTGCGGGATGTATGGAAACATTTCTTTATAATCATCATTAATTTGTCGTGTCAGTGACAAATAGAAACGATTTCAGTAAAATTTTGTTTTAATTTTCAAATTTAAAACGAAAGTTTGTTTTAAACTCGAGTTTGTTCATGTATGCATATGCTGAAGATACAAATTTCCAACTTTTTGAAAAATGCATAGAAAATTCTAGTATACAAGAATTATTCGATAATAGAGTGATCTTTCACTTTTTAAGATTGAAAGGTCAGTGGAAAGTAGTGAAATTTTATATCTTAGAAGTGGAATTCAACTTCTCTAAGAGTGATGATCCATTGTTTCAAACTGAATTTTCACTTTATAAAAATAAAAACAACAATTTTCTAGAATTTCATAGATTTTTAGTATTTCTATGAGTTTTAGTGAACTTTTTTTGAGGTAATTATAAATATTTAGTGTTTTACAATATAGATTTTCCAGAGAACATCAGTATCTTCATATATTTTTAATATTTCATCAAGTTTTAGTATCTTCAATATTTTCGTATTTCTTCATTATTCGTGAATTTCATTTTATTTTCTCGTTTTTTTTTTTAGATCTCTGTATAGAAATTTAAAACTCGATGTTATAGGTTACGAAAATTAATGGACCTTTAGTATTTTCATAGTTTTTTGAAAAAAATTATCTTAACGTGGGTTTTTGGTATTAGCTAGATTCCTCCTATTTTTAGTATTCGCAATTTTCAGCTGATTAATGGTATTCGTGAATTTTATTTGATTTTCTGTTATTTTCATAGAACTCTATACATATAGTTTTCTAAAACTAGTATAGTTATTTAATATATAGTTCTTTAAACTGAATACAGTTATTTAAAACTATATGCTCTAGGATCTAAAGTTTTATGAATTCTTAGATTTTTATAGTTCTTTAAAAAAGTTATATTTACATAGGTTTTCGGTATTCAATAGATTTCTCTTATTTTTAGTATTATTCATAATTTTAAGTATTTTAAAAACTTTTTGAATTCCCTAGTATTTTCACAAGTTTCAAGTATTTTGATATATTACTAACATTTTCATGTATTTTAGTATAGGTTTCTAAAATGCAATGTGTAAAAATTCGATATCCCCAAATATTATCCACTGAAAATCAATTTTTTTTCAATTTGAAGTATTTTATTGGATTTTTTTGAGATTACAAAAGAGTATTCCCATACTTTACTAATATTCCAAAGATTTTTAGAAAGTTTAACATTTTTCTTGTTTTCAATAATTTTAGTAAATTTGCTACAACTTTTTTTTACGTATGATTGTAATGAAACCCATGAAGAAGTACCTATTAAATTAGTAATAATTAGTAATAATATTAATCAACTGAAAAAAAAAAAAAAAAAAAAAAAAAAAAAAAAAAAAAAAACTGTTTGCTCATCCTGCCAACCCATTCTAGATATATGGTAGCCCTACCAAAGCATCTATGACTATGGTAACCACGCTAAAATGAGCTTACGTTTTTTCACGTCTCTCTTTGTCCTCAACTAATGAAACAAGTTCACAATATAATTATTTGTCGAACAACCACTCAGAGAAAAAAAAAACTAATTTCTGTAAAAAATATTAAATATTTCACACGTAATTCAACGTAAGAAAAACAATGAATAATAACTTTACATAGGAAATAGTTCATATTTTATTTTTGTAATTTCTCTCTGAATGACCATTACAGTACTTCTAATTTTCTCTCTACGACATTTTCGAAAAACTTTTCCAAACATAAAAATAAAAACCACCATTGTGACTCTTGAACTCCAAATTCACTTAAATTCCAAGTTTTGAATGAAGGAAACGGGAAAAAAATTTACATTTCTACTAGCATTATATTCATTCTAAAAATGTACCTGGTGCGTAAAATTTCGCTGTGAGGCTTCTTAAAAACTTATCATACAACACAAAATATAAAACAGAGGTATGCTACGTTAAAAAAAATGTATGTTTGGGACAATCATGAAATGCACTTACCGTCATCTGACAAGTCCCCAGGCAAGAGTCGGCGTTGAGCACACGGTGAAACTGACGATTTATTCGACAAATGCAACTCATGCAATGAATCCAGACTGCCGTATCGAGATGGCGTTAAAAGATTCGTGTTAGATAGAATCTGGAATAAAATTGTCATTTCTTTAAACACAATTTAATGATGAAATAGGATCATCATAGCCTAAAACAATTTTTGTAAGTAATTAATTGGGATATGATTTCAAGTTAGGAATCTCCAAAACCCACCTCTTTTTCAGTCTTGAGCTTCTTGTGAACCCCATTGTCAATACTCTTCCCTGGCACGGCCCCAGCTGACACTCTACCAGCCCTCGTCTTTTCATTCTGCGACTGCACATCCGTGGTCGAATTGGACTTGACCCTCGACCTCGCGGAAATCTCGCCCGAATCTTGATCCCCGAGCCTCTCGTTCAAATTACCCCAACGCTCTGACATGAACATAGGCGTCGCAGCAGTGTCTACAATAGTATCTAATATGTCCTCGTCCTCCATCTCCCGTTTCGCCAGCTGCCACTCCTCCTCGATCCTCCTCTTCTCCTCTTCCCTTTTTTCAGCCTCCCTGCGATGCCTGTGCTGGTCGCGTTGCAACATGGCCTTGGTCTCCTGCTCGAACTTTCGTATCCTTTCCTGGGTCGTCGCGCTCAAACCCGTGTACGAGCGTATCATCACCTCGTCGTTGCTCTGTTTCGTGTCGCTCGAACCTGAAGAAATCATCGAGGTCCTATCATTGGCACCCGATGACGAATCTGGCGATTGCTTCTTTTCCTGACGTGGCTCCATCACCGGAAGTTGGTGCTCTTGACTGCGTTTCTCTGGATGGGACGATGAACACGAAGAGCACTTGGGTCTAGAGTTGTACTCCGAAGCTTCATTGGGATCAGGCTTCTTCCGACTCTTGTTTTCGTGCATCAGAACCATCTCGCTGACGGAGCACAGTCTCTCGTTCAAGGCCATGCTCTGACGAATCGTCGGGGAACTGTCAGACCCTGGTTTGGCCTTTTGCTGAAAGGAATTCATGTTTCACTTCCAAACTTTCAAAAATAATAGAAATATACAAAAATTGTTCTAACATCTCTCATACTTAGAGAAATATAATTTGAAAAATACCATCCTAAGTTACTGACTGTTTAGAGCTTCAAGCAAATAGGAAATTAGAGGGTTTTTTTTCGTATTTGTCATAAGTATTTGTTCATTATTAGAAACTTACTTTTTCATCTTCCTGATCATCATTATCGGTCTCGTCATGGCCCTTCTTTCTCCTTTGGATTTTTCTATTCGCAGCGGATATTATGGAAGACACTATGTCTTTGGCTGTCATCATCTCACGCATTCCTGGAGCATTGAAATAAATATTGCAAATGAGGATGAATGGAAAGGAAAAAGGTAGGGCAATCATTCCCATAAAAATACAGTCAAGTGTATAAAATATACAGTATAATATGAAATAATTATTTAGTGATGATCGTGACATTTTGTGATTGTTGTAATATTGAGTGATTGTGATTGTTGTGATAAAATGTGACTGTTGTGATATATTGTGATATTTGTGACATTTTGTGATGCAACATATTTGCAAAATATCAAATAAAATAAATGATTATTTTCTAATGATAGTCATCATTGTTATATTTTGTTACCATTGAAACAGTTTTAATATTTTATAGTCGTGATATTTTGTGATGCACAGGCACAGCATGTAGAAAAAATCAAATTGATTATTTTTCGTAATGAATGTGACTGCTGTGATAGCGCTCATACTTCGTGATTGTGATTTTTATGATGCATTGAAACTGTTGTAATGTTTTGTGATCGTTGTAATATAAAGTGATTGTTATTTTTATGATTAACTGCGACTGTTGTGGCATTATGTAATGCAAAATATTTTCAAAATATCCAATAAAATGAATTATTATTTTGTAATGGCTGTCATCGTTGTTATATTTTGTAATCATTGTGATTGCTTTGACGTTTTGCGGTCGTTGTGATATTTTGTGATTCACGATATTAAAAAAATATCAAATTAATGATTTTTCATAATAAATGCGCTATTTATGATGCATTGTTACTGTTGTAATATTGTGACATTCTTTGATGCAAAATATTTGAAATATGTCAAATTAACAATCATTTTGTGATGATTGCGATGTTGTGACAAATTGTGATACAAAACCCAATCACCTTCAACTTTCTGAATATTGTTCAACAATAGCTTATGGTTCTCATGAATCGCAGAATTTTCCAAGTCATTGCTATCCGCTGGCATGCTCAAGTTTACGCTCATTCTGCTCAAATCGTCGGAATCATCATCAGAAAAGAACCAATCGACCTAGAAAAACACCATTTCCTCATTAACCCCTATAATTTTCATCCATCATACTTTTATCAACATTAAATACTTTTCTGAGCTTACATTATTCAACAAACTTTCCACGATCCTGCACTGATGCGACATGTCAGTGACCATGGTCATCATATTGTCCCTGGAACCACTAGCCCTTACCAGAGTCGGCCCAAAAACAATCGCCAAATTTTTCGACTCCATTTTGTTAGCCTCGCTATGCTCTACAACCTTTTTCAAGTGAAACATGAGATGTTTCAGCGTTTCGTAATGATGCTCTGGCAGATCTCTGAGCAATTTACGAATAGTCGCCATTCGCCTTTGGGGATCCTCGATTTTGTCGGCGTCGATGAACATTGGGTACAAAGACGCCGTCAGCAAAGAGTCAGGAAGTTGGCGGAAAAATGATTTCAACAGTGAGGATATGACGTTGACGTCGCTCCATCTTGGATCCTTAGGAAATTCAAGTTTTCGATCATTTTTCGCAGTAAATAATTTAATTTTTTTAATTTAATACAAAGTTTGTGATACATAAAAACTATATTATTAGATTAATAACAATATCAAGTAACATTTTTGTAATTAGTGGCATATCATGATTTTGTGACATTTTGTGATTTTGTGAAATTTTGTGATTAGAGACGTTTCATGTTTTTGTGAATTTTGTGATACACTGTAAGCTCGATTTAAAATTTAAGATAAGAAAATACTGATGAAGGACGTATTCTTACAAAAAATTTTTGCACTTACCTGCAAATTGATGTTCTCAAAGCCTTTATTAATGCTTTCAGTCAGGTGCGAAATAGCTGCTGTGTTCCCAGGAACTCGATAAATCCCTATGACCTCAAGACCACGAGCCTCCACGATTTTAGTGCACATTTCGACGATGAGGGGCACGTACTCCGAAAAAGAAGACTGAACCATACAAAATTAGAACATGCAATGATTCATCACTTAGTTGTTCGTGAAAAACAATTGCCAATAACAAAAAAATGACACTCACAGGCTGGCAATACTCCAAAGGAGCCTTAAAAGTACTCCCACTCGGCGGCAATTGCGTGGTCGGCGACGATGGTGACCCAGCTTGACCATGCATTTTCCTGAACTGTTTGGCGACTCGTCCCTTCCACGTTTTGGTTTTTGGTGACGGTGACAAGGGCTCTACCATTGGACTCGGTTTCCTGGTTTTATTCATCGGCGACTGGCCCGTGGGCGAGCGATTCCTGAACGACGTCAATTTTCGAATGCCCTTGTGACTTGGGAGTGGGCTCAATCTTTGATTCTGGTTCGAGCAGTTGTCGATGGTGTTTGGTCCAGGAGTCTGGGGCACAGCGAGTTGCTTCGAGGTTGTAGACGTGGCGTCCTGGACAAAAACAGTAATCGAGTTGCAGAAGGTGAGTACATTGGTGACATGCAAAGAGAAGGGTCTCTTTCCATAGGACTCTTCTCCTCGTCCCAGGTAAAATTGGAAAATATAGACGTACGGAGGGTTTCTCAGCAGCTGCATGTTTTTGCAGGGCTCTCAGCCAAAGAGCCATTGTCACGGTATCTTCGGTTTGGAGGAGAACTTCGGCACTGGTGTTGGCTATTCGTAAAACGTTTTTTCGTTTCGTGTAATCTTCGGCGATGTCGACCATGGAGCATCTGGTGTCTACGTAAGACATGGTGTCTACTTCTACGTTCATAGAAGGGCTCTGCAAGTATTTGTTGATTTAGTGACTTTGGTCCTTGGAAGTGACTTTATATCATCTTTATGAGGGATAAAATTTTTCATCGGATATAAATTCCCTCATAAGTTTCATTAAAGTCAGTCTTTTCTCACAACTTTTCTGGGAAATTGTTATTTAGAACCAAGTAGTCACAATAATGCATACAATATCAACATTATCGATATATTTATTAATTTGCTTGTTTATTTAAACATACCTGATTATGTCGATCCTTGTAAAAATATAAAATTGGACCACGAAGAATACCCCACATTTGCTTCCAGGAACGATCCGTCGATCGCTAATAAATGACACACGCAAAATTCCAAGATAATAAAATTGACACACAAAAAAGTTACATCATTATTAATAAAACAATAGTTATAAATTTCTCACCTTGCCATCGAGCATTGTGAATTTCACATAAAGGAGTCCTTCTCTTTCGATGGGTTCTAAATTTCTCGGTATCACACTGTTATTTGGTACATTCTGAATTTTCGAAATTCCGTCCCTGTTGACGAGACATATTACAAATGTTGGAATCATCAAAACCAAGCATTTTTCAAAATAGTATGGAATTTCCCCAAAATTTGGAGCTTTACGAAAATTTTTTAAAATTGTGTTTAATTCCCTTGAATATTGAACTTGACGTTGGTACTGAGTAAGTTTGATTTCTATAAACAATTTTATTAATGATTGATTTATTCCAAAATTACCTCATAATCACGTGAACCTGTTCAGAGTCACTCAATTCTAAGTCACTGTCAGTATTCATTCGTTCTCCCCAAGTCGCTTTCAAATACGAAACTCTTCTTGTCGAACGGTCCTCGTTTGCTGTAATTAGAGCATCAGATTTTTTATCACCAACTTACAAACCCTCAAAAATTATGAATTTATATGTTTTTAACACAAACGAAAACAGATTTTCCAAAATTGCAGCTGATTATCACAATATTTCAATTCTCAACTTTCAAATATAAAAATTTCAACTACATATTTATTATCATACATATCTTACATTATAAAAAATACTTACAAATATCTGACTTTTTCGGACGCCTTAAAACTACTTCATTATTGGTCGGACTGACGTTGGAACCTACGAAAACAACGAAAAATTCCTTTCAAAATTAACAATATACTCGTAAAATCAATGTCGCACGGAAGAATAGTATATTGTGCAAACAGTGAGGGAAATTTTTATCCTGGCACCACGAGAAAAAAGTGATAATATTTTGTCAGACAGTAAAATCTGTCAAACTGTCGCCCTCTTCATCTTCATCGCGTTGCAAAAGCCATTCTACAATACTGACAATAGGAGAGGTTTTACTGTATTTCCAGTTCTTGATAATATTTTGAAAATTTGTCAATAAAAGTCATTTTTTTCTGTTTATACTTTTTTTTCGTTTCAGAAAGTGATAAATTCGAAATTTCACTTACTTAATTGTTCTTTGACTGCCCTGAGATAGCTGTCTTGTCTTTTAGCTGTAATGTTTCTTTTATCGTCGGAGTCGTTGATTGTTTCATTTTGCCACGTACGTCGGTCTGGTTTACATAAAATTTCATTGTTGGCAACCCAAGATTCGATGCTGTTGCTGCGAGCCCGTAATTGCACAGCTTCCGAATCGCTCGTCGTCGGTTCTTTATTTAGAAAAAAAGTTTTGTGAACAAATTTTACGATTTTTGTACTGCTCTTTGCTCACAGTGAATAATTTTAATGGGGAATAAGAATTACGTGTTTAGTGAAATTTTTTAATTATGCAATTTTTTGTAAGACCTTTTTGTCATGTTTTTGGTGGAGTAGACATTTTTGTAATAATTATATTTTTATTTTTATTTGCCAGTTTCCTAGTTCTCAATACCGAATATAGAAATTTAATTGTTTTCAAACTAGGAATTGTTTGAATATCTAATAATTGTCTAAGAATTCTCGAAATTTTTTAAAAATATCAAAAATACTGGCTTTTTTTCATCCTCAAAGCTTGAAGAACATTTCGTGACGTAGAAACAATTTTTTCGTCGTTAAAAAAAACTATCGTCATTGTTAATCTGACAAACGACAAAAGCCAGGCGTTTTAATTGCACATTGTTATGTTAAGACACTTCATATTCACGTCGGTTTGTTTCATTTTTTTTAATTCTTGCAGAATAACATGCTATAAATAAACAATTTCAATTCTTCTAAATTCAACAATTTTCCAAAAATCATACCCAACTTACATTGATGTTGATCTGTTTTCTACATTACAATCGGTTTTTTTATTTTCCTAAAAATTTTTTTCAATTAACGAAATTTGTTAATAGAAAGAAAATTAATGTTAATATTTTGATTACTTTTGTCACGTGACACACCGAATTTGGTGACAAAATTCACACAAAGTTCATGCATGATTTTAGGAGGCCTTTGACACATCTATTTGGACATTTTTTAACTTGAAAAAAAAAAAAAAAAAAGTATTTTTTTTCACTTCGATGCACCGAAACTGACAAAGCCACAACAAATTTATATCATCAAAAACGATCACACCATTCAGCTCTACCTTTAAAGATAAAATGCTCAGTTGGTGGCTCACAGTGAATATATTTGCTCCCAACTGGAATAGTTCTATTTCCAGATAATCCACTACCTGTGTAACAAATTTCACTTACTGTTTATAAAAAAGACAAGAAACTGTCTTGAACCTTTTAAAATATCGAAAATTGATTTTCAAAATGAGTAGCATGACCAAATCAGTAAGATTTCAAAAATACATAAAAAATATACATAAATGATTCAGAATATCAGGTTTCAGTAAGTTGCAATTCAAACCCTGAATATTTCGGAAATGTAGAAAATTTCAAAGTTGAAAATTTTGTAACTTCATATGCCAAAAAAAAGGAATTCTTATCAGTACAAAATTCAAAGTGTCAAAATTTGGGATAACGAAAAATTCCAATTTGAATTCTAATGAACTATAAAATAAAAAAGTATGAAATTTTGAAATGTGGAATCCTTTATTTCAAAATTTTCAGAACCTCGAGTTCGACATTGAAAAAATTCAGAAATTCGTACTGGTACAAAAGTAAAACTCTGAAGTCTGAAACACGTAAAACTAACGAAATTATATTTGTTAGATTATTATCAACTTACAAAAAAGTATCAAATTATATAACTTGGAATCTGTAAATTAAAAAATTGCAATACCTCAAAATTGAAAATGGAGAAAATATCAGAAAAAAAATAAGAAACTCGTGCTGGTAAAAAAAAGTCTGAAATTTGAAAGGTGAAAAATTAACGAAATCGTTATCATCTAATTATAAAAAAATATAAAAAACATTAGGAAGTCATAAAATTTCAAGATTGAATTCAGATATCCAAAAAATAACAGAAATTCGTACTAAAACAAAAGTGATAATCTCAATTTGCAAACAATCAAAGCATCAAATCTGGAATATGTAAATAAAAAAATTGCAAGACCTCAAATTCAAACATCGAAAAATTACTGGAAAAAATGGAAAATTCGCACTAGTAAAAAACGAAAACCTGAAATTTTGAAAAATGCAAAATGAACGAGACTGTCATCATCCAATTATTAGAGAGAACAAATTTTTAATATCAAATAATAAAATATGAAGCTTCAAGAGTCAAAAACTGTAAAATTGAATTCGAACACCAAAAAAATACCAGAAATTCGTAATAGCACAAAAGCAAAAATCTGTAATTAAAATCAAACTAACGAAATTCTCTTCATCCAATTTTTAGAAACTTATCAACTTTGAAAAAATTATAAAAAACTATCAAATCATGAAATTGAAAATTGTATGACCTTGAACTTGAACAACTACAAAATACAATAAAAATGCTGTATTATTCAAATAATCTGTAAAATTTGAAAATAATTGCGAAATTCGTAAGCAAAGAAGAAAGCCTGAATTTTAAAACCCGTAGAACAAACAAAATTTTAACCGTGTAATTATATAAAAAAGTATCAAATCATAAAATATGTACCCTTAAATTTCAAAAATTTAAAGATTGAACTTCAAGATCGAAAAAAAACCAAAAATTTATACTGGTAAAAAAATTCAAATCTAAAATTTCAACCAGATCAAACTAACGAAATTCTATCAAATTAAAGAAATCTAAATTTCCAAAAAATCATATGAAACTATCGAGTAATAAAATCTGTAACCTTTAGATTCAAAAACTACGCAACCTCAACTTTTAATATCTAAAAAGTACCTTTAAAAAAATTCTTACTAATTCAATCATCCCTAAAATTCTTAGAAAAAAGGATATGTTTCGTTAAGAAATCCGCAAAAAATCACGTAAATGTATCATCCAATTACAAAAAAATAAAAAATATTTCCCATAACCCCCCCCCCCCCCTTGCCTAAAAATTTTTCAAGTCCCACCACCATCAATCATACAACCCAATAAATAAAATAATAAATTGAACCCCCCTCCTCAAAAAAAAAAAAAAAAAAAAAAAACTCACCAGCTTCGAGCGACTTGCTTTCCCTATTAACCGCGATCTTTCTCGGTTCTTTGGACTCCGCCTTCGACTCGAATTCCCTTTTCCTGACCGCAACGTTGGGCACGCTGCGCTTATTAGACAACCGTGAAAGTTCGCTTTTGTACAAATTTGTCCTGTCGCCTACAACGGGCTCGTCGTCGTCGCTCACGAGTCGCCCTGACTCGAACTGCTTCGTCCTCCTGGACACGATCTGCAGACCTTGAGGCGGCACCGGGAATTTTTCGCTTCCTTTTTTGTCCGGCCCTGGCGACGAAGGTAACGAAGAAGCTCCGTTTCTCTGCTCCACATTTTGCTGTTGTTGCTGTTGTTGTTGTTGTTGTTGTTGTTGTTGTTGTTGGGACAATGTGGTCACATTTTCGTGTATCCTCGACAAGGTCGAGACGAAAGTAGCCTTGTTACCACCATTCGGGATGGAGCAGTGGTTTTGGTTATTGCTACTGGTGTTGTTTGTCGAAATCGGGGGCAATCTCGTGCCAAAATGAATCTGTTTTTGAGAAAAATAAATAGACCGATTTTAGATCAATTTAGAAAAATAAAAAGACCAGATTTATAATTATTTTAAACCAAAGAAATTTAGGCTTTGGAAAGTTACTTAAAAAAATTCACGGTTACAAAGGTGAAAAAAGTAATTCGTTACGTTACCGTTACTTGAAAAGAAATAGCAACTCCCTGTTACCTCTTAAAAAAGTAACGTCTCGTTACTTTCACGTTACTTTTTGGAATAAATTGAATGTAAATAAGATGACATCGAACAATACTAACGTACTCGTTGGTTTGTTCTATAGAAATTGTTTATTTCAGATATACTAGAAAATGTTAATCCGTACGTTTTCTCCCTGAAAAAAAAAAACAATCAATCAGCTTGTTTAAATTTTTATATTTTTTTAAGTTCACGAAATTCCTGAATAAATATGACATTTGATTCAATCTTAGCCACAAGGAAACATTCGCAAATTTAAGATATTCAAATAAAATAAATATTCTAACATTCATTAATATTTCATCACCAAATGATATAAAAACAAAAGACTTTGAGAGAATCTTAATACCTACCCAGATTTTCAGAATTTTTTTGTATGTATTATATAGTATGTATACTATGTATATTTTAGTATGTATAAAATGTTGCAGGAGTTTTTTAGTATTTTTATAAATTTCTACTATTTTTCTGTAAATTGATACATAGATTTCGAGAATTTAAAGTTCATTAAATAATTTGTACTTGAGAGGATTTTTCAGCAAATAGTGTCTATGAAAATTTTCATTTCCTTTGATTTTTTGACACTTTTTCAATTTTTCTACGATTTGAAGGATTGTTCAGTATTTCTGAAACTATTCGTATTTTTCAGGATGATAGAATATTGCAGAACTTGATAATATTTTTACATAATTTTAGTACTTTTTAAAAATTAATTTTTATATTAATTTCAAGAATTTCGAACTCTAGAATTTAAACATAATGAAATTTTCCGTGTTTTACAGGATTTTTCAGGAAACAGTGTCTTGATAGATTTTTACTTATTCCAGTACTATTCGTGTTTCTTCAGTTTTTTTATGATTTCAAGGATCGTTCATTATTTTTATATATACTGCTGTATAAATTTCTGGATTTCGAAAGATTTTCAATGTTTTACATACTCACACGTATTTATAACTTTCTATTTTTTTTAAATATTTATAGAATGTTGTGGAATTTTTTAATTTTTTTAAAGAATGAGATCAAATTAAAACATACGATTTGAAAAATTTTCTTATACTTTTATGGGCTTTTATAAAGATGTATTTTTAGAATTCAAAGCTTGAGACACTCAAGTTTTTCGATTTCTGGAATGACATGAATTTTTAAATTTTCAAATAACATGAACATTATTGAAATCTAGTACTTTGAGTATTTTTCGTCTACTATTATTATTTTTTTTGTATCCATTACATTCCACAAGATTTTCTAGAAGGATCTTCCAGATCCTGGTGTAGATTTGGAGATGTACATATTTTAAGTATTTTTATATATTTTCATGCGAATTTCTAAAATTCGACGCTTTGAACTGTGAAAGTTTCTAATAAAATATTACAAATACTCCACGTTGTTCCATTAAAAATTATTAATATAGAATTTTTATTGAAAAATGAGGAAGTTAAAAATTACTTATATCTCCGTTTTAGAACATTCCGTCAATAGTTACAAATTGTGCTAAAAAATTAATGAGACAGATAAAAGTAACGTAAAATAACGGGATTTTCATTACTCGGTCCCGAAAAAAAGTGACTCATTCCCGTTATCATTACTTGTTGATTAATGTAACGCGTTACATAATCGTTACAGTAAAAAATGTAACGTTTTAGAGTAATGCATTACTTCCAAACCCTAAATAAATTCATTTACTGTTGCTTTTACATATACAAATATGATTTTCACGTTCATATATTTTGACGTTATAAACAAATGGAGTTTTTAGTTGAATAATTCAAGAAATTGGACTAAAAAAAAAGAAAATTTGGGTATTTCCTATGGGGAATCTTGTAATAGTCTGTAATTCATGAATTACAAAACTATTACAATCGGAAGGGTAGATCCCTATTCTACCAGCTGATCAACCCAATCATTTATTCAGGCGAAATATATAATTGATATTTTTCTGGCATCTAACTTATTAAATGTACTTGCAGTGATTGCAATCATGAAAGATCCATATGAAACTTAACTCTAACACGGTGATTTTGGTAATTATTCAAATGAAATGATCCGGATGATCAGCTGGTACAATCGGAACCTACCCTGCCGGCTGTAATAGCCTGTAATTCATGAATAACAAGATTTTCCATAGAGATTAAATAAGACGGGCATAAAAATCTTTGGACGTTACGGTTCGGACATTGTGGTCTCCTACAATGACCAATGCTCCCAAGGATCATTAATTTGTACACATTTCACATTGTATCATATTCATGACGAAACTCTTCGAGACTACCAATGCCAATGTGACAACTCACATCAGGTTCCTTGATTTTGCCCAGGTACTGCGCTCCTGCGGCCTTCTGAGCTTTGGCCCACTCCTCGAACACTCTCACCGGGGACCCACCCGTTCTCTGCGACTCCCCAGGAGGCCACATTTGCTTTTGCAGCTTCTGGGGCCGAGCATAAAATTCTCGAGGAATGATTCCTCCAGCCTGCAGCTTCTGGCGTCCATCGACTGGTACGAAGTGACCCTCTTCCTTCATGAACCAGCCGATGGGATGGCTCGGCCTTCGCAGGAATTCTTCTTTTTGCTCGAAGCTTTTTCGTATCCGGGAGATGATCATCGAGTCGCTCTGGCATTCTGGGTTGGTTCCGGTGAGAGTGGAACTGGAGTCCAAGGACGAGTAACTGTCTTTGCTCGCGGGTGACACGGAGTCTCGCCTGGAGGAAGACGTGGAGTCCTCGACGCTGAGCCTTGACCCGATGCTCCTGTCGTAGGCGTGACCCAGAGTTCCTGCACTGCCGTAAGAATCGTACTGCTCAAGGTCGTTCCCGGCGCTGCTGCCTTCGCTGGCGCGACGAGCGACTACGCGTTTGTCGATGGACCTGAGTCGGAAATAAGGATTTTTTTGTTTTTTGTTTTACATGATTATTTGCTTACTAGGGATGTTGCGATGAAATTTCATATACATAATATAAAGAGTTTTTGGGTTTTCAGATTTCTTAGCAATCTGAGCAATTTTCAATGTGTTTTAGTTCTTCAAAATTTTATCAATTCTTTTGTTATTGAAAACTTTGAAACTATTCAAGACCTACGGACGATACAGTGTTTTTTGATGTTTGAATATTTTAAGAATATATTATAATTTTTTTGGTTTTATAAAATTGTGATTTTTCGAAAATCTGTAGAATGTCTCAACGTTTTCTATGATCCTACAAATTTTCGGAATTTTTCAGGATTATAAGCAATCTTAAGGATTTCCTGTTTTTAAATTTTTCGAAATTGTTCAAGTTTTTGAATTTTTGATTGATACTTTCAAAATTATCGATCATCTCTGTACAATAAAACATTTTTTGATTTAAAAAAGTTATAAGAATATTACACAGTTCTTGTAGTTTTATGGAATTTTCAAAATTTTTCCAAAATCTGCAAAATTTATCAACATTTTTTCAAGTTGTACAAATTTAAGAATCTTTTATAGTTACTGAAATTTTTGGAATTTTCGATGTTTTTTAACCACTTGAAAGATATTGTATTTTTGTTTTTTAAAGATTTCAAGAGAATTACTCAGGTTTTTGATTTTATGAAAATTTCAAAATTTTCCAGAACCTGGAAAATTTATCAACATTTTTAAAAATTTTACAAATTCAAGAATCTTCTACAGCTACTGATAATTTTGGAATTTTCGACGATTTTCTATTTGAAATATCTATATTTTTTTCGAAATTTTCAAAATTACTTACAATTTTCCGTTTTTCAAAAATTCAACAATATTATAGTTTCTAACATTTTATGGAATATTCGAAAGTTTCGACGATTCGAAAAATTTATGAACATTTTCTAAAGTCTGCTAATTTTTGAGTTTTACTTAAGACTTAAAAATGTTCAACCACCTTAATTCTTCAAAATTTTTTGTAATTTCTACATTTTTATCGAAATTTTCAAAATTATAGAGAATCTACTCACGACAAAAAATTTTTCATTTTTAAACAATTAAAGAATATATCATAATTTCTGTAGTTTTATAGAATTTTAGGAGTTCTCGACAATCTATAAAATTTATCAATATTTTCTGGAATCCTAAAAATTTCCTGAATTTTTCAGGATTATTTACAATATTGAAAAATGTCAATGTTATAAAATAGTTCAAAATTTGTTAGGTTCTTGAATTTTCAATCAATTTTTTCAAAATGATCGACGATCTCCGTACAATAAATCATATTTTGATTCTTGACAATATGAAGAACGTTACACAATTTTCGAATAGTTTTATGGAAATTTTACCAACATTTAAATTTACATAATTTTTTTTACTGGTGGCATTCTTCGTATTTTTCAGTACTTACGTCATTTCGAAGAATTTCCAATACTTTTCAAATTTTAGTATTGCCATAGAATACTATGTAAAATTCCAAATTCTATTAATTTTTAGAATTTTATAGATTTTTCAGAAAACAATAACTTCATAGACTTGTAGTATTTTACGTAGATTTTCAAGGAAGTTCTACATAAATTTACATGATGGCATTTTAAGTATTTTTCAATATTTACGTAATTTTAGAGAATTTGCAATACTTTTGAAATGCTAGTATTTTCATGGAATACTATGTAGGATTCGTAATTTTTTAGATTTTTAGAGGTTCAGTAGATTTTTCACTAAACAATAAATTCATATATTGTTAGTATACTCGTAGTACTTTCGATATTTCTCATATTTTTAATTTTCAAGCAATTTTACAAATGAAAGTATTTTTGGTAAATATTTATAATTCTACGTATATATAGCTTTCTGCAATTAAAAATTTTACGGTTATCAGTATTTTTACAGATTTCTGAGAAAATTTGATATGCATAGATTGTGACTATTTTAATTATTTTTCGTATTTTCCCGACAACTTACTATGCAAAGGATTCCCTTATATTTTTATTGTAAGCTGTATTAGATTTCTAGCATTTGATGCTCCAAAATTAAAAGTTTAATAGTTTTACATTTGTGTTCCAATGTATGTTTTACAGGGTCAAATAATTTTGATAACTCTTCTTCTTAATTTATAAACATATCAATTCATGTGTAAATTGATTGCATTTATTGGTAGGGTACCTAAGTCAAGGAGACATGGATCACTTTTTTTTGTTGTTCTCTATAAAGCCGAGAAAAAAAATGTTCAGTTTCTTGTGAAAACAACTTCACCTATGGAAATTACCTCCCATCAAAAAACTTTTGAGCTTTTTGGCATCATTATCGTTCACTCAGAGCCAAAATCAATGACTCAAATAACAAAATCTTGTTTTGCCAAAAGACTTTATTGTTATCGAGCTTTCAATCCCATTTCAGGATCCTCATCAGGAGTCCAATAGAATGGCGACTCCGGTTATGTATCCTCACAAACAGCCGATATCAATGAAATTCACGAATTCAAGAATTCCTTCTTAACATCTCTAAACCATGGTGGTTTGGGAGGAGAGTAGCGTCGTGATCAGAAATCAAAATGTCATTATGAGGAAAAAGAGTACCTCGCAATAATGAGTTGAGTTTAATTTCGAGTTTTTGTTCTCACCTGTAAATCGGGACCTGGGGCTCAGCCCGTGACACCGGAAAATGATGCCGATCCAAGGACTCGGTGAAGGACTTGTCAGGCTTGACACGCTCGTAAATCGGATCCTTGATGCGATCGTAAATGCTCTCACTGTCGGCCTTGGAGTACACCGAGCCAGGTCGCGATCTCCGTGAGTCGTCAGAATGGAAATTGCCGGAGCGATAATGGGCCTTGGAGTCAAGGCTCCCATGCACTTGCGACTTGGCAGAGTTTGAACCGATGGAAGACCCGGATTTTTTGGGTTGCAGGTTGCTGGGCACGAAAGGTTCCTCGGCGAAAGAGTGCGAACCCGTCGCCACGGAAACGGCGCTTTGGGCCCGCTTCTCCGTTGGGCCCTTGCGACTGGGGTTGGGGTGGTTCTCGATTGAAGGAGACGTGGGACTGCAGACCCATGATTGCCTGGCACGAGAGGAGTTCCCATGGACCGATGCCAGAGACCTGCGCTGTTTTTGGGAGAGACGTTCGGGGGAGCGGAGACGGGGACGTTGGTTGGTTTCTGGGTTGTGCGCTGTTTCACCGAAATACTGCAAAATGAAGTAAATTATGCGGTGATCAAGATGCAAATATCATGACAGCAATAAAAATATGATGCAGTAGATAAAAAATATCATGATTATGATAAATATAAAATAAAATACAAATGATAATCGAAAAGATTGTAAAAAAAATTAAAAATGATAGATAATAAATGAAAATTTACAATAAATGTTAACTAGTACAGTGCAATAAATGTAATATCTTATAAGAATGATCTAGTCATTTTTGATATTCAAAAAATGAAAAATTCAATTGAACTTGGGGGAGGGGGAGAAGATGTGGGGGTGGTTACATGTAAAATTCTGTATGAATGAAATACGTGACAATGCATTATGTAATTTTTGAAATGTGGTTTTATCAAACCACTAAAGTTCTTTAAGACTTATACAATTTATATCAAAGTTTTTTCAAGTTATGATTTTTTAGTGAAATTTTCATGATCAGTAACGATCATTGCATGATTTTTTTATTTTTTCAATGTTTTTTCATTTTTTAAAATTTTCGAAATTACTAGATTTTCATTGAAATTTAAAAATCATCGACGATTTTCATACAATGGAACATTTTTTTTCATTCCGAAAAATTCAGTATTATATAGTTTCTGTGTTTTCAGGAAATCACAAAAATTTTCACAATCTGCTAAACTTATCAACAAATTCTGATACTTGAAAAATTTTTCGATTTTCGAAATATTTAGATTTTAATCGAAATTTTGAAGCTATTGACGATTTGTGTTCAGCAAGACATTTTTACATTTTTAAACATTTCAAGAATATCACACATTTTTTGTAGCTTTACTGCATTTCCAAAATTTTCCACAATCCACGAAATTCGTCGGGATTTTATGAAATTCTATATATTTTTTTTTAATTTTAAGAATAGTGCACGATCTTGCAAATTTTCAATATATTTTCCATTTTTAAGTGATTTTCGAGATTTATAGATTTTTATTGGAATTTCAATATCATCGACGATTTTCGTACGATGTAACATTTTTTTCATTGCCGAAATTTAAAGAATATGTATTGCATTGTTTGCGTTATTTCACGGAATTCTAAAAATTTTCAAAATCTGCAAAATTTATCAACAACTTCGTGTCCCCTTAAAATTTTTTAAATTTTATAGAGTTTTCGAAATATCGAGATTTTCATCAAATTTATGAAACCACTGACGATCTTTGTACACACTAAAATATTAATTCATTTTTAAAAATTTTAAGAGTATCGCACATTTTTTGTAGTTTGACTGGATTCCGAAATTTTCCATAATCTGCGAAATTTATCGAGATTTTATGAAATTCTACATATTTTTCTCACTTTGAGAATTGTTAAGATCTTCGAAATTTTCAACTATTTTTCAGTAATTAAAAACTTTTAAATTTCTAGATTTTCATTAAAATTTAAAAATCATCGACGATTTTCGTACGATAAAATGTTTCTTCCATTGTTAAGAATTTAAAAAATATTGCATAATTTTCCGAAATTTTTAACAATCTGCGAAATTTATCTACAATTTCTGATACTCTACAATTTTTTCGAATTTTTGAAAAGCATTAACAAATATCTCAATTTTTTAATCTTTCTAGATGTTTATTTGAATTTTCCAAAGGTATCGATGATCCCTGTTTGATGAAAAATTTTCAAAATTTCAAAAATATTAAACAGTGCCTGCAGCTTTACAAAATCTTACAAGTTTTTCACAATCATCTACAAAATTTTTCAACGTTTTCCTATATTCTGAAAATTTTTCAAATTCCTTAGAATTACTGACAACCTCTGAAATTTTCAATACTTTTTTAAATTTTCAAAAATTCTACAATTCCTTAATTTTTATTACAAATTAAAATCCATCGATGAACGATGTACGATAAAAATATTTCTATTTTTAAAAATTCATGTACATTCCGCAGTTTGTGTAATGTTCGCGAAATTTTCAATATTTACCATAATCTGTAAAATTCATGAGTTTTCTGAATTTCTACAAATTTTTCGAATTTTTCTAGAAGCATGTAGAAAGTTTTTTTATTTTATCAAATTTTCTACGTATCTAGATTTTGGTTTTAAAAATCATGGATATCTAGATTCTACCTCAAATATTCAAAATTATTGACGATCTAAAGTACGATAAAAAATTTATTGACCATAAAAAATTCCAAGAACATCACACTGTTTTCGTAATTTTCCAAATTCTTCAAAATTTCCCGGAATCTAAAAATGTTATCAGCATTTTCCGGAATTTCACAAATTTTTCGTACTTTCGAGAATTATTGGCTATCCTTGATATCTCCAATGTTTCCTCAATATCTCGAAATTTTAATTTTAAAATATTTATGCGTAATGCAAACTATTCAAAAATTTTTAAATTTCATAAAAAAACTCCTTTGGCATATTTTGATATTTTTCGGATTCTGTTAAAAATAAAAAACTTGATCTCCCAACAAAACCGTGTTCCGGCTCCATTAATTAAATTATATGAAATTAACATTACATAAAAAACTGATATTTTTTGTTTGTTTCACACAAAAATTAAATTGCTTCAATCTTTCGAAAATCTTTCGAAAATAGCCACCAACGTGATCACATGTCTATTTGTTTATTCTATACCCTTTTTTTTCTCTTGATTCTCAGGTTCCCTTTCATCTTCATCACTTTATGTCGCGTTCATCAATATTTTTTCAGATGTTCTTTACATCAGACAGAATCGTCGTATATATAGTAATAAACACATTCTCAAAACTCGTCCAATTTTTGTTTCCAGATTGTACAGGGAATTGCAAAACACAACTGAAAATTTCAACCAAAAAATTTTCTCTTAAAAATGATGTTCCTGAAATTTCAAACGTTTAAAAATAAACGAAAAAAAAATTTTTATAGTTACCTTTCTCAGTTGGAGTATTAAATAATTATTGATATGCACTCTCATCTAATATTAATTATTATTAATGGAATGATCAACTAATTAATTAGCATAATGTAATATTGTCTAATATCATACTAATAATAACTATTATCTAATTTTATATTCTATGAGCGACTCTAAATTTTCCCACTTTATTCTGAATTGTTTGAATGAATTTTACATCAACAATTGTGAACTCGATTGAAAAACATTTTGTTGTACGATCCAACGTTTCCTGAGGGATCTCACTTCATCAAGGATGTGACAGTTGATACAAAAATGACAATTTGTAAAATCCTACATGACAACACAGTAATCTTGGAACCAGAAATCAACGAAATAACTCCACTTTAGACACAATTCTTTTCTTTTTCTTTTTTCTCCTCATCTTCACGTTTGAAATTATCATTATCTAATGTTACTGTTTTTCACTTAAATCTTGAATGGAAATGGAAAACCAATTTATTTCAGTTTTCTTTTATCTCTTCAATATTTCAAACTTCAGGCAAAAAAAGCATCTATTATCATATGATACCACTTTTTCTCAAGAACTTGAAAATCTTGGAATTCGTTGAATTCCAAGTACTAAAATATACTTGGGCAAATTTTCGAAGATCCTTTTCATGATTTTAAAATTATTCGTCATTCATCAAGTTCAAGAGTTCTACATATTCTATAACTATAAAATGCATTAGGTCTCAAAAAGTTTCAAGCTGCAAATACATTGCAGGATAATAAATCCCACATCTAACTCGTGCCTGGCACACTCACCTTTTGCAAAATATCGTCTTCTTTCGACACAACCAAAAGCCTGAGCCACGCGCCGGCTTGCTGAATTCGCTGAACAACCGTTGCATACGGTTCGCCCCTCGTTGGTGCCCCATCTACGGAAACCACTCTGTCGCCCGTTCGAAGTCCCGCTTCCGCTGCCGGTGAATTCTGCTGCACGTATTTGACGAAAATCGTGTCCATCGGCTCATCGATGTTCGTTTTTTCATGTCCCGACAGCATCTGAAAAAACAAGCCACAAACACTTCAAAAATCAACAATCTCACTATTTTTCCACCTCAGAAAACTTTACAAAGAAATTTATTCCTCTGCCATAACTCAACTTGCAATTTGGAAAACCAGATATGACAGAAATGTTTTATCTAAATTATGGCAAAATGTACAATAGGATCAACTGACTCGAGCATTTCTCGGGCAATGTGAAAATGTGGATTATTATGTTAGTGACTTGGTGGTCGCAGTAAAAAATAAAAATAAAAAAAATGCGCGTCTTGCAGACACATGCAATAAGAAAATTATGTAACTGTGGTATAGGTGTATACGCACGTAGCAAGACTCCGGTGGATAGACGATAAAGTGACGTAATGTGAAACCAAATCCATTTTCACCGCGCCTCAGGAGAAGTGTTCTCGGACCTCGTGGCGGTGAATTGTTCAGCAGAGAATCTGGTCCAACCTATTTGGATATGAATTGTGACTTTTTTGAAACGTTTTTCAAGAGTTTTTCTATGGGAAATGAAATGAGGTCAGTCTCTAGGGCGATGTCTTGAGGTAGATCTGATGTCAGATTTCACGTCATCATATCTAAGGTAATCTACTAAAAAAAAAATGTTACATCAGTTCTGATATAACATCATATATCATGTCATATCAGATCAGGCTTAACGTCATGTAATCTCAAATCTGATCAAATCTGAAAGAATGTCATATGTCGTATAAAATCTGACATATCACATAATGTCATGTCACATGTCATATCAAACCTGACATAACATCATATATCATGTCAAATCTGATACAATGTCAGATCTAATGTATAAAAAAACCTGACATCAGATCCAAGCTAAGATTTTATGTCAGATAAAATTGATCTTCATTAAGGTATGACTTATTGTCAGATTTTTGGCCAATGTCTGACGTACAAAATCTGACGTTAGAAACAAATCTGACAACTGATACAACGTCAAATCTGAGATGAGATTCGATGTCAGATTTGATTTAATTTTCAGTAGTAATGGTTTGATGTCAGATTTAAGGAAAATGTCCAATGTCGGATCTGACATCAACTAATAAATCGATTCAAGTTTTTATTTTGAAATATACATGCATTTTTTGTATATTCCAGATAAAAATTCATGATTTTTAGAGTCATAAATTTCTCAAACTTTACAGTTTTTTAAATATTAGTTTACTATTTTTGATCTTTTATTGAAGTTTTACAACGAATTTTGCATATTTTATATTTTATAAACAATTACCGTTCTTTCTTGAACGATCACTCCTTGCACAGAACAGTTATGATTGTCAGCCATAGTTGTGCTATCTGTAACAGAAATTGTATTAAAAGATATTATATAACCTATAGAAATAATTAATAATAAACCACGTAAAATAAATAAATTGTGGTCATATGTTAAAAAATTATCTAAAACTATTGTACGATATTCCTGTATTGTATTACAAATGCAAAAAAAGTTTCTAAATTTGAATGAAAATATTTTTGGAACAAAAAGTACTTCAATGGTAATTATATTCCCAGAATTCGAATATTTTGAATTTAAAAAAAGCTCAATAAATAATTTTTCATGTTACAAAATACGAAAATTCAAAGATCGAATAGTTAAGAGAAATTGCTCTTTTGAAAATTTTTGAACCCTTTTTTGTCCAAGTAGATCAATTTGAGTCAATTTAGAAAAAATTTGCTATCGTTAATTTTTTTACTAGGAAAGATTTTGAATTGAAAAATTTCCAAATTTTGAAAATTAGCAATCATTTTACCGCGAGTATCGAAATTTCAAACTCAGCTTACAATATATTATGAAATCTTCAATTTTTATTTTCGAGATCCAGTTTCTATTAAAATTCACAATATTTTCTTCATCGTCTCCGCAGTGAAATTTGAACAAAAAAATTCCGGTTTAGAAACAAAAATTTTTTAAAGTAGAAACCATATCAAAAGAGAAAATCCGATTGCTCAAATACAAATATTTTGAGTAAAAAAAAGGTCAACAAATTTTTTATACTGCCAAATTCGAAAATTCGAAAATTCGAGAAGTCGAATTATTTACGATATTAACTTTCTGGGATTTTTCGAACTAGTTTTCGTCAAAAACATCGATTTTCAAAACTTTTTTCATCATTTATTTTTTCCTAGAAACTAATTGAATATGAAACTTTTTATTGACAAGTTTCAAATTTTTGAAAATTGTAAATCATTTCATCGCGAGTTTCCAAATTTCGTTTATTTCAATTTATTTACGGAATTCAACACTTCAATTTCTAGTTTAGTCAAATTTTTCTTAATCTTTCCAACATTTTTTGAGCTGTTTTAATAGTTGATTTTATACGAAAAAATTGATCGTACTTTGTTTATTTATGATAACTAGGTACTTCAGTGATAATAATAACAACATTAACTATACTTAATGGATTTTACAATGAATTTTCAAATCCAAGAAATCAAATTCTTCCCTTTTTTTGATTTTTAAACCAGTTTTTTTAAAAATAAAGAGACCGACTTCAGTAATTTTCAGAAATTTCAATATCGACCATTTTTTCAGACGATTTATTACAGAATTCAGCAATCGAAAAATTTTCAATTTTAGAAAGATTCTGCATCATTTCGTCGCAATGTCAAAATTTCGAACTCGATTTATTTACGAAATTCTACAGGATTGCCGAATGGTAAAATTTTTGTTTTAATTAAAATTTTTCATGCTTTTTTATGAATAGAATAATAATGAACAATTGATCATGATTTGTTCAATTGTGATCATCATGAATGTTCATAGCAATATAGACAATATTTTACGAATTTCAATTTCACATATGCACGAAATCGAATTATTCACGAAACCACATTTTTTCAATGTTTCAACGTTTCAAGCCATTTTTCGTCGAAATAGATTAATTTTAACGATTTCCTGAAATTCCGATATTATTTATGTTTTAAGACCGATTCATTCTAGAATTTTGAAATAAAAAAATTTTCAATCTTGGAAGATTCTGAATTATTCGATCGCAACATCGAAATTGTAATCTTGATTTATTTACGTAATTTCACAGAATTCTCGAATGGTCAAATTTTTTTCAAATTCACAATATTTGTCATGCTATATTTTAGCAGTAAAATTTGAACGAATTATGGATCATGATTCATTAATTAATGAACAGTGTGTACTAATAAATAATAATAATAATAGCAATAATATACAAATTCCGAATTAATTTTAGAGTTCAAGAAATCGAATTACATACTTCGAAAATTACGTTTTTTGAGTACCAAACTAGTTTTCGTAAAAAGAAATCGGCCGATTTTAATAATTTGCTGAAATTTCAATATTGTTCATTTTTCCAGACGATTCGTGGTAGAATTTTGTTACCACAAATTTTCGTTTTTCAAAGATTAAAAATAAAATTCCATCGGAATGTCGAAATTTCAATCTCGATTTATTTACGAAACACTGCAGGATTTTCGAATGGTCTAATTTTCTTGAAATTTCAACATTCATCATGCTGTTTCGAACGTAAAATTTATATAAAAAGTTCATCGCAATCAATTTATTTATGAGCACTGTTTCCTTATGGATGATGATGAAATGTCTCAAAAAATTTCAATATTCAAATGCAAGACATCAAGTTATTCAAAAAAATGACCTTTTTTCAATTTTTCAAACCAGTTTTCGTCAAAATTAATAAATCGGTTTCAACAATTTTTAGGAATTTCACTCATTTTTTTTAACAGACGATTAATCATAGAATCTTTAAATCGACAATTTTTCAATTTTCGAAGAATCTAAATCATTCCATCGCAATGTCAAAATTTCGATTTCGATCTATTTACGAAATTTTGCAGAATTTCCAAGTGGTCAGTATTTTCTTCTTATTTCCAAAATTTTTCATGTTTCAACAGAGGAATTTTTACGAAAAATTGAACCAAATTTATTTATTTATGAGCACTGTATATAGTGAAATAATAATTATACTGACAATAAGTAATCGATTTTGAAATTATTTTCAAAATTTAAGAAATGGAATTCCTCCGAAAATCACGTTTTTCGAATGTGCTTATTTCAAACCAGTTTTCGTCGAAATAAAGAGATCGATTTCAATAATTTTTAGAAATTTCGGTATCAAATATCGCCTACTTTTAAAAAAGTATGTATTAGGTCATATTGAAATTTAATATTATCATAGATATCATAGATTATCATAGAATTTTTGGATCGACAAATTTTTAATTTCCGAAGATTCTGAATTATTCAATCGAGTAGTCAAAATTTCGATCTCGATCTATTTACGATATATTCTACGGAAATTCTAAATGGTTAAATTTTTTTTGAATTCCAACTATTTTCACACTGTTTTAACAGTTTAATTGATATGAACAGTTCATCTCAGTTTATTTATTTACTATCATTGTGTAATTTTAAATAAATATATATGAGAATACTTTTTCGAATTCCGAATTAACTTTCAAATTCAAAAAATCAAACTATTTCAGAAATTACGTTTTTCGAACGTCTTTTCAAGCCAGTTTTCGTCAAAATAAATAGCTTGATTTCAACAACTTTCAAAAATGTTGATATTCATTTTTTCACAGACGATTTTTCTTAGAATTTTTGAATTCATGAATTTTCGATTTCGAAAGATTATGAATTATTCCATCGAAAAGTCAAAGTTTTGATCTCGATTTACTCACGAAATTTGCGAGAATTTTCTAAAGGTCAAATTTTCGATAAATTTTAACCTTTTTTTATATTGTTTCA
This sequence comes from Platygaster robiniae, assembly GCA_028476575.1. Classification (NCBI taxonomy): domain Eukaryota; kingdom Metazoa; phylum Arthropoda; class Insecta; order Hymenoptera; family Platygastridae; genus Platygaster; species Platygaster robiniae. The sequence goes on from CM052023.1 coordinate 32,913,394, forward strand.
ACGGTAAAATTTGAATGAAAAATCGATCTCAATTTATTTATTTATAAGCACTGTGTAATTATAAATAATGATAATGACAATACGTTATTGATTTCCCAATTAGTTTTTAAATTCAAGAAATCGAATTATTTTGAAAATTTCATTTTTCGAATGTGTTTTAAACAAGTTTTTGATATGACTAAATAGATCGATTTTAACAATTTTCAGAAATGTCAATATAATTTTTTTTCACATAGAATTTCGTGATTGAAAAATTTTCAATTTTCGAAGATTCTGCATTATTCCATCAAAATGTCAAAATTTCGCTCTCGATTTATTTGCGAGATTCCAGAGAATTTTCTTATGGTCAAATTTTCCACATAATTCAACCTTTTTAATATTGTTTTAACGGTAAAATTTATATGAAAAATTGATCCGAATTAATTTATTTTCAAGCACTGTGTAATTAAAAATAATGATAATGCCAAAACGTAATCGATTTCCCAATTAGTTTTTAAATTCAAAAAATTGAATTATTTTGAAAATTACATTTATCGAATATGTATTTCAAACAAGTTTTCGTCAAAATAAATCGATCGATTCAAACAATTTTCAGAAATTTCGATATCATTAATTATTTTATAGACGATTTATCATAGAATTTTGCAGTTGGCTAATTCCAATCTCGATGAATTCACGAAATTTGACAGGACTTGAATGGTCAAATTTTTATAAAATTTTTAACATTTTTGATGCTGTTTTATCAGTAAAACTTTCATTAATAATTGAATTAAATTTTTTCGAGCACTATTTATTAAAACAAGAATATTATTGACATTAATTGATCAATTTCCCTGTCAATTTCGAATTTCCAAAAATCGAATTATTTACAAAACCACCTTTTTGTAGATTTTCAAAACCAGTTCTCATCAAAATAGATCTACATTTCTAAAATTTTCAAAAACTCTTTTAACTACAAAATTCATGTACAACTGTCAAATTAAAAATCTCTAAAAATTCCAAACCACTCCATCGCAAGTGTCAAATTTCAGTCCAACTTTCTCCAAAAAAAAACTCCAAACTTCTAAATCCCCTCAAATTCATGTACAAATCCCTAAAAATAAAACCCCAACTATCAAATCCCGCATCTTTCCAAAATCCTTCAATACCTACTCAAAAAAAAACCAGTATAATCCAGAGCCGCACAAAACCGAATAAAAAAACATGACGAATTTCCATTTATAAAACCCCACCTCCAAACCAACCTGACCTGACTGGCTCAACCACAAAAAAACACCCACACAACTGTCAAACGCTCCTGAATCTCCACATCCAAAACACGAAAAAAAAAACGCAGTTTTCAAAAACCGTTGACGCAAACGCCAACACCGATAATCCGCGAAATATCAAACGTCACTGACGTAACTCGCGGAATTATAGAACGGAGTAAAAAAAAGTCGCGTGTCCCTCGACTGAAAATAATGATACTCTCGAGGATGTAAAAAAAAAAAAACAAGCTTCACTTACCTGACGAATGCACGGGCGCGCCGCACATTCATCCAAATTCCTCATGAAAAAAACGTCGCGCCCGAATTTCCGCCGAGTTTCATTATTTGAAATCGCGAAAATCGGCGGAGCGCAAATGCGTCATAGCCGCGTTTTTGGCGCAACAAACCGGGCGTAAATATGCGTGGGCGACGGGGGGAATTCGGTGTTTTCAGGAGCGCACGGTGTTTGCAATTAGAATCGGGATGCACGCACAAAAAACTGCCAACGGGCTGCCATTGTTTCGCGAATTACACTTAACACTGAGCGCAAACGTCCTCAAATATGGACGTTGCACGCGAAAATAACGTTACGCCGGGGCAAAGTGGGCGTTGATGCACCGCATTTTCGGGGCGCGAGGGGTTAATGGGGGTGGCAAAAACATTTATTTGCGAATAATATACACAGTGTACAATCACGGGTGTATTCGACGACGACAACATGGCGCCTTGTATGTACCGCTGCACGGGGTCAGATTTGGCTAGTTTCTTCTTATCGCACGCGCCAAAATCGCTGAAAAATATTCGAGATTTTAGAAAATGAGGGGTTCAAAAAGTTTGATAGGGTGAATTTTATAGCTCAGGCATCAAAAAATCTATGAAAATTTGGATCGTTTTGCGCTGGAAAATTTCAAAACTTGGATTTGAATTTTTGAAATTCAAATGGCGTATGGTGGCAGCACTGCGAGATTCGCAAACATGACTGCCAATGGTTTTTCCAATTCCAGGGTTGCCAGTTTGCAAATTTTTTGCAATACTGCGATTTGAGATTGAAAAATGCTCGTTCAAATTGAAATTACATGCCACTGAAATTCGTTGAATGGAACGGAAAACAGAAATTTTGAATTAACAGAAAAAAAGATTTGAAATATTGCAACGTCGCTTTCAATCAAATTACCGTTACATAGACAACTAGTGTTGCCAATTTTCGCGATATGCGACTTCCACTGTTGCCAACCATTATTCAATATTCAAAATTTTTTAAATAGTTAAAATCGTTACAATGAAGAAAATATAATCGTTTATTCAATATTGTATAAAAACGGTATACAAACTAATTGAAGATGTTATAATATGGAATAAATGAATTCTACTGCCAACCTTGTTCATCATGCAAAAAATTTTTTTTACCGTTACAATGAAAAAAAAAACAAAAACTTTTTGATCGTTATTATTCAATACATCCTCCTCGAAATTATATATAAACTAATAAACATTATTCTACAATTTGGTATATATTATTCATAAAATATTTTCCTAGTTCTAATTTCCATTTGGCTCCTTTGTATCGCTTCTTGTTTCAACGGAATTTTTTTCCTCATACTGCTCTGATGTTTCTAAATCCAATGCATCGGCCTTGAGCAAATGCACCAATTCGCTCGTTGTCATGGCCTAGAAATTAACCAATATTCACTAACTTTTATGCAATGCAAGTTTCTTACTTAGTTCTTTCCACTAACAGACCAAAACAATACCTGCAAATGCGGTGCAATGAGTCGTAACATGGGATTTGAAGACAACTCTTGTTCTTCCACGGTTTCAAGAAAACGTCTTTCTGTTATCAACCTTGCAATACAATCTTCTTTTGCAGTTGACAAAGAACTGACCAAATCCCGTTTTGACGATCCTTTTTGCAATGCTTTCAGCCTGTTTTCTACATATTTATTTATTGGATTCAATCGTTTGATTGAAGTTCTAGAAAGTTAGAAAAAAAACTCACGTAGCCCTTCAAGATATTCCTCTGAATCTGGCATTTTCTGGAACTCTGCTTTGATTTTGCAATCAACAAACGAATCTTCGAATATTGGTTCATGATTTTCGATGACTTTGCCGGACTCATTCCACGGGTCATTCGGTTTTGTTTTCATTTTTGTGACCTTGATTCTGTGTTTTTATTTTTGTTTTCATGAACTGTCAAAATATAAATAAATTTGTTTGGTTAGGTTAGGTTAAGTTAGGTCTTTTTTAAAATGGCGGATGATGGCGAAATATTTAAATTTTAATTAAAAAAGAATTAAAAAAACATATTTGCTTCATTTTATTTCAAAATTCGAAAAAATCTGGAAAAACTTTTTATATTTACATATTTGCATAAAATCAAACATGCGTTTTCGAGTTGTAATGGCAGCAAAAAATTGATAGCTCTTAAAATACATCATTTATACATATAACAATTTAAAAATAAATTCAATAGCTAATTATACAGTGAATTAAATAATTATTAGTAATTAAGTTACTTATAATTGAATAATAATCTAATTATAACTTGCTTGCTTATCAGTAATTTATTATTTATTTAATTATCATTAATTAAATAAAATTGCGATTGTAAGTAATTATATCAAAATTCAGTTACAAGTAAATATAAACTATTACACATTCTTGAGAACGCTCGTTAGCAAGCTGTTGAGTTTGTTTCTTGTTGTAATTTATTGTGAATAAAGTTTGACTAAGTCTATGATGACGAATTATTGTAATAATCAATTTCTTGAATGTTAATGTGAATTCATGCAAGTGAAAAATCTCCTGAAGAGGGCTTAATAAAAGCGGAAAGCTTGAGAAAGAAAATGGGAAGTTAAAAGGAAGTCTTTTATTTTATAACCCATTGATATCGGCTCCCAACGATCGTTTTGATGATGAATATTTAAATTGGGAGAGTGTAAAGAATCTATTATAAACGATTACTTATATAAATATGGATAATTCAATTGAAATTTGTTAAAAATTCAACTATAAGTTATTTGATTACCCAATGTTATTAATAATTGCTAATAACGATAATGAATCCAATTATCTCCAATTTAATTATTAGCAAATAAATGTAACAATATAATTAATAGTTACTAATAGTAAAAAATTACTATTAATAATATTCAAAACTTAATAATTTCCACATGAAAATGAGTCACAAAAAATGACATGTAAACATTATTTTTATTTCAAAATAGTACAAAAGTGCATCTATATTAAAAAATACTGTAAAAACACGAAAAATACTGAAGCTGCTAGAAATATATGAAGTACTATATCTATATGGACAATTTTTAATAAAAAATGAAGATTTGAGTTCATTCTGTTTCGCTAGAAATAAATATTGTAGGATGAGATTTTTTGATCGTTTTTCGAGGAAAACTTTGACTTTCCACAGTTTTCTCAGTTTCACATGACATTGAATTCTGCATTTCATCGCATTTTTTTTCTTCCACTGATTCCTCGCAAAATTTAACTTTTTTGGCAGGCAAAACACTGGGTGGTTTTCCAGAGTCAACAGAATCTATTTTATTTTCCTCTGCCTTTCTTTTCTCGCTCAAATTTTTCGTTTCCTTGGGTTCTTCAGAGCTTTTTGTGTTCTGCAATTATACAAAAAGCAATAATAAAGTTTTCCTTTACTTAATCTCTAGAAAACTAGAAAAATAGAATTACTCCATTAGCCAGAGCTCGATATTTCCAGAGCCTCACTTCATTGAGCAACTTGTTCATTTTTTCCTGCTCCACGCACTTTTGGACATATTCATTATCGATCTCCGAGCGTAATTTGTTGACTTCCTTTTTCTGCTCGATTAGTTGAGCCTCCAGATATCTAAAAACCCAAAAAATGTGATCTCATTTTCATTTTTTGAGTGAGAGAACTTAAAACTCACGAAATATTGCTTCGCTGCAGTTCGTCATTGAGTGCTTTGTCAAGCTGGCTTCGAGCAAGTTTTAGTTGTTTCTGCAGATGAGAAATTGTGTCCTCGATTGTGAGTTCGATATCTTTGCCCAAAGACATGATTTTTATGGTGTCCTCTTCCAGGGTACGAACCAAAGTAGCTTTCTCCAATTTCATCCTTTCAATTTCTGCGTCTTTCAAGGCATAGGTACGCTTTAAATTTACAAACTCGTTTTGTATGGCTTTTTTTTCTTGGATAGCTCTGTTTCGACTGTCTTCCAATTCAGCAAAAATTGAATTTCCTGTTGAAAAAAAACTAGCTTGTTGAAGAAAAAATTCATAAATTTTTGTAATTCATGGTCAACGAACCTTTTTTGCCAACATTTGTCGGGGCACTTTTTAAGGCGTTCAGTTCTGATTGGCACATTGCTAATTCCTCTCTAAGACTTTCTATTATAACTTTTGTTTCTTCAGAATTCCTCTTGGTGACCTTGAAATTATTTTGTTATATTGATGTTGTGTTGTGGACACGTCAATAAATTGTGAGTGATTTTAGTATGCAACATGAATTAAAATCAATTAGTTTACTTATGATAAGTTACTTATCATGTAGACATAATTTTTAAAAATCGATATTGGAACGTACGTTGGAAATTTCTCGCAGAGCTTCCATCTCCTGGCAAATTAATGAATGTGCTTCTTTCAATTTATTGTGCTCCTGAGTTTCTATTCCCAGTAAATTTATTAGATTTTCCATTTCTGATGAGTATTGGGTTTCATTTCCTGAGTACGACAATTCTGGCACTGAGTTTTTAGTGGCATCAAGTTTAAATTGTAATTCTTCAAGCAATTTTTTTTGTTTCGATATTTCGTTTTCTTTTGATGAAAACTCGTTTAGCATTTCGTTCGTTTGTTCGTCGAAAAATTTTTTTTCTGCATTCAATCTGCGTGAATGTAAGCATTAAAATTTTCATTTTGAGAAATGTTGGTCATTCTGAAAAATGGAAATTATTCTTATTGAATTATTAAGAATCAAAAAATCTTGACTTTTTTGAATTTTTGTAAGTTGAGATGTAAATGTCAATTTTGCGGCATTGAAACAAAACTATGTAAAATTTTTATTAAAATAATATCTCCACAGTAAATCAAAAAACTAGAATTTTTGAGTTGCTTGATAAAAAAAAAACTATTATTATAAATCATTCTACATTTCTTCTGTTATATTTGTCATTAAAAAGTATTTAGATAGTCATAATCAATTTTTAATTAAAAAACGTTTATTATCAAAATATATTTTAGTAATAAAAAAACTACATTGAATCTGTATAAATGCAAGCATTGAAAAATTAACGTCATTCTGAAGATTAGGTATCAAAAATGTCTGACATATTAAAAAAAAGTTATTCATGCTCAATTATCAAGAATTTGAAGATGTCAATATTTTTTAATTTTTGTAAGGTCAGCTGTAAACACACTTTTATATTTTATAAGGTATGCTTAGTTTCGGAATTCTTTGGAAACAAAGAAACATATTTTGTTATGAATAATATTAATTATATGTATAAGTTATACACACGATTATTATAATTCAATATTATTATTAAGATGTATTCTCATACAGTATAACAATCTATATATTTTTAATAATATTGGATAATAAATCGTTATTAATATTAAAAATTAATTTTTTAAATAAAATTACGCGAATAATTTACATAATAATAATGATATATATAAGTCATACGCATGGTTATTATTATTCAATAATATTAAAAATATATATTATCATCCACTATAATAATATATATCTATATATTGAACTATAATAATTTAATAATGAAATAAAATAATTGGCATATGTATAATTTTACATTAAAGAATTGTATATAAATTATGTTTAATATTACTATAATAATTACTATAGTATAAACAGTACATTAGAATTTATGTTTTTTATCTAAATATTTTCAATATATAACATTACCAATACTTGTTGAAAACTATCATTTTAAAAAAACACAAAAAAATGAATAATATCAAAAGATATAAATAACATTAAAATATTAAGATCTTACTTTTCTGTGATTTTTTCAATAGTATCCTTGAGTTCTTGGATCGTCTGTTTCGACGAAAATTCCTGGAATTCCATCGCTTCCTTGTGCGATTTTTCATCGTTTTCCAACTTACGTCGAAGATCATAATTTTCCTGCTCGAGTTTTTCATTTTTCCTTTTCAACTCCTCGACTTCCTTCGACGCATCAATTTCGAAAATTTTGGAATTTTCACTTGCCACAGTACTCTCGTTACCAAAATAGGTTTCTGACATTTTTCTGCAATTTCTAATCCTTGAATTACACAATTGTCACTCCACGAAAATGTCTAACTGTTTGGTTTTTATTCAAGCTAAAATTATGTGATTGAGAAAATAATTTTCGCTTTCGTTCTAGGAAGTAAAAGGTAAATCAAGGTAAGTAAACAAATTGAATTGTCAAATTTTCAAACTGTAGCAGACTGACGTCAGGTACATACTACATATATATACAATGTGTGCCGCCATTTTAAAATTTTGACTATTCACATTACTGTATTTTAACACACCTATATATAGATATATCAGCTGCTTACTCACACAATCACACACTTGTCAGTGCGTCGTGTTGTTCATCAACTTCATCGCAGTAGATAAAAAAAATTAGTAAACACAACTTGTTTGCAATAAACATCTTGGGCGAAAATTTTTCATCATGGTGGTCTGCAGATATTTTCTCCAAGGCTCGTGTCGATTCGACCAAAATTGCCGTTACGAACATACAAATTATGGTACGATATTCTACCTTTATAATTACATGCAATGAGGATTTAACTTTTTTCTAATGATTTGGAAAAATTCCAGCTGGAGGGGGAAAGGAAAGTTACAATGCAGAATCGAGTCTGTCGTGAGTAAAATCTCAATTTAGAATTTTATTGGTTTCATTTTATTTTAACTTCAGACATATATAGCACAGAAACTATAATAAAACATTTTTTTGTTTTATGAAATATTTATTAGGTTATAACATCATTTTAAAAAAGATAAGTAATATAATTCTAAAAAGATATGAGTAAATTTAGAGCTATATAACACAGAATTGCAATTAAATATTTCTAAATAGTAAAAAAATATAATGAAACATTATAATGAATAGCAAGTATTTTTCATAGGTAATGAATTCCTAAGGAACAGTATTGTGAATTTGGAATTCTGATTGTACCAAATTTGGAAAAAACTCGAAATTTTATTTTTTTCAATTCTAAATCACGAAAACTAAAAATGATATATTCACGTATTTGAAATGAAAAATTTTTCAAGTTGTCAAAAACTGAATTATAAATACAATAGATCAATGATGAATTTCACATTTATAAATTAAGATAATATGTTTCCTAATGTTAAATTACAAACTCTGACAAATATATAATAAAACGAATTCACGTATTGTAAGTTCTTTTACAAATTTAATCATCATTGTAAATATATCAAATTAGTAATCGGTTGCCGTAAATTTTCAAAAAAATAAGAATTATGCAAGTACAAATATAAAAATGTTTGAATTTTTAAAGCATTAACAATTGCTCCATAGATAATAATATTGTTGTTCAAAATTTATAAATATTGCGTGAGAGTAATTTGGTTTATGACATTCAAAATTATAAAAATGTATTATTTTATTTCTTATGTTTATTTTTTGTTTTGATTTTTAGCTGAAATTAAACACGATCTCAAGAAATATTTGTCCTGAAAAAAACCTTTACTTTTATTCTTCTCTTTTAATGTTTTGAAAATTGTTAAGAACTAAGTTGCAAAGAAATAGCAATGGAATAATATTTGATGCTCAGAACTTAGAAACCCATTAAATTATTTTGTTATTTATGAGCTTTCCAGTAATTTGATTTTAAATTTTCATGCAATAATTTTACCTAATTCATAGAAAGTTTTCGAATTTTTTATTTTTCCATGTTAAATTGAAGTAAATGAATGAGTTTTTATTAAACTCATAAATTTATGTACATCTTTGCATTCCTCAAAATGTACGTATTAACATACTATAAAATAATACGTAAATTTTTTTTTTTTTTTTTAATTTCAAAATTAATAAAATTGTATTCTTAGAAATATTAAATTAATAATGAAAACGATCCGAATTCGAGGTCCAAATGAAAGTGGCAAGAGTGTAAATATAAAAACTATAGAGTTTTGGAAACAATAAAAATTATTCAACAAATAGGGAAATTTTTATTTGCAATAAATAAATGTATCATGTATCAGGGTAGTGTGGTTTGTAATACATAGAATCCTAACCAGTAAAATATGAAGAAAAAAAAATCGAATTCTTGATGCTTCTTTCTTGTTTCAATTTCAGAATTCAATCTATAAAAATTGTGCATACTAATTACACAAAATATTAAAAAAGGCTCGGTATATTTCTTTTTTTTTTTAAATAATCAAAGAATCTGTTTTCTCATTTGCTTCTTTTGATTATTCTAATTTATAAACTGAAGAATATTATAATTCATAAAATATTTCGGGTCTGAATTATAGATTTAGTATTGCGCAAGAAATTCTCGCAGCTGAAAAAGGAGGGCAATGGATTCTCTCTTGCTTCGGTCCTTTCAAAGAGAAAGAATGTATTCCTGGGATGGAAGATGTTTCCCCAGAAGAAGTTCGATGGCAAATGTACCAAGCACAAAAAGACGGCACTGTCGAACAAGTGGTATGATTCCCAAATAACTATTTTCAATGAGTTGAACCAACCAGTCATTAGTTTCATATTAGTATCTACATTTTCATATTGTGTCAAATCAAGTTTCAGCTTTTACGTAATTATCTACTATAATTACACATTATTGTCTATTGAACAAAATCAAATTCATATTCTTTAATTTTTCTTTTTTTAGAAACTACAATACCAGAACATGTGCCAAGCAGCCAAATCCATGCAAGAAGCTCTCAAAAACCCCACTCAAGAATCCGCCGCAATGCTTGTAAGTATCTAATCGAATTTTCAGAATTTTAATTACATAGCATTCTTGAAATGAAAAATATATCAATTTTTAAATTTGTTACATAACGTTGTCACATTGAGCGGATCCCCTTTCCCTCAGGAGTGTTACATAATTTATGGACAGCCCATTATACTAAGTTCCAAACCAAGCAACTTATATAAAATAAACAATCGATATTCTATCTCAAATTCCAGAGCAGAATCAACGGCACCAACGTCGACAAACCAAATCCCTTTGCAAACCCACGAACAAGCAATCCATCGAACACAGTCTTCGGGACCCAAGGCCCTTTCAGCAACACCTTCACCCCAACCACAGGAACTTCCATATTCAGTCCCAAACCTGCTTTCGGTACACCCTCGGCTTTTGGAACTTCCCCAGGTTCCTTGTTCACCAGCAAAGCCAATACCGCAGGATCCATTTTCGGAGGAGGAAGCACAGCAGCGCCCTCAGTCTTTAGCAGTCCTACCCAAGGTCAGCAAACTTTCGGTTCGCCATCTATCTTCGGTGGAGGGTCTCAACCGACATTCCAAAGCACGGCACAAGGTACAAATATCTTCGCCCGGACCCAAACTTCGCCACCTGGTGGCATTTTTGGGAACACATCAGCTTCTAGTTCCATTTTTGGAGGAGCTCAACCCAGTGCAGGGATATTTGGTGGCAACAACCAAATGGCCCAAGCTGGTTCTTCATCGCCATTTGGTGCAGCCACGTCGACTGCTGCTCCCAACTCATCGCCTTTTGGCGCAGTGGCTGCGAAGCCTGCTTTGAGTACTGTATTTGAGTCGCAGAATTCCTCACAGATGTTTGGTACACCTTCAGTGTTTGGCAACGTTAGGAACGATTACTTTGGTGGCCCTGGTTGCGAGAAAGTTTTCGGTTCTCAGAATTCTGGGAACGTTTTCACGGCGTCGTCTCCAGGAAGTGTTTTTGGAGCTCCCACTATGGAAACTCAAGGAACTTTTGGGCAGGCGAATACAACTTTTGGGCAAGCTAATCCACCTTTTGGGCAGTTTGGAGGGAATCCAGCGGCACCAGCTACACCAAAAGTTACGTCACCTTTTGCGAACTCGGTTTTTTCTAACCATTCAACTGCAAATAAGTCGCCTTTCGCTCAGAGTCAAGGAAGTGGCGCAGCGGAGAAGAACCCGTTCACATCGAGTTCGAATGTTTTCAATTCTTCGCCTTTTGGCGGTACTGAGAGTGAGGCTATGGATGAAGAAACGATATATTCCAAGGAAGAGGGATTGACAGATGACGAGAAAAGTATGTTTAGAGCGGAATACTTTACCTTTAAGAAAATTCCTACAAAGCCTCCGACTAAAGAATTGAGGTGAATAGGGAAAGTTGGCAGAAAATGAAGGAGTTGTATAAAGAATGAAGGACATTACAATAAAAGTTTTCTTTTTCAAAAAGCTGTGTATCTATTGATGGAACTTTATCTTTCTATCTCATGATCACTTCAACGAATTCTCGTGCGCATAAAAAAACTACAAAAACGTATCCAAATTACTGGTTATCGAACAATCAACTTCGTTTTTTCTTCTTCACATGATTTTATAGATCACTTTTGCATCCATCACCTCAACGTGGAAATAACGGTATTCATGATTTTTTCGTCTCGCTTTCTGTGTTTCTCGATGCACCGGATTTTTTTTAAATCGACGTCGGAAATCTTGACGTTGAAAATAAACTGCTCCTTTTCGGACAAATGCATCACATTTTCTTTGGCATGGAGGTTCTCTTCTTTTCTGGAATGTAAAAATCAGTGCTCACAAAAATATGAAAAACCAGAAAAGTGTGAAAGAATTATGGAAAATTGTGGTGGGTTTGTGTTTCAGATTTATGAAACTTTGAAAAATTACGAGAAAATTTGTAGAACTTCAGAAAATGTTTGTACATTTTCTAGACTGTTAACTGTCATATTTTTAAGAAATATACATGGTATGTATTTTTATTTCATTTTTTGATAAAATTCTAGAAAACAAAAAATATTCAAAAACCACGAAAAATCTTAGTAACTTGGAGAAATTTTTATTAGCTTCAGAAAATTTTAATTTAATTTTTGAACAGTTTGAATGACGTTTTGAATATTGAACATTTTGGAAAATCCAAAAACAATCGAAATTTCAATTACTGTTATTGATTTTAAAAAGTCTCCAAAATAATACAATTCGTATAATTTTTAGAAAATTTTGTAAGATTGAATAATTATCAAAACTCGTTAAATTTGTAGTTTGTAAAAGATTCTGAGAAAATTTAAAAACATTTAAAATTTAGAACATTGTCATTAATTCTGAGAAATAATAAAAATTTATCGAATCCCAGAAAATGTTCATGAAATTTGCAGATAGTGTTCATTATTATACTTCTTCTAGATATGAATGTTTTTTAAATTTTTTTATGAAAAAATTGAAGCATAGTAAAAAATTACGAAATATCTCAGCAAGTTGCAAAAATTTGTATGAATTGGAAAGTTTTGAACAGTTTGTCGTGGTATTAAAATGTTGTATATTTTTTTGATTGTTGATAACCCTTAAAAATTACCTTAATTTCGTACAACTCGTAGAATTTTTAAAGAAAAAAAATAAACTAGTCTCGAAGAATGTATAATTTGTAAAAATCGTTGACAAATCGAAAAACATTGAAATTCTAAAAGATTGGCAGTAATTCTCAAAAGTTCTAAAATTTGTAGAATTTCAGAAAATTTTCATGAACATTGTAGAATGTGATTATTAAAATATTTCCTCGAAACATGATGAATTTTTTTTTCATGTTTTATACAAATCTAAAAGAATTAAAAAGTATTAAAAAATACGAAATATTTCAGTAAGTTAGAACAATTTTTATAAAATTTGTAAACTTTGGAATAGTTTTAATCATGTTTCAAATTTCAAAAACATCAGTTATCACAAAGACAGTCGTATAATATCCTGGAAAAATGAAAATACCTAAATTGTGTTGGATTCTCAAAATTTCTTTAAATGAAAAAATGTTTTGTCGTTCAGAGATTATTGATAATTTTGGGAATTTCTATAAAAATCTAGAATTATGATACATTTCGTAAATCAATTTCATAAATGTAAACAAAACCATCTAATCGGAAAAATTGTATAATATATTCATATGTTATACATGATGAAGTATATATTATACTTTGAAATATATTAGTATTTATATATAATTGTAAATACTCACGGATCCAACTTTTGGAAAGCTACCATGATCGAGCAATCCCTAAGCGTACTGAACAATAAATAATTCTGCAAAATGCAAAGCTCGCTAACAGAAGGATACCCTCCCTCGATTTCCTCGCTTTTTTCTCTCCAAACATTTTCATTTGCATACTCTATCAGCTCAGTCTTCGTATTTTCCTTGGCATCGAGCGTGCACATATTTTCATATCGTGCATTCAGATTCTGTGGGTAAAATCCAATATTACCAAAAGCGACGGCAAATTAAGAATCATATCAAAATTATTAAAATTTCAAGAAAAGCAATATTTTCAGTGAAAAAAATGACCTCGATCAAATTACTACATCCATCTTGAACTCGTTTCAACAAACTCGAGTAAATATCTTCGTCGCTCAAAACCTCTTTATACTTTGAATAAATCGAGTAAACAATATCTTCGCCATGTTGGTGGAGTTTTTGAACTTCCATTATTCTCTCTAAGACAGATCCTCCAGGTAATTTATCTCCTGGAAAACGGCAATTCTGCAATGATGAAGTTGGATTTAAATAAACGAGGTAATGTAGAAGAAAAGGAGAATAGGATATAATCTATGTGAAAATTGATTTTTTCCTCACTCTGTCTCTCTCTAACAACAACTCGGAAGCTTGATTATTCAGAACTGGATCAATTCGAGGAGGAACATCAATACTAGAATTAATTTCGATGACTTTGTCCCCTAGGACATTGGTCTTGTCGTCCTGAACAGGGACGAAAGGACGCAGTAAAATTTTCACCAGCAATGTTGAAAGCGAATCTTTCCAATGCTTTCCGGGGAAAATTTCCTTCATGCAATTTTCTCGACTGTGGGAGTTTTCCTCATACACGCAGAGGCCTTCTCGAAAAATCTTGAGATTGTTTTGCGGGTTGTCCATCAGATTTTTCAAGGCCTGTTCCATTCTATTTGGATTTCCTGAGAAAAGCTCGAAAGGGCAATACCGGTGTTTTTCACTGTGCGAGGGTTGGATTTTTTTACTCGAATTTTCCATCTGGAAAATTGACATCACAGAAAAATCAATGATTATGAATTTGGAGGAGAAAATAAGAATTTGAGTAGTCCATTACCTTTTTTTTGTGGGTAAAGGTTTTTGCTTTATAAAATTGTTTTAAACAATATGGACAAATTGGGAGCACTTGGTCCATTTTGCAGATGTAGCCTTGTTTGGGTTTGATTTCTACGCAGAACACGGAATTTTTCGAGGAACGAGAAAATGGGGACAAATTGCTCCCGATCAAGACACTGTAATCTGGAAGCTGAGTTGCGAACTCTTCTAGAATTGCTTTCGATAATCTGTTGGCTGAAATAATTATTCCTTAGGTTTAATACTCAGGTTTTCTTATGGGTATTATTATTATATCATTCTAGAAAAATGTTGAAATGTCAGAAAAAGATGTTTCCTAATTTTTTGATAGTTTATTGTTTTATATTATCTCACATGGTCGGTCATCGTGGATTTTTTCAGAAAGTATGTCCAGATTTTCCCGATCACAGTACACCACTTTTGGCACATCTATGAAAATTCCTAGGAGCTTCAACATCACATTTTTGGAGAATTCGATTTCTTCGTTGACTCGACTTAGACCTCCGTCTTTTGGTAATTCTTCTGGTAGTGATTTGCGAAATCGAATTACCATATGTTGCTGGAAAATCATTATTTTTTTTTTTTTTTTTTTCAATGCAGAGAATTTATGCAAAAAAAGAAAAAATTAGAAAATTGAAAATAAAGAAAGCAATAATTTGTCAGAAGTTTCTTCTTCTTGTCTTTCATTTTTTCTGCGTTCATTAATAAATCAAAGTATATATTTTTTTTTTATTTACCGTATGATGTGCAATGACGAGATTCGCATTTCCTTCTCCTCTGTAGGAATATTCTCGAAAAGGATGGCACTGATGAAACATTTTTTTTACTGCGCCGAGTCGATCCTGAAATGTATTGAATCAATAATTTTATTTTTCTTATGGAAAATGTTCGTACCATTTTAAAGAAAACATTTTATTATTAAGATTACAAATATTTATTGAAAAATAAAAATCTGCAACAATAATCAAATAATAAAGTTATTTTAATATTACATCATTAAGTAATTGTAGTATAATAATTATTTACAATCAAACAATTTGTGAAAATAACAAAATTCACTTTTCATTGAACCACTTAAATCGAAAAATTGGTTATCAAAATGAATCACGAACAAACAAGATTTTAACATGAATCATCGATGTATTTATGTTTCTTTGCAAAAAAAATTCTTCCCGCTATTGTTTTTGTCAAACCCATAAAGAAACAACGAATGACATGATAAAATCATTCCAACGTAATTATTGTCGTAATGTAATTTTTACTTACGAAATTATTTGATGAAATTCCCGTAGGGAAACTCAAAAACCGAAATTCAACATTTCTTGGACGCATGAAAATAAGGATTCAGAGCCTTGGGATTCGTGCTTTGATTTTAGTCTTTTTGAGATATTTTTTTAGGTAAAATTTGTGAGGGTAATAGTAGTCAACAGTATTTCAGCTTATTCGCAAAAAATGTACATAAGAGTTTATTGTAATTTAATTATCATTGGTTGGCGCGAAATTGATCATTCTTTGGAATTGCGTGGGTCGTGTCTTGAATTTTGATATTTTTTGTCCTTCTCTGTTGCATTCATAAAAGAGAGAGAAAGAAAATAGATATTATGTTGTTTTGTTTACTTAATGAGATAAAAAGAGATAGAAGATACATCGGAACTTGGCAGAGTTTTTGAACATACTGTACCAAGGCCAGGTTAGGTTAAGAACATATGATTGGAAAAATACGAAATATGGAAGTCAATGGAAGTGCAAAAGGTGCAAAAGTGCCTATATTAATAGACGAGTGATTATTTTGTGTTTTGCAAAATTTTAGCGAGTGAACCGGGTTAATAATAAAAAAACAGTGTTTTTCGTTTGTTTGTGGTTTGATACTGTCAAGATGGCGAGAAAACGTAAAGGTGAGTGACATATTTTGTTTTGGAAATGTTTGTTGTTTGCGCTTGAAAATATTGTAACCTTTGATGAATTCTGAGACTCTAAAATTTGAAAAACGCAAATATTTAAAATTCTGAGTTAATTACACAAAATTTTGAGTGCAGTATTTCCAATAAATTGGATTATAAACATTAAAAGTTTGAAGTTTTTTTTTATATATTTATTCTCTGACATCTGACGTAAAAAATTAATAACTTGTAATTCCTTTTGAATATAATTTTTAATTTTTATTATTTTAAGACATTTTTTGTTCAATTTTTTTATGTACTTATTTGTTGGAATCAGAAAAAAATTCTGAAAAAATATGACAAATTAAAATTAATAATAAATCAAATAGATATACTTGTATTCAACATTTTCTAATTAAATATATTTAAATTATTCTCTATTCGAATAAATTTTTCTGATTGGAAATGAATTCTAATTCAAATTTTAATTAAATTTATTAAAATTATTGAAGGTAATTTTCATTACCATTAATTCAGTGTTTTATTATATTGACAATATTATAACGTTTTTTTAATTTTGAGCCACTTCTAAAATTTAAAGAATTTAAGTATCTAAAATTCTGAGTGTATTAAATCGAATTTCGAGTCATGTATTTTCATAAAATTTGATTATGAATACTAAAAGATTGATAATTTCGAGTTTGTGGGTATATTTGTTTTCTGACATCCAATGTGAAAAATTAACAATTTCGATTATTTTTGGATTCATTTTAAATTAATATTATTAAAAAAAATTTTGTCTTTTTTTGACCTAATATTTGAAATCAGAAAACAAAATTTCTGAAGAAATTAATGAATTTGAAAGAAATTAATCAAATATAATTTTATTCAACATTTTATGATTTGATATATTTAAATTATTCTGTAGTCCAATAAATTTTCCTTATTAGGAATTAATTTCAAATTTGTTATGAACCAAATTTATGAATATTATTTGAAATAATTTTCATTTCCTTTAATTTAGTTTTGGATAATTCTGAAAATATTGTAACCTTCTCTGAATTTTTAGACACTTTCAAAATTCGAAGAATATTAATATTTAGAATTCTGAGTTTATTAGATCAAATTGTGAGTAATGCATTCTCATAAAATTTCATTATGAATATTAAAAGTTTGAAAATTTTGAGTTTTATTATATGTTCATTTTCTGACATGCTACATGAAAAATTAATAACTTTTAATTTTTTTTTACTTTAATTTTCAACTCATATCATTTGAAAATACTTTTCTAGTTAAAACTCTAATGTAAACTAATAATTTTAATTGGAAAACAATCTTTTTGAAAAAATTATGATATATTAGAGTTTGATTTAAAACAACACAAAATCATTTCATGAAACATTTCCTAATTTGGTCAATTTGGAATATTTTTTAATCAAACAAATTTTTCAAATTAAAAATTAATTTTCATTAAAATAGTATATAACCTGTTTTGAGACAGTTCTAAAATTTAAAGTTCAAGAATGTAGATATTTGAATTTCTGAGTTTATTTGATCTAATTTTGGGTGATATATTTTGATTAGATTTGATTAGGGCTATTACAAATTTGGAAATTTTAAGTTTTCATTTTCAAAGATTCAAAGTGGAAAATTATAAATTGAAATTTTCTTTAAACGTAATGCTCAAAAAATTATTTTTGTAAATTAAAAAACTGTATGTACAAAATTAGAATGTCTAAAAAAAAATTAATTGAAGTTTGAGTTCAATTCATCAAATTCAAGTAAAATAAGTTATATACAATTCAATACATTTCAACACGATGAATTTGTCTAATTAGAAATAAATTTCACTTTTCATAATTTACTTAAATAAAATTTCCTTTTCGTATTTTACATCTAATATTTCAATATGATAAAGTAAATTCAATGAATAAGAACTAATATTTTTAACCTTTTAGTAATTTTATCCCTCTTTCCGTACTTGCAGAATTTGTAGAAAGCAAAGAAGAGCGCATGATGATGACGATCGGCGAAATAATTCAAGAATTATTGCTCGCCGACAAAGAGAGCAGAGACGTCGATTTAAATAAATTGAAAACAAAAATTTCATCCAAATATGGATTATCGACATCTCCAAAACTAGTCGATATTATTGCAGCTGTGCCAGCAGATGCTAAAAATATTTTGCTACCAAAATTAAAAGCCAAGCCTATAAGAACAGCCAGTGGTGTAAGTAACAAAATTTTTTTCATACCGATAAAAAAGTTCAATGTTTAAATATTAATTTCCCTGGAATTCAATGTTTAAATTCAAGTACTGTGGAGTTTAAAAACTTCAAAATCTGGAAGAAAAATATGTATATTCCTGATCTTAACAGTCAGAATTATATTAAGTAGAATTTCTAATTGCTTGTATTTTGTCTGAATCAATGATTATGAATTTTTCAGATTGCAGTTGTCGCTTTAATGTGCAAACCACACAGATGCCCTCATATTAATATGACTGGGAATATCTGCGTGTACTGTCCTGGTGGCCCTGATTCAGATTTCGAGTACTCTACCCAATCATATACTGGGTACGAACCTACTTCTATGCGAGCTATCAGGGCTCGATATGATCCATTTTTGCAAACAAGGCATCGTGTTGAACAGGTTTAGTAATTTTTTGTAACTGAAATATAAATTTTATAATGTCAAATGAATATTCAGAGTATAAAAGAAATAAGTTACGAATTAATATTCAAAATATAAATACAAATTCATCATATAGAATAATTTAATATCCATAGTATGAAATATTGCTGCAAAAATAAATACTTAAAGAATTGAATGATATAAAATGAATAAAAATTCATTATGTTTATTTTATTTTTTCAGCTGAAGCAATTGGGTCACAGCGTGGATAAAGTGGAATTCATCGTCATGGGTGGAACTTTCATGGCTTTGCCTAGTGACTACAGGGATTATTTTATTAGAAATATGCATGATGCTTTGTCTGGTCACGTGAGCAGCAACGTGGCAGAAGCTGTGAAATATTCAGAAAGAAGCAGGACCAAATGCATTGGCATCACGATCGAAACCAGGCCAGATTATTGCTTGAAAAGCCATCTTTCTGACATGCTGAATTATGGGTACAAAAATAATGTAACACACTGGACAAAAAAAATTATTATCCATTAAATGATACTCAATATCATATAAATATTCTATTTTCAACCAAAGATAATGTTGAAATTTTATCTCAACACCCTAAAATCATGTAAATATTTGAATTGTAATACTATAATCTTTATGGATGTCATAATGCAATTTTTGTTCAAATTTTAGTAGAACATGATCACTGATAAAGTTTTTTACTTGAAATTACAGATGCACGCGTCTTGAGATAGGAGTGCAATCCGTTTACGAAGACGTTGCCCGTGACACGAATAGGGGCCACACTGTTCGTGCAGTTTGCGAGACTTTTCAATTGTCCAAAGATGCAGGTTTCAAGGTCATCGCTCACATGATGCCCGATTTACCGAATGTGGATATTGAACGAGATGTCCAGCAATTTATTGTAATAATTTAAATTTCAGCATCTCATGTAATGTGTTTCAAAGGCTTATGATTTTGATAAATGGAAGATTGTTTTTTTTTCTTGGAAAACAAAAATTATCAAATTTTAGGAATATATTAATTGTGAATACCGCATTTTTGGAGCTGAGAGAAAAATATTTATTGATGTGGATTTATTAACAGGATTTTTTGACCTTGAAAATCTGAAAATCTGAAAATCTATTATCTTAACAAATTTTAAGGACAAAAATTTATATACATGAAAACACTATGAAGAGGGAGACATTTAAAAATTATTACTTTGATATAATAATTTTTTGTTCAGGATTTTGTACAGTGATTGACAAAACACTGACCTTTTTTTCTTGGACAGGAATTTTTCGAAAACCCTGCATTCAGAGCTGACGGTTTGAAAATTTATCCGACGTTGGTGATTCGTGGCACTGGACTGTACGAGTTGTGGAAAACTGGGAGATACAAAAGTTACCCGCCGAGTATGTTGATCGATTTGATAGCTAGAATTTTGGCCCTTGTACCCCCATGGACCAGGGTTTACAGGGTTCAAAGGGATATTCCCATGCCCTTAGTAAGGTATGTTTTTTTTTCAAAATCTTGACCAATTTCCGATTTCCTGTAACTCAAAGTTCTGTTGGAGTCAATTTCTGTGCAATTTTTTTGTTTTCATTTGCTCGTTTAGAATTTATTTCTTTAGTATTTTCAGAATATACTTTTATACAGTATCATTGCAATACTTGAATTTTGAGAACTCCGAATATAAATTTAGAATGAAAAAATTCAATCTTTGATTTTTGAACGTGAAAAATAAAAATTTCTAAACATACAAAGAATAATGAAGAAAAGTCAATGTAAAAATAACAAAATGGTATTAAATTAGGAAAATATGAGAATAACGAAAAAAATTTCTGTACATTTTTATAAATGTTCTATATGTCGATAATTATTTGATTGTTAAGTATCCAATGCTGAAATACTTTAATGTTTCGAAATCCTGTTGCTAGAATTTTATGATTTTTTTGTTTTGAAATATTATTATACCCGATTTTTCACTTTTATAAAGTTTTACATATTTTTACCGAGTATTGTAATGAATGAATGAAAAATTGATTGTGAAATAATTGTCTTTTTCGAATTTTCACACTTTTCTAAAATTTTTCCTATTTGTACAGATATTTTTATATATTTTTTTATTGCCCATCATTTTTATAGTAAAAATAATAAACAATATAATAAATAAATATATTACTTGAATATAAATACAATCCATTCAATATATGAAACATATATTAAATAAATAATATAGCGTTCCATAATTATCAATGTTATAAACAAAATGTGTTTTCATGTGAAAAAATTTCTCACCAGAAAACTCAAGTTTCTTTTTCACTTAATCACCAAAATTTATTTTTCTTGAAATCGTGTGAAATATAGCTCTGGAGTGGAACACGGAAATTTGCGAGAACTGGCTCTTCAGCGAATGAAAGATTTGGGCACTGATTGTCGAGATGTGCGAACTCGAGAAGTAGGAATTCAAGAAATTCACCACAAGATCAGCCCCTACGAAGTCGAGCTGATAAGGCGTGATTACGTGGCGAATAATGGATGGGAAACTTTTTTGTCTTACGAGGATCCACTCCAAGACATTCTCGTTGGCTTGTTGAGGCTCAGAAAATGTTCCAATGAAGCTTCAAGGTAAACAACAAAAAATGCTCTATTACAATATTCACAACATACCAAGATATCTATAATATTCATCACCAATGTTCGTTAAATAATAATTAACCAACATTTTCATAATTAAAACGTTTGAAAATTTATTCTTTCACAATGTACTGAAATTAATGAACAAAATGATTCAGAAATTAGTTTTTACAATTTCTCACATTTCAAAA
The DNA here is from genome assembly GCA_028476575.1 of Platygaster robiniae. Classification (NCBI taxonomy): domain Eukaryota; kingdom Metazoa; phylum Arthropoda; class Insecta; order Hymenoptera; family Platygastridae; genus Platygaster; species Platygaster robiniae. Next base: position 32,935,270 of record CM052023.1, read on the forward strand.
TACTGTAGAAAAGAAGTCTCAAAAATTTACAGTATCGTCTAATTTTTTATGAAAATTATGTAATATCCCCCAAAAATTACCATTTCGCAGACCTGAAATGAAAGGAAAATGCTCCATTGTAAGAGAACTCCACGTTTACGGAAGCGTCGTACCAGTGAATGCTCGTGACCCAACGAAATTCCAACATCAAGGTTTTGGAATGCTTTTAATGGAAGAAGCCGAAAGAATCGCAAAAGAAGAGCACGGTTCTGACAAAATTCTGGTCATTTCAGGTAATTTTATCACACGAAATATAAATACTGAATTCTATAATTATTGCGAATCCACTACTTTTTGAATTCCACAGTTGTTTATTCATTTCAACTTTATGAATAATGAAATATTATATTTATTGTAATTTACCATGTTCCATAGGCGTAGGCACGAGAAATTACTACAGGAAAATGAACTACGAACTCGATGGTCCCTACATGTCAAAAATGTTGGAATGAAAAGAAAGAACAAAAATTCTTCAACACAACTTTGTTAAAATTTATACTCTGAATTGTATTTCGAACGGACGATATTTTTAATGTTTGACAGGCAACAAATAAATAAAATCACGTTTTAAATTATGGCTTTTCCTGTACCAAACATTAAGTACACAATGCATCCAAAAATGTCGATCAGGGATGTGAAGATGAACACTCCTGTCCAATTGCTGGTCAGGTGTAAAATGCAACCTGCTGTATAAACACCCAAAAATCCTAGAAGATTTTTTTGTTAGTTTAAACATTGCGTTACATATTAGTTTGTGATATTTTGTAATTAATTGGGATTTCTCAACCTGGGATGGCGCCAATGGTGTTCATAATTCCAAAAACAATTCCGGAATGTTTCGGCGCCAAATCCGAAGGATTTACGAAAATCGCGCTACTGTGGAACCCTGATGCTCCGATCACAAAACTCAAACAAATCATTGCACTCGTTGCAGAAGTCACGAAAACTGAAATTTCGCAAAATTTTAGAAGAAAATAACATAGTGTTTGAAACAGAGATTTTTTTTTCCAGTACCTAAAAGAAGTAGACTTGACGCCTGCGTCATGAAACAAATGGTTTGAATAATTTTCCTTGTACTCGTCACTGAATACCCTATTTTTATCAAGTGCTCTGACATCATTTTAGCCAAAAACGTGCATGGGAAAAGGAACATCCAAGGAACCATGTTCACAATCCAACCCTACACAATTTAAATCATGTATATATATATATATATATTATATTTTATTTACTTCACTTTTTATTTATTCACACTTGCCTTAGTTTCAGGAAAAGTCTCATAAAAATAAGTCGGCATCCAGGACAACAAAACAAAAAAACAATTGTTCTGGCATGCATGACCTATAACACAGGACCTGCAAAGTTTTTTTTTATTAAAATTTTTTTTGATTAATCAATTTTTTATTAATAAACTTCACTGTCTCACCAAAAAGATGGTTCTCTGGCAATTTTTGAAAAGGAGAATGGCTTGTATTTTGATTGTTTAATACTGATGATACTGTCACTCAGGTTCATACAGCAATAGAGCAAATACCCAGTCCATACCAAACTCAAAAAACCTGACAAAAGTGGATGTCAAATTTTGTAATTTGGGTTTCGAGGTGATATTTTTGGTTTATGAAATGTTACAACTTACCAAAAACATAAAAAACACTCTCCCAATGATATGCCTCTAATAAATAAGAGCCTAAGAACCCTGACATCAAAGTTCCTAATGCTGATCCTAATATCAGTAGGCTGCAAAATGAGGCTCTTTCGGCCTCGTGCAATCTGTAATGTGATCATGTTTCAATGTATAAATTAACTGAATTAACACATAGAAAGATAACATTTTTCGTTATTATGTTTAAAATCAGGGAGAGGATTTACAAAAATTTATATTTTCTGTCTCAAAATATTTTTAATATTCGAAAGGTTAAATTCATAAATATGTACATCGTTATTGATGCTTTTGATAAAAAGAAAATAGAAATTAAAATGAGTGGAAGACGGCGTCTTGGAAAGATTTTTAATGGAATATTAGTGTTCTCCGTTGCAAGGATGATTAGATAAGGAAACTAAGTCTGTGCATATATTTCATACGAATTGACTCATCCACAGTCATGAAGACTTTCTATTGGAAATGTGGATGTTTTTGAAAGAAAAGGATTTTCACATACAGGTAGTGTTTTCGTGAATATTTTGTTTGTGATTTTCATATGACCTGGTTTTAAAATTGATAATTCAATTGTTAGATGTTCCTGATGAGGACCTTGAAAAATGGGTCGAGAGCAACAAAAAAAAAAAAAAAAAAAAAAATGAACTAATAAAGGAACATTTTTAATGAAAAAATGGATTCCCTCGTGTATCAATCAACACTTCACTCCGAGAGAACTTTCTGAAAATTAAATTTATAAATACTTACGAATTCTCTATTTCTTTTAAATCTTAATTCTTTCAAATTTGAGGCCTTTTAATAAAAGATTCTATAGCTATACATATGTAAATTTCAATACTTTGTGAAAAAAGTTTTTTTTTTTATTTATCTAAAAGTACTATTTCGTCATTTACAACTCTCCAGTTTTCCATATATTGAAATAAGGAAGAAAAATTTTTCTACTAGGAACAAAGAATTTACATCAAATGACAAGAATTTCAATCACTGAAAAAAAAAGTGTTCGATAATTTTTTGTAACTTTTTTATACATACTGAAGTTGAAACTTGAATAAGTCTTTCAGATTTTTAGGTATAATATTTAAAATTCTCTTATAGCTGTATTTTTATTGTTGTAAAAATAAATATTGTTGTATAAAATAATTTTGAGTTGTAAAATATTAAAAATTTTGTATTTTTCAGGATGATTTTTGCCTTTCTTCAGTTTCTCAACAAAAATGTTCATTATTCAAAAATTGTAATTACGAGTTCCTCATTTCCAGAAATTACATCAGATAGTTGAAAGTTTGAAGTAGAAAACATTGAATTCTTTGAATTTGAAAAAAATTTGTTTATAACGTTCTTCATTTATAAAAATTCTTCCCTGTTTTTAATAACAATAAACTGCTATCTGAAAAATAAATTCCTTTGAATTCACAATATTTTATGTAATTTTCGAGTATATTTTTTCATAAAAGATTATTATATTTTAATGCTCATAATAATTCAAAGGATTTATACACTAATTTTATAATCTATATATATGTATATGAATATAATTGAACGATGTAAACAAATTGTAATAATTACATAATTGAATATTAATATGTCAAATGTAATTTTATAACAATATGTAATCATACAAATAAATTATTAAAATAATTTATCAAATGTTATAATTTTATAACAATAGTCATAGAAGTTGGTAAAATCCATCATAATTCATAAATTGAATAATAAAGCATGATGAAATTGAAAGAATAATTTAAAAGAATAGAAAATTCAGTATTTTTAATGTTGACATATTAATTAATTTTTTCTCTGGTTAAAATGATGATTATAAATCAATATTTACTTTATTACTCATGATTATGTCCATTTAAACACAAATTTCAAAATTTCATTGGGTCGAAATTTTTTCCTCGAATGTAAATATTCAGATAAGGTTGGAAATATTGAATTTTCTTGATTTCGCAGTTATCAGTTTACATCTTTTCTATACCACAAGCTGAATTATTTTTCTATAGAAATTTCAATGATCAGTTAATAATTTTACATTCATTTAAATATTTCTAAAACTGGAAAGAATCCTGATTTTAACAATCAAATATTCACTTTGATGGCAAGTTTTTTGGAGGGTATTAGAATTTTCACTGTTTTATAAAAAGAATTAATTTTTTCAATTCTTGAGAGTGGTTCCCCCCCCCCCCCCCCCTCATGTTCATCACTAATATTATGATTGTTGAAACCGATAAAGTATAAATGATAATTAATAATATGATATCATTATATAAATTAAAATTTATAATCATAATTTTTGATAACCAATTTTAATGAAAATCTCAATTAAATAAGAAATGTCTGAATGTACATTGATTTTCAAATATCTGTCTTGAATTCCTGACATATTCTGATTGAATTAAATAAATAACATATTGATAACAATAAATATCAAAATTGTTTTGAACCTCTGTGAAATCAGGCTAACGGAGCTCGGAAAATGTACACCTTGAAATGCTCCATTCACAGCTCTGCTCAGTATGACTATTGGCAGTTCGTTTTCGGATTCGTAATGCACAATTTGTGGCATGAAGAAGAGGGTCGTCGACCACCCGAATGCAGCGATCCAAATGATCTTGTGGCCCCCTTTCTTGTCGCTCAAGTAACCGCTTATTACTTGGGTGAGGGTGTAGCCCCAGAAAAAACTGGACAGAATCGTCCCAGAATCTGTTTTGTCCCATCGCTTTTCCTTGCTCATGACTGGCATGAGGAGAGGAACGCAAGTTCGAGTCGCGTAAAGCAAGCAGGTTCCACTCAGCAGGAGTAAGAGCCATTTCAGTCTTTCTTTTCTGTATAAAATGTGATTTTATTATATTTTAACTATATAAATTAACATAGAAAACTGATAAAATAACAATAAAACCTCAAAATATTATGGATGATAACAACTTTGAAAAATACTAAAAAAATTAGGTATACATATTTAGTATAAGAAATCTAAGAAGATTATTTTGGAAAATCGATCGAAATTACGAAAAATCAATAAAATTTTGAATCATATAGCATCAAATTTTTAGAATATTTACTATAGAAATCCATCAAACTATAGTTCTAATATGCTAGAAATTTATAATAATATTAGAATACCGAAAATCCCAGCATTTTATAGAATACTGTTGAAACAATATTGAAAAAATACTAAAATTACTAGAAATCTATTCAATCATAAAAAATAAATGAAGATGCTGTTTTTTAAAAAATACATGGAAATTCTTTGCATCCATAAAATTTGGAATTTTCCAGCATCGAATTTAGAAAATTATAGTACATCATTAATCGATGTATATAAATACTAGAATTTTCTAAAAATGTTAATAAACCCTAAAAAATTTTAGAATCATAAAAAAATACAGAAATATCCTAAATTTCAGCAGTCTATATAACATCCAAAATCTATGTACAAATGATTTTCCTAGAAATTAATGAAAAGTAATAAGGATTGTTTAGTATGAATTATAATATATTATAATTACCAAAAACATACTACGTTATAATTATTGTAATATTTCTATATTATATATCAATTACACTGAAAATGTTATATCAATATAAATTTTGTAAATTTTGTAAATTAAAAATTAATTTATAAAAAATACTGAAAATTTATGAAACTTAAAGTCCTAGAGAACCAAAATTAAGAAATCTATGCAGAAAATGATGGAAAATTCAGAACTCTAGAAAATTCGTCAAATCGTATGAATATTGAAAAAAAATATTGTAATTAATTAAACTACTAGAAATCTATGACCTCTACTAAAAATAATGAAGATACAATGTTTTGTGAAAAATTCATAAAACCTTGAATTCTCGAGAATAGAATTTTATAAATTAATTAAGGAATCCATGAAAATACTTAAAATCAATAAAAATACTGATGAATTCTAAAGAATTTTATAAATCCTCAGAAATACGAAAAATAATGTAATTTTTCCTATGATAAAATAATGCGAGTTTTAGAAAATTCGAACCTTTGAGTATTGAATCCTAAAAATATATAGAATTATATAAAAATATAATTTATATAAAAATAATAGTGCTGAATAATTTTTTCTTTAATTCTTGAAACTCGAACCTCAGCAATTTTCTATAATCCAAAAAAATCATTTATTTTCTATTCTTCTAATTTGAATACACCCAAAAACCATACATCACATAAAAAAGTTAGCTGTCACGTCCGTGTAACAAAAGTTCAGATATAAACTAACAAATTAAGCAAATTAACAATTATTAATAATGTGCTCACCTACTCCAATACCGAGTCTCATAAATCTGCATCGCAGGATTTTTTTTTCAAAAAGGCGCGCACATTAAATATAAATTTTTCTCGCTTTTTTTTGCCAGTGTTCATGTCAAACATTGACAGTCGAATCAAAACATGTCATCAACCTTTTGATAATAAAGTAACTCCGGCATGATTTTTTTCGAAAAAATTGATCTGTAAAAGGTTTTTGATTATTCACTCGTTTTATAAATTAAGTACATTTGTTTGTAACGTATGTTATGGATAAATTTGCAATATTTGTAACAATGGTAATTGACTTGTGCCACGTAAATAAAAATGTTTGGGCCGAACACTCAATATTATTATCAGTTGTTATTATGGTTACACTGTACACAATTGTACACAATTATACGCAATACTGCAGAATAACAATACAATGCAATGCAATGCAATCAAATACAAATGCAGTACAATGCAAAAAATAATGTATCGTATACATATTTGCCTATATTGTTTGCATTGTATCGCATTGTATTTGTCAGTATATGTGTACATTATTTGCATTTGATTGTATTTTGTATTGTGTTGTATGTATGCATTTGTATCTTGTATTTGTATTGTTTTGCTTTTACCCGATCGAAAAATAAAGTCTGAAGGATATCCGAAAGATGTACGTAATCTGTGCGCGGATATCCGAACAAAATATCCGGCGGATATTTTTCGTACATACGAATGTAACGCTTCCGGACAAAATATTCTAACATACATCGGTCAGGTGCATTAAGTATATCTGTAGCTAGTCTTTATAATGTAATACATAGCTATCAGCCAAATGAAAAAAGCTCTTGCTTCTGAGTCATGAAAAAGTAATACATCTTTTGCAGAAACAAATAAAACGGAAAGTTATATTATTTGCAAATACTGCCTGGATCTTTTTCGTAAAAATAAAATGCCATCGATATCGATGGGAAATCTTGTAATAGTCTGTAATTCATGAATTACAAAACTATTACAACCGGCAGGTTAGATCCCTATTCTACCAGCTGATCAACCCGATCATTTCTTCAGGCGAAATATATAATTTACATTTTTCTGACATATTATTTATTAAATGTAATTTCAGTGATTACAATAATGAAAGATTCATATAAAACTTGAACCCTGACGATGTGATTTTGGTAGTTATTTAAAAGAATACGTAAGGACATTTTTGAAATTGAATTCCGCGCGAAGAAATGATCTGGATGATCGGCTGGTAGAATCGGAATCTACCCTGCCGATTGTAATAGTTTGGAATTCATGAATTACAAGATTTCCTATAGGGATTGATTGGATGTGTATCAGAACTTTTCATTAAGAAGGTTATATATTTGTTCTGCTCTACATTAAACAAATGAATACTGTCAATTTAAAATCAATAGACGATTTTACAATGAAAATCCAATTACAACGGGCATATGGCATGTTTCCCTCCGTCAATTGATAAAGTTACACCGGTGATAAAACTAGAATCGTCGCTAGCCAAAAACGCCATTCCCTTCGCGACTTCTTCACTAGCTCCGATTCTTCCAAGAGCATGAGTCTCTTTTCCACGTTCATACAGTTCATCAATTTGATTTGTGCTCATCCCGCTTCTCTCAAAAATGTTCGTTGCTATCACTCCTGGATTCACTGCGTTCACCCGTACCTGAAAATTTCGGTATTTCATATATCTTCATGTCTGGCGACTCGTTTACATGCAAGGAATTGAATAGTTATCTTTCTTGATGAAAATATCAAGGACAAATAAAATTTCTTTGAAATGTCTTATCAACAATTTGGAGGACCGGAATTTTTACTGAAGGGAAATGTCAATAGGAAGTCTAACAAAATGTTTAAGATTAGAAAATTCATGAAGTACCCGTTTAGGTCCAAGATCAAGAGCAACGCAACGAGTCATTTGATCAAGAGCGGCCTTGCTCATGCAGTAAACCGAAGTTTGAGCAAAAGATCTCAGTCCGCATACACTCGAAACATTAATAATGTTGCCCTTGGTTTTAATGAGATGGGGAATGGCCAGCATTGTAATTTGGTACACAGATCTGACGTTCGTTGCGAAGATTCTGCAAAACATACATTTCTTATCATTTCAGAAATTAAAAAATTTCAAACTTCACCAAGTTAAGAGGTAGAAAAAACGTTTAGAATGGCAGCTCTTTAAGTAAATGAACCCTTTTTTCTCTTTGGAAAAGTCCTGAATTTACCTGTCAAACGGCTCCAAGTTCTTCATATTTTCAATCGACTCCACTTCGAAAATTCCCGCATTGTTAATGAGAACATCCAGCCTTCCAAATTTTTTGACTGTCGAGTCAATAACGTTCTGGACGTCTTTTTCTTTGGTCATATCTCCAGCAATTACATAAGGTGTTGGACCTTTGCATTGATTAGCGACTTTTTTCAAATTTTCCAGATTTCGCCCGGTCATGGAAACCGAGGCGCCCAAACTCGAAAAATGGATCGCAGTTGCTGCCCCGATTCCGGAGCTTGCTCCAGTTATTAAAACGACTTTTCCAGTAAAATTCATGATTACTAAAATTAAATAATACCTTTAGTTTAGAAAAATTGGGTTGTAATCTGGGGTTTCAAAATTACTTTTTTTTGCATGAAATCATTGTTGCGTTACATTTCTGTTTTCCTTGAACTTTATTTTCACGAAAGTTATAGAAAGTTTCGAATTTTGTATGTAAAGTGCAAAGGTACATTTCGACGGTCAGAACGCGACCGAATTTTCGGATATGTTTTCCTAACTGTTTTAATCGTTTGAATGATAGCTAGAGATCACAAATTGTTAGAAATAAGCTTGTTCTTATTATTAATCCAAACTTCAGTGTGCTTTATTCAAAAAGAAATTTCACAAAGTTATTATTTTAAATAATTACAATTAATCCAATTTCGTCCATTTTCAACGTAACTTAAGAAAACCAATTATTTATAATTTATTTCAAAGGGACGAGAAGGGGTAGAAATTTTTCAAACAATTATTTCATCACTACTCAAAAATTATTATTTGGGTCAAAAATGATTGATAGGAGGTCTAGGAAGAAAAAATTTTTTATGACATTGCAATTAACTGGTCTCTTTATTTTCAGTCCTCTTTCGCAAATTAAAAATACGCGCGTCAGTCCCTGACATGTTTCCCAAATTTTTTGCAAGGTCAGCTGCAGATATGACATTACTTTCGCAAACTTAAACAGGTTTTTGTAAAATAATGTACTTCCTAAAATCAACCTTCTGTCTTAATTACTTGATTCGTTCCAATTTTGTAAAAATATGAAAATATCAATTCATTCGAAGATTTCGAAAATCGAAAAAATACATGTTTTTCGTGTTTTTTTTGACTTTCTACAGATGAATTTTACTGTTAAAATTCTGAAAAGATTGACGATGCGAAAATCGAGAAATCGATGACAGCAACATACATTTAACTAAATCATTTAGGGAGCAATCAATTGTTTTTTTAAAGAATTCAAGCAATTTCAAGGATTGATTAATAATTTATTCTCTATGTGGTACAAACTAATTATTAGGATTTGCTGTTACTCTTGTATAAAACAATCAATCGGAAATTTACAACTTGATTAAATATTTTATTAACTAATATTCAACGTTATGATTACGATTTTGTGGTATTTTTGTGGCAAATCCTTAGCTAATCAAAAAATTGATTATACCTTGAAGGGAAATTTGTTTTTATTGAATTTTTAATTTCTACTCACCTGTAAAATAATCGTTGTTGCTTCGATGGCTTCGGTTTCAAGTGCACTGGAGAATGACCTCCGCCAGTACTGATGGATTCAATTATCACGACCGCTCCCAGTTCTGGCCATTTCGCAGGCATACCAAGGAGGGGAACCAGCTCTGAATTTTAGCGATCCTTGTCGATCCAATTGTTATTCCAGCAACAAAAACTCTTTCTCGAATTTCGTTTTACAATTGAAATGTCAGATTGTCTTTTAAATTCTATTTTTTTCCTATTTTTCTTTCGAAAATTCTTTCAGAAAGCAAAAGTAAAGTAATTGATTATCTATTGAATTGTTTAAACTTTTTTTACATTGACTTTATTCAGGTAACTGTAGTAATTTATTTGTTTATTTATGTTTGTTGCGATGATATTTGAATTGTTTGGAAAGTCATTTTCAAATGTACTTTTTTGTCTTTCCTTGTTTTCTGAGCATTGTTCGATTTTCAGTGTATTGAGAAATTAATGAAAAAGTTCATGGATAATGATTTTACAAGTCATTAAAAGACGATGCATTGGATCATTTGATGATGTAAGAGTGATGGTGCGAATCGAGTATATTGGAGCGCGAGAATGGTCGAATTGCACTTCCTTTGGGTCAAGTTTATAAAGTTCTAGAATTGTGATGATTGTGGACAGTTTGAAAAATATGTTGGGTTTGAGAAAATTTGAATACTTTATTTATTATCATATAACATCTTTAAAATATGTAGGATAAAGTTTTTTTCGTTTTTTCATAAAAATTTAAGAAACTTGAAAAATGCTTACGAATTACGAAAAATTTGAATTTCTTGGTGAATGTTTTTCCAAATTAAGTCAGTTTTAAGTATTTGCATTGTATTTGATATTCTGGAAATTTTGGATTATGGAAAAATACAATACAAACATTAAAAATTGTCAATTGTGAATGATCTTATTTCACTCAAAAAATTCGTAGAATTTCAGAAAATATTCATGAATTTTGTAGATTTTGTTCATCATCATATTTTATCTTCAAATTATGTGTCATGAAGTTTTTTTTTTCATTTTTTAGTACCAATTTAAGAAACTTGAAAAATATTGGAAAATTACGAAAAGTGTTAATCACTTGGGTAAATTCTCTCAAAATTCAGAAAGTTATAAGGAATTATATATGCATGTTTGTTTGATATTCTGAAAATTTTTGAAAACGGAAAAAACAATAAAAAACATGTAAGATTGTTGCTAGTTTTATTTCATTCGAAAAATTTGTTGAATTTTAGCAAATTTTCATAAATTTTGTAGATTCTGTTCATTATATCGTATTTATTTATTTTCTCCGAAATATGTACGATAATTTTTTTTTATTTTACCACAAGTCTGAAAAACTTAAAAAGTAATCAGATTTAAGGGAATTCTTATAAAAGTTGTACATACAATTTTTTATTATACTTTGAAAATTTTATATAGTGCTTTTGTATAGAGTTAGACATTTCGAAAATTTTGAAAACTGAATCAATCAATGGATAATGTAGTATGAATTGGCGATAATAGTGGAAAATTCGAAAAAATTTTGGAATTTCATTAAATATTCACAAAATTTGTAGATTGTGTTCATTATCATATTTCTTTGGAATATGCATGATGTTTTTTTTTTTTTTTTAATACAAATCTGAAAAACTTGGAAAGCATTACAAAAAGACGAAAAATCTAAAAAAGTTAGTAACATTTCCATAAAATTTAGAAAGTTTCGAACAATTTATACTATGTTTAACATCTCGAAGATCGAAAAACCATTAAAACTTTTATAGCTCACTAATAATGTTATAAAAACTGAAAAAATTTGCAGGATATCAAAAAATTTTCATAAATTTTGTAGCTCATAGAGCATTTTGAGAATGCCTTGAAACTCCAAAAACAGTGAAAGAAAATATTGAAAATTCCGAAGATGGTAATAATTCTACAATATTCAAAAATAAATATGTAGAGTTTCAGAAAATGTTTATAAATTTTGTAGGTTTTGAAAATTCCTGAAAACTACAAAATCAGCGATAAAAAAAACATTCAAAGTTCCGAAGATTGTCAATACATAATTCCACAAAATTCGAAAAATTTGTAGAATTTCTGAAAATATTCATAAATTTTGTAAACATTTTGGAAATTCCTGAATACTACAAAAACAGTGAAATACCCTTAAAATTATTCAAACTCAAAAAATCTTTCATCTTCTAGAAAGATAAACGATTTTGAAAATTTGAATAAAAATTTAGAAACATTCCTCATCACCCGCCATCGATATATTTTACTTTAAGAATACTCGATTACGATAAATTATAGCAAAATGAATGAAAATGAAGCAAACCCTGACACACAAGCCAATTAAACACTAAATACGAGTACTTGAAATTCAAAAGTATTTAATTTCAATTTCAACTGCTCGCCATGTAAAATACAAATCATGCATTATCATTTCGTTCACTGTAAATTTCAAACTAATAATCGTATAATGGCCTTGAAAATCAGGTGACGATTTTCTCAGAGTGAACGTAGTTTTTCTCAGATTACAATGGACACATTGCATGTTTTCCACCATCGATTGACAAAGTTACGCCCGTGATAAAACTCGAATCGTCGCTCGCCAAAAACGCCATTCCTTTGGCGACTTCTTCGCCGGTTCCGATTCTTCCAAGGGCATGACTCTCTTTCCCATGCTCATAAAGTTGCTCAATATGATCCGTACTCATTCCACTTCTCTCGAAAATGTTCGTTTCTATAACTCCTGGATTCACTGCGTTCACTCGTATCTGAATAAACAAATTTTCACTCCCAGATGTGATGGAGAATAATGATTTAAACGAGGATATGATAAGTTAAAGGATTTCAAGAATAATATGTAAATATTGTTAGTCATTTTGCAATCTAAGAAAAACAGCGAAGCCCAAAAAAATGACCATAAGATGAATGTACACTCAAACCTTAATTTTATTGGAGGCATTCTCTAAATCGAGGCTTAAGTGTGTCACATATTTTGAATTCTAGTAAATTTTCGTGAAAAACCTTTTTAGGAGCGAGGTCAAGAGCCACGCAACGGGTCATTTGGTCAAGAGCGGCCTTGCTCATGCAGTAAACTGAAGCCTGAGGAAAGGATCTCAATCCAGCTACACTCGAAACATTTATAATATTGCCCTTTGTTTTTATGAGATGGGGAATGGCCAGCATTGTGATTTGGTACACAGATCTGACGTTCGTGGCAAAGATTCTGTGAAATAGTAATTTATTACGAGGTTAAACATTTTGCAATTTAAAATCAAAAATAAAAAATTAAAAATATTCATAGAGAAATGGACTCTTTTTGTCTTAAAAGAAGTTTTTCAATTGGAAATTTCTTACAATCTTCTGAATTTTTACGAATTTTGGAAAATTAAGGTATGTTAAACAAATATCCGAACTCTGAAAGAATTTTGAAAAATCATCAAGAAAATCAGTAACTTATTCTACTGATTGTGTCAAAAACTTTACCGGCTGGAACTTACTTTACCGACAAGGTGAAACTTCTTATAACGAAAGAAAAAAAGTGTAGTCACTCGACATTATGCATTTTTTTCTGGCTTGGATTATTTTATACTAAAAATTTATGATTTCACCTGTCGAATGAAGCAAGGTCCATTGTCTCAATGGGCTGAATTAGGAGAATGCCTGCATTGTTAATGAGAACATCCAGCCTTCCAAATTTTTTGACTGTCGAGTCAATAACGTTCTGGACGTCTTTTTCTTTGGTCATATCTCCAGCAATTACATAAGGTGTTGGACCTTTGCATTGATTAGCGACTTTTTTCAAATTTTCCAGATTTCGCCCGGTCATGGAAACGGAGGCGCCCAAACTCGAAAAATGGATCGCAGTTGCTGCTCCGATTCCGGAGCTTGCTCCAGTTATTAAAACGACTTTTCCAGTGAAATTCATGATTACTGGAAAGTAATCATAAATCCCGAGTAAATTGAGTTTAATTGAAGAGGAAAATGTTAAAACTTTCATTGCTGCATTGAATTTTTGAACTTTTTTTTTCAAAAAATTATGGATGATGCATTATTATGGCTCACCTGCATAAACGCTTTAGAATGAAAAATTTATACAATAATTCACTTCGATATTTCAGTGCGAAGTCACAAAACAGACTGAGAATTCTCGCCTAGATTCCTCTCGTGAATCGTGATACAATCTTCCTTTTCATAATTGCCCACGTTACAAGTCATCAAATGATGATGCACGAGCTCGTATTGCGACGGAATAATGACAGTGCAGAATATAAGAATGCAATGTGAAGATTTTTAAACTGCACGTCCTTCATAAGTCAAACTTATAAAAAAAACTATAAGTATGTTGTTATTTTTTAAGTGATAAATATGTCGAGTCAAGTGACAGGGAAATTATTTTTGCACAATGCATATATGGTAATGGGATATTCAACTTGGAATACAAAAAAAGGAACTTAACTTCAGATTGTTAGGTGATATAAATACAAATTTAAATGATACTGAACATATAATATAAAGTGTTTGCAAATAAACACATATTTACAAAATTCCAATTATTGTCGCTAAAATCAAATTTTCGCAATTTTATAATTGCAAATATATAAAGGGGGAAGGTAATATATGTATGGAGTGGAAGAAAATATATTAATAAATATAAATTTTATTAAATTTTTAATTGAAAAAAGAAGTTTATTGAACAAAATACGATGTTCGAGGAAGAAAAGATTAATTTCTTCATTATTAAAAAGATTCACTCTTTTATTTGTTCATGTGTATCAATAAAGATTACAAAGATTATATAACGCATTCATCATTCATCATACAGAGGAAATGTATCTTAATTATGAAATAATATTCAAAGAATTCAAGTGATGTTATTAAAACAAAGCGTGATGGCGAATACGCATAAACAAAGAAAATAAACAAGAAGCTAAAAACAGAAATGCACACAGTCAACACCCTCGTAAGATTAATTAATTTACAAGTATTGGATGTATAAATCAAGTTCTTTTTTACGCTATTCCTTTGCTAAACCAATTTTTATATCATTAATCTTTTATTGATCTACAAAAATAAATTGAAATAACTGTATTAAAAAAAACGAAATTCAATTTACATGAGAAAATTTCAAATCAGAAACTTAAAAATTCGGCGAAATCCCTATTCCAGTGGTTTTTTCATATGTATTTAATGCTTCCCTGGCAATGGTTCACTTCAGTCTCGTGTATTCACTGATAATAAATAATTTGCCGAAAAAGTAATTCAAGCAATCGTTATTATATTTATTTAAATGTATGTATTCTGAATCATTAAGCACTTCAATTGAAAGTGCCCCAAGAAGACTTATTTTCCTTCAAGTATAAGACATTTTCCAGAATGGCTATTTTAAATTACTACACATTTGGAATTTTGGTTTCGGCGATTTTGAGTTTGAACAATGTTTTGGCACAAACGAATTTTAATGATCCTCCGGAAGGAAATGCCTTATTCCTCACGTCGTCGTTAGAAAATGGACAAACAAAAGAAGCTCGTGATAGGTCTACAGTCAATTATCCGGGATTCATCACTTCTAGCTACTCTGGGTATTTGACAGTCAACAAACAGCACAATTCCAACATGTTCTTCTGGTTCTTCCCAGCACAGGTAGATGAAGAATCTAACTTGACATAATTTAACTCGATGATTGCATAATAGTTCGTTTCGTTCACTCATGTTAGAGGTAGACCTGAATTTAATTGGCAGAACGTCTTCTGGGTGTAACAGGAAATACGTAGATCGAATAGTTCACGTAGCTTCATAACATTTTCTGATTTGTAACAAATTAGACTTTACAGAAATTTTTATCTTCTGAACCAATTTGTCAGAACTTCTTAACAACTATAAGTAAAAACGACAGGTCTGATGACATCTCACGTAACTTTTTCCAGCAAAACTCCAAAGACGCCCCTGTAGTCCTCTGGCTTCAAGGTGGTCCAGGAGCTTCAGCTATGACAGGCATTTTCACCAAGAACGGCCCTTTCAGTGTCACCAGGAATCAAGTTCTTGAACCTCGTGAAAACTCATAGCACACAGCGCACAATATGCTCTACATTGACAATCCTGTTGACCCCGGCTTCAGTTTCACAAACAACACAAGAGGTTACGCGAACAACGAAAGTGACGCGGCCAGGGACCTTCTCAGCGTCCTAACTCAGTTTTTCCAGCTTTTCCCCGAATTTCGGGCGAACCCATTTTTCGCCACTGGACAGTCTTACGCTGGAAAATTCGTCCTCGGCATTTCTCAAGCCATCAAAGACTTTAATTCCAAGGCAGAGACAAGGATGAGGATCAACCTTCAGGGTCTGGCCATAGGCAATGGTCTCGTGGACCCCATCAACCAGATCAACTATGGGGACCATCTGTACCAGATTGGTCTAGTCGACCTTCATGGACGGAACCAGCCGAAGGATTACGAAGCGAGAATGACGACATTGATCCAGAATGGGAATTTCCTGGAAGCCTATCAGCTGAGGAATGCTATTTTTACCAGAGGCGTTAATGGGGGACCTTCCCTGTTGTTTAATTTGACCGGATTCACGAATTCTTTCAATTATTTGTACCCTACAAGTTCGAGTGGTCGACGATCACTGTCGCAATTTATTCAGAGGCCTTTTCATATATTCTCCCCTACTGTCAACAGGTATCTGAGGAATGATAAGATGCAGTCGATGGCGCATGTGCTAGCTGATTTGCTCAATCATTACAGGTTTGGTTTATTTTTTTCAATATTGTTGAAAAATTGATCGTCAATATCATAGTTCCTGAAGAAGGTCAAATGCATGACCGATAGCTCGAAAATGAAGAGTCCTCCATTCAAAATTCCTTGAGAAATATTTCCAGCTTTAATAGATTGAATGGAAGTGTACTTCCAGGATGACAAGAATAAAGTCCAGAATCTGATTACAGGATTATGTTTTACAACGGACAATTAGACATTTGAGTGGCATATGTAAGCACCGAAAATTATCTGCAAAAGCTTAGTTGGTCCGGTGCAGAAAAATATAAGACTGCGACGAGGGTGATATGGAAAGTGGGCGACGACATCGCTGGATATGCTAAAACTGCTGACAATTTGATCGAGGTGCTTGTGAGAAACGCTGGACACAGAGTCCCTTTCGACAAGCCCAAATGGGCCTTGGATCTTATCACGCGGTTCATCCATGGAACAAAGTTTTGAATTGTTTTCGATTTTTATGCCTACAGCTTGTTCATGATTGAAATGAAGACAAGTTTTTGCGTATGATAATTATTGTTGGACATTGAATTTGCGATCCCAAATTGAAAAATTTGTCATGTGCGGATAAATGTTGACTTTGATGGCGTTTTTCAGTGAATGCTCTCGGAAAATTTTTCCGTACATTCGAATATTAATTAATCAAAGCAAAATCATAATGAAAAGTTATACAATTTTGCACGTACCACCATACGCCTAATAATACCCCATCTCAAAAACAAGAAAGTGATGCTCTGTTCAGCCTTTGAAGTTGTGAAAAACATTTTACTGTTAACTAGTATGCGATCGATTTCGTTGTACCCGTTGATAATTATTAATTTATTCAAGTGTAGCATTGTTTGCTGTCTGCTAACTTGACTTCATGTGCAAGATAAGTGTCTGAAAGTATTTGAGAAAATACAATCACATAAAACAAGATAAATGTGGAGGATGAGAACAGAAACATCCGAAATTTCTTTCACTCAGCCGTTTTACGATTCTTACTTTTAAGATTCGAATATGGCGTTTCTAGATCTTTTCGAGTTTTGGGTTTTAGTTTTAGTGACTATAAATCTTTGTTCAGGAATAAGTGATTCTTTATGTGTTGAAGAATGTGAAAGCAGTGAATTGTTTCTTACGCCGTTGATGGAAAATGGACTAATAGAAGAAGCTCGTGTCAAGTCTATGGTTCTTCAACCAGAACTCATTAACACTCCTAGTTACTCTGGATACTTGACAGTCAACAAAACATATGATTCCAATATGTTTTTCTGGTTCTTTCCAGCACAGGTATATAAAATTATAGTGGAAATTTATAAAATGTTGTAGAATTATTGTACCGCGACTGCATGGTGTGGTGATGTAGAAACTTTCTCCATATTTCAGAAAAATACAGAAGAAGCCCCATTTATCCTCTGGCTAGAAGGTAATCCTAATCAGTCCTCCATGATAGGCCTTCTCTTCGAAAACGGTCCCTTCAGCGTCACCGAGAACATAACCTTGAAACCCCGAGAACATTCTTGGCACACAACGCACAACATGCTTTACATTGATAATCCAGTAGGAACTGGCTTCAGCTTCACGAAAAATACAAGAGGCTACGTGAAGACCCAAAATGACGTCGCCAGGGACCTTCTTAGCGCCCTGGTCCAGTTTTTCCAACTTTTCCCGAAATATAAGGGAAATCGATTCTTCGTTGCCGGGCAATCTTACGCAGGAAAATACATTCCGGCTATTTCTTATGCTATCAAAGACTTCAATGCCAAGTCAGAGACGAGTATGAGGATCAACCTTCAGGGTATGGCCATAGGCAATGGCCTTGTGGACCCCATCAACCAGATCAACTACGGGGACCATCTGTACCATATCGGTCTGGTTGATCTTCATGGACGGAGACAGCTGAAGGATTACGAAGCGAGAATGACGAAACTAATCAGAAACAAAAGATTTTTAGAAGCTCACCAGTTGAGGGTTACAATCTTTGCCAAAGACTTCAATGGTGGACCTTCTTTGTTAACTAATTTGACTGGATATGAGTATTTCTTCAATTATTTGCAACCAAAATCTCCATATGACTTTCGGTACATGTTGGAGTGGATTCAAAGACCTGACGTCAAGCAAGCTCTGCACGTGGGAAACTCTTCATTCGACTTCTCTGCTTTAGCTGTCAATGAACATCTTAAGCATGATGTCATGCAGTCGATGGCGCCCGTGGTCGCAGATTTGTTGAATCATTACAGGTTAGACTTCCTTTGAAAAACTTCCAACTTTTTAGATTTCAAAATAGTTACCGAATAATTTGAATCGTTTCAGGATTATGATCTATAATGGCCAATTAGACATCCGTGTGGGCTATTCGTTGACTGAGAATTATCTACAAAAGTTGAAGTGGACCGGGGCAAAGAAGTACAAAAAGGCGAGAAGAGAAATTTGGAAGGTAAACGATGAAATAGCTGGATATATGAAAATTGTGGACAATTTAACCGAGGTTCTCGTGAGAAATGCTGGCCACATGGTTCCTGCTGACCAGCCTAAATGGGCTTTGGATCTCATCACGCGGTTCACTCATGGACAAAGTTTTACTCCGTAGGAATGAAGAATATGTGACCGATAATTAAGTTTCATGTACGAATGCGTTTTCGCAAATATCTGTAATCAAATTTTCCCGTTAATGTTTGATCGGACACAGGAAACAATCTGACGTCTAATCTGATATCAGAGATTTTCCAGATTTTGTATTTAGTAGAAACATGTCTTTACTTACTCAAGTGAGGAATGATCCTTAATTGCGTAGTTGTGTAAGCATCACAAAATTGTTTAAAATAATAATATAACAATGCTTTCATTGAATTATAGTTCGATGTGGATAAATAAAATTGTATTTCTGACATTGGATATTGGTTGAATCGTGTTTTTGGAAATTTCGGTAAAAATTCATTGACTTTTAATTTCCTATCAGCATGGAATATTTCAACAAAAATGATCACATTTATCGAACGATTAGTCGAATCGTTTGCTAATGATTCTGAGAAAAAATGTTTCAAGATTTGGTTTCTTCAGTTAAAAATGAATAAAACCAATCGCCTCATCACTGACCACCATTTCACTTCAGCATGTTTCTGAAATATTTATCGACGTTCAAATCGAGTATGATTATTATAAAAGCTCGTACCACATTATCAAATGTGGAGTTTTATCTCGATGTTAATACCATCCTCTAGATAGCCCTTTTTTTCTATTTTATATCTTCTTAAAACGACTTTAATTAATAGTCTTCAACAATGTATCAATACATATAATTTTTATCATACTAATTTACGAGATGAGAGAGATTGAATGTTAAGATGAGATTGTCTTAAATACAGACAAAAACCGATAAATTGAGGTATTATAAGTTGTCTTGTTGAAGTCTCCAGTTAGTTCGACAGAGAAAATAACAAACCCTCAACTGTTCTGAGGTACGATTATATCACATTACAAACATTGGATTGATAGTACAGAAAAATATACTTGCTTACTTTAAAATATATTTGAATACATAAACAAAAAACTTTTAGACTAAATGATCCACCATTGTTATGATGAATTTTTCGTAAACTGCCCACTTAAATTAATTTTGTCATGAAGTTCAAACAAGTAAACGTTTTTTCATCGCTTCCCAAATGTTTCTAGAAAATAATGCTACAGCTAAATTCTATTATCATATTCTTTTTATGTTTTCCAAAACGAAATTTTCATACGTTTATTTTCATTCGGAAAGTTGCATTCGCACTAGATTAAAATCCTCATGTTTAAGAAGAGATGATGATTTTGTGATTTCCAAATTTTTTATTTAGCGAATAATACGAAGAGTATATACTATATTTATTACGTAAAAAATATTGCTTTTCACCTACAAGCCTCATTTGCTGTAAGAGAATGATTAAATAATAAAAAATTTCGAAAATTGAAAAACGGTTGATGATGATTACAAAATGAATATATGAAAAAACCAAAAACTAATGCAAAAATTGATTCATAGTAAAAATGATTCTTCATCGATGCATTCACCAATTTGAATGTCACGATATTTCTTTTTTACTATTAATTTCAATCAAATAACTGTTATGTTCAGTTACGAAAAAAATCGAAAATTCTATTAAAAAAAAAAAAAAAAAAAAAGAATTTTATTAAGGTCAGAGGATGTTGAAACAGAAACTTGTAAATTTGAAACCAAATACATTAGCTAATTACAACTTCAATGATTTTTATATCTGCATCGAAGGCCTCCCAGCAATATCACGCTTCAATCTTGTGCTTTTCTGATGGCAAATAATTTGCCGAAAAAGTAATTCAAGCAAACTTTACCACATTCATTTAAATGATTATATTATTCTTCCTTTTTTCACTCCGCTTACATATTAATTCTCAATCTCTTCAATCTGCTTTCAATTTGCTCCGAGGGATTAAAGAGATGGAGAATTAATGATTATATTCTTAATCATCGAGTACTTCAACTGAAACTGATCTGAAAATACTTATTTTTTATAAAGTATAAAAAACTTTCCAGAATGACTATTTTAAACTACTACACATTGGGGATTTTGGTTTCGGTGATTTTGAGCTTGAGCAATGTTTTGGCACAACCGAATTCTAATGATCCTCCGGAAGGAAATGCAATGTTCCTCACGCCTACAACTTTTGAAGAACTAATAACTTCCTAAAAACTTGAAGAGAACGTCCAGTCTAGTAACATCTTACAAAACATATTATAGCAAAACTCCACGAACGCCCCTGTAGTCCTCTGGCTTCAAGGTGGCCCAGGAGATTCAGACATGTTGGGCATTTTCAGAGAGAATGGCCCTTTCATCGTTACCAATAAACAAAGCCTTCAATCTCGCGAACACTCCTGGCACACAGTGCACAATATGCTCTACGTCGACAGTCCTGTTGGCACTGGCTTTAGTTTCACAAACGACACAAGAGGCTACGCAAATGGCGAAAATGACGTTGCTAGGGACCTTTTAAGTGCCCTGGTCCAGTTTTTACAGCTTTTTTCAGAATTTCAGGTTAATCCATTTTTCGTCACCGGGGAATCGTGTGGAGGAAAATACGTTCTTGCCATTTCTCAAGCCATCAAAGACTTCAATGCCATGTCGGAGACGAGGATGAGGATCAACCTTCAGGGTCTGGGCATAGGCAACGGCTTCTTAGACCCTATCAACCAGATCAACTACGGGGACCATCTGTACCACATTGGTCTGGTTGACCTTCATGGACGGAAACAGTTGAAGGATTACGAAGCGAGAATGATTAAATTGATCGAAAATAGACATTTTTTGGAAGCTTGGGAGTTAATGCGAATCGTCTTTGCGAAGGACTTCGATGGTGGACCTTCTTTATTAACTAATTTGACTGGATATGTGTTTTCCTTTAATTATTTGCAACCAAAATCTTCATATGACTATTGGTACATGTTGGAGTGGATTCAAAGAGCTGACGTGAAGCATGCTTTGCATGTTGGAAATGCTTCATTCAAATTCTTTGCTTTAGCTGTCAATGAACACCTGAAGCATGGTGTAATGCAGTCAATGGCGCCCGTGGTCGCAGATTTGTTGGATTATTACAGGTTGGATTTCTTTCAACCAACTTAGATCCTTTCAGTTTTTGAAATAGTCATGGAAAAATCTGAATCGTTTCAGGATTATGATCTATAATGGCCAGTTAGACATTCTTGTGGTTTATTCGCTGACTGAGAACTATCTACAAAAATTGAACTGGACTGGGGCAGAGAAGTACAAGACTGCGAGAAGAGAAATTTGGAAGGTAGACGATGAAATAGCTGGATACATCAAAATCGTTGATAATTTAACCGAGGTTCTCGTGAGAAATGCTGGCCACATGGTTCCTGCTGACCAGCCTAAATGGGCTTTGGATCTCATCACGCGGTTCACTCATGGACAAAGTTTTACTCCGTTGGAATGAAGAATATGTGACAGATGATTGAGTTACATGAACAAAACTGTAATCGAATGTTCCCTCAGATTTCCGATCTGACAGCAGTAAACAAACTGACGTCAGATTTGACCTAAAGATTTTCTAGATTTTGTTTTCAGCAGCGACCACATTACTTGCCCATGTGAGAAATGCAATGCTTATTGCGTAGATAGGAGAGCATAAGAATATTGTTGAAAATTGCAATAGAACAATCATTCCATCAAATTGTAATTCGATATAGAAGAATTAATATTGTTTATACCGTTTAAGTTACTTCAAGCGAAAAGTTGTCAAATGAACATGAATATATCTAATCCTTCTGTCATTGGATTTTGGTTCGATCGTGTGCTTTGAAATTTTGATAAAATGTCATTGATCTTGAGTTTTTTATTGGTATGGAATATCCCAACAAAAAAATCACATTCATCTAACGATTATTCGAGTTGCTTGTTCATAATTCTGAAGAGCAATGTCGGAAGATTCGGTTTCCCCGTCTGAGAAGAATGAACAGCTATATTGAACGATGTTCAAATAGAGTATAATTATTATAAAAGCTTGTACTGCATTATCAAAAGTTGAATTTTATCTCGATGTTAATAGCATCCTGTAGATTTAACTTTTTTCATCGTTTGTTGTCTTCAAATTTTCTAACGATTTTGATAGTCCTCAATAGTTTCCAGATATGACTTATTTTTAACTTACTAAGTGAAATAAAAATCAAATGGAATAATGTGGTCGACTTAAATACAGACAAAAACCGATAGATCGAGGTATTACAAGTTGTTTTGTTGAAGTCTTCAGTTGATTCGACAGAGAAAATAACTGAACGCCACTTATTTTGAGGTACGTTTATATCACGTTACAATCATTGATGATACAGAAAAATAAAATAATAAAGGACTATAATAACAATAGTAAATACAATAATGAAGAATTTTCAGACATGATTATTCATTATTGTTTAATGAATGTTTCGCAAAACTGCACACTACTTTTTTCATTTTTATATTTGAACTGGTGAACGTTGTTTTTATTTGTTCATTAATTTCTAGAAAATAAATATATTTAGCAAGTTCTACTTCGTGCTAACTGGGTAAATTTTATAACTAAATTTCATTATCATATCATTTTTGCATGATCTTGATAAAAAAATTTTCATGCATTCATTTTCATGCAGAAAATCAAAGTTATTGCATCAAAACGTATTGTTAAAGGAGAAATATTAATTTTTTTCATTTCCGAATCCTCTCCATTCGGCACGAACTATTTCGAAATGTTTCATAAACATTCCAGAAATATAATGTGTCAAACAGGTCTTCTCAACAGGTAATACAAAGATTATGTACCAATTTTATCGAGAAAAAATATTGCTTTGGATTTACAAGTCGGCTTGAGTCCTCATTTAATATGAGTGGATTAATTGATAGTTGCCAAAGAATCTGGAAAACGTAATAAAAAAAGTCACATAACAGTTACAAATGATTTCATGAAATGACCAAAAAAAAAAAAAAAAAAAAATGAAAAATTGAAACACAGTCAAAATGATTCTTCATGGATGTATTCACCAATTTTCATAGGTCATGACATTTCTTTGTTGTAATTACTTTCGATCGAACAATTGTTTTGTTTAAATACAAAAAAAGAAAAAAAATGACGCAAAAAAAAACAGCGATTTCATTTCTATCACAGAATGTCGAGACTGAAAATTAGAGATTCGAGGTCAAATATACGAGCTATTTACTACTTCAATGATTTTTTGTTCCTCACAATGTTCCTCACGCCGTTAATAGAAAATGGGCAAACAAAAGAAGCTCGTGATAGGTCTACGGTCAATTATCCAGGATTTAACACTTCTAGCTACTCTGGGTATTTGACAGTCAACAAACAGTACAATTCCAACATGTTCTTCTGGTTCTTTCCAGCACAGGTAGATAAAATTACGTACAAGTGAGGCTAATCTAGTTGGACATGATTTAACTCGATGATTGCATATTTGATCGTTTCATTCACTTATATTAGAGGTGGATATTGGTAGAACCAGACCTTGTCTATGGTCTTTATGGCAAAATATCTTCTGGGTGTAAAAGGAAATACGTAGATTGAAAAGTTCGAGTAGGTTGATTGATAAACTTTTCTGATGTATTACAATTGAATCTTCAGTGTACTAGTTGCTTTCATAGATACCTTTGGACTCACTTTACAAAAACTGGCCCATAAAATTTACATCAATGCTCAATGAAAGTCAGATAAAACTTTTTCAAATGCATGAACTCTAATCATCCTTACGAATTCGTAACAATTCTTCCTGGCAATTTATGGAAAAGGTCGAGTCTGATGACATCTTACGTAATGTTTTCCAGCACAACTCCGAAGACGCCCCTGTTGTCATCTGGCTCCAGGGTGGCCCAGGAGGTTGAGACCTGTTTGGCGTTTTCACCAAAAATTGCCCTTTCAGTGTCACCAGTAAACAAAATCTTCAATCTCGCGAACACTCCTCGGACACAGTGCACAATATGCTCTACATCGACAATCCTGTTGGCACTGGCTTCAGTTTCACAAACGACACGAGAGGTTACGCAAACAGCGAAGATGACGTTGCCAGGGACCTTTTAAGTGCCCTGATCCAGTTTTTTCAGCTTTTTTCAGAATTGCAGCTTAATCCATTTTTCGTCACCGGTGAATCTTATGCAGGAAAATATGTCCCTGCTATTTCACAAGCCATCAAAGACTTCAATGCCAAGTCGGAGACGAGTATGAAGATCAACTAACATCTAAAGGATTATGAAGCCAGAATGATAAAACTGAAAATGGAAATTTTTCCGAAGCTCACAAGTTGAGGCAATCAATCTTTGCGCAAGACTCCAATGGTGGACCTTCTATATTGTCTAATTTGACTGGACATGAGTATTTCTTTAATTATTTGCACCCGAAAGTTCCTCAACACTTTTTGTACATGTTCGAGTAGGTTCAAAGACCCGATGTTAAGCAAGCCCTGCACGTGGGATACACTGAATTCAAATATAACAGTTCTTCTGTACTAGATGTGAAAGAACATCTGAAGAATGATGTCATGCAGTTGATGGCACCTGTGGTCGCGGAATTGTTAAATCATTCAGGTTGGATCTCTTATGAACAAATTCGATCCTTTCAGTTTTTCGAAACAGTTATTGATTAATTTCAATCGTTTCAGGATTATGATTTATAACGGGCAATTAGACATCCGTGTGGGCTATTCGCTGACTGAGAACTATCTGCAAAAATTAAACTGGACCGGGGCTGAAAAGTACAAGACTGCGAGAAGAGAAATTTGGAAGGTGGACGACGAAATAGCTGGTTACATGAAAATTGTGGACAATTTAACCGAGGTTCTTGTGAGAAATGCTGGCCACTTGGTTCCTGCTGACCAGCCAAAATGGGCTTTGGATCTCATTACGCGGTTCACTCATGGACAAAGTTTTTACCCGTATAAATAATGAATACATGACAGATAATAAAGTTACATTAACAAATGGCTTTTGGGCAATGGTTAAAACATTAATGATTCACAACTTACTCTTAGTAAGATTTTATTTTAACACTTGTAGAATTGAAACTAAAAATACACATGATTATTCTAATAAATATGTACAAAGCAATACATGTTGTCATGAATATACAAACTGAAAGAGAAAATATGACGTCAAGGTCATATTTCACATACCATGGTTCATCGGCTACACTGAAATCTAAGTACGGCGCTCCACCGTGCCTCATGACGAATTCCGTCCACCAAATTGTCACATTTAATCGATCCTCTGACATCTCTTTGTAAATTTTCTGAGCGTTCAGCATTCTTTCTTTGTATCTATAAATAATAGCTATCATTGTGTAGAAATGAAAATCAGCCATGAATAATTTTTTTTGAAGCGATTAAGAATATATCCTTCAGACTAATACACATCTTGTAGTTACCTTTTGTCATAGACAGTTTCTTGAATGACTTGATACAGAGATTGCTCACTTATATCAGTCACATCTAAGCGTTTGGCTACTCCAAGTTGAACCATTCTATATACTTGAGTCATTTGGTCAGCTAAAATAGGTATACCAACTAATGGCACAGCGTTACTGATTGCTCCTTCTGTACTTTGCAGTCCTCCTTGGTAGACAAACAGTTTGATCTTTGAGTGACCTTTGGAATTGAAATCCAACTCCTTACTAGTCAGTTTTGTCATCTTTCCACGAAAGTGAGCAGGTATTGACGAAAATGCTTTATGAAAGATCAATGCATAAATTATTTTACCCAAAACAGCAGCTTGTGGAAACCATTTCGATACAAACACATTCCTAGGAACATTTGGCAGCGAATCATCTTCGTACTTCCACAAAACTTTATATGGTAGTTTTTCGAATACTTTAAGAAACGTGTTTTTTACGTCCACTGGTAATTTACTGCTCTTCGCATTGCTGCCAAGACTCACGTATATAAAACCTTCAGTGGCATCTTCCAAAAATTTTTTAACGTCCTAAAATTCAGAAATTTTCGTTACCATCCAGCTTTGCATTAGTATCTCTATTCTAGACATCACTGACATTTGGCATTTGCTGGGTATGGTTTCTACAAGACATGAGTATTCCACCAATGTCCACGACCTTGGAAACTTTTGGTTTCATGGTCGAGAAAACAACGTGGCAATTGGTGAAAATGAGGCTGACGTTTTGGATGATTTTGCGTAAATCCGGCGTGTTTTCACCGAGATATTTTCGCGCGATTTCGTTGTGCTTTTCAATCAGTTCGCGGTCATTGCGGTAGATAAATTTCCAAGTGCGCACAAAATTGTGTAATCTTTGGATGAACGGTAAATTTGTTCCAGGTCCGTTTTGCAGTTCCCAGTTTGAAAGGTGAGACGGTAAAATGGGCATGCCCAGGAGGTACTGCTTGTACTCGAAAAGTTCGAGAGAAGATATGCCTGAAAAATGTTGGGAAATAAATAATGCAGTGTGGAAAATAATTTTTTTTTCGAGTTCTTTACACTTTCGAATGAAGGGAAAATTCTAAATGATGCAAAATATTGCAGTTTTATCTAGTTTCTGAAAAATGATCAAAACACGGGTTAGTCCCTTTTGTTCCTAATTCTAAAATCGCTTCATTGTTACGTTCTTAATGAGGTCGTAAATTTCGAGATCAATCAATCATCAAAGCTGGCTGCTAACATGAAAGAAACTGCTGATAAGCAGTGATATCGCATTTTTCGCTCGACTGGTGCTTGTTCGCATATCGCTTCTATAATTGTGTCGGAGATAATGCTAAATGAAAGTCAACGTCATGGAAATCGATCGTAAATAAACTAGAATGTAGAATAAATGTTATGATCACATTCGTTACAAATATTTTATACTGAAGAAACTTAAGAAATATGAATACTAGACATTCTTCTCGACTGACACTTTCAGAAGCACGAGTGTATTTTATTCTCAGTAAAAAACCATCACTTTACTCACCCACGTGAGGAATACCAAGTTTATGCCCAATGGCATAGATGCTCGGGTACATCAAGTAATCCACCAAAAGCAAATCAAATCCATGGACATTTCCATTTTCGTACAATTTCCTCACGTCAGGATTCTGAAATATGACATGACTGGTGTCATAACTGACATTCCACATGGATTCAATGGAGTCGATCCAATTCGTTTCGAGGTGCACTTTAATGAAGTCGATGGCATCGAAAAATTGGTACACCTCTCGGATACTGATTTCGGTGTAGGTTCCATTTTTTTCTTCAAACGGGTCGGGCGTGACAACTACTATTTCGTGGCCTCTTCTGTTCAATTCCCGCAGTAAACAGGCGAACACTATTTGATGACTGTACGATGGGGTCGGCAAAATTGCCAAAATTTTGCCAGCGTCGACAAATTTCGATGTCGCGGAAATAATCGCGAAAAGAAAAACGAGTATGAGCTTCATGTTGATGTACCACTGAGGAAATGGATTGGAGTTGGGTCTGGATTTTGACCCAGCTTTGATACACGTTCGATGAACTCCATTATCTAACATTATCGATATTGGCGATCCCCCCCCCCCCCCCCTCCTCAATCTCTTCTTATTAGGAATTGTGAGACTCGAAATCGTCATAATTTTCATGATTTTTTCAGTATTTAGGGAAATAATATGAATAAGCAGAGATTTTCGGTTAGAATTATATATTTTATTCAAGTAGTTGTTTTTCGGAATGTGTATAACATAATAATATTCATTATAATTTTTTATAACATATGTATTATTATGAAACTAAACGTTGAACTTTAAAAAAAAAAAAACCATGTCGTAGGTGGAATTTGATTAATTTGAGATTGGGCGTTCCACTTGATATTATCTTAATTTTTTTTCACGAGGACACGTTCGACTGTGGTGATTTATCTTCAATTCAAATCACTTCTTTTTTTCTTATCTGAGAAATTACTAGAGTGATATACAAAATTTGATAATGTTTATTTATGCATTTATCATGATAAGAAAATATATGAGAACAAAATTATATAAATTTTATTACAGGAAGAGTTCATTTTTCGTGTTTCTATGTATACCCTGTGATACATTTAAGTTCCGGCAAATGATTAGAGTCTAATAGTAATTAGCAAGTTCTCTAAAAAACCGAAGGTAAACGACAATAATTATACTTTCAAATGACCAATTACCAACTAGGGAAAATGTCCGGAAGTCAAGTTCCCAGTTTTTTCGAACATAAAAAAGGAATAGGAGGCTTTTATTGGCTATCAATGTTGCAAATCGGTATTTTTTTCGGGCATTGTTATAAATTGAAGGTGAAATGCTATTCAATGAAAAATTATAAGATTAGTGAAGAAACACCCAGAAATATCACATTATCTGAAAAACGTTAATTGAATGTTACAATTTTAAGCAAAGTATCGTAACATTTTTGAGTAAGAAAAAAAAGAGTATTTTTAAAAACTGTAGAATTTTGATCGATAATTTGTGAATTAACTTCGTTTTTGGATCTCAAAAGTTGATATCTCTTATTTTGTTTGAAATTATTCATGGATAAATTTTGTGAATATTATGTTATTTTTATTAATTTTTTTATCATCTTTTTTTTATAATTTATCAAAATACTATTATAAGAAATACTTATATAATTACGATTATATCATTATACAAGTCTTATATTATATTATAATAATTATTACTGAATTTTCATTATCATTATTATTATGATTATTGTTGTTATTTTTAGCTTTTTTCATTATGCATTGAAATATTTTTCGAATATAATCTTAATTTATTTATTTAGTAAATTATTTTCTGTATGGAAATAGGCTATATATAAAATTTTTCAAAATTTTACATCAATTTCAAATATTGTGAGTGAATTTCATCTCAAATCCTTTCTACACTTTATCAATTTTTCGTCCTTAATCTTCGAACTTTTATCCCAAGTTCCTCCTACCTGAATATTTTTCTCTATTTACTGTTACTCGTTGTTAAATAAAGCCATGGAAACTCAATAAATTTGCCACATAATGGTGACCCTTAAAAAAACCAGCCATAAAGTTTTACAGCTTTATTATCAGAGAAGGAAATTGTTTCATATAAAACTGAATCGCCGCGATGGTATTTCGTGCACTTGGCGTCTTCTTATATCGAAGAGGGTCCCAAGTGATCGTAAATTTTTCGCCTTATTTTCATGAAGAGATCATAAAAAAAAGTGTATATATACGGAAGATTCGTCGCGTGGTGAAGTCTAGATACGAGTGAAGTTCAAGCCGATCAAGGTGAAGTGCACTGGCAGAAAAAATTCCACGTGTTCGCATTATTGGATCATTCAATGCTCACTGTGATCAGTAGCGATTTTTCCGTCACGGTTATTGAATCTGAGGTTTTCCTGAGAGCCAAATATTTCTTTGGGAATAATTTTGTACAGTTTTGAATAAATAACTTGAATTTGTACTGCAGCTGATTTTGGAATAAACTACGAAAGATGAAAATGAATTCTATTTTTTACAAATTGACATTTTGCTTGGCTTTGTATGTCGGGGAAACTGTGAATGATAGTCACCCATTTGTTTATAATCCATCGTTGATAAAGGTGAGGAGTTTTAATGCAAGGAAATATGATCGAAGTGAATACATGGTACTCGACACTGTAAGTACGAAATATTTTGATGATATTTTTTATGTAGAAAGTTCTTCAGAATAAGAAATAATTATTTTCGATTTTATTTTATTGATTTTTGATGTAATGATGTTCACCAGAATTATTATTTAATTAAGGGAAAAATAAAAATGATGCAGAATTTATCAAAATTCGGAGCCTCCTTCAAAACAATATAATACATTGAAAGTATCCATAAATTAAATTGTTTCATTGACACTTTGAATTGTATTCGTAAAAGTTTACTCCGAAGCGTACGTTGTATTTGAAATTTGAATCCGAAAGAACTTGTGATCTACAACTTTTTTTAGGTAGGTTTAATAAAAAAATGGGGTTACTCGGCTCAAAGACACCAAGTTGTAACCTCTGATGGATACAAATTAAAAATCTTCAGAATAATTAATGGCTCGAATAATTCGAGAAGAAAAACTAGTGTCTATTTGCATCATCCATTGTTTGGGTCCTCTGATATTTGGGTTCTGAGGGGCCCAAAGTATGATTTAGGTAGGTGTTGATTTTTTCAAAAATTTACTAGAAAATTATGAAAATTCCTAATGGGTTGGACAAATTTTTGTAATCTTTGGAAACTTATCAGTAGTTTTTCATATGCTTCACGTTTTTTAAAAACGAAAAACATCAAAATTTTTTGAATTCTTAATAATTTTCAAAAATTGGTTGGATTGTTGAAATCCTTGAAATTTTTTTGTATATTATGATCCGGAAACATGTTTTTAATGAATATGAACGATAAAGTTTTTTCTTTTTCATCTCTGAAACAAATACTTGGAATAATTGAAAAGTATTTCAAAATCAGAAGAAATCACAAAGAGCTCGATAAGTAATTTAAAATTTTTTGAAAATTAAAGTTGTTGGTATGGTGTTGAAAATTTGGCAAATTATGAAAAATCAGAACACACTGGAATTTTGGAAAAAAAATGTCAATAATACTAGAACAGTCAAAATTTCCGTAGAATTTCAGAAAATTTTCATAATTGTGTTCATTATTATATTTCTGTAAAATATGTAAGGAATTTTGTTTTCAAATTTTTGCATAAAAATTTGCAGCACTTGAAAAGTATTGTGAAATTTAGAAAAACATGGTAAGATCGACAAGATTTTCATAAAATTCCAAGAATTTCGAATACTGTTCATTACCTTTCAAATTAAGAAAATTTTTAAAATCAGAAAACATCGAAACTTCAAAAGATAGCCAATAATTTAGAAAAATTTGTAGAATTTCAGAAAAAGTTAATGAATTTCGTATATTGAGTTCATTACCATACTTATAACATCTTCAACCTATGAGTGATGTTTTTCAAATTTTGTGATAAAATATAAAATGATAGAACAGTGTTCAAAAATCACAAGAAATCTTCATGAGTTGAATACTCTTAAAGAAGTAAAAAAATTTTTGATGGTTGATGTGATGTTGAGAATCTTTAAAATTTCGAAAAATCACAAAACGTTGGAAATTTCGATAAATGTCAAGAATTCTAGAAAAATCATAAGTTATTCGTAAAATTTTCAGAATATGCCCATTAATTTTATAAATTGTGTTCACCATCATTGTTGAAAACATGGATAATGATACCTCTATTTTATTATACATATAATGAAAATTTGGAATACTTGCAGTATTTAAAAAATTACGAAAAATCTTGCATGTGTTACATACATAAATTCTTTAAAATGTAATAGTCTGTTCACGTTTAAAAGTTTAACAATTCATTAAAATCAGGAAACATATGAAATTTTAGAGAATGTCAGTCATTCTCAAAAATTAAGTTAAATTAAAAGAAAAATTTTTCTCTAGCATTTATGCTAGCAGAAGCAGGTTACGATGTGTGGTTAGGAAATAACCGAGGTAACAGTTATGGAAGATCACATGTTACTTTGTCACCAGATATGGATAAACAGTTTTGGCAGTACAGGTTGGTAACATAACTTTTTTTCCCTTACTACAGCATAATGTTCTAATATTATACAGTATATTAAGAATATTAAAAATCATTTTATCAATTACTTTCATTTCTTATTTTTTACGTTTTGTCCTTTCTCCGTTTTTGAAAATGCTTTACGATTAAATTTTTTAGACACTTAATTTTCTAATTTTGTTGTTACTAAATTGTAGCTACCACGAAATTGGGGTTTACGACATCACATCGAATATCGATTACATTTTAAATTTCACGCAGGAAAAATCTTTGATCCACGTTGGCCATTCTCAAGGTGATTTTCACAAAACTACTGAAACTAGAAAAATTTAGAAACTTGATATTAGAACTGTAAAAAATACTGCAAACTCAATTTTCTGTATAAGAGCACGAATTTCTAAGTTTTTCATATCTTCTGATAAATTTTTATAAACAATATTTCATTTTTTTTATAAACGATCATTCGAACCAATTTTCAGGCTCTACGTCCATCTTCGCACTTTTATCATCAAAACCAGAATATAATTCGAAAATTCGACTCGTAATTGGCATGACTCCAGTTACATTTAGGAGACAACGTATGCCATTTGTTGCAACTATTTTATTTAACGCTAGCAACGTTTTTCAGGCAATAATAAATACTACTTACATTTTAAGCAGAAATTCGTTTTTAGTCATACTTAAAACCATAGCGACATATAAATACGTAGGATATAATTTCAAAAATAAATATGATGAGAATATTTATAGTGTAATTCATATTTAAATATAAGTAATAAATACATAAAAAAAAAACTTTTTTTGTTATTGCTTTTAGGCTAAGAATCATCAAGAAATATACACTCAAACCTGGATTTTAATGAATTTCCTCCAGTAAAATCAAGGTTTGAGTGTACGATTTTGGAATAGAATTCAAAATAAGATGATGATCTGAAACAAATAATTATTTTTTTCCCAGCAGAATTTCGTCCAAAAAACAGGAATCGATGAGATTTTACCTCAGTCGCAATCAATGTCAGTGATTGGAAAAAAATTTTGCAGTGAAAAGTCACTGTTTCGCTTGACTTGCGTAGAAATGGTGTTCAAATTGTTCGGCGTCAGCGAGCAAATGATTTTCGTGAGTAATTAATTTGGGGCAACTAATTATTTTTCATGAAATCATGATCACAAAACAATCGTTCATTTTTCGGAAAATTATGAATTTCCGAATTCGCAGTTAATATTTATTTTCCAGGAAAAGTTGCCTTACATAATGTCTTATTTTCCTGCTGGAGCTTCACTTCAATGCATTTGGCATTATCGCCAAAATATACGAAGAGGTAATTTTCTCCATTGAAACATCTCATTTTCAGTGATGAACGTCTTTTACAGTGTGTCATAAAAAATTGTAAATCTTTTGAATATAAATTACACATTTTTTCAACTTGATTTTTGTAAAGTCTTTGAATAATTTTTTGGTGACATGAAAAAAATATTTACATGACTATTTTATACAGGGAATTTCCAAGCGTACGACCATGGCAGTAAAAAAATAAACATGGAAAAATATAATCGAACAGAGCCTCCAGTTTACAATTTGAAAAATGTCGTTGCTCCAGTTGCACTGTTTTACAGTGCTGGCGATGCACTTTGTGCACCACAGGTTTGTAAATTTTCTGGCTGATGAGAAAGATTTCAAAAAGTTTTCTGAAAGTTTTGATACTGAATTATATAGTTTTCTACATACTTTTGGAACAAATTTAGGCTTTAGCTTGACCTTTTTTTTGAGTTACACGTCGCACAAAGGAAAAAAAAAATAGATTGAAAAAAAGCACAAATATTATTGAAAGAACTGTATAAATTAATAATTTGAAGCTTTTTTTTTTAAATAGGTGCAAAAATCTATTAGGAATTAAATAGTAAATTTTTTTTCAGGATGTTAAAGAACTAGAGGAGCACCTTCCTAACGTTGTATTTTCCGAACTTGTCCCATTTAAAAAGTTCAACCACATGGATTTCATGTTTGCAAGAGACATAAAAATTCTTTTGAACGATAGAATAATGCAAATTATATCTATGTATAGCAATAGTTAAAACATCAAGTCAATTTTCATGTTTGTCATTTTTTATTCATACTGCCATGTGAAAATGTAATGTGTTCTGGAATTTTTATGTGTTTGTTATTTTATGCAAATAAATTAAATACTGTATTTGTATGCACTTTTTTAAATCATCGACAAACATCATGATTTTAAATCTCTATCAATTTTTCCCAATTCTCAATACCTACTTAAAACACATTTAAACCAATTGAAAACTCTCTGAAATTCATAAAAAATAGTTTATCTCATAAGGATTTTTTATAATTTTATATTTTCCAATTTTTGTAGATAATTATTCGAAATTCGTCACAAAATTGAAGTAAGCTTCTCGAAAGCCAGCAAAATATCTATGCTTGAAATTACTTGAAATCAGAATAAATGTCCGTGACTTTTTTTCGCGCACAATTTTTTATTTTTTAACCCGAGTTTTGCAATATCACGGTAATGCTTTCCGTGTGTGCTTTAGTTTGCATTTTTCCTTCTAAGCGATCACCACTTCAAAAATTTCCCTCGTTCTTACAACAGGAATTTTGCATTTTGGATAGAGTCATTTATAAGATATACAACTTTTCTATATGATGAGTACAATGAACCAAAAATGCAGTGTTTTTTAAACCCATCAGTTCTTCATTATAAAAATGATTTTCTCTGTGAAGTTCATTGAAACTGAAGTAAATGATTTAAAACAAGTTACTCTAATTATGTTTTAAATTACAGGAAGATGATCATGAATGAGAAATATCTCGAATAATAGTATTTTCAACCTGGAAATCATTCAGCTGTAAATAAATTTTGCAAAAAAACGATATTTTAATTGTTTTAAGCACAAAGCTGTTTTTCCTTCTTTTTTTTTTATCTAGAAAACCGGTTTCGTTCTATTCATTTTACATGCTATTATTAATTAATTGAGAGGATTGAAGTAAAAATTTTGCTGAGAAAACAATCCCAAAATATGGATTACTCTTTTTTGGCTATGATTTTTGGTATGGGATTTTCCCTTTTAAAACCCGACTCGTTATCCTTTCCCCCAAAAATTGATCATCCACCATTAATAAAAGTGAGCAACAAAAGTTTGGTAACTAGTGATAATATTGTTTTAGACAGTGTAAGTATGAAACATTTCATAATCTAAGTTATTTATATATTTATTGAAGCATATATTTCTTTTACTTACGTATTTTCAATTATTATCTATCTATGTCATATTGTTATAAGTGTAACACAAATTTAGGAAATGAAATTCATTGCAGAAAAATGTAGAAGTTCATTTAGAAAATGAAAATATTTCTGTTTCATTTACATTTTATTTATTTTTTGATTATCATGGACCCAAAATTTTTTTTGAATAAAGAATTTTTATTTCCAGATCGGTTTAATAGAACAATATAATGGTTATTTAGCCGAAAAACATGAAGTTGTTACTCCAGATGGTTACAAAATTGACGTGTTCAGAATTTGGAGTAGTCCCAAATATTCAGGGCCCATGAGAAAAATTTCAGTTTATTTGAGTCACGGACTTATGGGATCCTCTGATTATTGGTTGTTGAAAGATCCAGAGCATGGTCTTGGTGAGTGAATATCAGAGGGAAAGATATACGATAAAATTACAAGAAATCATTTTTTTCATTAGTGTTTTATAATATTCATTCATATCTGATAAATATTTCTATGGTTATTGTATATTTAAGCTATTTTTAACAGAAAATTCATTTTTATGATAATTTTTTGGGGTGGAGTCCAATGGTAGCTTAGTGCATAAGTCAGAAATTTGTCAAACCGGAGGGCAAGGGTTCGAAATCCGGTAGAGTGAAGTTTTTTTTTTTCACATTTTACTGTAGAAACACCAATTTTCTTACAAAATTCATGAAAAACAAAAATTATTTACGTAGTTTTCATGAATGTGATTTTTTTTTGTTTTTTTTTTTTAATTGTATCATTAATGATCGAAATACTTTTTCAACTCACACATTTTGCAACTTGTTGTTTAAAAATACGGCGATGTAATCACCTCGCATAATAGATTATTAGAGCTACAGCAAAAAAGTGGTGTATACTTTTTTTGATGCCTAATCATGCTGTTTAAAAAAATAACACGTTCGTCAAAAAGAAAAAAATGTATTCTAGCTCTTGATGAAGTAACAGAGGTGAAATTTTTTCGTTTTAATTTTGAAAAATGAGTAGAACAATTCTTCGACACGTGGAAAATTATAAATACAAACTTGCAAAATCGACATTTTAATTATATGATTTTTTATCAAGTCTTCAGTGTTTGAGGGCTCTATTGATTCAAAAATTATCACTGCTAATAAAAGTTACTTTTATGATGGTTTTGAATATAATTTTTCCATTTTTAATTATTGACTGAAGCAATTTATCTTTATTTACAAAAACTTTTGAAAAAAATGAATGAAAAATGGGAACGAAATAAAAGAATTAAATACATAAAATTTATATTATTTTTAGCCTTTCTGTTAGCTGATATTGGCTGTGACGTTTGGTTAGGAAACGTTCGAGGGAACTCTTATGGAAGAAAACACAAAAAATTATTTCCGGACACAGATAAAGAATTTTGGAAATACAGGTGATCTATCGAATATCAAAATATATGTATATACGATTAAAAAAGTGGAAAAAACCAAATCCAATTAAGAAAATTATTTATCTTATATAATAATAATTTATTAAAATTATTCACCAGTTACCATGAAATTGGACTTATGGATGTAGGAACCATAATCGATCACATTCTGAATACTACCCAAAAAAGTTCATTGATTTACGTGGGTCACTCTCAAGGTGTATCAGCAATTTACGCCCTTTTATCAATGAATCCAAGTTACAATTCGAAAATGGAATTGGTGATCAGTTTGGCACCACCAATTATTTTGGATGATAAACTTTTTCCACCCATTGCGAGATTGGTTTTGCAGAATAGGAAAATAATCAAGGTAGATAAAAAAATCCTTCTATATATATATGAAAAAATTTCAGGTGAAAAAACCTAATTTTCTGTATGATTGTGAAGCAAATTAAATTCTACTGATAGAGTTACTATTATCAGTTTAGTAAAGTTACTGAAAATCATCGATATGTATTACTGATGGACTTGTCATTGATTTATTTTACTGATTGAATCGTTATTTAAATACTCAACTGGATGATTAATAATTACTATCGATAAATTCTACTGATTTTGCTTGTTAAACATATATTGTACTTCTGTATTATTAAAAATTATTATTGATATACATTATTGACAGACTTATTATTGATCTGTTCTACTGATCGAATCGTTACTGACATATAACACTGATGAACATTTATTAACATTTATTAACTATTTATTAAGAACTGAGTTTTTATAAATTATTGATGTGTTTCACTGATGTAATTATTACTGATCGATTCTACTGATTGACTACTTATAGAAATAACGAATCATAAATTAGACCTTATAACTATACATACATAAAACTTCTTTGTCATAAGAATCTGTTTTTAAACAAACATCTGGAAAATTTGCAAAATATCTTAAAATTACGAAGAATTTTGATGATTGAAACAAATTGAAAATTTTAGATAGCTTTGGTTAGTTTGTGAGATGTTTGAAATTTTCATATTTTTGAAAAATTCAAATATATATAGGATGTTCGAA
The DNA here is from genome assembly GCA_028476575.1 of Platygaster robiniae. Taxonomy (NCBI): domain Eukaryota; kingdom Metazoa; phylum Arthropoda; class Insecta; order Hymenoptera; family Platygastridae; genus Platygaster; species Platygaster robiniae. The sequence goes on from CM052023.1 coordinate 32,973,543, forward strand.
AGTTACAAAAATTCTATACAATTCGATAATTTTGTAGCATTCCAGAAAATGTTCATAAATTTTGTAGATTGTGTTCATATCATCATTCTTGTTCGAAATATGTACGATGTTTTTTGATCATATTTTTTATTATAATCTTAACAACTTGAAAAGTATAAAAAAATTATAGAAATATATAGAAAAATCTTTAAAAAGTGTGATACGTTTTCGACAGTTTGTTAAAAGCTTAAAGTTTTGAAAAATTCAAGAAACTAAAACGTAATAAAAAGTTGAAATTCGTAAATAAGTTTTTGAAATTTATAAAATTTGTAAAATTTCACAAATTTTAGAAAATTTCGTAAAATGTGTTCATTACAATATTTTTTCGAATTACCTACGACGTTTATTCATTTTATGATGAAAATCTGAAAACATTTGATAGTATTTAAAAATTATTAACAATTTAAATGATTTAGATAAATTTTTGAAGGATTAAGAAATTTTAAAAGATTTTGTATGATGTTTGAAATTTCGATCTAGAGTTTTGGGAATCCAAAAAAAAATTAAATATTGAAGATTGTCGAGAACTTTGTGAAATTCAAAGAAATTGGCAGAGTTCCAGAAAAAGTGTTCATAAATTTTGTAAATCTACGATGTTTAACTGGAAAATTATTAAAAAAATTACGAATATACTCAAAAACATGGACAATTTTCTATGAAATTCGATAAGTTTCGAACAGTTTGTCATACGTTCGAAATGTTGCAAAATTCGAAAAATTCAAAAACATTTTCAATGCTATTGTTTGTCAATCATTCTTTAAAATTCTAAAAAATGGTGGCATTGTTCATAATTTTCATTTATTGCGTAGATTGTGTTCATGACCATGTTTCTTCGAAATATGTACGATACCATTTCTTTCGGTTTTCGAGAAAAATCTAAAAAACCTAAAAATTTAACAAAAAATGAAGGAAATCCTAAAGATGTAGAAAAATCTTAATGATATTTAAGAAGCTGTGAATAGTTCTAATTATGTCCAAAATTAAAAAAAAAATTAAAAACATCGAAAATGTTGAAGATTGTAATATTGCTATAAAGTCTGGAAAGTTTAAGAGATTCAGCAAATATTAACTGATTTTGATGATGGTGTTCTTTATTCTAAAATGTTGAAAAATTTTTTTTGTTTCTTGTAATAGTATTATGACCAACCTAAAAACTAGTGAAAAATTACGACAGTTAACAATGGTAACTAAAATTTGAAGAGTTTTGAATAGTTAGTATTATGTTTAAAATTTGGACAGTTTTTTTATGTGAAAAAATAAGATGAAATTTAGAACGAACCCTTATATACTGACCTTTTAAAAGAAGTTACACTTAAAACAATATCATGCAATAGAGGAATTTCAGAATTAATCCAAATTCAATCTTTTTTAGGAATTTATTGAATACTCTAGAATTTATGAAATATTTCCACAAAGTCCATGGAACATGTTGCTATCAGAACAAATTTGTGCTGAAGGATCAGTTGTTCAACCACTGTGCTTCGCAGTTTATTTTCAACTTTTTGGAAACAGTACAAAAGAACTCGATCATGTGAGTAGTCGAAAATTCAAACGAGTAAAATGAATTTTTATTTATTAATAAACATGCATATTCATATTTTTAGTTTTTAGGAGAGTTGTATTAATACATATTCATCATATCTAATTATCGTGGTAAATTTATATTCTTCAAAACGTAAGAACAATAATAGTAATAAATGAAATAGTTGATGATAAATAATTTTATATCTGTCGTATTATTTCTATAAATAATTAAAAAAAATGGAACATAACTAATTTATTTATTTTAGAAATTAGTTCTGGAAGCAATAAAATATTACCCATCCGGAGCCTCAACGCAATGTATTTGGCACTATTCCCAAAATATACTCGAAGGTAAGATTGAAATTTCACAAAATTTGAACGAAGAAGCATTCGGAAAATCTTCAAAATTTTTTAGAACAAACGTGTTGAAAATTAGCTGAATGTCATGAATATTTGAAAAATCTCAGAAGATAATTCAATGACTCCCTTTATCAATTTTTTTTTCTTGAATCTGGATCTGAATTATAGTAACTGCAAAACCTGAAAAGCTATTTAAATGATGTTGATTTGATGTATTTACTCATTTTTACAGGAACGTACCGAGCATATGATTATGAAGATAGAGAACTGAATTTACGAAAATATGGCCAAGAACGAGCACCAATTTACAACTTGTCGAAAGTCACTGCACCAAATGCTATATTTTACAGTGCAGCAGATGTATTCAGTCCACCAAGGGTAAAATGACTTTGTTCTCTGTATTTTCACAAATTAAGTATTCGAAATACTTTTTGCTAGTTTTTTCCTAAAAATTTAGATTTTATACTATGTATAAAAGGCTTTATAAAAGTTTTCCTTAATAATTGCCAATTTTTCTTCATCATTCGTAAAAAATTACTGATCATTAGTATAAATCATTCGAAAAATCAATATTCAATGATACATGAACTGCTTTTAAATAATTACAATTTTATTGTTTTTTCTAGAACGTCAAGAAGTTGAAGAAGTTGCTTCCAAACATCGTGTTATTCGAAAAAATAGCAGAAGATGATTTTAGTCACGTCGATTTCGTGATAGCGAAAAATGTGAAAAAACTTCTCAATGATCGGTTAGTTAATTTGGTACATCAATACCTGTAAATACATCTCGAAAATTGTAGTAAGATTAGTTAAAATATTTATTTAAATGCTCATTGTAATTTAAAACCTATTTAATAAACGAAAAGATGGTCACTTGAATTTTAAATGCAACAAAATGATGTTTTCACTTTGATTGTATAAATATTTACAGTATTAAAATGTAAATCTTGACAGTAAATTTTACAGTCTGAACAAAGATTACTGGTTGTTTTTTCTAACAAAAAATTTTAGAAAAATTAAAAATTTTTATGAGGAAGTGTATTCTGGACATCAATAAGTGCAATATAACTGACGATTTTCCACTATAACTGTATAAATGATATACAAATGTAAAACAATTATACTCCTCTAAATTTGTCCTTTGGAAAATTTTTATTCAATGTTTCTTTTCGGTTATTTTTTTCTTCTTTTTCGTCTTTCGCGACAAGCTGAACATGAAAATGTACAATAATTTAGAGATAATAAATCGATCTGGGAGTTGCAAAATTATGATTCACCCCAAAATCGTATATAAATTGGTTTTTTTGAATTTTACCTATAGACCGTTATTTTCATTCATGATTTAAATAATATTAATAAATTTGAAAAATACCACTGGCGTAGTGCACCTTTTTTTCAGGGGTGTCTGTGGCATGATTTAATTTTTGAAAAATTACATTTTAATACTTTCACTTTTCATATTCGAGCTTAAAAAACTAAAAATAATCAAATCTTAAAATATCTTCGAAAAAAAATCAATTTCTTTCAGTTCCATCACTTTGAAAAACCTACTCATGAAGCCTACCGTAAAAAAAAAAAACAAATTTTTCTTCAATTTCTCACGTTAGCAATTACAAATCGAAAGCAACATAATGATTGATTTCTCGTTCATTTACAGCAATATCTATTTTGTTCGTGTCTAAAACATTATTTTAAAAAAACAATTCAATTATAAATACTCGAGTTAAAAAGCAAATCAACCACTGCTGAAGGAGGAAGGCCATAGTACTGCGAAGTATGGTGTCGTAACAATAACTTGAGGCGATCCGAGAAAAGGGACCTACTATCCAAAAAGCAAATTTTACAGGACGGGCGATTGAATGAACGAAAATACACAACGGTAAATGGGATGAAAGATTTTCAAAAATTCATAGCTTGCAAAAAAATCAAAGTTAGTAAATTCCGATTGCACATAATTGAAGATAGGATTAAAAACTTATAGAATCACTCATAATCGGAAAAACGATTTTTTGGATAGTAGGTCCCTTTTCTCGGATCGCCTCACAACTGTTGATTGTAATAAAGTCGTACTCCACCTGTAGATATATTTATGCTACGAAGATGATCTTTTGCTGCCTCATACAAACTTCGAATTGAGGCATGAGTGCCAACATCTGGCAATTCCACACGAATCCATGGCGAAGTCTTGTTTCTTATAACGATTGGCATTTTGGACTGAATTAAAAAAAAAAAAAAAAAAAAAGAATTCAAAACTTCAATAAAGTGCACAGAATAAGAATTTTTTTGAAAAACTCATAAAACTTGTTCGAAATTGCAGAATTTGGTTCAAGTTCTGATTCTTCTTGCGTCTAACCTGAAAGTTGACTGGAACTCCAACTGTCATTTCACTGAATTGTCTGAAAAATTTTTCCATTGAAAACGCCGAAAATGAGAAGGCAACTGCACTAACTTCCACTTGATTGCAGTGAACTAATATGAAGAACTTTACAGAACTTCAGTGGAAGAAAATTTGTAAACAAAAAATGACAATGTTAGCACTGACGCTGAACTGCCTGAAATGTCTGGATATTGACTTTTAATGTTCCAAGTTTCTGACGCCATGCATGGCGTTCTTCGTCCATGGACAAAGAATGTTTTGATTCATGTATTGGATACCAAGGGTCACGTCAGGGAATTCTTTGGACGAGGGATTTCATTTTTGTAGGGGAAAGCAGGCTCAAACTCGCAAGCAGATTAGGAATGCACACATAATATCTAATTTGTTTTCTTTTTTTCTGTTGGAAAAATAAATACATTATACGTGCCCCATCTAATCTACAATGTCATCTGACATTTACGATGTTTCATACGAATGTAGTTGTAAAATTTACAGCACAAATTTTGTGTCGGATTCGAGGACAAGTTCTTTTTTCTTCAGACCTGCCTGAAAGTCTACTTTTTAGTCTATTTGGCGAATAAAAAATATTTTTTAACTGTAGCAAAAAATGTTATAGCTCGTGCCATAGAAAAAAATATTTCTACCTTGTATCAATGTGTTCTTTTTTAATGTTGGTGGTAAAATAACCTTTTTTTATTCAGTATTGCTTTGCTCAGTATTTTGCAGAATTATTGAAAAATTTTTTTTATTTTTTCATGATGAGCTCAGCTAAGGTCAAGATCGGTTATTCGCTTCCGCATACTCTTAAGAATAACGGTTTCAGTTTATATCTCGTTGATTAATCTGTGATTAGAATTGTTTAAAAAAATATAAGATGAATAAAATCTGAACTGAATTTTCTGGACCAAGTTTAGAAACGAGTTTCTGGCTGCATTTTAAAATTTTGGTTGCCGGAAAAATTTTTCGTAAATTATAAGAAATATTACTCTGTACTCGTTTTTATAATACATTTTCTGATAAAGAAAAGAATGTGGATAAAAAATGATAAACGTAACTTGCTTTGCGATAAGCGACATTGAAAATGTTTAAAGTATTCGTTTCGCGAAGAGTGTTTGCAGCGAATTAGAAAGTATAATAAAAAGGTATGAAAATGTTAGAGATTTCCCATTCACCAGTTTACATCTCTGAAGCTAGATAAAATCATGGTCTGTCGTAGAATACTCGGGAAAATTACTTTTTTTAGTGGAAAAAAAGAGCAGATTTTTAAAAGTGAGTGAATTTGGAAATATTGTTGATTGTGTCAACTTTTAATTCAGTTAAAATCATTGAAAATCTTGAATGTCGTTTTTAATTCTATTATTGATGTTGATAAATTTTTCCGAAATACAAAGAAAATTTTTCTCAACAGGATTTTTAAGAGTTCGATTAATTTTGAAAATTTGAAGAAGTGAGTATTCGTACTTTTTAATTTGCAGAGATTGGAGAAATTATAAAGAAATTTCAAAAGTAATCTAAAAAATTTGGCTTCTGTGAATTTTTTTATAAATTAAAGAGTAAAATTTTTCTATATTGTAAATATCATATATATCAAATTCATATCATATCAATCATATATCAAAATTTTGATATGTTGATGTGAATTTCGAGGAAAAAAAATTTTTCTTACGTGGTTCTGAAAAAAGTGATAGTGATTGTGAGGAAATTTTTGAGTCGAAGAAGAATAAATCTTAAAGTTGGATCAACAACTTTTATATTGAAATTTCAATGAAAAGAATATGACATAAACTAGTTCTTTAATAAAAAACAACGTTCATTTCAAGTTCTTTGATAAAAATAATTAAATAATAGAATGAAGAATATTTATGTAAAACAATGAAATTGATGGTTTATTCAAAATTCTCAAAATTTTTTATCAAATACACACAATTTATTAACACTATTTCGAATTCTACAAATTTTTCAAATTTTCAGAATTATTGACAATCCTTAATAATTTCAACTTTCTTAAGTTTTGTGTGATTTCCAAAATTTCTAGATTTTCATTCAATTTTTCGAAATTATCAATGATCTTCGTACAAAAAAATGTTTTCAAATAGTTTTTTCAATTTTACGAAAATTTCAACGTATTGAATTACCCAAAATTTTCCGAAATTTTATGTGTTTTTGAATTTTCGCGAACTATTAATGATTCTTAAAATTGTCAAGGTTCTAAAAGTTGAAGAAGATTCTGAACTCTCTGCATTTTATTCGATGTTTCCAAAATTTCGGACGATCTCTGTATGGAAATACGTTTTTTAATTTATGAAAATTTTCATGCATGTTAGTTTCTACAAAAATTTTCCACAATCTACAACATTTATCAAAATTTTCTGAAATTATACAAATTCTAAAAATTTTTCAAAACTACGAACAATTTTCAAAGTTTTCAATGTTTTTTTACCTGGCGAATTAAAAAAATTTCTATACTTTCATTTAAACCTAATATTTATCAACGATTTGTTCACGATACAGAATTTTTCAATTTCAAACAACTCGAAGAAAATTTTAGTTAATCTAAAAAATTTTCCAGTCTTTAAAATTTATCAACATCATCTAAAACCTTACCAATGCTTCCAATTTTTCGAAATTAATTCACAATCTTTAATATTTTCTATGTACATTAATCAATGTTTTCAAATTACTACACTTTCATTGAAATTTGCAGAATTATCCAAAATTTGCGATAGAAACTTCGTATTTGCAGACGTTTCAATTTTCTCATCTTAGTTTCATTCAAATCCAAGACATGAAAACGCACATAACATTCAAAACGATTTGCTGGAATCAAAAAACGGAGATTCTGTTTTGATTCATTGATTGAACTGTGTGCAATTTTTTTTTGTCAAAGATGAGCTTCTTTCTTACATAATCCCGTGTTTTCATAGATGCATTGTCATTGCACGGAAGCACAGCAGTATGCGAAAGGACATTTAACTGTGATAATGGCTTACACTTTCCACGCCATTGTACTGGGCCTGGGATTTTTCGCCATCAGAATAGGAACTCCATCTTATTTTTCATTCATCTCAAATCCGCCTTTGACGAAAGTTAGTGATAAAACGATGCTCAACGATGATTACGTTATTTTAAATTCTGTAAGTGTTTGCAAATTATTTTTTAATAACAATGAGAAGTTTTGTGACACTTGAATCTTTACTTTTTGAAATTCACATGATTTTTCACATAAAAATGCAGTAATACATCTATAAAATCTATGTATAGTAATACATAGATTTTTTAGGGAATCACATGTACATAGATTTTGATTTTTTTACAGATCTATAGCATCAATAGTGATTTACTCATTTCTCAAATATTTATCAATTTTTCTATGATTTTATATTATTTTTCTAGACTTACAGTATTCTCTATGGATTTATAAACAGATTTTTAGAACTCGTGCTCTTGAATTAGGAATTATTTAGTTTTTTAGGATTTTGATCAATCTTCTAGAAAACGATAGTTATGGCTTTTTTTTCTATTGCATGGATTTTTTAAAAAACAATATTTTTATATATTTCTGGTACTTTTTGAATTTTTTTCGGTAATCACACAGCTTGAAAAATTTTTTGGTATTTTTATTGATTTTCACATATATTTCTTGAATTTTATTACATAGGTTTTAAATTTCGATAGATTTTCCGTATTTTATAAATTTTTGAGGAAATCACATATCCACATAGATTTTCAGTAATTCACAGATTTAAAGTATTTCTTGTATTTCACAAATTTTGTTATTATTCATCAAATTTAACAGGATTTTATAATATTTTTTTCGACTGATGATATTTTGTAAGATTTTCTAGTATTTTTATATATTTCTTTAGTGTTTTTATAGATCGTTATAAGGATTTAAAGAAAGCGCTGTTCTAGAAATAATGGTAAAATGGATTATTAGTATTTGAAGAGATTTTTTAAGAAATTAGTATTCGCATAAATTTTGAGTGTTTTCATAAAATAATCGCACAATTTTATTTTATTCGAATTATAGACTTTTATGGAAAGCTACAATTTTCTTATCTTTCAGTATTTATGAAACATCGTAAGATTTTCTTGTATTTTTGTTAAATCTCTACAAGGACTTATAAAATTCGATGCTCTAGAATTTTAATAAGTTCAATAGATCGTTAGTACCCATGTGAATGGAGTTTTCTGCAAAACAGTATTCTCATAGTTTTTCATTTTTTCATAGGTTTCTAGTACTTTTCGTATTAATTGAATTTTTTTAGTATTCATCTAATTTGAAGAATTTCCTAGTATTTTTCTGGATTTTTACCTAGATTTCTAGAATTCGATTTATTTAAAAAGTAAAAAATTAACGTGTTCCATTTTGAAAAAATACTTAGAATATATGTATGTATCTGATATCCCAAATATTTGAATAATAAACAAAAACGAAAAAAACAATTGATTTTCCGTTCCTACTCAAGATTCCAGTGAAAAATATTCAGTAAACGTTGGAAATTAATTGTTGATCATCTCTACTTATATATAACCTTAATTACAAAGTTCGATGGAACAATTTTTCTGTTTTTGTTTATTTTTGAATTTTTAGAATTTCAAAGACGACAGAATATTAATTTTCCCCCGTCTCTGATCCTGAAAAATCGTATTTAAATATTAATTTTTGCTACTTGTTGTATTCATAAATTTTTGCAAAATTGTTGAAGTATTAAAGTACTTGATTTATTTAGTGATCTGGAATGATAATATTTCACGTCTAATTATCGCTTTTTTTTTAGATCGGTTTGATCGAGCAGTATAATTATACAGCCCAAATGCACACTGTCACAACCTCAGATGGGTACATTATAAATATATTCAGAATATTGGATAGCCCAAGAAACAGAAAACTCGATAAAAAAAAACCGATTGTTTACATCCATCACGGACTTTTAGCTTCTTCTGATATATGGCTTATGCGGGGACCAAAACACGATCTTGGTAGTAAAATTTATCATTCGGTTGGTGACTATCATATTTTTTTACATTTTTTTCAATTTGTTTTTTTTTTTTCGTTTTTTTACACTTGGTATGAAAATTCCATACAATAATCACAAACTCTTTCATCACAGTAAAATTTGTACTCAACTGCACTTGATAAAAAAAACTAAATATTCAGCAGATTCAAAAAATTGATGACTTACGATGATTTCTCTACAGAAAAAGTTAGTGCTTAGAAATTCTGATGACTTTAACAAAGAGATAAATATTCATATTCAAACCCGTTTTTTGATTTATGTTTTTCGTAAATCAAGATTTTTCGTTGTTGAATAAATTTGTCCAAATTGAATGTTTACTTGAATTATTATTTCTAGTAATTTGCTCTAATAGGGAGTCCACGAATTTGTGACATATTGAAAAAGTGGCAGATAAAAATATTTTCTTATTGAATGTTCAACAAATTATTGTTATTATGTTATTTATTAAGATTGAATGCATATATAATTTTTAAATTTTTTAGCATTTATGTTAGCTGATGCTGGTTACGACGTGTGGTTAGGAAACGTACGAGGCAACACGTATGGAAGGGCACATGTAAAACTGTCTCCAGATACAGATAAAGAATTTTGGGAGTTTAGGTATATCTTGGGAATCTCCGAAAATTCTTCTCTTATAGAATTTTTTGACATTATAGTGTTCTAAATGACGTATTTTAATGAGTTTTTGAAGCTTAAACCAACAATTAGAATATCGTTGAACAGACGAAGTATTTTTCTAATTTTTCATATTTTCGTGTAACAAATTCTTACTTTGTCCTTTAAATCTAAGATATCACAGAAAACCTTATGTAAACAAATCTGAGGGTTTTCACATTATCAATGAATTAAATAGAAATCCAATTATTCAATTCTCATTACAGTTATCACGAAATTGGCCTGCTAGACATCAGCTGCATAATCGATTATGCGTTAAACGTAACGCAGGAAAAATCATTGATTTATATAGGACACTCGCATGGTACGTAAACAAAAAAAGTTAGGGAAAAGTGGGTACATTATTCTATCTCTCATATTATAATTTATAATCCTTCGCAATACTCAACAAGTTTATCAACGACTTCTAAAGCAACTGCATAAAAATTCAAACTATTTATGCAACATGTATTATTCGGGGGAGGGGGGAGGGGGGGGGGGGGGTATAAGAAAAATAGTAGATTTGGTTTCTGGACAGCAGCATCGTTTTTTTTTCTTGGAGGGTCGATAAAGGAATTTCATAACCATACTTTTAAAAATGCATTGAATGCAAAAATTGAATAATAAAATAAAAAAGCATAATAATTTATAATTTTCACATGAATAATCTTTCATGGAAATCAATGGGTAAAATTCAAAAATATATAGATAATAATTCATCTGTAATTTTTCTCTTCTTGGAATTTTGTGTATTCACCGAGAAAATATTAAAATGTATTTTTTTTACAGGTACAACAGTTATTTATGCACTATTATCAGTAAGGCCAGATTACAACTCAAAAATTCAGTTTTTGGTCCACCTGGCACCAACTGCAATAGTTCATTACAGAAAAATGTCTCTCATGATGAGACTGGTCATTGACAACATCAATGTAGTGAAGGTAAAATTTTGAATTTCTTGAAATTGGCAACGATATCATTTATATAGATGATTTTTGTTTAATTGCAAAGTTTTACAGATGTTTCTAGAAAGCTTAGGAATTAACGAAATTGGTCGACAAACTTCATTGAATTTGCTGGCATCGAAAAATCTTTGTGGTGAGGGATCAGTTCTTCAGGCGATTTGTTTTGAAGCATATACGCAAATATTTGGGGAGAATGAGAAACAAAATGCAACTGTGAGTTTTAGATTTTTCGTTTTTGAAAGTGGATAATATGGTGGACCTTTTTTTTGGGAATTCGTGAATATTGATTGAAGAATCTTTTTTGAAGATTTCAACATGAATTTACGTAAAAAAGAATGTTAGAAGGGCACGAGTAGATATAAAGATAAGTTTTTTTTGAAAATTATTGAAACATTCTTAGATTATTAGAATTTAAAAACTTGTATAGAATTTTACAAAAATACCAGAAAAATACTGTTTTCCAAAGAATCTATTCATATTCTTCAAATATCTGAAATTTATATTTTATAGCATCGAATTCTATTAATATATGGAGTAATGTAAAGAAATACCTAGAAAATTACAACAGTACCAGAGGTGAATATTCGTAAAACTAAAAAATTCCAAAATTGAATAAAAAAATTCGAAAAATTCACTCTTCAAACCAGATCATCATGGAGTAAAAATTTTAAAAAATTCAAAGTGAAATATATTTTCTCAATAAGAACCTTTCCATAATTTTTTTTTCCTACGACCCTGTACTGTAATTGTAATAATATATGCTAGATTTCAAAACGTTATTTTTACAATAGATCTTTTATCGAACATTGTAAACTCAATTTCCCTATAAACTTCAATAGATTTCAAGAAAATTTTATGTTGTAATTATAATTAATTAACTTTTCAATTTTACAAGACTTGTCATATTACAGTCCATGCTCGTCGAGGGACTGAAATATTTTCCAGCGGGAGCTTCAGCACAGTGTTTTTGGCATTACGTGCAAAATATGCACGAAGGTACGACATTTTATCAGCACCAAAAATTTTTATCATGATTTTCCAAGAATTTTCTTATATTGAAAAACTTTGTTTCCTGGAATCTTAGAAATTATTATTACTTATTACTTAGAAATAATTATTATTTGACTGAAATGTTTTTCGAAAACTTTCAGAAACTTTTCGAGCCTACGACTATGGCGATGCACAAAAAAATATGGAAAAATACAATCAAACTGAGGCTTTTGTTTATAATTTGTCAAATATTGTTGCTCCATCTGCAATATTTTTTAGTAATGGCGACGTCTTCAGTCCTTCAGAGGTACATAAAGTATTCCAATATCGACATTCTGTAAAAATATAATAGCATATATGCTCTGATTTACAATAATTTTTTTTCTCATATCTAATGTTTGTTTCTTCATTTCAGAATATAGAAAAATTCGAGAAATTCCTGCCAAACATTATTTCGTCCGAGCTTGTAAGTGATGATGAATTCACACATGGAGATTTCGTGATAGCACAAGATGTCAAGGAACTTCTTTACGAACGAGTTTTGGATATGATATTCCAGTACTTGAACCATGATAAAAAAAATTAGAACTAATTAATCTGAAATGTGTTTGTACATAAATTTGTAAATATAAATGAAAAACTAAATTTTTAGGCCTTTCTTCATTTTCATGATGCTCAAGGTGACAATTTTCTCTAATCTCCAAGTTTTATTTCAGTTTTTGAAAAATTTTGTTTTTATAGACAGTTGTTCATGTTAGGATCTTGAAGTATGTAGATTGAAAAATTTACATTATATTTAAATATTGGTTGGTCATTGTGCATGGCTTGCCCTCTATCCATCCATCAGCATTTATCACAAAATTTCCCATCTGATTCTGATTTTTTTTTCAACTGTAAGATGAAAGTCTGTAGTTGCAAAAATTACATTGCATTCAACTTCCATGATTGCTTCCATTTTCATGATGCTAACGTGGAAGAATTTTGATACATTTGATGACACACCGAAATTTTGCTAATAGAATGTTTATTTTTGAACAATATTTTAGAAAATTATTATTTGACTCTCTGCACCAACTCACAGAAGATTCGCAAAAGTTGTATTTATTTATTTTTTTTTTGTTACAAGTTTCCTTTTCAAACGTTGCTTATGTATGTCAACGAATAACACAATTTCATCTACTCTCACATGTTGAATGCTACTGTTGAAGTTTATACAAATCAAGGTAACCAAGATTTTTTCACTATCTACGCAGACCATTGTGTGCAATCGATTAAAAAAAATTGATTGCAATACGAATCACTAGCTTTTATAGAGATTTTGTATTTCCATCAGTTTTATTCTACGTGATCATAGAACATTGTGAGTAAGAGGAAAAAATTTTCCTCGTATTTTTGCTGGAAATCATTTAATTGTGCAAGGTAGGTGACTTCAACATTTGTGACTTAGAACTAGAAAAAGGGTCTCAATATTTTGAAATGGATTACTTTTTGTTTGGATGATTCCTGACTCTTTCCCTCGTTCCAGGTCACGTTTTATTGAAATGTATTTTGACTTTTATGGGTGAAAATACCAGGGGTAGCAAAACGCGATTTTTCCGGGTGGGTATAGTAAATGACTTAATTATTAGGGGGGGGGGGAGGGTTACTATCGTATTTCGTTGGAATACGCGTGATAATGTCCTTACATTTTTCAATAAAATAATGAGAAACTTAAAAAACACTAAAATGATTACAAAAATCCATATTTTAGAAGGTTTAAATTTCTAAAAATCTAAATTTTTTTTCAATAAGTAATTTTTGAAAATTCGCTAAATTTGTCAAATAGAAACTGTGAATTAATTTTGTATAATTTATTGAGAATCATGTCTTATATTCATATGCACGATAATGCTTTTTCAAATTTTTAACAAAAATTTCAAATACTTGAAAAGTACCTGAAAATTCAAAGAAATTTTTGTCAGCTGAACTCATTTTTAGAAAAATAGAAAAATTTGAGTAGTTAGTACCTTGTTAGAAATTCCGCAAATTTTGAATAATCAGAACATATTGAAGTTATAGAATATTTCAATAAACCTAAAAAAAATAAAAATTTTTGTAGAGTTCCAGAATGTACTTATATTAGTTTTATGAATTGAGTCTCTTATTTTATATCTTAAGAATATGAATAATAATATTTTTTATGTTCCTAATACAAATTTGGAATACTTGGAAAATATTTAAAAATCACCAACAAATTTTACGAGTTAGACAAATTTTTTGAATTCGAAAAGTGTTAAGTAGTTGGTTTAATGTTATTAGAAATTTTAAAAATGTATAAAAATCATAACATAAAAAAAATTCCAATAATTGTCTATTATCCTACAAAAATCAAAATTTTCGTAGAACTTTATCAAAAATTTATCATTAAATTTGCAAAATTATGTTCATTATTATATATATTTCGACGAGATAGATACGCATAGAAATATTTTTTTAACTTTTTCATGGAAATTCATAGCACTTGAAAAGCATTCAAAAACTAAGAAAAATCTCGTTAAGTTAGACAATCTTCATAAAATTTGGATATTTTAAAAAGCCGGCATTGCGTTTAAATTTTCGAAAATGTTTTAAAATTAGAAAAAATTTGAAATTCTCGAAAGATTGCCATTAATTCAAAAAAATTCGAGAAATTGGTACAATTACATAAAATTGTAATGAATTTTTCAAGAAAAATCCAAAAAGTTTTAAGAGTTTCAAATATTACAAGAAATCTTCATGAGTCGCACGAATTTTCGTAAAATTGTGGAAGTTTTTGATAGTTGGTACTATGTCAACAATTTTGAAAATTTCGGAAAACCATACAACACACTGGTAATTTTCAAAACTGTCAATAATAATTCCAGAAAAATCAAAATTTTTGTAGAATCACAAAATATGTTCTACAATTTTGTGAATTGTGCTCATTTTATGTATTATGAAAAATTTTTTTCAATAAAAATTTGGAATACTTGAAAAGTATTTGACAATTAAGGAAAATCTTGCAAGAGTTAGGAAAATTTCCGTAAATTGCGTGAAATAGAATAGTCTATTAGTTTTGAAGTTGAATAATTTTTTTGAAAATAGAAAATATTTGAAATATGAAAATCGTCAATGGTTCTGAAATATTATAAAAATTTGTAGAATTTCAGAAAATGCACGTAAATTTTGTAGATCATAGAAATTTCCAAGAATGGTATAAATCTACAGAAACTGAGTGTTATCTTTAAAACTTTCTAAAATCAAAAAATTCCCACTAAAAATATGTAATTTTAGACAATTTTGACAAACTCTGTGAGTAGTTAAAAGTTTAACAAGTCAATAAAACTACAATTTAAAAAATTTATGCATTCTTGCATGTGTATTTTGGATATTTTACCGATGCAGAATTTTTCAGACGAGTACCCACAATACCCACATTTTCTGCCAGCACTGAAAAATATAATATTACCGATAATATTTTACTTCGTTTTTTGTGAATTTTGGACACAATTCTCAACAACGAATTTTCATTCTAGATGTGAAAACGCCACGATGGGTGAAATGGCTCATTTCATACACGTGATATTAGGTCTAGGATTTTCTATACAAGGAATAAAAACCTTATCGTTCCCGCCGAAGGTAGATAATGTACTATTGAGAAAAGTGAGCAACGTTTCTATGATTAGAGGCGAATTCGATATTTTAGACAGCGTAAGTAACAAACAATATTATAAACAATAGAGAGTGGAAAAAATTTCGTTTTTGTTTAATTTTAGCAGTGTTTAACTTTTTTCGTATCCAAAAAAATTCTTATTCAATTTTTTCAGGTCGGTTTAATAGAAAAATATGGTTATTCAGCCCAAGTGCACGCTATCACAACTCTTGATGGATACATAATAAATATATTCAGAATAGCAAGTAGTCCAAAGAAACAAAACTTGATTGGAAGACCGGTAGTGTACCTTCATCATGGAATGCTTGGTTCTTCGGACTATTATCTTCTAGATACAGACAGCTTACGTAAATTTGATACATTATTCATGCAAAAAGTAATTGTTACGAAAAGGAAAAAAGCGTTTCGCAGAGTATAATCTGATAATCTTTTGGTATTTCATTGAGACATTTTTTATTTCATGAATAAAAACTGTCAAACAAAATTATCAGTGTGAAGATTTCATTCTATGGGATGAAAAAAGAATATCAACAATCGAGTTCATTATTGATTTGGGTAATCATTGTTTTGTAAACAAAAAGGAAGATTTTGTTGTATTACAAGAAATTCAAGATAATTTTTTTTAAACAAGTTCAAAAGCTTTTCACCTCAGTTTGAGTATAAATCATTGATAAACGCTTCTTCACTGGACATAATAATTTTTAAAACTACTAGTTGGAAAAACGTATGTGCTGTTTTACGATAAATCTTTGAAGACATTCTAAGATTCTTACGAGAGTCATAAGCATTTTATTTCCGCAATGAAAATGATAAAGTGCATCGTGAATCAGCTGTCTAACTAGTTTTATAAAAAATCATGGAATATCATACTTGGAATGGGAATTTATAAATGGCAGTTACAACAAACATTTTATTTTTCAATTAATAAAGCATGTATGGATTTTGATAAGAATATGAATAAGTAAAATAAATTATATTTTAAAGAGCGTAATGGAAATATAATGAAATGTATAATACAGAAAATAAAAAAATTTAATAGAATATAGAACATGTAAATAAAATGTATAGCATTCATGAATTTAATTGCAACGTATACCATTTATATATATGTCTTTGTAAACATTTTGTAATGATTGCAACCTCTCTCTTTTCAACAGCTAAAAAAAATTTGTAATATGGCCTGAATTCAAACGTCAAAATTTTATTCGCAGCAAAATTCTAGTTTCTAGATACTAGATATTACACTTAAGTTATAAGTCTGCGACAAAAAAATCTTGAAGTAGCAAAAGAAAAGAAAAAAAAAAAAAAAAAAATTTTCAGCTTTCATGTTAGCTGATGCCGGATACGAGGTTTGGTTAGGTAATTCGAGAGGGAATTGCTATGGAAGGGCACACGTTAAATTATCCCCAGATCGAGATGAAGATTTTTGGAAATTCAGGTATTGCCCAAAATTTGTTAAATCAACTAGAATAAAAAATATCAATATAGTATTTACTGCCTTTTTATCTAACGAAGATCATACATTTATTAAAGGGGAGGAATTTTAGAAAAGATTCCAGTTACAATAGTCGAAAAAAATTCAAAATGTTAAAACTTCCACCATGTAAAAGTGTTGGAATTTCCAAATTTTTTACAGTCACGACGAAATTGGATTGTTTGATGTCAGATCAACAATTGATTACATTCTAGAGGTCACGCAAAAAAAGTCATTGATTTACATTGGGCACTCTCAAGGTATATTTGATTTTTCGTTCAATATAAAAATTTTCTTCTCACGATAATAACATAACAATAAAATCAATTATTTAAAGAAATACATGACTTCATGAATTATTTTCAGGGAAAAAAACTTGTTCGTGGAATGATTTTGTGATCATGAATTTCATATACGAAGTTTAAAAGCATTTCTCTAGTTTTTCAAACTAAAAAATCATTGTAATACTCTCATCATTTATTTGTATGGTTATTTAATGATGTAGCGAATTCTCTAATTCAGGTGCAACATCCATTTACGTTCTTTTATCGACAAGACCAGATTATAATTCGAAAATCCAGTTAGTCGTTAGTTTGGCTCCAGCAGTAATTTTGAATGATAGAAAAATGCCAGCTTTTATGAAAACCCTTGTTCGATACAGGAAAGCAACAGAAGTAAGAAATACGAATATAATTTCACCCACAAAGTTTATTATTGAATAACGTAACAACTATATCAGTAAACAGTACTATAACTGTTCAAATACATGATTTGATATGAAAATTCAGATCACTCAAGAACATGTAATCTGGTAATCAGATTGCATTTATTTATATGGTATTAATATCTATTTATGTTTGAATTATATATATTCCACATTCATTTATTCGTTTAGTTTTTATTTACATTTTATCTTCTACGTATTACTTGTTTATTTCATATATTATTATTTATTTATCTGGTAATCAGATTACATTTATTCAGCATCTGTTTTGACAGATTTTTTTCAACACTGCCAGAATTAATGAATTATTTCCACAAAGTCCATGGAACGTTTTGTATGCGGAAAAACTCTGTGTCGAAGGATCGATTTTCCAATTTTTATGTTTCACAGCAATTTTCGAGACGTTTCAAAAAAATTGGAGGCAACTAGTACCAAATGTGAGTCTTGAAAATTTATAATTTTTAAGTAATTCTAATAAATTAAAATTTTTCATACAGAAATCGCGAGTGTCATACAAAAACTCTGTGCAAAACTGTTTGCTATTAACAATGGAATGTAAGAAAAAATTTTTATGTTGCATTTATTGTTGTAATAAAATTTCAATTTGATTTTCTCAGGAAAAATTTCCAGAATTGCTCAAATATTTTCCTGCTGGTACTTCAGAGCAATGTTTGGCTCATTATGGGCAAAATGTATATGAAGGTAAAAAAGCAATATTCATACTTAAATATATTTCAATAAATATGACTTGACATTTTTTGAAAAATTTATCAAGTTAAGAAAATAAAAAAAGTCGATTACAATGAGTTTTTAAATTTTCTTTTATTGAATTTCATAAAAAAATGCACAGTTTTTTCTCTCGAAAGTGACATATTTTTTTGCATTGACTGAAAACACTGTGAAATTTTTTTTTACAGAAACATTCCGAGCTTACGATTATAACAATGCAAAAGAAAACATGATGAAATATGATCAAAGAAAAGCACCATTTTACAATTTTTCAAATGTTGTTGCACCTAACATTTTGTTCTACAGTAATGGAGATACTCTTTGTTCGAAAGAGGTGAATTCACATTTTTTTTTTAATGAATTAAAGCCAATTGAATCATAAGTTTTCCGAAGTAATGATTCTGATAAATTAATGATTTTCAGAATATAAAAGTGTATTTTATAATTTACTGACGTGTAATTTAAAATCATCATAATTATCCAATATTTCAAATAATACTCAATTCAATAGAACAAGATAATTGAAATTCAAAATTATTACAAGGTAATAACCAAACATATTTTTAATGAGTAATACTGACATAGTAATTATTGAAGTAATTTTTCAGCAATAATTCTCAAAGTCAAAGTAATGTTTCTAACGTGTGATTACTTTCCCAAAATCTGATTAGAATGAGATTTAGAAGTAGGTAATTAATTTTGAAACTTGGTACGTATAATTTTGCTTAATTACCACGTACAAAGAATAATAAATATTCCAAATTCTTTTCTTTCAGGGAGTAGAAAAACTTGCACAATTGCTGCCAAACGTCGTTTCATTGAATCTCATTGCAGACGACAATTTTGGCCATATTGATTACGTTTTTGCTCGAGATATCAGGAAATTAGTCAACGGGCCTGTTATCAATGCGATATCACAATATTTCATCGACAAAAAAAAGTATTAGAATCTTTTTCATGAACAAAGAATTTAAACATCATATCAATTTGACATGAATTTAAATAAAATATTTTCTAAGAAACGTATGTACAAATATAAAATAAAATGCTAAAAATATTGTTATGCCCTCTATTTTATATACACTCGAATCTTCCAATGCACTTAATTTTCATTTTTCCACTGTAACAAATAAATAATTCGCAAATCCACAAATTTATCCAAAAAACTCGTTGAAAGTTGCTTGCACAAAAATTCAAAACTTTTTCTCAAGCCTACAATAGTTGCTGTACGATCGAAAAACAACTATATAAAAAACTAAAACCTGTATCAATACATTAACATTGTCGAGAACAGTTAATCTTTGGCACCTGTCTCAAGAAAAAAAGTTATTAAAAAAACCTTGACAAGTACAAAGTTAATATTGAAATGCTGATTACTAGAAAAGACGATTGTTATAATCACGGAGTTTTTTTCAATTCACTCTGAAAGGTAAATCGTGCTCATGCAATTATTTTTATTTTTTATTTTTTCTGCAAACGATTGTCTGTGAGCAAACGGAGCAACTTTTTTCAACGAACAATAGTCACGTTTTTCGAAATGTTAACTCCTTTTGTTCTTACGTTTCTACAGACAATCGGTTACATTTGTCGGTAAAACGTTACAAGTTTCGTTGTAAAATTGGCGAATAAGTTTGCAGGTAATTAATTTGTTTAAACAAATCAGTAGTTTCGTTTTATAAAACCGTTGTTTGATAGTTCTTCGAGTAGTGAATTAAACGATTTTGTTAAGTAAGTTGTCTGAAGGAATTCATTTTGAAAACATAACGGAATTTCTTTTTTTTTTATGAGATTTGCGATTTTCCAGAAAGATACACAAGCTGTTTTAATGGGCCAAAAAAATAGTTTGGGTAAGAGTAAAAATCATGTTGATCAAATGATATGTTTCAGTGAAGTGTTATACGATTTATTCTTTGCAGATTACTCGAAATTTTTTTGCATTAATATCTGGTCTTGCATTATTAATGCAGTAATATGGAGTTTGACTGCAAGTGAAGTTTTGGGTTTGCGAAGTATTTTTTATCCACGTATTAATAATCCACCTTTGATCAGGGTGAAAAATTATACAGCGATGAAGTATTTGAAAGGCGGTTACATTTTGGATACAGTGAGTTTTTTCGAAAACATCTGTAATAGATTTAGAATATTGCAATTTTCACGGTATAGAATTTTAGAAAACGCATTTCCCTAATTCCTTATTTTGGAGAACAGAATATTTAATTTTTGCAAGCTTTTTATTATTGAATCCTACTACCCACAAAATCAAGAACACATTATAATGGGATTCTAGGGTTGAAAATTATTTATTGTACTGTAAAATGCCAAATTGAATAGAAAGAGAAAAATCATGAATTACACAATAAAGAATTTTAGAATTCTGAATTCCAGGACATAAAATTCTAGAATGATAAGTTCTGTAAATACGATTTCGAGGCGCTTACCTATCGAATTGATATAATTATTAAAATAATCGAGAATTAAAAAATTATCGAAAATTTACATGGTGAAATCTTGAGAACATGTATATCTGTTCAGGTGTAATTTTTTTTTAAATTATTAAAATACCCAAGTTAAGGGCAATGAAAGCCAAAAAATTATACAGAAATCTGAAAATACTGGAAAAATACGAAAAATACACGTAGTATTGGAATTTTAAAATAAAGATATTGTTTTCTAAAAAAATATTTTTAAGTACTGAAAATCTTTGAAAATTGCACTTTTATAGCATCGCATTAAGTTACATGAAGTTACAAAAATCTATTAAAATAACAGAAAACATTTCGAATTTATGGAAGACATGGACAAATTTGAAATATACTAAAAGTAACGAAAATCTGTATTAAAAACACTATTTTCTGAAAAATTTTTTTTAAATACTTGAAATATATAACTGAAATTTTCATTCCTTGATATGAAAATATATATAGCTATAGCATCGAATTCTAGAAACCTGTAGAGCAATATATAAAAATACTGGAAATACATTTGAAAAAAAGACAATTATTTAAAACAAAAATATCATGAGCAACAAAAAATACGAAAATTTTAGAAATTCGTGCAAAATTCGAAATCTGTGTAGTTTCTTCTTTTGACTATGTTATCAAATACCAATACTCTTTTGAAATTTGATTCCTAGAGCATTAGATTCTAGAAACATATAGAACAATTCATAAAAAATTACGAAATATATGAAAGTCGAAAAAAATACTAAAAAGTTCTTACAAATACCGAAAAATACGAAAATTCTAGAAATTCATAGGGCAATTCATAAAAACACTAGAAATCTATAAAAATACAAGAATATTAAGGAAATTCCCGAAGTAACAGAAATACGAAAATTTAAAAAATCTGTGAAATACTCGAAATCTGTGTAGATATTTTTTTCGAAAAATATTGTCAAAATATCGAAACTTTTCAAACTTTAATTTCTAGAGCATAATATTCTACACATATTTTAGAGATCGATTCATAGAAATTTCAAAAATTCATAGAAATACGAAAATTTTATCAATCCGTAAAATATCTCACATTGATATTATTTTCCTAAAAATCAATAAAAATACCAAATCTCTTATAAGCTTCAAACCTGAGCATTGGATTCTAAAAACCTGTGTAGAAATCCCGACAATAAAATTGAAAAATTCTCCGATTTCTACAAATCTTAAAGGTCCTGAAGAAATACGAAAAATGCCAAAAGTAAAAGAAATAAAAAAATTTTCTAATCCTTGTGACTTGATGTTCATCAAAATTTGATTCCATGATTGAAACACCCAATTGAAAATTATGAGAATGAAAAATGTGCAACCATGAACTCCATTACTCATAAAACTAGAAAATTTCTAAATTTTGAATAATTGAATAATTGCCCTCTTGAAACCACATCGTCATAAATAAAAAGTAATAAAATCCCAAGGGAAGTACATATTTCCAAAAAACAAAATAATTACATTCTAGGTATCAATAATAGAAAAATGGGGTTACCTGGCAGAAGAATTCCAAGTAACAACCAAAGATGGTTATATATTGACAGGACAAAGAATAATAAAGCCTGGTACCAGACGTAACGAATTACAGAAAAAAACAGTTGTTTTTTTAATGCAAGGAATGATAGTAACATCTGATTGTTTTCTTCAGTTAGGGCCTGGAAGAGATTTAGGTAATTATAAATATTTGGCAAATTTAAATTTCTTCAAATAAACAAGAATTTAGAATAAATGAAGTATATAATGGAATTTCATTTACGTCCAACATGTAAATAATAGTTAATGAAAAAATGAAAGAAAATAATTTGATAACAAAAAAATATACGTATAATTTTTTCATACTAAGGTTACTTATGGATTTTTGCGTTAAATTATAAATTATTCAAGAAAATTTCCCGATTCGAATGTCTACAAATTAAAGATATGTGGATTAGATAAAATTATTTTATTTTACACTCATATAAGAGCTCTAAAAATTTAATCCAAAAACAAAGTTTACAAAATTTATCTAGCAATTGATAAATAATTTATACCCTAAGTATAAACAACTTTAAAAGTTGTTTATATTTCGAAGATTCAAGAACTAAAAAATTGAATTTTCCCCAGCTTTTATGTTAGCAGACGCAAGTTTTGACGTATGGTTAGGAAATTCTCGAGGTAACAGTTATGGAAGGTCACACGTCAAATTTTCTGCAGATAGTGACAAAGAATTTTGGCAATTCAGGTATGCCGAGTATTTTGTAAAAAACAAAACACATTCAATTTTTTCAGTATAAACATTCACAACGATTGAATTATTTAGGAATTACAATTATTCAGGTACTTTCCCTATTTTTGGCTTGTTTCCATGAAATAAACTCGTACTTTTTCTTGATTTTGTAAAAAAACTTGAAATTCAAAATTAATATTCCAATAACTTATTATTAAGTCATTTTTGAGAATAACACAATATATACTAGAGTAAAATGTTTCCAAAACGAACGGTTCAAAAGTTTTCTTAAAATAAAAAGAATTATTTTTTCTTAAATAACATTAATTCATTTATTGTATATATTATGAATGATCATATAACTTTTTCCATCGAATTAAATTTATTGAAAAATTTATAATCAAAAAACATTTCGAAAAATATCAGGAAAAAATGAAGAAAAATTATCAACAATCATAAAACTCAATTTTGAAATATTTCCCTATGACTGATTGGTTTCTTGGTTGGGATGAAAAATTATAATTTTTTTTCATGCTATGTTTCTACTAGCTTCCATGAAATAGGAATTTATGATCTTCCTGCATACGTTGATTACGTACTTGATGCAACACAAAAAAAATCGTTGATTTACGTAGGGCATTCACAAGCTACTACTGCAAGTGAGAATTTCAATAAATTATTATTTTTATAATAAAATCATTAACAAGATCTCACACCAAATATAATTGTTTAAATTTTTCTTCAAAATAAAAATCTATCGCGAATTTTTCTAATTTCTTATCATGAAAAGTATTTTTTTTTTTAAATTTTGTAGCAAAAACTAAAGAATAAGAAACTTGAGAATTCCAATTTTTCTTACTTACTCTTTCTTACTTGGAATATTCGATGTTCCAGGCTACGTTTTCTTATCGCAAAAACCTGAGTACAATTCGAAAGTGCGACTTCTTGTGAGCCTAGCTCCAATCGCTTTTTGGGAAAATCGACGGTTTTTGCCCATCGTGAATTTCTTCGTCGAAAACGGCCATATTTTCAGAGTAAAAAAAATCTTTTATTATTCATGTAATGTCAGATTTTTGTAAAAAAATTCTTTCGTTGAATAGGAATTATTCGACGCCTATGGGATATACGAATTTTTGCCTACTTCTACGTTGAACTTGTTTTTGGCCGAGCATTGCAAGGATGGATCGATTTTTCAACCGATTTGCATTGCTTTGATTTTTCAATTAGTGGGACCTGATGTGCAACAATTTAATTCAGTAGGTATTAAGTGAAAATGGAAATAAGAACACGTGGTTGAATATTATGAATGAAGTAATAGATAATAAATAAGAAAGGAAATAAAAACTTACAAATAAATATTATTAGGTAATAAATGATTAAATACGTATAATCAAAATGTTTGGGAATTTGTCATCAAATGAGTCTTTGTTCGGATTTTGTTTATCCAAATACAAAATTGTGATGTTCAGTTTTGAGACTGGATATTAGGAGTTGAGAAATTACTTAATTTTGCGATAGAGGACTTCAGATAAAAATTAGATGTAATTTATACGTAACTGCAATAAAATTATTGTTACAAAAAATTAGTTGTTTATACGAAACGATTATTTATTTATAAATGTTAATTTTTCAGACTTTGTTACCAGCGATTTTAACACACATTCCTGCAGGAGCTTCAACTCAATCTTTGTGGCACTATCATCAAAATGTAGTCGAAGGTTCGTCAAATTTTTCACGAAAAAATGTTACTTAAAAAATTAAATCAACGTTGCTCTTAAAATTCCAGAATAGTTTTGGTCATTTGAATTGAATAGTAGTAATATAAAACAAATGTTTTATATATAAATAATAACTTCAAAAACGATTGATAATATATGACGTTTGGAAACATTAACATGCATTTGATTTTAACAAAAAATATATAAAAACTACAATAAATTTCAGCATTATTTGTTTATTAGGAAAATTTGCAGCTTTTGACTATAGAAACTCAAGATTGAACATGGAAAAATATAGTCAGCCAATTCCACCAGTTTACAATTTGAAAAATGTTATTGCTCCAGTGGCAATATTTTATAGTTTTGGGGACAATCTTTCTCCAGGACTGGTACGATTTTTGAACATTAACTTTATTGTATATTTTTCTCTTAAGTGGAGCATATAATTATTGAAGTAGATGGTTCAATGGAAAATTAATTCATGCTTGCTTGAAATATATTTATCATGAAAAAACTTAGATAAATTTTTTTCAGGATTCTATAAACCTTGGAAAACGTCTTCCAAACGTGGTTTTGTTGAAAAACATTTCTCACAGATATTTCAATCATATGGATTATTTATTTGCCAACGATTTAAACGCACTTTTGAACGATCCTCTGATGGAATTAATCTCGAAATACCGTTAAATATGTTTTCGGAAATTTTTATTTGGATTGTTTACGTGACTCGTTTAGTACAGTGTAATTTGTTTAATAAATATCGTTCTGTACGATGATGCTTGTTTTTTAAAGTAACCTTTTTAAAAAATTATGCAAGATATGCACTTGCAGAAAAGGAATTGTATATTACGTACCTAGGACTGAAATTTTTTATTTACGAGTGTGAAGTTTGTAAACCTCGGCTCCGCCTCGGTCTACAAACTTCACACTCGTAAATATAAAATTACTGTCCTAGTTACGTATGATATTTTATGTACCAAGGGCTGGAAAACGAGTTTAGAGATTTTGAACTGGACGAGAAACAAGTTTTCTATGTCAGAGGTACATAAAGTTTTTTTTGAGCTTCAGAAAATGTGATGGGAAAAATTGGAACAAGCCAGTTATTTGGAATTTCAAAATTTTTTTAAATGAATGAATTTTTAGAGGAATTTTATTGGTGTGGACATTTTTGAATGCTATGACAATCAAAAAGAATAAAATTTAAATATGATTGAAAAATGATAAAACTGTCGTTAATGTTTCATTTATGATTGCTTCGAGTTTTCTAAAAATTTTAATCTAAAGAAACAAAAACCAAAATGACGTACATCTTTCACAACGAAATTTTTTGTTATTTTTCAAACCGCAAATCTCATCAGTTATGGGGTAAATTTTCATAGAGTTCCATAAAATATCAGAAAAATCTTTATTTTTCATTCAAAACTTTTCCAAATTAAATTTCTATTTGTTGATAACAATTTTTAAAAATACCATAAAATAACGGAAAATGGCTTAAAAATAATGGTCGAAAATATTTCTTCATGTATTGCACATATTTTATAAGTTTTTTTGAATCTCCGAAAATTTTTTACATTTGATAACATAAAATTACCAAATAGTTAGATTCAGAGTAAAGAATTTTTAAAATGTATAATTTTTCTAACAAATACTCATAATCAAAAGTATCTCTACTTGAAAGATGATTCTTCCATAGTTTCTAGGAAAATCAGAAAACCTTCATTTTTTAACCATCACTTTTTCAAATAGAAAAAATCTCCAGTCATCTATACACATTTTTAAATATTTGTTTTTTTAAAACAGCATCCAATATTGTATAAAATAAAAATTATTAATCAGAGTGATGAATTAACTTTACAATAATAATTGCAATGAACATTGATTTTAAGAAGTTTAAAAAAAATATTTTCAAATAACCACAAATGGTTGAAAAAATGGTCGAAAAACCGAAAATACTTCGCAAATTTTGATTATTTCTCCAGATTTCAAAAACTGTCCCAAAATTTTATAGTATAAAAATAAAATTACCGAACAACCAGATTCGCAATATCGAATTTCTCGCAGAAAGATGAGAATTCAACCCCTCTCCTCCCCCGAAATTATCAATCTATTACCTTCGAAACTATTTTCCAAAATTTTTTCAGATTCATGAACTTTCGAAGAAAACTTGACTGAATTTATTTGATAGTTTTTTTTTTTTCAAAAATTGAAAGAGAATTCAGAGAAACCTCTGTTTAAAACTTCTCCAAAATCGAGAAATTTCCAATTATTTTGAAACATTTTGAAAAATATGTCATATTTTAATAAGAATAAAAAGTGATTGAAATTTCTATCCTAATTAGAGGTAGTTGACGAAAATTAGAAATGATTTTCAACTATTTTCAAAAATATACAAAAGTCACTAAAAATAGCTGTAAAAAATTATCAAAAATCATAAAATACTCCTCATATTGCAAAAAATATCTCTAAATTTTCAAGCACACCTCAAAATCTTACAATAAAAAAATTCCTAACGATCATCTTCACATCATAAAATGCCTTGCAGAAAGATGACCCTCCTCCCTAAATATAAAACTTTACTACAATCAAGAAATTTCCAATTATTTGAAAACATTTTTGAAAATAATTAATATTTCAAAAAGAATCAAAATTTACTGCATTTTTTTTTTTCAAATTAGACGGGATTGAGGACAATTAGAAAATAATTCGATGTAAAAAGTAGTTTTAACTATTTTAAAAAAATATATCAAAATCACTACAAGTAGCTGTAATAAATGATCAAAAAGCCCAAAGTATTCCTCAAATTATGAAAAATATCTCTAAATTTTCGAAAAACGCCTCAAAATCTTACAACAAAAAATTACCAAACAATCATCTTCACATCATC
Organism: Platygaster robiniae; assembly: GCA_028476575.1. Lineage (NCBI taxonomy): Eukaryota > Metazoa > Arthropoda > Insecta > Hymenoptera > Platygastridae > Platygaster > Platygaster robiniae. The sequence continues at coordinate 33,001,360 of CM052023.1, forward strand.
AAATTCCTCGCAGAAAGATAATCTGACCCCATAAAATCATGAATCAATCATCACCTTGAAAACCATTTTCTAAAATTATTCCAGATTCAAGAACACCATTTTTTGCGAAAATGTCAGAGCAATGAACTGACTTTCATACCGAACCTCTTCGAGAAAAAAAATGTGATCGATTCATACCGACTTATTGCGCAAACAGACCATCTCCAGACAAAAATCCACGAAACACGAAGCCACTCTTAATTAGCTAATCACGCTCATTCATGAATTCAAGCTGACGATGAAATTTAATGACCGCTTCGGTCACCAGCATCCAAGTAAGAGGCAAAAAGTTTGGGAGGTCGAACGAAAGTGAAAGGACCATTATTTTCGAACGAGTCCTCCCTCCCATGAACCCCCTTCAGAAAAATACAAAATCTTACGTAACAACCGAGCGAATTATAAACTTTGAAATTATTCATTCACACTTTTTACATTTTCTTACACTCAGTCTATCACGACAAAACACTGCAATTTTTTCCTTCCGTATACCCGAAATTCGAGAAAATAACTTATTTATTTATACAGTAAAGAAATTTCAAGATTGATGATAGAACAAGCAAAAAAATTTTTTCTTTTTTATGAACAGTGTACATAGTTGTTGAGTTACCTTTTTTTTTTGAGGTAATTGTAATTATAGCTCGAGCTCTAGTGCATAATTGTACGTTGCAAAGCGTGTATTTCTGAATCTCTGGTCTCATTAACCTTATAACTTTTCAAAGTAGATTTCGTTACGTGCTTATTTGAATGCGATTTCATCAATTTTGTGGAGATGTCAAGGATTAACATTAAATGAGAAAAAAGCTTCGATCGCAGCATCCCACTGGGAGTGTTGAAAAACCGAGCTCCAACTGTTTAGAAAGAGTCATAATCGCTGCATTCTAAATGATCTCGCTTTTTTGCCTCGTATAAATTTTTACCTCGCCAAGAAAAACATCGAGTTGGTTCAGTTTTCCGGAGTGGGACCATCGATTCGAAACAGATTCAAGTTGAAGAACCAAGAGGCACCATGATTTTGAGTGACCATTTTAGATGAAATCATTTTCGTCGTTGGAGTGGGACAATGAACACGATAGTGAATCGATCTGCGCGTGCAAAAGTGCTTTTCTGACTGTTGTGAACTTTGAACAAAATTTCAAGTGATTATTCAAGAACTAGAAATGATTATTTTATCAAATTTCATCGAGTCATTAGAGTTAATTGGGATCTATTCGAATTATTTATTTTCATTATAGAGTTGTTGGGAGGGAAAGAGTGGAAGAGGGTTTTTATATTGAAAATTTTTGACGTTTTTTCAAGTCGCTTTTCGAAAATGAATTTTTTCACAAATGTTATGGTGGTGTATGTGGTGTTGTTCACTTTGTATAATGTGCGGAAAATTGTGTCTATGACTTTTCCACCGCCGGTTTTGGGTCAGCCATTGACAATTGTGAAAAATCATACGATGGCGGCAAAAGTGAAAAATGGATTATTCGCGTATGACAGTGTGAGTACTCTTGGAATTTCGGAATAATTTTTAATAGAATTTCAAAAAAATAACATTGAAAATATTATAGGTAATTCTTATGTTTGATTTAAAATAATGTTATTGGTGGTTCTTATGTTTATCATACTATTTACTCTATTTTACTTTTTGTACTGGATATTTCAAAAGACTCGTAAATTTTGGTAATTTGGAATTTTTATTGAGAAAAATTGCATCAGGATATAAATCTACTACAGAGTTATTTATTTATAAATTCATCACTTTGATTGATTTCACAGTTATTAATTACATTATTTACCATACTATTACTAAAATTTACTGTCTTTTCAATTGGTTCATACTTTATGAGAAATTTCAAAGAGTACATGAATTTCGGTAATGTTCAGGATTCTAAAACTATGAGCTAAAAATTTTTACCAGAATTTAGAAAATGTACGTAACATGATTATTTGCAGGTAATACGCGATGGAATTTTTCATCATTTGGGGGGGGGGGGGGATTTGAATGTCAAAAGAGGAAAAATTAAATTGAATATGTATTTATTATATCTTGAGGTAATAAACTTACGTTACTGACGTTATTTCTTTTTTTAATAAACAAATTTCTCAAATAAAAGTACAATAACTTATTGTAGATCCAAGAAATAATGCAATTTCAAAAATGACATCGTATTTTTTTGTTTTTGAAAAAATAATTTCTACCATGATTTTACGTATTTACATTTTGAAAATTTTTAGTATATCTTGAATTTTTTGAAATTTATAGAATTTCGTAAGATTTTCTAGTATTTGATAGAATACTGAGTGAATTTGAACATGTGATGGTCTAGAATCAATAATTTACTAGATTTGTCGAAAAAAAGTATTTTTATGAATTGTTAGTAGTTAATTGATTTATCGAAATTTTGGTACTTTCGTATATGTATATTATTTGTACGATTTGAAAAAATTTCCCACATTTGAAAGAATTTAGCTTGGTTTATATTTTAGGGATGACGTTTTTTACTGAAAAACTAGTATATTTTTATAGGTTTATAGTGTTCCATAGGTTTTGAAATTTTTTAGTATTTATACAATTTTCAAAGAATTCTGGTATTATTATGAATTTTCCGTAATATTGAAGATTTCAAAGCTGCAGAATTGGATTTTTTATAGATTCTAGGTAATTTTATGGATTTCTGAAGACATTGTATCTACGTAAATTTTAAGCGTTTTATGCACTTCTATTTTTTTTTAGTAATGTGTATAGTTTTTAGTTTCTATACAATTTTGTAACATTTTCGAACATTTTTTTGAGTTTGTTACATTTTTATTAATAACTTCATAAACTTCTAGAACAAATCGGTCTAGAATTCGAAGTTTACCAAATTTTTTAGGAAACATTATCTTCATAGATTTGTAATACATTGTAAATTTTAAGAAGTTTCAGTATGTTTTGTTTTTCTTCACTATTTACACAGTTTGAAAAATATTCAGGCTTTCTTATGTAGGTCGATTACATAGGTTTCTGAATTTCAGTGCACCAAGATTCTAACTGTTTCAGATATCAAGTATTTTCTTCAATTTTTCGAGGAAATCATATCTTTATAGATTTAAAATATTGTATGAAGATCTTGAGTATTTTTATATATTCTTTTTAAAATTTCTAGAATTCAATGCTCTTAAATTCGAAGTTTGATGAATTGGAAATATTTGTATAGATCTTCAGAAAACTAATATAATTTTCATAGAGTTCTGGTATTTCATAAGTTTCTGTTACTTTGAGTACTTATTGTGTTTTTCAGTATTGATTTATTTTGAAAAAATATCTGGTATTTTATTATTTTCCTATAGTTTCCTAGATATCCATAGTTTTCATATATTTTCATTGAATCGATTCGAAAAAAAAGAATCTCTTTGTAGATTTTTAGTGTTTTTAAAATTTCTATATATTTTTATAGCAATTTCCTTATTTGTTAGTGTATTTATAAAATTTTGTGAGATTTTCTAGACTTTCTAAAGATCTCTAGTATTTTGTTAAATTTGTATATAAATTTCTGGAATTCGATACTCTCAAATTCAAAGTTTAATTAACCTAAAGTCGATCCCAATCAAATTTTTTTGAATTACCCCCATCAATATTCAAATTGCAAGGTTCAGGGACTCAGAGTTCTTGGATCTTTGGTTTTTCATCGTCATTTGAAATTTTTTTCAAAGATCGGATTGATCGAACAACACGGTTACTACGCTCAAGAACACGTAATCATAACTCCAGACGGATACATAATCAAGATATTCCGAATACCAGGGAGTCCTACGAACCCCCCGAAAAAAGGAAAACCTGTTGTCTGCTTGCAACACGGAATGTTCTCTTCATCCGATATTTGGATATATGTTGGGCCAAACAGGGACCTCGGTACACTCACGAAATTTGAATCAAATTTATTCATCCCAGTCTCAACTTGTCATCATCGATTTTGTAAAACAGGATTAAAATTTCTCACTATCCAAATGTCATTAGTTTCCATCCATTATCTTGATTCCTATGCAAACATCACAAGTGTTCGCAAATTCGGAACAAAGTTTTCCGACCAAAAAAATATATATCATGAATGTGCATTGGAAATTCAGTGCAATATAATGTATGATATGAAAATGAAGAAAAATGCTGAAGTTGTAGTATTTTATACACTTGAACCTCGATTTAATTGTGCATCATCCATTCCCCTACCCTTTAATGATAGTGGAGAAAGAGACATTATAAACAAGTTTTACTGTATTTCAGCATTTTTACTTGCGGACAAAGGGTACGACGTTTGGTTAAGCAACGTTAGAGGAAATTCTTATGGAAGGTCACACCTCAAATTGTCCCCAGATAAGGATCGAGAATTTTGGGAGTTTAGGTAAACCAATCTGAAACTTTGCATAAACTCTTTAAAAGATAATCAATAGAGTTTATCAGCATTAAAGCCAACTATAATTATATTTATTCTTATTTTTAACATGGTATAATTTTGCATGGGGGAGTTTCGAAAAAGAGAAGACATTTTTTTCAGTTACCACGAATATTCTGTGTACGATCTTGCGAGTGCCATTGACTACATGCTCGAGGTTACTGGAGAAAAATCATTAATTTATGGAGGATATTCCTTAGGAGTACCAATGGGTTTAGCGTTACTGTCTGTGAGACCAGAATACAACCGGAAAATCCGCATTCTAGCTTGCCTAGGTCCTATTGTAACCTGGAAAACTGTGAAACTTGAAACCTCGGTTCAAGTACTTTTTAATAATGTCAACCTGTTTCGGGTATGAAATTTTCTTTAACAATGCTTTCTATCTACTTTACTGTTTAACATATTATAATTTCATTAAGCCTGATCGTTCGAGTATTTTTGTACGTTTGACTATTTTTGTAATTATATTATTAGGGTGTCAGAAAAGTATTAAATCGTTTAAATTTTTCAGTAGTTTTAACTACTTTAGGTACATGGTGAAAATTTTTGTTATTTGCAAGAATAATCGATGTAGTTGAATTTTCTAGAAAACTTTTGGAATCACGTGTCACGTGTCAGAATTATTTTATTATGGCTTGACTATCATGAAAAATCATTTTGGACATCAATAAGACGAATAAAAATGTAAAGAATATATGAAAAACTCAGTTACATGAATTCACTATAGTAAATTTAAACAATTGATTGTCCATTGAAATGATTGAAACATTTTAATAAAGACTTTTTTCAATATTCCCTGCAAAAAAAAACCAAGTTTTTTTTGGCAATTTATAGTGAATTTCAATCCTAAATATTTTGCTTCTTTCATCTTGTTAGCAAAATATCTATATTGCTAGGTAATAAATTGTTTCTGTTTTTCATACAGAATATTTTCGAAACAATGAACTTTCGAGAAATCATGCGTCAATCATCGATGAACATTTTCGTGGGAAAAACATGTTTCGAAGAAAGAGCACTTTTCCGACCTGTTTGTATAGCTATGTTGTTTCAATGGGCAGGATTTGCCGAAGGACAGTTCAATTCTGTAAGACCTCCCAAAATTTTTCATAATAATTATTTATTATTTAAAGCAATCAATGGAAATAATGACGAATACGGAAATAAAAATCATAACTATTAATTATGTCTTATTAGGATTATTTTACACGACTAGGATAAAGTTAAAAAAACATTCTTGAACCTTTCACTTCTACGTGAAGTCACATTTAAAATAAAAAAAATTTTAACATTTTCGATTCTTGAAATTAGAAGCAACAAAATCAGAATGTTACATTTACTATAAACATATTCTCATCGATGAAATTTTTTACTACAAACGACAAAAAATGAATAAAATAATATTTTTCCATTTGTATCATTTTATTGTTATTGTTGTAAGTTTGAATATTCAATAATGGTGACAGAGAACCTCATTACAGTTATTTCTCTCTTTGTCTTTGGCTTCAAACTCGAAATTTATTTTTGATACCACAAAGTTTTTCCAAACGTCATAAAAAAGTGACTTGTTTTTACTTATCATGGTTTTAGACCATTTGGATGAAAGCTGCACCTTACATTCCTCAGGCAGTTTCGTTACGAGGGATATGGCATTTTTACCAAAACTATGCAGCAAGTAAAGAAATTTGTTATATAGTGGAGAATTTTCAATCTTTGTATAGTGTAGATTTATAAAATATAAACACTGATATTATTTATGCTCATGCATTACATTATGTTATATCTTCCAGAAAAAATTGGAAAAAGATTTTTGGTCACTATTTGTGAATTTTCTGTGTTTTCAGGAAAATTCCAGATGTATGACTTCGAAAGTCCTGAGCTAAATATGGCAAAATACGGTCGACCGAAACCACCAAAATATAATCTAAAAAAAGTTACAGCACCTGTTGCTTTATTTTATGGGAAAACAGACAGACTTACTCCAGAAGAGGTATTATTATAATAGATATTTTTATAAATAATTATTATCACATTGTTATTATAATACAATTAGAGCAAATCAAGTATCTCGAATCAGGAATTAATGAGAAATTTAAAATCCAGCTTCTAAAATTCAGAAATACCATACTTTAAAAAATATTTAATGCAGTTCAAAACAATCTATTTCTTCTTTCTTAATTAATTTAGTCCCAAATTAAAAAAAAAAAAAAAAAAAAAAACCCAATACCATTGTTTTTCTAATCAAAAGTGAATTTTGCATGCATCTATATTTTTATTACAAAAAACCAGAATAATTTACAATTATTTCCAGGATATGCAGGACCTCCAAAGGACTCTACCAAACGTCGTTTATACAGAAGCTGTGCCATTCAACAGTGAACTTTTCAATCATTTCGATTATATGTTCGGACAAAATGCAAAACCACTTTTGTACGACCGAGTAATAGATGTAATTTCGAATTATCGCACCAGATGATACATTTGGTCTTTAGTCAGCATTGTAAAAAAACATAGAAAATTGCCACATGTCATAGTGAAAGAAAAAAATTTGGACTTCCTTGACATCATGGGAATTCCAAAATTAGTGAAATGTGAACTTATGCCCTTGAGAAAAACGATGGAGAAAACTTTGATCAAAGAACTTTTGATTAAGTTTTTAAATGTGTGTGAATATATGTCAAAAGTAAATAAATTTGCTATGTTTAAACATTGCTATTTTCAATGTTATCTCCAAACGAACATTGAATTCCTGCTTTTTTGTTTTTTGATTACATTCCCCTTATGTCCCCTCAATTATCCATGAATTTTGAATTATGTATTTACAAAATAAATTCGAAAACAATAAAATTAAAGAACTTAGCAAAAAGTGTAATCGAAAATCATCAGAAAAGTATTATCACAAAAATGAAAAACTTCTCATATTTTCTTTCTAGCGCAAGTCGCACATTTTTCATTGTCATATAAAATTTTTTTCAACTATATTCTTTGTATATTAAAAATTTATTTATAAATAAAAAAAAGTATTAATTTACAGTAAAAATACCTATAATTTGTTAATAAATAATTTATTCATAATAAGGCTACTTCTGGACTCTTGCATTAACTGAAAAATTACTGAACAACATTTTGGAATGTCTACAAACCGAAGGTATTGCTCTGAGGTAAAATTATTTCATTTTCTTATAAATAATATATATGTTGTAATTCTTTCCTGATAGCCTAGCGATTCTGGAAAATCATTTGGATGTCCATAAGAATAAATGAAAATATAAAGAATATAAGGAAAACTCAGAATGATAAAATGGAAATATGATAAATGTAGATTATTTATTATCTATGGGAGTGTATAAGTTATACATTGTAAGATGGATTAAAATTTTTTCGTGATGACTTTTTCCAATATTCCCTGCAAGAAATGACTGGTAAAGGTAAAAAGCAAATTTTTTACATACGCATCTTACGAACAATGTCATTTCTATAAATAAATTGTTTCATGAAATAGTTGAAACAAATTGAAATGATTCAAAAGAATTTGTAAAAATTCTGAATTTAGAGGGAAAAAATCCGTATTCGAAAACTTTTAATCAAAAACTTGAGAAAATCGCAGTACTTTTGAAAAAATATTTCAACTTTTCAGAATGTCTACAATTTTTCAAATCGAAAATGAAAAAAGACAACATTATCATGTAACGCTTTTGTATTTATTCTCAAGTCCTTCGAAAAAAAACCTGTGCTGCTTTTTCGCCGATCAAAGTGCATATGTCCATCAACTTTTTTACACAACCAATAAAAACCGAGCCTTTTTTAGGAAATGAATAAATAAACATTACCTCGCGTATGAAAAACAAACTATAAGTATTAATTTGATTTGTTCGGAACAGGTATTGCATTTTTGTACGCACAAAGTGATGAGTGAACATTGTAAAACCTTGGTTAAAAAATAAAGACGCATTATTATTGACAATATTGGTGAAATTCAAATGATACAAGATACAATTATCAAAAATTATTTTTTCTGTGATTTTATCATGGATATAATCATTTGTGGGTCATTTATAGTTATGTATTTATTTTTACTCGGTGTGCATAACGTGGAACCTTTATTGTCGTTACCTCCGCAAATTTTCAGTGAATCATTGATTCGAGTGAAAAATTATACTCTGGCCGAGGGAATGAAGAATGCATATTTCGTGTTTGATAGTGTGAGTAATATTGACTTTAACAAGAAAAATTGCAATAGTGTATCGAATTAAAAAAAGTTGTATTTTAACAAAATGAAAAATATCACTCATGTTGGCATGTTTTTTCATGTATCTTGATAATCTAAGGAATGGAAAGTTGATCAATGGTTAAATCGAAGGGAAAAAAGTATACTCGAAATAAACTTTTATCATTTATATATTATTTCTTATGATTTTAGAAGTCTCGAATTGGAAAAGAAAAAATTATTCAATTATAATCATGTTGAAATAATATAAATTGATAATTAGTTAAAAGTTCCAGAAAATCTAGACTTTTTTTATTTACATTTTATAAAATTAGATTCCTCAGTTGTTTATTGCACTTATATAAAAAAAAAAAAAAACATCATCTGCTGTTCGTAGGTAGCTTTAATCGAAAAACAAGGTTATTTTGCCGAAGAATACACGATTTATACCCAGGATGGGTACAAAATAAAAATTTTCAGAATCCCAGGAAGTCCAAAAAAACCAAAGACAAAAGAAAAACCAGTTGTTCTTTTGCAACATGATCAGATAAGTTCATCAGATTCATGGGTTGTTGGCGGAAAAAATCGAGATTTAGGTAAATTACTGCTGTAAACATCAACTTCACAAAATCTATGTTAAAAATTCTCAAAAACATTTCTTTCATATATGTCTTCATACGAAATAAAATAATAACAATAGAATTTCCAAAAGTAACTCAAAATACAATATTTACAACTTTTCGCAATAAAGTCCCACTGAATCATTGCTATTTATTTATTTATACTTTTTTAAATAATGAATAAGTTATGGGAAGATTATTTACTCTAGCAAGAACAAGTTGGGGAATTTATCCAAACTTTTTCCAGCATTTTTATTAGCTAACAAAGGCTACGATGTTTGGCTTAGTAACGTACGTGGAAACGTGTATGGAAGATCTCATACGAAATTTTCTCCGGATATAGATGAAGAATTTTGGCAGTTCAGGTAATGGGAGAAAATAAAAAGAAAATGTTTAGCAAATTTTGAATTGTTCTAAACGTTTACGAATGTAGAAATAGAAATCGACTTGTGACTACAAAGCATTTGCTTTTTGAAATTTCAATAATTTTTCGTTTGAAATTGCTGTGTTTCGTTTCCGAAATATTTTAGTATTGATTTTTGCAATATTTTGATAGCTTTAAGGAATGTTACGTATTTGTATGGAATTCTTTAGATTTCTTTGTTTTCTTGATTGATCAGATTGATGTAAACATGAATTTCCAAGATTTGATGCTCTGAGATTCTATTTTTAGCTTTTTTATTAACTTATTGAAAAAACTTAACTACATATTCATTCATAGATTTCAATAGACTGATATTGTTTTTAGTAATTGACGTATCTTTCAATACTTATAAAATTTCGTAAGATTTCCTAGTATTTTTTGGATTATCACTTAATGATCAGTAGAATTTTATGCTATTAAATTTTTACTTCCATGAATTTCCAGTATTTTAATTAATTTTTTAGAAAACAGTTTTCTTAGAGATTTCTGATATTTTCATTAATTTATGTTAATTACTCAATTTTATGTTCATCGGTTCATAGAATTCTATAGACTGCTAGTACTTCCTGTAATTTTCGTATATTTGAGTAGTATATTTAAAGAATTTTCTCAAAATTTTCTAGTACTTTTATGGATTTATAGTAGGTTTATGAATTTCTCCGAGAATTCATATTGGAATTCGATGCTAGCGAGTTCAAAGTATGATAGATTTTATAAGTACTTTAAAAACATTGTCTTAAACAATTTTCTCATATATTTTCAGTGTTTTCATGAATTAATCGGACAATTTTATCTTCATCGGTTTCTGTCTTTGGGTTCACTGCTGGTGTTTTCGATTATTTTTGCATCTTTCAGTGTTTGTGAAATTTTGGAAGATTTTCTTGTATTTCCACAGATAACTGTTATTTTCATGGATCATAACAAGGATTCAAAGAATGTGATACTCGATGCTCTAGAATTTCATGTTTATTACATTTTCAGTATTTAAATGGATTTTTCAAAAAATTAATTTTCATAAAATTTAAGTTTTTACATAAATTAATCAAACAAATTTATTGTCCATAGATTTTTGTAGACTGATAATATTTTCAGTAATTTTCGTATCTGTAAGAATTCTTACAGCTTCGTAAGATTTTCTAATACTTTTATAGATTTTCAGTATTGAAATGGATTTTCTAGAAAACAAACTTGTAATAGATTTTTAGTAGTTTTCATAACTCATCAAGAAATTTCATCTTTTTTAATTTATAGATTTTCGTAAACTGCTATCGTTTTCAATAATTTCTGCAACTTTCGACATTAATGAAATTTTGAAAATTTCTACTGTTGCCATAGATATCTAGTATTTTTATCAATCGTTACTAGAATTTATGGAATTAGATGCTTTAAAATATAATGTTCAAGATATTTTTAATATTTAAATATATTTTTAGAGAAAAATGTTCTCATACATTTTTAGTACTCTCTAGGTTTCTAGTATTTTTCCTATTTCGTTTAGTATTTATAGTACAAAATTCGAAGAATTTTCTAATTTTTCTTTGGATTCTTACATAAATTTTTAGAATGTGACGTAGGTTTGAAAATCTGATAGAATTTCAATAATTCTGTAGATTTTTGAGAAAATAGCATATGCATAAATTTCAAGTATTTAATAATTCATAATACCTATTTATATTATTTGTACTTATTTTTCGAGTTTACATAGAATTTCGCTAGATTCTACAGTATTTTTTGAGATTTATAGTACTCCCATGAGTTTCTAAACAGATTTCTAGAAATCACTGCTCTGGAATGAAATTTCTATAGTTACTTAGTTCCTCAATAGATTTTCGTGGAAACGGTACTTTTCTAGTTTTTTTTCGCGTTGTATAAATTTCTTAAAAATATCCTTAACGAACTTCTATTGCATTTGCATAAATAATTTCGGGGTTTTATGAAGGGTACCAAAAGAAGAAAAATTCAAGATTTTAGTCAAAATAGATGATAAGTTTCGACTTTTCCTTTCTAAAGTTGTTTTTTTTAAATCGTCTCTTCAGCTTCAATTTTGTTATGTTGTTAAATCAACAGACAATAAGAATAATTTCCAAAACTTTTTATTCTGCGTAGTTTTCATGAAATGGGACTGTTCGATCTTCCCTCTGCCATAGATTTTATTCTCGAAACAACTCGACAAAAAACGTTGGTTTACATTGGCTACTCGTTAGGAACTACGGCAGCCTTTATTTTACTGTCTGAAAAACCAGAATATAATTCCAAAATTCGACTCATGGTAAATCTAGGTCCAGCGGTGTTCATGAATCACGTTGAATTTTCACCAACAGCAAAATTAATGCTGGAAAATGGCGATAAATTGATGGTAAATTATTATTATATACATCTTTCTACTGAAATTTATTTTTACAATTTTCTTTTGATTCTGACATATTGCAGTATATCTTATCGACGTTGGGAATTCGTGAATTGATGCCTCAATCTGTATTGAATCTAGTAACAGCAGAATTGTGTTTTGGAGAAAAATCAGTTCTGCAGCCTATTTGCCTTGCAATTTTAGATCAGTGGATTGGAATCACTGAACATTATGACAAAGTATGTAAGCTAAAAAACTCCATTTTCGAAAACTTGTTTATCATGCTTGAAAATTTTATTGCAAAAAGAAATACGACGGATGAATTCTGGTTGTGTATAACTGGCAAATCGTATACGTAGCTGCAGAAAATGAAGACATATTACAGGAGGAATACCAAAACAAAATTTGTTGACTTTTTTGGTGCTGTAATTTCTTGTTTGAAAAATCAATTGTTAAGCATTATTTCTTACTAACTGTTGAAGATTTTTTTCTAATTTGTATTAAAACTGAAAATGAAATAAATTGGAATATTTGTCGAATGATAGGTTCTGTCCACAGAGATCTTAATATTATTATACAGATGTATAAAAATTGTTTATTACTTTTAAAAATAACTAATTTCTTGAAGCCAATGTAGGTATTTCAATATTTATTAATTGCTCATAATTACACTTAATTATTTTTAATGTTTATCTTATTGCAGACTATTTGGTTTGAAGCCTTGAAAGCTACTCCTTCTGGAGTTTCGACCCAATGTTTGCATCATTATCAACAAATTATTTTGAGAAGTAAAGATGGAATAAACATTATTTGATATTATTTTTATTTTTTTACTGTTGCGATAGCCAATCGTAAATTTCCATAATATGATTACAAACAAATTGAAAATAAATTGATAGAGCGAAAAATATTGTTGGCTTTAATAGTATTAATGCGCACATCTGAATATTCATTACAAATTTTATTTAGTTAAATTTTCAACTCAAATATTTCAGTAGTTGAATTTTGAATATTTGAATAACTGGTTAATCTAGAGTTGAAGATGAAAACTATACTATTTTCCTGTTTCGAATTTTGAATATTTGAATAACTGGTTAATCTAGAGTTGAAGATAAAAACTATACTATTTTCCTGTTTCGAATTGCTCTCGATCTTTATTAAAAAAAACTAAACGAAACTTTGTCATTAATGACTACAGGATCCTTTATCGTTTTAATTACACGTGCGAAGAGTTTCATTAATTATACATCTTTTTTTGTCAGAATCATTTGCTCCTTACGATTACGGGAATACGCAACAAAATATGGCGAAGTATAATAAATCGAAGCCATCAGCTTACAATTTAAAAAATGTTGCAAGTCCAGTAGCTTTATTTTACAGCACTGGAGATGCATTCACGTCAATACAGGTAAACAATTTTGAGTAATATTCATAATTTGCTTGATGAATAAATATTTTCCATGATTTGAAATTTTCTACAAGTAATGCCATCCCAAAATTGGATAAATCTTGAAATTATATTTTGTTAATATAAAAAGTACATAATAAACTATTTGTAAAATACATAATCTCAGTTTAATATAAATGGATTTTTTCAGGATGTGAAAGACCTCGAGAAAACTCTGCCAAATATTGTTTTATCAGAACTCGTCTCATTTGTCAAAAAAGCTTTCAACCACTACGATTTTATTTTAGCTGATAATGTCAAAATACTTCTGTATAATCGAGTAATGAGCCTTATTTCGAAATATACTTAAAAAATTTGCCGGTACAATAAAAACCAAATGATAATGGGTTCAAAAATAAACTAAAATTTGTATTAACTGATAACCAAATAAACCAAAAATAATTCATTTTGATGTTAATCACATTTTTCTCTGATAAGACTATCAAAATTTCTAGAGCATCAACAACAATTTTATTTTTAGCACCATGTCCCAATCACTGCAATTTTCCAGTACAACTTATCGTGATTTTCCGTGAATACAAAGATGACTATCTATAAATCATGCAAAACGACGAGCAACAACTTTTTTCTCCAAGTAAATTTATTTGCGGTATAAAACGCTTTGGAGGATAGATTTGTTATAACATTCAATACCTAAACGTTCATCAGTAAAGTGCTCTTGCTCATATCTACGATGCTATCTGAACTCGATTTGAATGCGTAATTGAACAACATGCAAAAAGTTTACACGCAAGGAAACAATTAAATCGTTTGAACCAATTATAGTTATAAATTTTCTATGAATGTGTTTTTGATGGGAAGTTGAACTCAATAAGTTGCATTAAAAATGTTTATGATAATTGAAGAGATTGAGTTTTAAGAGTTGAATGAGAAATTTTCGATCTTGAAAAATGAATTGTTTATTGAAAAGCGTGGTATTGAGCGTGTTGGTGTGTTCAGAAAACATCGTTTCTATTTCATTTCCTCCAAGGATAATGGAGCCACCGTTTACATGGATAAGAAATTACAGTATGGCAAAGTATGTAAAGGGAGAAAATTTTGTACTTGATACTGTAAGTATTATTTACCTGATAATTCAAAAGTATCTCTTTTTTCAATTCCTGTTTCTATTCACGTTCTATTTTTTTCCTAATAATTTATAAGTATGACAAGATTTTAGAGCCATTTTTTGTAAATGATCAATTTTCTAGAAGTTGAATATTAAGATGATATAGAATAGTAAGATGATTCATTTCGAAACTTGAGATGTCAGATCCAGAACAATAGAAAATTAATATTTTCATACAAGAATCACAGAGGCAGAAAATTCTTATTTATTTTTAATTATTCATATTTCAATAAGTGACGAAGTACAATAATGCTAATGAACAAAATATAACAAATAATTATCATCATTTGTAGATGGCATTGATACAAAAATATGGGTATTTTGGCGAAGAACACGTTATAAATACCCAGGATGGGTACATTATAAAAATTTTTAGAATACCTGGGAGCCCCAAAAACCCAAAATCAAAAGGAAAACCAATCGCACTTTTTCAGCATGGGATGCTATGTTCCAGTGATGTATGGATGATTCCAGGGAAAAATAGATCACTAGGTAAAATATAAAAGGTGTATAAAAAATATGAAAATAAATATGTATAGGATCAAATATTGAAATAAATAAATGAGTCAGTTGTTTATAAAATAATCGAAATGTAGAGAGTGATATTCAAATGATTTTAATTCTAAAAAATATATGATTCATGCAAATGAAATATATGAAAAGTTCAAATAAATATATAAAGATGTGAAAATTTAGAGAAAGAAATTAAATACGTCATTATTGAATAGTTTGATGAGATATTTACAAATTGAATTGTAGAATTCTGAAAATGCGAACTTACAAATTATAGATCATACAATTTCATACTTCATGCATAAGCATTATTTCTCAAAATTCTCAAATATACGTTTTTTGTTATAGGAAAAGCAAAAACTTTGTTGAGTTTTCAAAATTTTTATCTCAAGATCAGAATTATGAATAAAATTAAAGGAAAATTCGAATTGTTCACAATTATTCGTGATTTATGCGTAATCGGAGATTTTTCACGGTAAAAAAAAACAGCAACTTTTAATTTCTTTAAAAATCATCGAATTTGACAAAAGTAGAATATAAACAATTATCTACTTCTATAGCTTCTTTGGAAATTTTGGAGATGTTCTCAAAAAAATATCATTTTTTGTCACTGGATAAATCATTTCTTTGAATATTCACTATATTTTATAATCAGAAGCAATAATTACAGAATTTAAGAAAAAAATATGAGTGAAAAGCATCGTACTAAATGTTTAGTGTAAAAATAAAAAATCCTAAATATTCCTCATTCTTTTTCAAGCATTCAGTAAATTATACAAAAAATTTTTTTCAAGCTCTTCAACTTGTCGATTCCGGATTCGATGTATGGTTGGGAAACTCAAGAGGAAACGTTTATGGGCGATCTCACAAAAAATTATCCCCCGACAAAGACATAGACTTTTGGCGATTCAGGTTTCAAGTAGCACCTTTTCATTAACAAATTAAAACAATCGATCATCTTCTAAACACTGAAAGTATACAAAAAAATTCCATCTATTCCCATTTTTTTACAGCTACCATGAGTATGGTGTTTACGACCTCTCAGCAACCATGAACTACATAACAAAAATCACCCAAGAAAAATCATTAATGATAGTTGGTCATTCTATTGGAGTTTTGCCTGCTATGGCTTTGTTGTCAACTTTACCAGAATACAATTCTAAAGTACGACTTATTGTAAATCTGGGCCCAACTGTATTTTGGAAGCACACAGACTTTCCACCTTTCTTCCGGTTTTTCATTAAATTCGGGAAAGCACTTCAGGTGATTCGATGAGATTTGGATGGGAAAATTAGGGGTTTGTAGGGCAATATTATTGCTGACTTTATTGTTGTTCTGGGTGCAGGAACTAGCTGAGTTGTTGGGAATCCATGAAGTTGCACCTCATTGCTCACTCAATCTACTCACGGCCAAATTATGCAGAGTTGGATCGATTTTTAAACCGTTTTGCATAGCACTTGTTTTCCAGTTGGCTGGTCGGAATTCTATTAAACAGTTCAACCCCGTATGTTATGAACAAAACATTTAATTCTCAATCGCATAATTCCCTTCTAGAAAGATTCAAGAGAGTTAGGATACTTCATTGACAAAAGTTGCACAATTTTTTCGTGTATAATTTTTTTTAGAAAAGTCAACCATAACTATATATGATCTAACATTGAAATTGATGCATCATTATTGTTTATCTTATTTTTGTAACTATTTTATTTTTTTTAGTCAGGTAAACATCTGTACAATACAAAATAGTCGAAAAGTACTCTTTTAAGATACTACTAAAACTATAATACATACTTTGGATTCCAGAACAGTGAATTTTAAGAATTTGTAGAAAAATTCATAAATATAATATAAATTTAGGGAGATCTTCAGCATTAAACAAAATTTGATGGATATTAAAAAAATGGGCGAAATACTGTAATGAATAATATAATTCTATGGAGATAAATTTTTTTGATTTATTTATGTCCAAACGTTAATTTTATGAAAATTCTTATTTTTGGAAAAATCTATTCAAAAACTGAAAAACTATTAAACATGAAATGCTAGAGCATCAAATTATTTGAATCCTTGTAATTACCCATAAAAATACTAGAAATTCTTACGTGATTTCATAAATACTTAAGTATACAAAAATTACCGTCAAACTAGAAGTTTAATAAATCTGTGAACCAATGAAGATAAAATTCTTCGATTAATTCATTGAAATACTGAGAATCTATAAAAATACTGTTTCACAAAAAATTCATTCAAATACTAATAATCTATCAAACTTTACGCTCTTCGGCATCAAATTCTATGAATTTTCTTAATTATTCATAAAAATACTAGAAATCTAAGAAAATAAAAAATCGTATGAAATTTTCCACCTACTGAAATATACAAAAATTACTGAAACACTAGCGGTCTATGAAAATTTATGAACTGATCAAGATAAAATTGTGTAATTGAAGTACATAAATCTATTAATATATAAATCTATGATAAAACTGTTTTTACAAAAATCCATTAAAATACTGAAAATCTATTGGACTACACATTTTAAAGCATACAATTTTATGAATCCTTGTGATAATTCAAAAAATACAGGTAATCCATGAAAATACAAAAAAATTTTACAAAATTCCATAAATACTGATCAATAAGTAATTTACTGAAAACAATAGCAGTTTATAAAAATCTATCAACTAATAAAAATGAAGTTGTTTAAAAATTTACCAAAATACTAAAAATGTAGAATACTTCGAATCCTAGAATTCTATATCTATATAAATCTTATGGTTAAAAAAATTCATCCATAATCTGTGGAAATCCATAAAAATAGGAGATAATCGTTAAAATAATATTCTCAAAATACAGTAAAAATAAATACTGAAATCTGTTAGAAATACGATAATGCAATTTTATGCAAAAAATTATGTCAGCTTTAAAAAAAGAAAGACTTGGGAGTAACAAGTCAAATTCGAATTTGCTGAGTGATTTATCACTCTAAATCGAGTCAATATAGCGTCATTCAGATTCGGAGTGATTTTTGACTATTTTAGTAGAGAGAAGTCTACTTATTGTATCAATAACTCGAATAAATAATTAAATAATAATTTTCGTTTCCATGGAACTTTTTTACAGTAGCTGTAGAGTCCATTCAATTTGATATGATAATTACCTGGAAAATAATTTTTATTAAAATTATTTGTTTTTAGAAAATTTACGAGCGAGTGCCATACCATATTCCTGCTGGGGCATCAACAAGATTATTCTGGCAGTTTTTTCAGCAAGATATGCCACGTGGTAAATATTTTTTTATATCACAAATTTACTGGACAAAGTGTCAAAAATTCTGTATAAAATTAAATTGTAATATAATTTCCAGGAACTTCTGCTCCTTATGATTATGGAAACGACGTAGAAAACATGGCTAAATATAATACTTCGAAAATTTCAAGTTACAACCTAAAAAACGTCATTGCACCAAATGCGATTTTCTACAGTATAAGTGATACCGTCACTGCATTCAAGGTCGAACATAATTTGAACATTTAATTTTTTATAAATATTCTAACTGGATTGAAAAATTCTTTCGAGTACTCAGTACTGTTTAGAATATAATTATACAATGTGAAAGAGTTTTATAATTTTCTTCAAAACTTTACAGGATATCAAAGAATTAGAAAAAGCTCTGCCAAACGTAGTTTTGTCTGAAATCGTGCCAGCCAACAATGAAACTTTTAACCACGTCGATTTTCTCTACGCCACTGATATCAAATCAATGTTGAATGATCGAGTGTTAAGTGTAATGAATAAATATAAATGAAATTTGAAAATTTTTTTCTATTCTCATATCTCATAGGCTGATATCTTATTTAAATAAAAACCAGCAAAAAAATTGGTTAATTACCAATTTTTTAAACTTGTCTATTTCTATATCAAATGACCAAAATGTCAAAGGGAAACTTTTTACAGTAAATGAAAAAAAAATCGTAATGAAACAGTCTATCATTTTCAGTGAACCCATGTTCACTTGAAAATTTTAAAAACTCAGATTTAAGTTGTAGTAAAAGTTGCAAGGAATCAAATGAATGTTATTAATTCAAGTCGGGACAATAAGAACGTTGATTTTTAACTCGAGTTGTGTCTTTAAATTTTTTTTTGAACATTTTTTGCCGAAATCTTTCTTAACACACCACGTTTTATGACCAATAAAAAAAGTTCCTTAATGTCACGTAATAACTGATTTTCCATTTTTACTGTGTACGATGATCTTGAACTTTGATCAGGATGTTTGTAAGAAATGAATGACTCTTTTCAGAATGATGGAAAAAAAATAAATGTGTATAACAAATAAATATGATAAATAAATAAGAATTTAGAATTCGTGATAGTTATTATTATTATTATTATTAAAAATTTATCATTTATTAAAAATTATTATGTAATTGTGCAGAATTTAAAAAATTTGAATAAAATCTGAGCCAAATCAAGAATGATCATTTTTCTGAAAAATCCGTTATTTTTTCTCCTTGGCAAGAGATCTAGCAAACAAATATTTTTTGAAACGCGAAAACTGAATGTACTGATAATGAGTTTCAAAAAAGCAACAAATTTTCATTTTCGACAGAATATCGTTTTTCTCATTTTGGCCTTCAAGGAAATTATAACTTTTTGCTTAACTTTCTGCAGTGGATAAGGAAAAGTATTTTCTAAAAGTCAATTTGAAGCATAGAAAATTTATCGAATCTACGACACTGCGAATAGAAAATTTATTTATATTTTGCGTCCAAATTATTTATATTATTTATTATGAAGTTCACGCAATCTTTTGTGTTCAAAAGTTTATTATTTATATACTACACTTTTAATGTAGGAAAATTTCTGAATATACTAGTTTTTGAAGAAAAAGTATTCTTTTTTTTATAATGAACCAAATTATAATTATTATGTACATTATTATTTTGGGTCTGAAAGATATTGGGCCTTATATTTTCCCTCCACGATTTTTGAGTCCTCCACTTATTATATCAAGTAATCATACGATAGAAAAGAATTGTCCCAGAGATCACGTGGTTTTGGATTTTGTAAGTAAACTTGAAATTTATTTATAAAAATTTCGAATTTCTTCTTGAAAATTGCATTTCTGGGTAAAATTTCACATTACCAAAAAAATTCAAACATATTACGATTTTTTACAATTTCTTACTACGTATTGAAAGATCTGTTTTTCGAATCAACAAAAATGAATCATTTTTTTATACAGGCAAAATTTTATTTCGAGCTTTGAATCATCGAATGATTTTTAATAAATCTTTTACTTTTGATTGAAATTATATATAATGACTGTACAAAGTTCTTTCTATTTTTATGTTTTAGAAAAATTTTGCATTATTTGACACGATGGTATACAAAAATCGCCCGTTTATTTGACGTTCATGAATATTTATTGCTGTTTTAACGTTTTTTAAGTAGTTCTAAAAGTCGCTTGCTCAGCAGTAAAAAATTGTACTTTGGCCAATGAATTCATTCATACAATCTTTCGTTTTTACGTGAATATGAAATTTTTGGTTTGTAGGAAAATTTTTGAAATCTGAGATGATTTAGTGATTGTATGAAAAAATTTGTCATGGGTAAAATTTGGGCATTTTTCGCAGAGAAAATTTTATGTCTTTCGATCTCCCAAATTTGCAGTCATAACAAAATTTCGAAATAATTATGATTACTTTCAAATCAAATTTTCTTATCACAAACGAGTATTTTTAATTTTTTGACACTTTTTGGACAAAAAGTTTTTCAGTTTTTGAGACTCACATTCAAAAATGAAAAATGTACAGATAAATATGTCGAAAAAATATAAAATTATTCTACAAATTTTTGTGTTTTGTTGTCATTCACAAATTTTCATAATTTCAAACGAAATACATACACATTTTCTAGAAAACTTCAAGTTATTTAAAAATTCGTCTCAACCTTAGGATCTTACTCATTTTTTTTATAGTTCCTAATTTTTTAGAATTTATATCCAAAAATTGATAAAAAATTGTGGAATACACATGTTTAAAAATACGATAATGGTCAAAATCTAGTTAGTTTATTGATATTACTGGAATGCCATTAATTTTTCAAATACTATCAACTTTTTGAATTATTTCAAACAAACATCTAATAATTCGCGCGAAAATTTCTTTCCTCAAAAGTAAAACAACGAATAAAAAAATATTGATTCGAGATCATTCAAGATTCACGACTGCCAATTTTCGGCTTTGATTTAATATCGATATCGACCTTGAATATATCCGTGGCCTCCAGCCATAATCGCCGAAGTCACTTATGCCATAAGGCTCATTTTACATGATATTCTGATGACATTTTGAACGTTATGAGATGTGTGACTCCGGCGATTATGGCTGCAAGCCACAGATATAATTAATTTTTAATCAAGCATATACGCAGCTTGTTATTTATTGTAGTTGCCACAAAATGGCTGTATACGACCTTTCGTCCACGATTGATTACGTGCTAAAAACCAGCAAGAAAAAACGTTGATTTACGTTGGATATTCTCAAGAAGCAACATTGTGTGTCACTTTATAATCCGAAAAACCGGAGTACAATTCAAAAATGCGTTTTGTTACAATCCTTGGTTCTGCCTTATTATGGCAAAACGTCAGGTTTCCACCCTTAGCTAGATTTATAGCAAACGACAGTAACGATATAAAAATAATTATATAACAAAGTATGAATTAAACAACAAAATTATTGAATTTATGAACCAAATTAATCAAAATATCGAATAAAATTATGATAAGTTGAATTTATTTTGAAATTCAACAAAATATTCATTATTTGAAGCGTCTTGATTAGTCCAAAGTCATACTGTCTCAATCATCATTGAACGTGATAATTGTAAGAGCTTGCTTCGAAAATGGATCGATTTTTTTTAACACTTTGGACCAATTTGATCGTGTATGTATGATGAAAAAAGATTTTTTCTAGATGAGTGTTATTTTAAATAATTATTTCAGTAGCTGTAAATTCTGTATTGA
The DNA here is from genome assembly GCA_028476575.1 of Platygaster robiniae. Classification (NCBI taxonomy): domain Eukaryota; kingdom Metazoa; phylum Arthropoda; class Insecta; order Hymenoptera; family Platygastridae; genus Platygaster; species Platygaster robiniae. The sequence continues at coordinate 33,023,528 of CM052023.1, forward strand.
ATTGAAAATTTTAGTAGAAATTGAAAACTTTGAACATGAAAATTTCTGAATCGGAAAATTTTTCGATCTATAATCATTTGTTAGAACCTAATATCAGTATTAATGGTCAAGTTGATAAAAATTGAAAAATATGTTAATTTTCATTATTACTTTCGTTATATTTCAAGGAGATTTGGATAGAAGCATTATCACATTTTCCTGCTAGAGTTTCAGTGCAAACAGTAATATGAAGGAATATATCGAAATAAGAAAATTATTTATATCTGCACTATTCGATTAAACAATTTTTTTCCAAGATATAAAATCCTCGAGAAAACTTTTCCCATCGTGATTTTGTCTCAAGTTCTGCCAAATAAAGATTTCAATCATTTTGATTACATTTTCGCTATAAGGACGTCAAAAAAATTGTAAATGATAAAATTTTTGGCTTGATATCGAAGTATGGTTAAAAAGATGATATTTTGAAATATTTTTTGGAACTACTTTGAGTATCAATCAATAATTGTGAATGTAATTACTATTTATGACAATATTGACTATCCTAATATATTCGTTTCATCTATTTATTATTTACCATATTTTTTCATTATTATTTGATGTAAGCCAAATAAAAATTCAATTTCGAAAAATTTGGAAAGAAACTAAACGTTCGGAGTCAAGGTCATGAAAAATTTTACCATTCAACTGTTTGCAACTGTAACTAGAATAATTTGTTATAAATAAATTTTTCTGCGAATTTTATTTATTCTACATGTTTTCTATTATTTCAAACAAACCTGTTGGATCTGATTTGACTCTAATATTATAATGAAAAAAACATCGACTTTGGTTAATGTTTCCTAGAATTCCTTAAGCTAAATGAACAAATTGCACTTAACGCTCTTCAAACATGAAAAATTCTAGATACTTGCATTTTATTAATGCATAGCTTAATTTTACATCAACATGGGTTTGAGAAATTTACATAACATAAGAAAATGACATCTTCTAACGCCTGCAAGAAATAATGACAAGTTTTTGATATGGGTGATTACCAACGCGATTGTTATCAGCAAGTCACGCACAAAGGATTTTTTTGAAAGTTTAGGAGCTTCTTATTGTTAGTCTATCGTTCATTAAGTAATCTAAGAAATCGTCTCATGCGATACTGTAATTTTAAAACCAAACGTTGTTACGTGAAATATCACCGAACTCGCGAAAACCAAGAATCACAAAACTCAAAAATGTAAGTTTAAAGTTTTTTAGAATTATATAGAGAAATCATTTTTCGAATGTTTGATTGTGTAGAATTATTGTTTATGTAAATTAAAAAAATCTAATCCAGCGCATAAGATGCTACTGGCAGTTTTTACAGTTTTACAGTCTGTAAAAATGACCAAGTTTTGACTAATTTTTACAGCTGAGAAAATATTTCGTAGTTTATTATTGTTTCAGCAAATTGAATTTTTTTCATTTTCAAATTTTCCGGATAGTTTTCAGTTTTGATAATCAAAGTCGAAACTATAAAAACTGAGTACTGTCAAAACTGTAAAAAATGTGAAAACTGTAAAAAGCATTCATCACTTTTGCAAGAAAAAATTATTAAGGAATTCGGATGATTTTTATTGCAAAAATATGTTTACAATATCTCAATTGTAAATAAACATTTCTCAATTATACATTACATTGTGCTTAATTATTATCATTTATTTATTTTCATAATTGTTGTATTTTTGTCATTCACTCAAATTAACGATACTATATTTTCTAGCTTAAAAATGGTCACAATCATAAAATTATTACTCTTAATTATCGTGCTGAATTTGCAAAACGTGGTTTCCATCTCTTTCCCTCCACCAATTAAGGAACATTCGCTCATTAGAATAAAGGACTATAAAATGGCTGAAACTATTGAAAATGAATTTTGCGTCCTCGATTGCGTAAGTAATTTTTAAAAATGGAAAATATGTATAATAGCAATAATAATAAACACGAAATAAAAAAATTTATAGTACTTAGTTTTTAAGAGTTTTAAATATGCGATACTTTTCAAAAATGTGTACCTATTTACTCAGAAATTTTTTTTCTCATAAACTGTTATTTGAAAAATGGTAGTGTTAAGTAAGATGGGTTTGAAAAAAAAAGTATTAAGCTTAAGAACGTCAATTTTTGGTGACAGACTCTAGCACTTTTCGTATTCATTTTCAGATAGCATTAATAGAAAAAAATGGCTATTTTGCCGAAGAACATGTAGTACAAACTGAAGATGGGTACATCATAAAAATTTTCAGAATACCAGGAAGTCCAAAAAACCCTAAATCTAAGAAAAAACCAGTTGTTGTTATTCTACATGGAATCCTATGTTCATCGGATGTTTGGTTGATTATAGAAAAAAGTTCTATTGGTGAAGACGATATAAATAATAATTATAAGTAATATAAATATGCAGTGTATAATGGATAGTATATGATGGCTACAAAAATTATCGTACATGAAAGATGCAAAAAAATTGAACGAGTGGTACTGTAAAATGTTAGTTAAATATTTCATATTCTTTTTCAGCTTTTATGTTAGTCGACGTAGGTTTTGATGTTTGGTTATTAAACACAAGAGGCAACACTTACGGTCGATCCCATGAAAAACTATCGCCTGATAAGGATAAACAATTTTGGGAGTTCAGGTTCTAATACGCTATTTAATTATAGAATTTATTAATTTTTTTTTAATTGAATAAAATACGGTATTGTTCAAATAACAAAGACGATTTTCGACCTCGTCTTTGACTCGAACGAAAAACTTGGTCTTCGTTAAAAATCACACAACAATAATATATTTATACTCGTGTTTTTTTTTTTTTTTTTTTTTTTTTTTTTTTTCAAAAAAATGACCTAGCTATCACGAATACGGTTTTCACGACCTTTCTGCAAATATCGATTACATCCTGGACATTACGCAAGAAAAGTCAGTAATATTCTTGGGCCATTCCCTTGGAGCAACTGCTGGAATTGTTTTATTATCCAAAAAACCGGAGTATAACCGAAAAATACGACTCGTGGTTGGCCTTGCTCCGCCGATATTTTGGAAGAGCACTTCATTTCCGCCCATATTTAAATTTTTTATTCATTACGGAAATTTAATTAAGGCAAGCTTTTTTTATGGAAATGCTGAACGTTTTTTTCGAGTGATAAACATAAATTTACACGTGTAATAGTAGACTAGTAACTTTATCTGTAACTTAATTAGTAACTGTCAAATCGAGAGTGAGTTACTTCCTCATAGAAACTGCAAATTTTTAAACGAGGTGAATGTAAATGAGTAACTGTAACTGTAAATTACGACTGTAACTTAAAGTTAGTAGCTGTTACATTTTTTAAATGTTCAAATGTGTACTAGCAACTGTAAATTTTAAAATGAAGGTACTTTGTAATAGTAACTGTAAAATAGTAATCTGTAATCATGAAAATGAATTTACTTTGATTTGGTAACTGTGAAAGTGAAAAATTAGCAGACTGTAAATTTTCAAATGAGGTTACTGGTAACTGTAAATTGCGATTTTGTAACTTTGAATTGGTAACTGTAAAGTTTTCAAATGCTTGACGTGTACTTACTAGTGAAACTGTATCTGTAACTTACAAATTTGTTAACGAGGTGCATGTAAACGAGTAACTGTAACAGTAAATTACGATTGTAACTTGAAATTGGTAACTGTAAAATCACTCAAATGTTTAAATGTGTTCTAGCAACTGTAAATTTTAGGATGAAGTTAATTCGTAATAGTGACTGTAACTGTTAGGGTAGCTGTTACTAATCTGTAATTTTCAAAATGAATTTGCTTGAAATTGGTAACTGAAAATTAAAAATGTAAATTGCGATTGTAACTTTAAACTAGTAACTGTAAACTTTTCAAATGCTTGAACATTTACCAGCAATCGTAAATTTGAGAATAAAGTTACTTCGTAAAAGTAACTTTCTGTAAACTAATAATCTGTAAATTTCAAAATAAAGTAACTTCGTTTGGTGACTGTCAAATTGAAAAATAGTGTACTGAAAACTTCATAATAACGTAAACGTAAACTAGTTATTAGTCACTGTAAATTACGATTATACCTCTAAATTTGTAACTGTAAAATTTGCAAATGCTTGACCTTATACTGGTAACTGTAAATTAAAATCGTAACTTTACATTGGAATCTTTAAAATTCTCAAATGCTTTAATGTGTACTGTTACAGCAACTTTAACCCTTTGCAGCACGGTGGGAAGACGTATATCCCACCTCGAATACTACCATTTTTTTCAGTTTTCAAATGCTTGTGACTCGACTTTTATGATTTTAAATTCAAATTTACTATATTTACATGTTGAGCCTTGAATATTTTGGCTTTGTTATCTAATGTTGTTCATTAATTTGTCAATATCAATAAACAAATAGTGAAAAAAGTCACTTTTTGCAAAGAAAATTCATTATCTTGAAAAGTTTTCAACGGATCAATTTGAAAATTTATTATAACATGTTTTCAATGTCGCTGATTAAGAATTTGTGATAGATTTTCAAAACTCAAAATGGCGGATCCAATATGACGGACTGAATTAGTTAAGCTTATTCATATCTGTATGAAAATTCGTATACAGGGGTTTACAGGGTCGCTGATTACGATTTTAATACCAGAATTTCGAAATCCAAAATCACGGATTCAATATGATGGATACAATAACTATGTTATAAGTATTGGTACCAAATTTTTTGTTGTTCAAGAAAAAAAAATTTTTCCAAGTTGATGACAACAATAAGTACCGCTCTCAGCCGAACCCGGAGACACGAAAGAGGACGTAGCGGCTATCGTCTTCATTTTTTTTTTTTTTTTTGGTATTTTTTTTTATTTTTGGAATTTTTTTTTTATTTATTTTGTATTATGTTATATAATGCTCTATATAATAATTATAATTTATATAATATTATGTTTTTTCTGCTGAATCTTCGAAAGGTCTAAGCATAAATTTTCTGCTTTATGTCCGGATGAAAAAAAAAAGAAAGGGTCCACCCATCGCAGCATTGTCAATAAGCTTTGACATGATCATCCGGTCTAAAAAGCATCATTAGGCAGATACGAAAATGATAGCGTGACTTCAAGAGTTTGTCTGGAATTCTTGTCTAGGCTTATTTATCCGATAAGCCGTGTTCACCGATTCTTTCACGTTGATGGGTCGTGCAATGTGATTTATGGTCAGATTTTCAGACAGAAGCGTAAAACCAGTTTGAAAACCTTTAGTTGCTGAGTATCGAGCTTTCCTGAAATACGTCCAATGCATACCTCTACGTTGGAGCTTCCATTCCATTCATGCTGATGCCAAACGCGGACGCAAGACGTGGAACATCAGAAACTGGTAATCTTTGGGCAAATTCATACCGCAAAATATTGTTTTTTTTTTGTCTCAAATGCCGGAAAGAGTAGAACTAACGGAACTTGCAAGTGATGCAGAATCTGCTGATGGACTTTGTGATTCATCGGATGATGAAAATTCTACAAACAAAGGCACAAGTGTACTACAAAATGATTCTGATGACGACTTTTCTGAAAACGAAAATGAAGCAGAACATTCAGTAGAAGAAGTGTGGACTAGTCGAGGGAAAAAAAATGGGATTTACCATTTACGAAAGATCATGGGCCAAATATTCCCGACAGTGCTACATCTCCATCTGACATTTTTTTCCGTCTTTTCCCTGATGACTTGTTGGATTGTACCGTTCAGCAAACTAATCTGTATATTCAACAAAAAAAAAGTGGCGAATCCATCACAAAGATGAATCAACTACTTTTATAGCTATCAATATTTTGATGGGAGTGAAAAAGTCCCCTTCGTACCGTGATTACTGGTCATCAGATCCGAAACTAAACGATCCATTTATAAGTCCACTGATGACGGTCAATCGTTTTGGATTCATTTTGAATAATTTACACATTGTGGATAATAGTAAAGAACCAAAGAAAGGTGAGCCAAATTATGATAAACTCTATAAGTTGCGACCCCTATTGACAAGACTTGGCGAAACGTTCAAGAACTGCTGGAAACCAAGCAAATATCAGTCTATAGCCGAGTCCATGATCAAATTCAAGGGTCGAAGTAGTTTAAAACAGTACATGCCGGCAAAACCAATCAAGCGAGGGTATAAGTGTTGCGTACGTGCAGACGAATCGAGCTATGTATGCGAATTCCAAGTTTACACCGGCAAGACAGAAAATTCTGAAAAACAATTGGGTGCAAGAGTTGTAAAGGAGCTTACACGCGAGCTTGTTGGTGGAAATCACCATGTGTATTTTGTTGATGACTTTTTTACTGGCGTTGACCTCATGATTTCATTAAAAAAATACCAGATTTTCGCATGTGGTACAGTGCGTTCGAGCCGTGCAAGATTACCTAAAGGCACAATACTTGACAAGAAAATGAAACATGGACAACACGAATTCCAAACTTCAAACACAGGCATTCGTTGGATCAAATGGATGGACAAGAAAGCTGTGTACTTTCTATCTAACTATCACGATCCACGCGATGTCACTTCCGTGAATCGAAGACAAAAAGATGGATCTCTAATAGAAGTAAGCTGTCCAGTAGTATGTTCTGACTATAACAAGCACATGGGTTATGTTGACAATGCTGATCGTTTGCTAGCAACATATAAGATTGATCGAGAATCAAAAAAATGGTGGCTCAGGATATTCTAGCATTTTGTCGATCTGTCGTTGACCAATGCCTTCATCATGTATTCAGTCAGAGACCATGGAACTGCTTCTTTATCGCTAAAAAATTTCAGATTGCGCATAGTAGATGAAATCGTTGGACAAAATATACCCAAAAAAAAAAGGAAGGAAACGCCAGTCTACAGTAGTCGGCCACCACAAACCTCAAGTGCCTCTTGAAAAGAGACGTTCTCAATCGTCTCACATGCCGGTCTATGGTGGACATTTTAGACGATGTGCTTTTTGCAGCACAAAAGCCAATGAAAAAAGAAGTGAATGGATGTGTAACGTTTGCGACGTATCATTATGTTTGTCAAAAACGAGAAATTACTTTGCGAGCTACCACACTTCGAGTAGTAACTCTACACTAATGAAGTGAAATACGGTCAAGATTCACGGAAGATCATGTTTGTTGAAAGAAAGTTATAAATAATTCAGGAACTTGACTAATCATGCAAAAATTTGAAAAAAAGGTAACATAAAAAAAGAATTTCCAAAATCAAAAAAAAAATACCAAAAAAAAAAACAATGGAGACAATAGCCGCTACGTCCTCGTTCGTGTCTCCGGGTTCGGCTGAGAGCGGTAGATATTGTTGTTATCAACTTGGAAAAATTTTCCTTTCTTTAACGACAAAAAATTTAGTACTAATAGTTATAACATATATATTGTTTCTGATATATTAGATCCGCCATTTTGAATTTCGGGAATTTGATATCAAATTTGGGATCAGCGACCCCGAAAACCCTTAACACGACTATTTTCATGAAAAAATAATTATCTGAAAAATGTATGCTTCAAAGGGTTAAATTTGAGAATTCAGTGACTTCGTAATAGTAACTGTTAACAAGACGTAATCTGGCATTTCAAAATGAAGTAGCTGTAGTTTGATAACTGTAAAATTGAAAATGAGAGGATTGTAAATTTTTAAAAAAAGGTAAACGTGGAGTAGTAACTTTTGCTGCAAAATTACAGTAATCTTAGAATTCAACTACCAACTGTTAGTTTTAGAATCAATCACTGTATAAAAAAAACTGTGAATAATTTGAAAATGAAGTAATTTTATATTAGTAACTGTAACTTCGTGCAAAGTAGCTATCAGCTAGTTATTGCCATTGTTTATAAAAATTAGGACTGTAAACTAATATATATTCATTGAAAAATGAAGTCATTTGTAATCTACTACCTATAGTTTTGAAAATATGGAAGCTGCAAAATAGTAAGTGCAAATTTTGAAATGATTTCACTATACTTAGTAACTGCAACTGTAAATTACAATTGCAATTTTCAACTAGCAACTGTTCATTTTCGATTGGATAACAGTCATTTTTTAGTTTCATCGAGCAAAAAACTCTGCTCGATTTTTTTATCGACAAAAAACGGTTATAATAACGGTAATCGGCAAATTGAACTGTTTTTTACAGAAATTCATCGAATCGCTAGGAATATACGAAATTTGGCCGCAATCATCTTTCAACGTGCTATTGGCTAAATTGTGCAGAGAAGGATCGTCATTTATGCCATTTTACATAGCATCAATATTTCAATCAACTGGCCGAGATTCTGTTAAACAATTTAATAGTGTATGTAAAAAAGTTTGTCCTTAAAGTAATCCAAATTCGAATCACTTTATTTGAAGTCGTTATATAAGTTTCTGCATTATTTTTTGAAAACTCTTTATGAAAAATCAAAAATTTGAATTTTTAGTAAATTTTTCTTAAAAAATTGTGCACCTAATGACACAATTAAATATTAGAATCAAGATATCGAAAGCTATCAGCAACAATCATGAAAATTGAATTATTCAGTACACAAAAAAATGCTATTGTCTATGGATTCGAAAAAAATTGTTTAATTAATTAATAATTGTTTTCAGACAATTTGGTCAAGAGCCTTTTATCATTTTCCCGCTGGAACTTCGTCGCAAATGTTCTTCCATTTCTTACAAAATATAAAACGAGGTAATTTTTAAAGCAACTTTATTATTTTTTATGATATACAGTTGAAACTTGTTTATTATGTATTTTTCAAAAGTCATAGCTTCTGATTGCTGTTTCCTATATCACAATTTTTTACAGTTTTTACTCTGAACGAATCATAAAATGTGTGGGATTTAGTGGGAATTTCTCTTGCTTGAAACGAATTTTGACTGTATAAAAGTGAAACATATTCGAATTTTTAGTAAAAAATGTATTGCTTTCAGGGACTTTTGAACCGTTCGATTATGGAAATGACAAGAAAAATAGAGCTAAATACAATAAATCAAAACCATCGGCTTATGATTTGAAAAATGTTGTTGCACCAGTTGCGATATTTTACAGCTACAGTGATACCATTACTTCAACAAAAGTAATTTTTCTTTTGTTTTAAATATTTCTCATATTCAGAAATCACTTAAAAATAATGGAATAATGATTGATTTATTTCTGTATTCCTAAATTTGCAGTAAAAATATTTATCAACGATGTTTCCATGAATGAAACTTAAACAAAAATAGTGATCAATAAATAATTTTTGTTTTCGAAATATTTCATTAACGTTAGATTAAAAAAACTGTTCTGTTTCTGTTTGATTGTGCAAATATTTAAAATTAAAAACGTGAGTCATCAAAAAATGGCACGAAATGGACAATTCGTGTATTTATAAAACCCTTTTTTCGTAATATGTATTTCACTTTTTCGAAATTTTTTTACAGGACATCAAGAGACTCGAAAAATCTCTTCCTAACACAGTTTTATCAGAAGCTGTACCATTCAACAACGAAACCTTCAATCACGTCGATTTTTTATATGCAAACGATATAAAAATATTTCTAAATGATAGAGTGTTAGAAATTATTTCTAAATACCGTTAGACATAATTTGTTTCACGGGAAAATCAGCTGTATGATCTAAATAATATGATCTAAATAAATAATTCTTTAAATTGTGGAAATTGAAGTATATGCCTCGGTCGACTCATTCATTGCCATGAATAAAATTCCTGATTTTCATGATCTAATTTAAAAAATTTTTTTCGAACAACTAAGATCATTATAAGTATAAATTTACGTATTATTCCTGTGATTTCTAGAAAATCATGATACAGTAATTTTCGTAAAAAAATTGTTTTTTTTTCCAACGCTTGTAACACATTTATTTAGAAAAACTTACGTTTTCTTAACAGTGGTTATATTCGAAAGAAAAAAAAAAAGTCAACGGTTGGAATCGAACTAAAAACTTCCAATCAGTATCATCGCACTTCAACCACTTGGCTGACACTTGATGCATCACAAAAAACACGCGTTATACTTTAATTTTTAATAATATTCTCAATCAAGAATATAACGTTGACACAAATTGTTTTCAAGTTTTATGAAGGGTACCAAAAGAAAAATAATTACAAATTTTAATCGAAATTATTTACAATGTCAGGCTCCCCCCTCGTTAGATCTTACTACTACAGTACACTCATACCTCGTTTTTGTTCAATGCATTTTCCATCAAAATCGAGATTTCAGTGTACATGTTTATTTCTCCATTCAAATCAATATATATGAATATAGACTCACCCTTCCGACTTGGACTTTGCTCTTCCATGCGAAATTCCGCAGCAGCATTCCTGTAAGGATATTCGAAGCTTCAAGAATCATGGAATATAAATAAAATCACATTCCACCACCCCCATGCAGTTTCAAGGAAAGTTTATCTTTTTTGGTATCTGATGAAACCGGAATTCCTTCGGCATGCACGAAATTAAAATACACCCAGACTGGTTTTGCGGTGATTGTAAATAATGGCTTGGTTAAATTTTGTTTTGTTGGGGCATTTCTATATAAGTTGTGCAAAACAGCGGACTCAGTTTTAGTTTATGACTTTATTTCGCGCTTTATTAGTCGCAGTTTTTGCGAGTTTGGAAAGACTAAGGATTTTCGAGATTTTTTTTTGTTCATCACAATTTCAACGAGTTATTCTAGTGATTTGTGGTACCAACATTTTGAATGGAAGTGCTCGAAGTTCGTTGAAAAAGGGGTTCACAGTTTTTTTAAGTGTATAAAAAAAGTGCGAAGTCTATTTTGTGTAAATTAAGGTGATTTTTTCACTTTTACAATATATTTACATAGAACACACTTTTAGCATTTTGATGAATGTAATAATGTTATAATTTCAGATAGAAAAACATTTCCCATCGACCAAAATGACGGCCTTGCTTTACGCTTCGATTTTAGGAATATTATTTTTTATTTTCAAAACAGAAGGTTCCCCAATGCAAAACTTTACAGCGACGTATCAGAATAAAGGCAAAAATACTCTTCACTGTGTACGTTTTTTCGACAAATGTTTTGGATTTTAAATAAACAACATTATTTTTGTTAATAACTATCATTTCACATTGGAAACAAACACTCAGAAAAATTGTTTATTGTTTTCATAAAAAATTGCAATTTTAATAACGCAAGATAAATTTTTTTTTAGAAAAAATTAAGTTTCCTAAAAATCAGCAATAAATATTAGAGAAGTATTGTTAGTGGATTGTTTAAAAGAGTGAGAAACAATTTTTTCAGGTAGATTTGATACAATTTTGGGGCTATAAGGGAAGAGAATACGAAATTATCACGGCTGATGGATACAAATTAAAAACTCATAGAATTTTAGGGAGCCCAAATTTTCGAAAATCATCGAGGAAAAAACCAGTTGTGTACATGCAACATGGAATATTTGCAACGTCAGATACCTATGTTTTGTTGGGGCCGAAAAAAGATCTAGGTAAATTTTTTTATTTGCCATTTGTACATTTACATTACAAAACGAAATTTGGGATGGAGGGGATATCATTTTGTATTACAGTAATTTTTTTGAAATTTTTGATTATTTTTTGACAAAATTCAATATTCCTCAAGATAATACTTGATTTTTGCAAAATGCCCGATCAAATCTAATAAATTGTTGGAAAAATTTTCTGTGATTTTCAAATTTTTAGTAATAATCATTGAGATATTGTTAATCAATGTACTAATGTAGGTATTATGAAAATCATGATAAATTTCCAAACAAAATTCGAACTGTGATTAAAAATACTGAGGCTCTATTCGAAATCAAAAAATCATGGAATCCGGATATTTATAAGAAATTATTCACTAATTTAAGTATAATAATTTGCATATAAATTTCAGCATTTATGTTGGCTGACAGAGGTTACGATGTGTGGTTAGGAAACAACAGAGGAAATTTTTACAGTCGATCGCACGTGAAATTGTCTCCAGATACAGATCCTAAATTTTGGGAATTTAGGTATATACACCATTTTGTATATGTAAAACAACGTGCAATTATTCAAGATAATGCAGAGATTTTTTCACAGTTTGGAATCGATTAAAAAATTTTCAAAATGGCTAAACTATTGATCGTTAAACATTGCAAAATTCAATGTAAAAATGAAATATTTTTGATAATCATCAAAAGTAGATAAATTATTCAAAACTCAGAATTTCAGTATTCTTAAATAATGTCAGTGTCAATATTTAATTTTTCATTATTGAGTCATATTATCTAATATGTAACATTTTGCGAATTTCGATGAATTCCAGAATGCTAAAAAATCTTCAATTATTCAAGAAAATACAGAAAATTTTCCGTAATAGTGTAAACTTGAGTCTTTATAAAAATTTTGCAAAATGGGTAGACTAATTGATAATATTAAAAATAACAATATTTGATTAAAAACTGAAACATAATGAAATTCTGATAATCATCAAAAGTATTAGATAAAGGATTCAAGCATCAGAACTTTCGTATTAACTTCAGTATGAATATTTGAATAATTTCTTATTATTCAGTCACATTATCTTCTATGTAACATCATGCAAATTTCACGAATTCTGGAATATTATAAAATTTGCAACCATTCAGGAAAATGCAGGCAAATTCTAAGTGTTCAGAATCGAATCTGTTCGAAAAAATTTCTCAGTATGGCTAGACTAATTATAATTAAAAATGACAAGATTCAAATAAAAATTTAAACAATGGAATTTCAATGATCATCAAAAGTTAGATAAATAATCCAAGTATTATAATTCCGATTATTGTTTGAGTATTGAGATTTGGTAATTTTTTATTCATTTACATAGTTCATCTTATGATACAATAATATATCATACATTATAATACATACATAAAAAAAAACATGGACATACAACAATAATAGATATATTTTTACGCTTGTATTCAAAAATAGAAAATAAAGTAAATATTTGTATATTTACAAATATTAGAAAGTTTATAGGTGAGTTGAAATAAAATGGTTTACGTATAAAAGGTAAAAACCTCCTGAAAAAATAATCTTTCTACCCATAATTTACTTATACTTCATGAATTCCTTATCAGTTACCACGAAATCGGTATTTTGGATGTCTCAGCAAATATCGATTTCATCCTCAACATTACCAAAGAAAAAAGCCTCATCTACATAGGCCACTCTCAAGGTACCAGTGCCATAATGGCCTTATTATCGACCAGGCCAGAGTACAATTCGAAAATTCGACTTGTAATAAATTTTTCTCCGATCGTATTTTGGAGGCACAATCAGCTATCACCAATGAGAGACTTCATGGTCGATATTGGCGACAGAATCAAAGTAATTAGTTAGGTAAAATCAACGTTAATCGAGTGTATCCAACTTTCGAGGCTCATAAAAATTTGTTTACAGGTCTTGCTTGATGGAATGAAAATTTACGAAATCTTGCCTCGATCTAGGGCTAATTTGGTCATCGGGGAAAAATATTGTGGGGGAAGATCGGTTTTCAAACCCTTGTGTATAGCATGGATTTATCAGTTGATTGGTACTGATGTTGAGCAGTTTAATACAGTAAGTTTTTTTTAAGAATATAAAATTTATTGAAGTTTATTACATCGTCGAAATTTCGTATTCCATAATGATGAAAATGAATGATATAATTATTTTTAGATCAAGGAGGAATAGATCGTTGAATTGATTTTGATATGTTTGTACAGAATTTCGTAAAATAACTAGCTTAGATAACATGAATCGATTCTTTGCGAAATTTCGAGGCTTTTTTTCCTTTACGGAATTTCTCTAAAAGTGGTATTTTAAAAGTTATAGCGCGTTTAGGGTTTGAGTGGAGGGGGAAAAGAGCGCAAAGGGGCGCTCTGATTGGCTCGTTTCAATCGCGAATAACTTGGTAAATATCTGGTTCTGGTAGAAATTAGGAAAAGGAAAAAAAGTCTTAGAATTTTGCGAGGTATCCATTCAAGTAGGAGATTTCGAGATTGTTTGAAATATTTTGTAAAATGATGATAATTTTTTTTCAGGAAGCGCTGCCATATGTTTTATCCTACTTTCCAGCTGGATCTTCCACACAATGTCTTTGGCATTATCGACAAAATATTTTAAGAGGTAGAACCATGTTTTTGAATTTTTGCAAAACGTAATTTTTTTGCGAGATAGACTATATATATATATATATATATATATATATATATATATATATATATATATATATATATATATATATATATATATATTTTTTTTAAATAATACTTTATTGTTTTCTTAGAATAGAAATTTTTGAGGAAAGTTTTCATGTTCATGTCTAGTGAAATAAGGATGAAATTAGTTATGATTATTGATTCATTTTCGAAATTAAGAACATTGAAAAACTTACATTATATAATCATTACATAAACGACTAGTGACATCACATTTTTTCAGGAACTTTTCAAGCTTACGATTATGGCAGTTCCCGAAAAAATATTGCAAAATATAGAAGGTCGAAACCACCTTTTTACAACCTTAAAAATATTGTTGCTCCAGTAGTTATATTTTATGGAAAAGCTGATATTCTGACTGATTTTCAGGTATGTAAATTTTAATTCACAATGTCATCTATATTTGAAAGAAATTCGCGAAAAAAAAAACATAATGTTATTAGAAAAAAAAAAACTCATAACTTGATTTTTGAAAAACGAAATTGAATTCTTTGCTTTTTTTCAAATCAAACACCAAATTTTCGTGTCTCAATAGTAAAATAATTGATAAACATGCAAATCAAAAATTATTATTCACTATTAAGATCAATATTAATTTATAGATTGCTAATGTTTCTTATATTTATGAGATTCTACAAAATTTTCTAGTGATCCCATAGATGACAATCTTGCACGTTACACAATGTGATTGCAATACAAATAATAATTAATTTTTTCAGGATGTCAAACTACTTGCGAATATTCTCCCAAATGTCGTCCTTTTTGAAGCTGTTCCATACAAACATTTCAACCACTTGGATTTTTTATTTGCAAAAGATGTCGAAAAACTTTTGAATTACAGAGTTGTCGATGTTATTACTAATTTCGTTTGAGCAAAAGACTGAGTAGTACCTTATGACCATTTGTTTTATTTTCTTCCAATGGCGGAATAAACAAATTAAAATTCTTATAACACGTGTTCATTATTATTATTTCTATTGTCTTTTTGTAGTGAATTATTTCAAATAATATCGTCAATTTCCAATCATTTTTTTATGCATACGTTTCAAATACAAAAATTATCAACAAATGTTCAGATTTGTCCTAAAATCTCGAGAAAATAAATTCCAACAGGAGGGGGATCTCAAATTTTGCATTCCATGTTCTAATAAAAAACAACACATTTCATCCTTCCAAGAATTTACTGTACGACAGAGATGGGGGTGCTCGAGTACATTGAGTACTCAGTACGACGCGGAGTACAGAGTACATGTACTCGAGTACGATCCGAGTCCTCGAGTCCATGTACTCGAGGACTCAGTGGGGGCCGGATACTATACTCGAGTACTCGGACTGTACTCGAGTCCACGTACTCTGTACTCGAGTACTCGTGAGTAGTACTTTCGCCCACTTCGATTGCTCTTACTGCAGGTAGCGCGTTGCGTGAAACGCTTAACGCATTACGCGGCTCTTCGGGCTAGTTTATTTTTACTCGATACATAAAACTGACAATCATCACGAGATACATGTGGATGGTATTGTTCCTTTATCTGCTCATTTGAACTCTGCAATCAAATTCGATGAATAAATTGTAATACTATTTTCTAAACAATTAGGGGCGAAATTGAATTACTCGCAATATGCTTATGCAATTTTGAAGACTTTCAGATGCCTGATAATTAATCTAGTGTATAATTTACAAATTTGATTTTATGAACATTTTTCAACAATTACGTGTGAAATTCAAGTATCTGCGAGATGCATATGCTTTCTATAGTTTTCAAGTGCACTGATAATGAATCTTCTGTCGAATTCGGGAAATGGATTTGTTTAAACTTTTCTTTTAACATTAAGCTGGAAAATTGGTGTTATTGAAATATGCATATGCTTTCCATAGTCTTCATATGCGCTGATAAAGAATCTTTTGTCAAATTTGCAGTATTGATTTTTTTAAACCTTTTTTTTGCAACATTTTGCAAAATTGATGTTTGCGCACGATGTACACGTGTATTTTTTTATGGTTTTCGAATTTGCTGATTAAGAATCTTTCGTCAAATTAAAAAAATTGATTTGCTCAAACTTTTTTTTATTAATTAGTTGCGAAACTGATGAATTCGAAATACGCATTTGCTTTCCATGGTTTTCAAGTGCATTGATTATAAATCGTTTTTCGAATTTCAGAAATAAATTTGTTCAAACTCGAGCAGAGGAAAACTGCTTGAGAAGTACCTAAACGCCCTCCTGAAAGCTTTGAAGTTCCTACAGAATAAAAATTTGTTTTCACTTGCTACTGCACAAACATGCAAATATTTCTAGCTAGCCTATCGTGTCAGAAACTTTTTTCATTTTCTTTAAGAACCTGTTTTATTTCCTTATATAATAGACATTTTTTTTATCGGAAGGGACCACGTTAGTCCCTGTACTTCGTAGTGGAGCAATAATATTTTTTCACCTCTTTCTTCTCATGAAGAGACGAAAAACGATCGTGCCCTATGAAAGCTATCACGGACCGTAACTAACTTCGAAAATGTATTTTCTAAAGTCATATCCAGAGGTGCAAGGCAAAGTTGAAAAAAATTTCCATTTTTTCGAATTCACGTTCAGAATAATGCATGTCCCCCAAGAATCAAAAATTTAAGATGGAAGTAAAATAATGGCTGTAAGTTATAGGTTCCCACAGTGATACAAAAAAATAGTCGATAACTATTCAAATAATCGTCAATTGTTTAAACAATAGTAGAATTGTTTGAACAATCAACAGTTGTTCGAACGTTCGATCAATTCGACAACAGATTCATCTTCAGCGCACTTGAGAACGGTGAAAAGTATATACATCGAGCAAAAACATCAATTTTGCAAAATGTTGCAAAAAAAATGTTTAAACAAATCAATACTGCAAATTTGACAAAAGATTCTTTATCAGCGAACTTGAAAATCATAAGAAGCATATACATCGTGCGCAAACATCAATTTTGCAAAATGTTGCAAAAAAAAGGTTTAAAAAAATCAATACTGCAAATTTGACAAAAGATTCTTTATCAGCGCATATGAAGACTATGGAAAGCATATGCATATTTCAATAACACCAATTTTCCAACTTAATGTTAAAAGAAAAGTTTAAACAAATCCATTTCCCGAATTCGACAGAAGATTCATTATCAGTGCACTTGAAAACTATAGAAAGCATATGCATCTCGCAGATACTTGAATTTCACACGTAATTGTTGAAAAATGTTCATAAAATCAAATTTGTAAATTATACACTAGATTAATTATCAGGCATCTGAAAGTCTTCAAAATTGCATAAGCATATTGCGAGTAATTCAATTTCGCCCCTAATTGTTTAGAAAATAGTATTACAATTTATTCATCGAATTTGATTGCAGAATTCAAATGAGCAGATAAAGAAACAATACCATCTTGTGATGATTGTCAGTTTTATGTATCGAGTAAAAATAAACTAGCCCGAAGAGCCGCGTAATGCGTTAAGCGTTTCACGTAACGCGCTACCTGCAGTAAGAGCAATCGAAGTGGGCGAAAGTACTACTCACGAGTACTCTGTACTCGAGGACTCGTGAGTAGTACTTTCACCCATCTCTGCTGTACGACCTTTCAAACATGTTATTTATTTATCTAAAAATAAAAAATACTTGAAAATATACATCACTGCAATATTTAGGCAATAATAAACAAACAATAGAGTCCTAAATCCAAGATATTTATTTGTCCACGAAAATAGGTCTATTTCATGGGTTAACGAAAAATCAAAAAACACGTCAACAGGTTCATAAAATTTTATTTAGAAAACAGTACACAAGTTTGTACAAAACCAGTTTTCGGATGAAGAAAACTTGGAGTTCGTGATTTGAGGTACAGTCCAATTCACAGCTTTTTTTTTTAGTTTTTATTGGTGTCATGGGGTTTTCAACCGATGTAGCTGTAACCACCATAACCACCATTATTGTAGCCATTGTAGCCATTGTAGTTATTGTAGCCATTGTATCCGTTGTAGCCATTGTAGGAGTTTCCATATTTTGGGTAATGGCTGTAATAACCGCTGTGTCCAGAGTAGTATGGGTAATTGTTGTAATTGTTGTAACCGTTGGAAGCATAGCCAGAGTAGCCTGGGAAGAATTCGAAATTTTGGGGTTTTTTTTCGAAAATTTAAAAAATTTGTTGAGGAAACGATAACTCATAACCAAGAATATTGAATTCTTGTTATGAAAGAGTAGAAAAAATAAAAAATGAAATAGAAATACGAATTTGTCAGGTCAGAAAGTAAAAAATAATAGAAGAAGAATTTCGAGATATTCTTCAAGAAAATTGTTCAAAAATTTTCAAAAGTTTGTACCTAAATAGTTGTTGAAGAACAGAATATTTTATTTTTGTAGTTCCAGTGTAAGAGAAATGAAAAATAAAATACAAACGAAATTTTTTAAGTAAAAAAATAAAAAATTTTCAAAAAGAAGGAATTGTCTGGTAGAGCAATTTTCACTTCGAAATATTCTATCAAAGAATATCCAAAAATTTTCAAAAGTTTTCGACAAAATGATTGCTGAAGAATATTTTTTTTTTCGTTTTTCAGGATGAAAAAATTTGAAAAGAAAAAAAAAAAGAAAAATGTGTCATGTAAAGCAATAAAAAATTGTAAAAAGAGAATAAATTTATATTTTTTTACGAGAAAAATATGCTCTTCGATATATTCCACAATAAAATCTCGTAGTTTTGGAAAATGACATCTAGGAGAATTCCACGATTTAAAAAAAAAAAAAAAACCTAGGAACATTTTGAAAATTTGCCGAAATTTTTCAGATCAATGGAAAATTCTAGCTCCAAAATCAAAAAGTTGACAATAAACAGCAAAATCTTCAAATTTGGAAACTTACATAAAAATATTGAGTACAAAAAAATTAACAAAAGATATTGTTCAATATTTCAAATGCATGGAAATCACACGTTTTCTTTAGTAAATGTTTATAAATTATTCTAACAATGTTTCTATTTGAATTACGATTATTGTTAAAATAATTGTAGTCATAATTACCTCCGTATCCAGGGTAGCTATTGTATCCAGTACCTTGAAAAAGAAATGTAAAATTATTTTCTGAACAAATCAAATTGTATTTTGATTATTTGTTATTTGCAAAAAAAATTAAGTAGACATTCGTTCTAGTTGACATCACTTACGAAGTAATCTACTATGAGAAATTTCAAAAAATGATGAACAAATTGTTAGTAAAATACATAAATACTGGGGAAAAATTGTTTCCACCCATAAAAATATGGGTAATTTTTTTACAATTTTGAAAAAACGGTACAATGAAAAAAGATGCAATGTGGTACATGACCTAAAGTTTCGATACAATTTTTTTTATTGAAATCCTGAGTAAATAAGCAACTATTAAGGTAACTATAATATTCAAGTATGAATTAATATACTTGCGGTGAAAGTATTTAAATTAATATACAACTTCTCTGAAATTACAATATTTTATTTTGAAAATAAATTGATGTAATTTACCGTGATATCCCGAACTGTATCCGCCATATCCACCGGACCCATATCCTCCCAAGCCCAGTCCCAGACCGAGCAAACCTCTTTTCTCAATTTTCTTCTCTTCTTGAGCTTCTTCGCCGAAGGCGGAAGAGGCCACGAGAGCCAACATGGCAAATGCAAACTTGAAAATGATATCGAAAAAAACAGCTTTTTATACAGTTTGTACTACAAATATTATTCTATGAGTGTGCAGAAATAAACAAAATTTTTAATCGTGCAAAAATGAATCGATGGTAAAATCGTGGGCAAAAATGAATAATGAAAATGAGTAATAAAAATATATGATTGATAACAAATTTTAATGATTAAAATCGTGGAAATAGATTAGTTTCAGAAATTTTAAATAAATAACATATTCTTAGTATAACAAAAGTAAAAAAATTTTGCACAATTTTAATCGTGCAAAAATAAATCGATATATAGTAAAATACGTGGATGGAATTATTGATAAAAGTAAATTAAAAAATAATGAAAATTATTATAAATATTGTGACAATAAATAAGTAATAGAAGTATAAAACAAATAACATATTCTTAGTATAAAAATAATGGAAAAATTTGGCACTATTTCAGTCGTCCAAAAATACATCGATAATAAAACCCATGAAAAGAAATTAATGATAAAAACTGGGGACATTTATGAGCTAAATAATTTTATTTTCATTATGATTAAAAAGGAACTGATTATGAACAAATAATTACAATAATAACTCAAAAAATATTTTTCGTGATTATTATTACTCAATTATCATCATCATTATTGTAATCACGTGTGTAAAAATTACTGAAAATCAATGCAACATGTAATTTATCGAAAAATGATATCATCAGTGATCAAATGCAAAAAACTATGATTTTATCATTAAAATCACTAACTTTCTGTACTCCAGAGAAAATTTGTTTACTCATGCAGGGTTGGAAATTTTCATGTGTCGTGCGAATCGATGTATTTATTTATTTTTTCACATGGAAACATTAGTTTGAAAAAATTTTAGTGGATATTTAATTATCTCAGGGGCGTGTAAAATATAAAATTAAAAAAAAAAAACACATATTTTTAGAAACGAAATAACTTGAGGTTTTTTTTCTGGAATCTGAACGATGCAATGATTCAAAATTTTGAAATACACTGGAAATTAAAGATAAATTACTTTTCCAGAATGAAAGGCAAAGAAAAAACGGTTTATAAATAATAAAACATGATTAAATGAACCTTGGAGTATTATTATTGAAAATTCGAAATATGCAGAATCGTCTATTAGAATTATTATAAATACTAGAAAATTTTGAAAGGTATTGTTAATTCTAGATACATTCTTTGGAAACAGGACAAAAATTGTTTTTAAGTAATCAAAAAACTTTTTCGGCTTCGAAAATTGCCAACTATTTTTCATAATGATATAGAATATTCAAATGAATAATAAATTATTAATAAATGTAATAGTTATGACTTCTTAACATCTGCAGAAAAACAATAATTTTTCTAGTTAACTAAAACCCTGCGAAACGAATGAAATCAAAAATCTAAAAAAATCTCTATTCATGTATTTCTAATTTCTAAAGAAAAGCACACAGTTCTTTAATACTGTCCTCCAAAAAAATTCACGAAAACAACTCAAAAACCTCGAAAATTTCAATAAAACTGATACACGATTTCCAAAAACTAAAAAATCTCAAAACACGCCAAATTTTTCAAAACTATCTTCCACATTCCACCAAGAACAAGAAAAAATACTGCCATCAACCCTAGTAATTTTGATCCTTATAAGAAAATGGAATATCTTGTAAGAATTCAATTTCATATAATTTGACCTTATTAGAAACAGAAATTTTCTTTGAGAACGTACTCGATTTATCTAAATAAAAAAAAAAAAACCTGACAAAATTTTTAAAATCAATTCTTTATAAGAAATTTCAGTTTCTTATAAGGTTCGTATAAAGTGCGCCTCCTAAGAAGTAGAATTCTAATAAAAAATTCCATTTTCTTCTGAGCTCTTTACACGGATCAAAATTACTAGAGAACTTTTTGAAACTTTCCCCAAACCCAAAATCGAAATTCTCCTGACTTGAGAAATTTCCAATCCACCACATGAACCAACCAATCACTTAAAAAAAAAAACCAAATAATTTCCTGAAAACCCGAAACACCCTTGAATTTTACGTAACTTCTATTGTCAACGCGATTTTCCCATCGAACAACAAGACGTTTTGTTTATCTCGCACAGAAAAACCGTGAATCAGTTGTCAAACAATTTCCGGTCGCAGAAAATGAAGTAGGTATTGAAAAAAAAGAAAAGAACACCGCACAAAAACTCACGATGGTTTTCATGTCGATGGTTATCGCGTGTTGATGGGCGCTGTCGAACTGACGTCGGCCGCAAGGAACCGGCACCCTTTTATACCACCGCGTTATTACATCGAGGAATCGGCGTGCCGGTATCTGTATCACACGCAATTACGCCCGAACCTTCGCGCTACGCACGCCTTTCTAAAATCCTTCTTCTCGTAATCGCATTTTTCCACAACGTGCTTAGTACCTATTTTGACTATTTTTGGACAACCACATAATTTACGAAGAATTAGAACGACGTTCATCAAAGTCGTCAGATAATTAAGAGGGTGTGCTGGGAATATAATTACAACGTCATGCTTCTCGCGAACACTCGAGAACCACGATAACGTAATAATAAAATGGAGAGATTTTCATTATAATGATATCATAAATATAGCGTTGAAATGAAATAATGATAAAAATATTATCACGATAATAATATTATGATAACCCTGCAATATGTAATTATTGAAGAATATTTTGTAATAATTTGAATAGAACAATATTTAGGATGTAATTATATAATGAAATGAGAATATCATCAAAGTAATATTATGGTAATAATGATATCATGATAACTCTACAAAAATATCATATGAATATTATCAATATTACAATGATATCTACACAATCATATAATACAATTATATTATAATGAGATTCTTCTAATGAAAATATTATTATGATCTACATTATATTATTTATTCGAATGCTATAACAATATTACAAATATTACAATAATAACGTAAATTATTATATATATATATATATATATATTTCTGTTAAAATATAATGATGAGATTCTTACAACAGTATTGTAATAGTGATATTATAACCTTACAATTAATATCCCAATGCGTCTTCATGCTGATGTAAAATTTACACAAACATGATTTTACGTGAATTTTATGCAAACATTATATCAACTTCCTGTAAACTTTGAATAAACATTGTGTAAACAGTTTACGAAGACTGTTTACATGGTATTTACATTAATTTTAGGTAAAATTTCTACAAGGAACTTATGAAATTCTGATATTGGTCTTATCGTTATTATAATGATATTAATTATAATAACCTCACAATATAACTATTATAATACTATAGTATAATTAATACAATAATGAGGTTCGCATAATAGCATGATAATAATTCGATATTATGTAGATAACCACACAATTAATTGTCAATAATTATTCAAATAATAATAATACAATAAAATTATCATAAAAAATATTATGAAATGATTCAAAAGATAATACTATATAATATTATCAATATTACAATGATATATATATAATTACATCATAATAAAATGCTGCGGGATTCTAATAGTAATATTATCATGATGATATTTTTGTAAAAACCTCACGATGTATCAATACTCAAATAATAATATGGTATAAATATGATCGACGGTGATATTTATACCATCATATATTTATATTATGAAATTATGATGTATTAATAAGTTTTGATTAAAATATAATAAAATAATCACGATCGTGAATAGAGAGATCATATCCTAATGATACAGGATAATATTTTTTAATATAAAATAACAATATCATGAGAAAAATATGAAAATATTCGTTACATTACAATAATATGATATATATCATTAGTCATGTAAATGATTATTATAATCTTGTAATATGTGATCACATAATGTCTCATAAAAATCTTAGAATATGATATAAAATCATTTTAATACTTTCATTATAATGATTTATCAATAATAATGAGATTCTTGCCAACTATGTAGATTGTTCCCAAAGCGTATGATGTGAGATGTTGGTTTTTTTTAATTCCATTTTTCCGAAACATACTTTGTACTTAATAACTTTACGAAAGTTACAAATTTTACAAAGAACCAGAAAAATTTGCTTCCAGTCATGATTTTTTATAATAAACATACAAATTTTATTTCAAGAAATGAAAAAAGTTGATCATGTTGAGCAAGCTTTGATAGAATATCAAAGTTTGCTAAACTTTGTAATATTAAATAATAACGTAATATTCATGGTTTTCTTCAAAGGACAAAAATTTGTCTCAATTCCTATTTTGAGCACGTACATGAATTTTCTGGAACGCAACTAACGTGATACTTTCGAAAACTTGAAATCATGTCGGAAAACCCTGCACTAAATTTTCATAAATAATTTGTTTCATAAACAACCAAATAAATGTCATGAAAAAAGCAAATCATAGCAATGATAATTATTCATCAATAGTTTGGTGATAAAAATGATTATTGAAATTTCAAGATAAATTGTATATTAGTTATATGCATTATGAATAATAATATACGTGTATTTCATGAAAACTGTTATTCATGAATGATAATCTTATTTATAAAATTGATGCTCACAAAGAATAGTGATTGATATTTTTTGTTTTGAAAACTTACAGTAATAAAGCAATAAAAAAGTATTTTGATTTTCAGGCTGTATTTTTATATGAAATTCATTTCATTTATATCAATTGGATTCGTTGTATAAATGTTTGATATTTTTTGACGAACTAAACAATCTTCATGAATTTACTCTCTATCAAATTATTCCACAATGCAAATCCCTAGTAATTTTGGTTCCTATAAAAACCTAACAAGAAAATGAAATTTCTTACAAATAATTGATGGAAAATATTTTACGAGGTTTTTTTCTTACAAGATTCCATCAAATACATTCTAATAAATTTTAGTTTCTTGTAAGGATTTCATAAGGTGCAGCTTATGAGAAATTGAATTCTTATCACAACTTTCATTTTCTTACAAGAATATTCTTTGTCAACTGTCCTCAAATTAATGGCCTGTACTGTACGAATTTTCCGAAAATCATAATAATCATCATAATACCAGAATCGCCTGAATTTCCCAATTTCATCGATCCCGAAAAAATGGCTCGAAATCCCCAGAAGTTTCCAGCAAATTCCCTTATCACCCAAGAGCCTCGAAACATCCGCTCGTATTTTTTCCCATTTTTTTTTAACTATCGCAGAGTCCTTTCCCGAAGGAAACAACAAAAGATACGTTCGTTCAACAGCGCGGTATTTGCAATGACGCGAGAGCATCGGGTATTTTTATGAAATTTGCGAAATCGTCATCTCCGTCATTCATAGGGAGAAGACGAAGAGGAAGATGGAAAAAAGAGGTTTGAAAAACTCTTGCGAAATTGTGCGTTGATCTTGAAACACTCGAGTGACTTGTTCCGCTCGGTTATTCTTTTTCCACGCCTTCATACGCGAGGACTTATTATCATACGGCGCACGTTACATGCTTTTTCAGGGATATGAGACGCGTCATTTCGAGGCGTCGGACGAGCGCGTAAACGTCTTCTTGAACGTCTTGGGTTTTCCCCCTCAGAAAGAGAGATACGCGAGGCACCGTAAATGTTACGGATCTTGCAAATGCGGGATTATTCATTCGTTCAAATATTTAATGTTCTCTCGATTGCGAGATATTTTTTGGCTTGGGAGGGAGGTTTACAACCATTATTCGTGGAAAGTGAAATTTTGTAGTTTCAGGTTTCACGGATAAGCATTCAAAGAGCAGGCCCATGAATTTACGAACTTTGGGGGCCGGAAGAGGTTCTGATAAAAGAGTTTCAGCTTCTAGAATGGTTCTTCGTGATTTTCTATGCATTCGTGGAGTTTTTCAATTCTATAAATATCAAGGATTCATAATGTTTAAAATATATCTTGAAATATTGTAAATTATAACCTTATTTTACATTACAACATTTAATATCATAAATAGTGATTGCATTGTTTAGTTTGTATTTTTACTCATAATGTTAACAATTCTGCGTATAATAAATTTATTTTAGTTTCAAAGGCATATTACAATAACAAACATAGTACAAAATTTCGTTGAGTGAAAACTATATTTCTTCAGTTCGATGGAATGTTTTTATTTCAATTGAAATAAATTTAACCTCGGACTCGCTTTATCGTACTAGAATGTGTTTAATACTATATATTATTACTCATTGTTTATAATATGTATTATATTACATTGTATATTTTTTACTATTATACTGTTTTATTTGCCTATGATGCTTGGAATTTTAAATAATTCAAATTAATTTTAATTTCAATAGCACATTATGATAGGAAGCTGTCAATTAATATTGTAAAGTAGTTTTCAAAATTTTTTTACCCCCTCCCCCTGTGTCACAAAATGCCACACTGGCCTAACCCCCCCCCCCCCTTTACAAGATGTAACGTAGCGCAGTTTTCAAAAGAAAAACATAAATTTACAGTAATTTTACGTATTTTACAATAGGTTGAAAAAAACACAAAACATGCGAAAATGTGTATTGTACTGGAAACAATGTTTTCGAAAAGCTTTTGCAATTTAATGCTCAGGGGAGTGCTCAAAAGAGAATTTTCGATATTTTGAAACACCTGCATTACCAGAAAAAAAACTAATTTTAAGTTTCCAAAATAATAGCTAAATATTGTTAAAATTTTTAAATTGTCCAGTTTCTAATTAGTTTTGCAGTTTTTTTTTTGACACTTTGAATTTTTCAAATACGTGGTTAGTAGGAAATTAATTACTTTTTACTTGCTTAACTATTGCATTGATAACTTTGTTACATTTTTGAAATTCAGATTTGAAAAGTCATTAAAGTTTCGATCTAAAAGTTGAAAAGGTATACAAATTTTGAATTTTGGTGAAAATTTTGTCATCGTTCTTCTTATTTTTCGAATCTAGAATATAATGGCTCAAATTTCGGGAAAAAAGTTCAAAATTGGAAAAAATGGAAAAAAATGTAAAAGTCAATATACGAGAAAAAAATTCTCTAACTGCTTTTGAACACTTTTTGATCGTAACGATGAACATGATGCTCCCAAAACAAATATTTTTTACACTTCCCATTACAATAAAAAATCAAAAACTTCGCATATTTTTCATTTTCGTTTAATTTTAAACGTTTGGAACTTCAGGTACTTCAAAATTGGTCCAAATTTTTTTTATTTTGCTAATACTTGTCCTAAAATTTTCATTTCCTTTTTGAAATTCAGAATCAAATATTACTAAAAGTTGAGTACTACAGGTACAAAATTATACATATTTTTAATTTTCTTAGCTGTTTTTGAATTTTTTTACTTCTATGGTGGGTAGACAATCAAGGAACAAAAATGTTTGGTTCAATATTACGAAATTACATCTAGTTTTTAATTTTCTTGATCTTTTTTGATTTTTTGCTTGTTTTTGAATTCGGAATCGAACTACATTCAAAAAGTTGAAGACAAAAGGTAGAAATTTTGGAAGGATTCTACATTTTCATTTTTTTTTTTATTTTTTTATTTTGTGTTTTATTTCCCGAATTTAAAATTAAACGAAAAATTTGTGTTGAAGGGTATAAAATTACTACAGATTCCGAACATCATTAATAATTTTGCATTTAGCGTTCTGTTTTTGCAATTCGGAATAAAATTCCTTAAAATTTCGGTTCAGAAGTAAAAAGTTATGTTTTTTTTTTCATTTTCGTAACTTTTTAAAATGTTGATTCCATCTATATAATAATTCAGCTTCCAATTACTTCACATTTAGAAAAACAATAAAATCCATTATAGATTTAAATTTGCACTTTTGTAAATTGTACTTAGATTTTTCGTTTGGTTTACATAAGTATCATTCGAAACACTAAAATTTGCGTTTAAATGTTGCTGAAAAGTTTTCTTTTTTTTTTTTTTATCTAAATTCGTAGTTTCATTACTTCAATTCACGGTTGATAAAATTAAAATCATTATAAAGTTCTAAATTAGTTTATAATGTTTCGAGTTTCTATTATCATAATAAAATTTAAAATTTTACTACTCCCAGTTTATGTTCGAAAATACAAAATTACTCATATAATGTATTGTCTAGAATTGTGACATTTAAAAATTAAGGTTTCATATACTTGAGTATGTATTTTTATACATTTTATAAAAAACAATATCTTCATGGATTTCTAGTATTTTTCGTATTTCTTCAACATTTTTACAATTTCATGAATCCCCTGGTATTTCAATAGATTTCTGTATGAATTTTTTTAATTCAAAGCTGAAAACTTTGAAGTATTAAAATTTTCTGTTATTTTTACAGATTTTCAAGTAAATTTAAGAATTTAACGAATTTCTATTTATAATTTACGAAGTATCTTGAGGTACGAAAAATCCGTGATGTAGGTCACAATGAAACATGATAATTTTTTTGCAAGGCGAGTAACTTGCGTTATGCACTGAAAACAAATCCCCATTAGAACAGAAGTTTGTCTAACTCGAATCTCAAATTTCCTTGGTGTTGGCTTTCTCTTGTTAATTCGATTGCGCGATCTATTCTCTTGGAGAGATTTTTGACGATGATTCCAGGTTACATAGGCGCAACTATGAAAATAGAGGCCTTGGAAGACTTGCATGTTGATAAATATACAAAGAATTTTATTTATGATATCAGCCAAATTCCTAATTTTCTGATCAAAAAATTCATTCAAAACCTTATGATAAATTGAATTAAATAATAGAAATTTTCCGAAACTCAAATGAATGCAAATAAATCGTCATTAATGTCAGTGAAATATAAAATGAAAGGATTATTAGAAATTAACTGAAATAAAATGAAATTGAATTTATTTACTGAATCATAAGATTTTAAAAATATCTTTAAATGAATATAAAACAACTTGAATTTGAAATTTCCTCACTTCCTGACAAACACATGCGAATACGAAAAAAAATTTACTTTCAGAGTTACGCCAATGCAACGCCGAGATTTCAATCGCCAAAACCATAAACCATTTTTTCAATTTGCATGAATAAATGATTATCTCACTTTTGCATAACCCCGAAATTTCTTGATAGTATCAACATTTAACAATACAGTTTAGAAATCCGAGAACTCGAAAGAAATTGCGTGTTTTTGTATGTATACTCTCGAAATAAAAAACAATTCTTTTTTATTATTCCACTCATATAATAACGAACAAAGAATTCATTCAATTCTAAAGAATGCGAATTTTTTGTTTCCGGCGTTTGAATGCGCGTCGTATTCCAAAAAGTCAGGGTTTTTGAATTGCAAATTTTGGAGGTATTCCCGTAACTTTGGTGCATTTCATTTTTGTTTTTTATTTCGAGTACGATCGTAGCATTTATTTTTTATACTGTTTTTCGATCGATTCAAAGGTTCGTGAAGGAGATTAATTCGAGTTCGTTGAGGAAAAGGAAAGGTATGAATTTTTAGTGGAATAAGCAGATGATGGTTCCGACCGAGTGTGAAGTAATCGGATACATAAATTTCGATGTTTATTGCGGGTTTTTTTTTTTTTTTCAGACGTAATGATTTGTTTCTTGTGATTTTAGGTTTTTTTGGGGATTTTAACATGTTTTTTTGACGGACTGGGGAATTTAGTGAGTTGATGGATTTTGACGAATTTCAGATTGGTTGGAATAGATTTATATTTTGGGATAATTACATCATTTTTTGTTGTTTATATTGTGTATATTATAATTTACATTCTACATTGAATCCTAAAGCATCGAAATTGACAACATTTGCAAAAATCACCCGAAAATACAAATAAAAATATTGAAAATTCTGAAAATTTATATTATATACAGGGGTGACAGGAATTTCTGCATGGGTAAAATATCCAAAAAAACCATGCGAAAATGCATAAATTTGTGGACTCTTAGTTTTACAGACTTATTCAACTTTTTGCAACTAACAGAATTTATAAAAATTGTCTAAAATTTTTTATTTTTAGTGAAAACTTTCTGATTGAAAAAATTTCAAAGATTTCACGCAGTTTCTGTAGTTTTACAGCATTTTCGAAAATTTCTATAATCTACAAAATTTACGCCTATTTTCTGAAATTCTACAAATTTTATAATTTTTCAAAATTATTGACAATCTTTGGAACCTGAAATGTTTTCTGTTTAACAAAAAAATGTTTAAACTTCAGACGAGAGACTTTCTAATTTTCCAAGATTTTCCTTCATTTTCGAATAATTTCCAAGTATATTCCAAATTTTTATTGAAAAAATTCATAATGCATATTCCGAAAATTATTGTCTATCACAATCTACAAACATTAAGAAACATAATATTCTGAAATGATACAAAAATTTTGATTGTTCTAGAATTGTTGACTTTTTTAGAACTTCCAATGTGATTCGAATTTCCGAAATCTGCAAAATTTTTGACATCATACCAACTACCAGAAACTTCCACAATTTTACGAAAATTTTGCAACTCGTGAAGATCTCTTGTGATTTTTTAAAACTCTTCAAATTGTTTAGATTTTTCTTAAAAAATTTAAAAATACTATCCAAGCATATTTTGAACAAATTAAAAAATATACATTATAATGTACAAAATTCATTAGAATTTTATGAAATTCTGACTTTTCGGATTTTTTTGAATTATTAGCATTCTGAAAAATTTCAAATGCTTCTGATTTTTTAAAATTTTCAAAACTTTAAACTCAATGGAGACTGTTCTGAAATTTCGAAATTTTGTGAAGATTGTCTAACTTTTATCAAGGTTTTTCTCAGTTTTTGAATAATTTTCAAGTACTGCGGATTTTCATGAAAAAACTTGAAAAAAGGTATTTTTATTCATACCTATTTCGTCGAAATACATATAATAATGAACACAATTTTTAAAATGATGAATATCATCTGAAAATCTACAAAAATTTCGATTTTATTAGGATAGTTGAGTTTTCGTAATTTTTAATATGTTATGATTCTTCAAAATTTTTATATTTTCTGGAAAGAATAAATCAAAAGTCCTCAACACTTTAAAAATTTGTCAAACTAGCGAAATTTTCTGGTGATTTTTAAATATTATCAAGTATTTCAAATTTTCGTTAAAAATATAATAAATAGTATTACTATGCACATTTCGAAGAAATATAATAGGAAACACAATTCATGAAATTATGAATATTATCTGACATTTAACGCAAATTTCAATTTCTTTTTATTCGTTGACATTTTCCATAATTTCTAATGTGTTCTGATTTTTCAAAATTTGCAAAATTTCTAACATGTTACTAACCACTCAATTTTTCGTTATTTTATAAAAAATTTTCCAGTTCACAATGATACCTTTTGATTTTGAAGTACTTTTCAAGTATTTCAAATTTTCGTTAAGAATTCGAAAAAACACTATCGTGCATATTTGTAAAATACATGATTCTGAAAAAATAAATTCACATTTCTGGAATTTCACGAACTTTGGAAACTTGTTGACAAATTTAACATTTTTTCATTTCTTGAAATTTAAATTTTATAAAAAACTACTAGAAAATTTTCTGTCGTCATAAAAAATTGCCGAACACAATAGGAATTTTTGTAATTTTCTAATGTTTGTCAATTTTCTCAGTTTTTTATTTGAAAATGCAACAAGACTTTAATGCGTATTTCGACGAAATACAGTAATAAACCCCCCACCCCCCTCCCAAAAAAAAAATAACTCAGTTATTTACCACCCACCCGGAAAAATCTTGTTCTGCAGCCCCTGATTTTATAGGAAGCATACGAAGCAGTTTCTCCAAATTTCTCTTTCTTGGAAAATGGAAAATCCCTAAATTTTTTGTAACGATTGATCATCAATGACAAACAACTTATTGAAAAATAATAATTACAATAATATATAAATCAAATAAATAAATATAATACGAACAATTTCAAATGATGCCTAGTATTAATCAAATTGTTTCCATGATATAATTTCCAAAATTTACTTAAAAGCACGAAAAATATGAAAAATTTGCGAAATTTTGAAAAAACTTCGTTATTGACCCAAAAGTTTCTCCAAATTTGTCTTGCTTTCACTTTCGGAGTGTCATAAATTCCGTTGACTGATGTGCTGATTTTAGAACAATATCTCGAAGCGTGTCATTACGAACTTCAACGAGACGCAAAGGTTAACGAAAAATGTAAAGAAATAATAATTTATTCCGTGGGAACGGAATTACGGAAATAATGGTACACGCGATAAATGTATCCACTTTTGTATTACATATGAAAAATATCTTGACCATGCGAGCAAGGCGTTCGTTCCGTAATAATGAAGACCTTGTTCATGGACAATTTTTTTCTGGAGCACGACAGCGTGACGATTGTTTTTATTTTGTTTTGTTTCACGTTGTGGTTCTTTCAGAACGACGATAAAACAATGCAGACCGCTAATGGAAAAATGTAAGGTCGATTTTTCCATGAATAATTAGTTATAAGGTTTCGAGAAATTTGAAATTAGAATAAAGTAGAGTAACTTGTCCCTGGAATAATAATTATATTTTAAATAATTATGTTCGTCTTTATAATACAAGTATATGATATATATTTTAAAATATATTATTCGGAAACTATATGAAAACAATAATAAAATAATTCTGAAGTTGTGAAATATTATAAAATATAATTAAACATCAAAATGTTATGGATGTAATATATTTATATATTTTATTATATTTTTGCATTTTATTATTTATTATTACCTGTTTTAAATGAAATTCAAGAACTATATTTTTTCACTGAAGTTCTGGCACTTTTAACTAACTTTGTCATAAACATAAACTTTTTAAAAATGGTGAAGGTCAGTTCACGTTTGGTTACGTAAGAACAGTAAACAACGTATGTAAAATAAAGATGATTTCATTGAAAAATTTACATTGTTTTCCTATTCATTAAGTTACGTAAACTGTACATTTTCGCTGACCTATTAGACACATTTTTTACTGTTTCGCATATACATTAATTATTTAAACATTACTTTAAAATTTAATACATACATGTATACATGTACTGAAATAAATTGTGTTCCAACATTTTTTCGGTGGTATCGAAAAATTCCAATCCATTGTTGTAACAGCACAACAAATTTGTACAATACTCACAGTTTTGACGATTTTTCAAAATTTCAAGTTCCCATTTTTGATCGCGTTGGCGAGTTGATCACAACGTCTTTGTAATTCTTCTATTGTTTCTTTATTGGACTCGACCTGCAAAATAAATTGGCAAAACAAATTTTGAGGGATGGGAAATAATAAAAGAGGAAAATTTTTTAATGATGGACTGAGAAAATAAAAAGGAATATCAAAAAGAAGAAATATGAAGAGATGAAAAAGTAGGAGGGAAAAAACTGAAAAAATAGATTCATGTAAAAATGTATGAGGAAAAACTTTATAAAATAGAAAACGAAGAAAATTTGTTTATTGAGGAATATTTACGGAAAAACCTTCGGAAATAAAAGATTAGAAACAATATAAAAAAATACTATGAATGACAATCTGTAAAAATACAGTAGTTAAAACTGATTCACAAGAGGAAAATATTTTGAAAAATCAAGAATCGAAGAAATTTTACCCAAACTTTGAGTTTATTTGATTTTTAACCAGAAATAATACAGAAAAAAACATATGATTCAAATTCAATGAAAATCATTAATATTTTAAAGGTCATAAATAATACGAAAAAATTAATAAATCAGAATAGTTATCCCGAAAATTCATCATAAAGAAAAATTTCCACAGATTTTAGAGTTAACTAACTTTTTTACATTAGAAAAAATATTAAAAAAATATTAGAAAACATCAATTAAATATTAGATGCATTCAAAAAGTCCTAAATCCTAAATAACTGAAAAATGTTAAACGAATGAGACACATTGAAAAAATTAAACACCAAAGAAGTTTTTCAAATATTGCTCTGAATTCACCTTTTGATATCAGAAAAAAAAAATATTTAAACACTAATCCAAAATCAGAAAAAGTCAAAAACATTCTAGAGGTCAAATATAATCCAAAAATATTTTTGAAATAAGACACATTGAACAAATCAAGCATCAAAGATATTTTTTCCAATTTTTCTCTGAATTGATCTTTTGCTATCAAAAAAATTTTGAAAAACCATAATCAAAAACCAAAAAAATTGAAAATATTCAAAAATAAAACAACTTGAAAATAAAAAACGTTTGAAAAATTCATCATCACAATATTTCTAGATGTATAAATAACAATTTTTCAAACACAATTATCCAAAATAAGAAAAAATAAGAATCACTCTGGAATTCGTAGATACTAGAAAAATAACTAACAAATCAAAAACCTTCACAACATTCATCATCAAAAAAAACTTCCCAAAAAATTAATCCTTCATATCAGCAAAAATATTACAAAGCTATAATTGAAAACTAGATAAAATCAGAAACATTGCAATATTTATAAGTATAAGAAAAACAACTGAGAAATTAAAAACATTCAATGAATTCATCATTAGAATTTTTCTGAATAAATAAATGAATAAAAAAATATATATATATATAAAACTATCATCCAAAGCTATAAGATATTGGAACTATTCCAGAATTCATAAAAATAATATAAAAACAAGTAAAAAATACAAAACCTCAAAAAAATTCGTTATCGAAGACATTTTGCCATAAACTTTATTTTTGCATATCAGAGAAAAAATAGAAGAACTATTATCCGAAACATAAATTCATAAGCATAAGAAAAATGATTTAAAAAAAAAACCTTTAAAAAAATCATAATCACAATATTTTCAACTGTATGAATAACAATATGTATAAAAACCATAATCCGAAACAAGAAAAAATCACAAACAATTGCAAAATTTATAAATAATTTAAAAACAATTGAAAATTTTTATAAATTTAAAAGATTTATCATTGAAGAAATTTTGCTATGGTTTTAATTCTCTCATAT